>CM060252.1:27209549-27809549 GCA_030684275.1 Acipenser oxyrinchus oxyrinchus
GCAAGGACGACTGGTGCAGTGCAAAAGAGTATAATGTCCAGGCTGCTGTTTCCCAATAACAACAATATTTATTACAATACAACAGAAAGTTCAAAAAGTAATCCAAAAATGAAATAATAATAAGCCCGCTACCAATCGATGGTATTGGGGCAAAATAACAAAAAGTCCAAAAAGTAAACAAAAGACACGCCGATAGCCACAATCCTCCGTGCACGAAAACTGTGCTCTTTTCCTCCGGGGATCGTGGTGCGTGCGCTGTCTTGATGTTGTGCTGTGTGGTGAGGCGTGCTCTGGGGTTAACACTGGCTCTCCGGCTACAGCCTCCCGTCCTCCTGCTCCTCTAGTAAAACACAAACAGACCACGTAACACAAAGGCAAACAAAACACTAGCTCCGACTGGTCGTTCTCACTTTCTCAGCGCAAGGGAGGTTTTGGCGTAGCTGCTTCCCCTTTGTACCCAGCAAACTCCTCCCTGCAGTCACCGCGTTGCCATGGTTTCTCCCATAGAGGGCTGCCCGCAGCTGACTGCAATGGAATCGTCCTGAGTACTTGCAGCTCGCGCCCCTCTAATATGGTCACCTTCCGGTTTCCACCTACCACCGAGGCGGTAGATCTAGGAGGCAGCTTACCTTCCCCTTACACAGCGCCTTTCTAATCGGGAGGAGATTTACAGCATCGATCCTTTCTCTCTTTATCACATATCTCACCCCTCAGAGTGATGCCGAAGGAACACTCGGCCAACTCTACATTCCCCAATGGTCCCCCTCCCTTGAAAAAAATCTGCATTTTGATGCTCCTTACCCGCACGATGTTTCACTGTATAGTGGAAGGGTTGCAGCGCTAGATACCACCGAGTTATCCGGCGTTATTGTCCTTCATCGTGTGTAACCACCTTAAAGGAGCATGATCAGTGATAAGAGAGAAAGAACGCCCCAACAAGTAATAGCGAAGTGCGTGAGTAGCCCATTTGATGGCTAAACACTCCTTCTCAATGACGGAGTAGTTAATCTCCCTAGGAGCCATTTTTTGCTCAAATAAATAACAGGGTGTTCTACCCGTCAACTTGTTGGGACAGGACTGCCCCCAGACCAATGTGGGAGGCATCGGTCTGCAGGATGAACTCTTTGCTGAAATCTGGTGAAATCAGAGCGGGAGCTTGACAGAGTAAACTTCTTGATCAAATCAAATGCCTCCTGACACTGCCCTGTCCATTTAACTATTTTTGGAGCAGCCTTTGGGTGAGATCTACCAGGGGTTAACTATGGTGGCATACTCGGGGATAAATCGGCGGTAATAGCCGGCTAACCCCAGTAGCGATCTCACCTGTGACTTGGTTCTCGGGATCGCCGTCTCCACCAGCGCCTGGACTTTGGAAGCGATCGGTCTCACCCGGCCATTACCCATAATGTAGCCAAGATATTGGGTCTCCTGTTTGCCAAATGCACACTTGCCCAGCTTGGCTGTTAGCCCGCCTCCCTCAGAGACTGGAGGGCGGCTGAAACTCTAACAATGTGCTCCTTCCAGGTGGAGCTAAAATCACCACATCATCAATGTGCGGCGGCATACTGATGATGGGGAGCTAAGACCTGGTCCATCAGTCTCTGAAAGGTGGCGGGAGCTCCATGCAACCCGAAGGGCATGGTCGGAAATGGAACAAGCCATCTGGGGTAGAAAGCAGTTTTCTCTTTCGAGCTCTGAGTCAGTGGAATCTGCCAGTATCCCTTCGTCAGGTCCAAGGTCGAAATCAACAGCGCCTTACCCAGTCGGTCGAGGAGCTCATCCACCGGGGCATTGGATATGCATCGAACTTGGAGATGGCATTAACCTTTCGAAAGTCCAC
Organism: Acipenser oxyrinchus oxyrinchus; assembly: GCA_030684275.1. Taxonomy (NCBI): domain Eukaryota; kingdom Metazoa; phylum Chordata; class Actinopteri; order Acipenseriformes; family Acipenseridae; genus Acipenser; species Acipenser oxyrinchus. The sequence goes on from CM060252.1 coordinate 27,211,390, forward strand.
GCAGAACCGAGTGGAGCCGTCCTTCTTGCCCACCATCACGATAGGACTGCACCACTCGCTCCGGGAAGGTTCAATGACACCAAGCTCTAGCATATCCTCCACCTCCCTGCGAACAGGAACCCTGCGACTCTCTGGGATCCGATGCGGTCTCTCCCGGACCCTGACCCCTGGTGGAGTAATAATAGCATGAGAAATAACATTAGTCCTGCCGGGCAAGTCAGAGAAAACATCACTAAACCTTTCCACTAACTGGTAGAGCTCTTGTTTCTGATCCGGAGTAACTGTTCCCCATCGGAATATGAGTTGTAGCTGGTGGATTGACAGTGGGACCAAAATCCTCTTCCAAACTGTCACCAGCTACAAATAGGGCCTCCCTTTCATTCCAGGGTTTTAGCAAATTGATATGATAAATTTCGGTTTTATTTCGCGATCGGGTTGTCTAATTTCATAATTTACTTTACCAATTTCCCGAACCACCTCATATGGCCCCTGCCACTTAGCATACAACTTAGATTCCGATGTGGGAAGTAGCAACAGTACTTTATCACCTGGCGAAAAGTCGAATCGTGCTTGTTTATTGTACTGTTGCTCCTGGCGATGCTGAGCTAGTTTTAGGTTCTCCTGTGCCAAGCGACCAACCAATGCTAGGCGGTCTCTTAACATAATTACATATTTGACTATGTTTTTAGAAGTTTTTGTTTGCTCCTCCCACCCTTCTTTCACAAGATCAAGGATACCTCGTGGTTGCCTCCCATACAGCAGCTCAAAGGGAGAAAACCGGTCGAACTCTGAGGCACCTCTCTCACTGCAAACATTAGGTAAGGGAGGAGTTTAGCCCAATGTTTTTGCTCTTGGTTGACAAACCGCTTCAGCATCTGTTTCAAGGTCTGATTAAAGCGTTCCACCAAACCGTCCGTCTGCGGGTGATAAACTGAGGTTCGGATCGACTTAATTTGCATTAATTTGTACAATTCTTTCAAACATTGTGACATGAAGTTCGTTCCGTGATCAGTGAGGATTTCTTTTGGAATCCCTACTCTCGATATAATATTCACTAACTCTTTAGCAATGGCTGCGGCACTAGTGGATCTCAATGGTACTGCCTCTGGATATCTGGTCGCGTAGTCCACCACTACCAAAATGTGCGTATATCCAGAGTCAGACTGGCTCAATGGACCCACTATATCCATAGCAATGCGCTCAAAGGGAACTGAGATCAGGGGCAGTGGGACCAGCGGGGCGGGCGAACCCGCCCGGCGCTACTTGCTGGCATTCGGGCATTCCGCTACATATCGCGCCACCTCACTAAAACTCCCATCCAATAAAATCGAGCCAATATTCGTTCCCGAGTCTTATCGATACCTAAATGGCCCGAACAGGGGACATCGTGAGCCAACCGCATGATCTCACGTCGAAAAGACTGGGGAGCAGTAGTTGTGTTACAATCTGACTTGTGCTCGTGGCTTGGGATACTCTATACAGTAAGTGCCCGACAATAATGTGGTGGGGATATGTAGGCGACGGCTATCCTCTACATCCTTCCCTCGATAGACCGAACCTGCCCCCAGATGTGGGCCAGCGAAGGATCGTTCTTTTGCTCCAACGCTAGGTCCACATCTCGGTCCCAGAATTTCGGGATATCGGCGGAGCTAAAGTAGCTTCAGCACTGGGGGCCTCAGTAACCTGCCCCGCAGGTCACACTGGGTCCCAACCCCTTTCCCCTACATTTGACTGATCCTGAGGCTTCCCCACCAAACCCCAGCCTTGTTTCATTAATGTTCCTTCCCATTTTCAACCCTTCGCTCTTTTTTGTTTTTGGGCGAAATCGAGAGTGGAACAAATCAGTGTGCAGCGGAAAGATATTACCAATAGTTTCCCCGCTGCTCCCATGGTCTTACCGGAGACTGGCTTTACCGTTTTATTAATCATGCTGTCAAAATGCGGCCAGTCCGACCTAAAATAACTGGATATGGCAGCTTCTCTGCCACGGCCACGATGCGCGGCGGGCATGACATCCAACTGTCAAATCTAATTTGGTAAGGGGTAGTCCTTGTTATCCCCATGAATACAGGAAATGACCACGACCCCTCGTGACCACCAAGGTACCCCCTTTAATAGAGCTCGTCTAATTAAAGTCTGCCCACATCCTGAGTCCACTAATGCGTGGGTGCTCACCTCACCAACCCGTACATTAACAACACAAGGCCCCTCCCAATCATTACCCCTGGACTTACCTGGTGCTGTCAGGGCGTAATGGGAGGTCACCCCACACTCCATGGCCGCTGGACAATTCAGCGCCAGGTGACCGACCTCCTGGCACCGGTAACATGTGGGGCGAAAGGGTGCCCACGGAGCCTGCGTGTCCCGTTGCGGTTTGGCAGCGGGGAGGGTACTCTGCTCTTACCCGCTGGGGGTCGCCCTCGCTCTCCACTGTGTTGGAGGGAGGCCGCCCATGGGGTGACGTTGCAGTGCTGGACCGTGGGTAGTGGGGGTGACACGGGGTGGTGGTGGTGGTGGTGTTGCCGCTCGCGGTCTACTGGAGGCAGGAGCAGATAGGGTGACCACTGGAGGCGGAAGGGAGGGCATCCTCGAACCCTTCGCCAATCGAACTGCTGCATCCAGCGTGGTGGGGCGGTGGCGACTGACCCAGGTCGGGTGTCCGGCCCCAGCACCTTCACAAACTGCTCAATGGCGATGAGCTCAGTTACTTTCTCCGCACTATTGGTGCGGGGCAGAGCCACCTGGTCACGTGGTCCACCAGTTGTTGCGCCACCACGCGGGTCGCAGTCCTGAGGGTCGCTGGTATTCCCGGAACCGGCGACGGTGGGTCTCTTCAGTGATATCCAGTCGCTGAAGAATGGCCTGCCTCACATGATCATAATCAAGGGCGTCTTCATTTGTTAAGGCTTGGTAGGCTGCCTGGGCCTCCCGATCAAATTGGGGCCCAACTGGGTAGCCCACCAATCCCGAGGCCACTGTGCTGCCGTAGCCTGCCTTTCAAAAGCTACTAAGTAGGCCTCGGGATCATCCTCCAGCGACATCTTCACCACCTTTATCCTGGGAACAGGTGGCGTTGGTTCGGTCGCCGGTCCCCCTCGATTGGCCTCCAGGAACATGGAATGCATCCGGCTCCATCATGGTCGCCATTCCCTCTTGATGTCTTCTCTCCTGCGCTTCCAGTATTGCTCCCAATGCGGGCGTCCATCCCTGATCCCTCTTCTGATCACCAACTGTAGCAAGGACGACTGGTGCAGTGCAAAAGAGTATAATGTCCAGGCTGCTGTTTCCCAATAACAACAATATTTATTACAATACAACAGAAAGTTCAAAAAGTAATCCAAAAATGAAATAATAATAAGCCCGCTACCAATCGATGGTATTGGGGCAAAATAACAAAAAGTCAAAAAGTAAACAAAAGACACGCCGATAGCCACAATCCTCCGTGCACGAAAACTGTGCTCTTTTCCTCCGGGGATCGTGGTGCGTGCGCTGTCTTGATGTTGTGCTGTGTGGTGAGGCGTGCTCTGGGGTTAACACTGGCTCTCCGGCTACAGCCTCCCGTCCTCCTGCTCCTCTAGTAAAACACAAACAGACCACGTAACACAAAGGCAAACAAAACACTAGCTCCGACTGGTCGTTCTCACTTTCTCAGCGCAAGGGAGGTTTTGGCGTAGCTGCTTCCCCTTTGTACCCAGCAAACTCCTCCCTGCAGTCACCGCGTTGCCATGGTTTCTCCCATAGAGGGCTGCCCGCAGCTGACTGCAATGGAATCGTCCTGAGTACTTGCAGCTACGCGCCCCTCTAATATGGTCACCTTCCGGTTTCCACCTACCACCGAGGCGGTAGATCTAGGAGGCAGCTTACCTTCCCCCTTACACAGCGCCCTTTCTAATCGGGAGGGAGATTTACAGCATCGATCCTTTCTCTCTTTATCACACTCCCACCTCCACCAGCAGAGGGTGAATACCTGCTGGTTCCGCCTCAACCGCCGTGGGAGAACAGCTTGCCGCTCCCAGCTCCACCAGCAGAGGGTGAATGCCTGCTGGTTCCGCCTCAACCGCCGTGGGAGGACTGCTTGCCGCTCCCAGCTCCACCAGCAGAGGGTGAATGCCTGCTGGTTCCACCTCCACTGTCATGGGAAGGACTGCTCCTGCCCTGCCTCGCACCGCCCAAGGATGCCTGCCTCGCACCGCCCAAGGATGCCTGCCTCGCACCGCCCAAGGATGCCTGCCTCGCACCGCCCAAGGATGCCTGCTTCGCATCGCCTGGGGCTGCCTGTTGCTCCGCATCGCCTGGGGCTGCCTGCTGCTCCGCATCGCCTGGGGCTGCCTGTTGCTCCGCATCGCCTGGAGAGCCACCAGTTATAGGGCACGAGGGAGAAGTGGAGCTCCCGCTGTCAGCCTCCATGGCCAGGGGCCCTCCCGAAGTTCGCCTCTGAGGGTCCGCTGCTGCTGCTGCCGTGCGCCCCCGAAAGTCCGCTGCTGCTGTCGCCTCCCGAGGGTCCGCTGCTGCTGCCGCCTCCCGAGGGTCGCTGCTGCTGCCTTCGCCTCCCGAGGGTCCGCTGCTGCTGCCGCTGCTCGCCGAGGTCTGCAGCTGCTGCCTTCACCTCCCGAGGGTCCGCTGCTGCTGCTGTCGCCTCCCGAGGGTCCGCTGCTGCTGCCGTCGCCTCCCGAGGGTCCTGTTTTGCCTGGGGTCGCTACCAGTCCTGCCATGCGGCAGGAAATACTGTGGCTGGAGCCCCATGAAGGGGAGCTGCCGACCACAGAAAGGGGGAGGTCAGGAGACCAGCTCCCCAGCCGGACTTTCGTGGCAGGAAATACTATGGCTGGAACCCCATGAAGGGCAGCTGCCGGCCACGAAGAAGTGGGGAAGGTCAGGAGACCAGCTCCCCAGCCGCATTTTCGGCAGGAAATACTGTGGCTGGAGCCCCATGAAGGGAACTGCCGGCCACGGAAAAGGGGGAGGTCAGGAGACCAGCTCCCCAGCCGCACTTCAAGGCAGGAAATACTGTGGCTGGAGCCCCATGAAGGGCAGCTGCCGGCCACAAAGAAGGGGGGAGGTCAGAGACCAGCTCCCCAGCCGCACTTTCGCGGCAGGAAATACTGTGGCTGGAGCCCCATGAAGGGCAGCTGCCAGCCATGAAGAAGGGGGAGGTCAGGAGACCAGCTCCCCACAGCAATTTCGCTGCAGGAGAGGGTGGCCGGAGCCCCACGGAGGGAGCTGCGGCCATGAAGAAGGGGCAGGTCTGGAGACCACCCCCAAAAATTTTTGGCCAGAGGAGCGGCATGTGCGCGGGCCATTGGAACGCCACGGCTGTTTGGGTGAGAGGAGGACATCCCACCGTGGCCGCCACCTTTGGCCCGTTGTTGCCCCTGTTCCTGCGCCGGGACTGCTAGCGGGACTTTAGGGAATAAGGGGAGGTGGCCGAAAGGCCATGTGTGCTGGCACAAGGGGGCATGTGTGGCGGAGTGTCCCGCCCCTATTTATTATTATTTGTATTTGTTTGCGCGCGGATAAAAGCGCCGTCTTTTGTTATTGTTTTTTTATATTTATATTTAAAATCCTTGTGAGGATGCATGACTGATCAGCTACTGATTATTTAACTAGCTGACAGTCATGCATCCTTACCAAACGATGCAGACTGTGGCGAGGGTAATAAGATAATTAACAACTAGTTAACCCCTCAGCCAGAGTATAAGAACCAGCAGTTGTCCGTTCTGCAGGGGAGTGTTGGAGTAGAGAGTACGGGAGAGTGGAGAGAGCGTAAAGACATAAAAACAATTGCTAAACGCGTGCTGGTTTAGCCAGCACGCCACTTATTTGTTTGTCTGTTTATTCGTTTGGCCCTCGTGCCCTTTGCTTTGGTTTGTTGTTTTGTTTAAATCTTTTGTTTTTGTTGTATTTATTAATAAATACGCTGAGTGCCGTTGCACTCAGCTTCACCCGCCCATCCATTGTTTTGGTTTCAGTTACTTCCTGGTCCGTGACGTCATCACAATTCACCACTGCGAGCCAGCCTGCCACAGTCTTGCAAAGTTTTACATTTGTTAATATTAATATTGCAGCAAGAAAATGTTTTTGTATACCTCTGTGGCAGGGTAGATGGAATCCCTGCATTGAAAAGTTCACCTCCCACCAGCAGGGGGAACAGGAGGAACCTGTCCATCCAGCAGGCGCTGGCAACTATGGGGTTAATATTCCATAGGAGTCGGCCTGCTAGGAGGCTGGTGGAGGGGAACGAGGTGCACCTGGTTCCAAGCCCAGGTAATCAGGGAAAGATGGAGCCAAGACATAGAAAAGGGGCAGCCTCTCCACCGGTCAGGACAGCGTTCCTGGTTCAGAAGACCAAAAGCAGTACCTATGGTGTGGTGCAGCAGTGATACTTTGTCCTGCAAACAAACAGCGATACTGTTTAATAACACACTTTAGTACCTGTGTTTGCTCTCTTCCGGGACCAGTGTAAATAATTGTAAATATTCATCTATTTAAAGACATTGTAACGCTTTAGTTTGGGAACAGTTTTGTCGTTCTTTTGTGTAAATAAACTTTCATTTTATTTTATTTGAAAATACTGAACTCTCTCTGTGTGTCATTTCGAGGCCTTCCACAACCTCTACCAGCATCATCTGTCCGTCGTCCCCACAAATATCCCCTCAACTCAAACACATAAGCAATTTATTTCTAATTTCTTCAGCATTTCACATTATACTGACCTCTCTTTTTTTGTTATTGTTTGCTTCTCAGCAACTAAATAAAGCACCTGGGATTATCTTGGAAGGTTTTCTTGAATGATTTCCAAGATGTGGGGGACTTTATAACAAAACAAAAATGTCCTTTGTGGGTTTAAATCATTTTTCAAAAATCTTACAACTTTACAGAACCATTGTTTTGATTTCATCGCAAAAGAGGACTGATAATATTGAAATATTAAAAAGAACATCAGTCCAGTCCATTTAACATATAAAGACATTTAAAACATTACTTTGAAAAGTTTACCTACATATGTTACTAACTTTCTTTTAAGTATTATATATATATATATATATATATATATATATATATATATATATATATATATATATATATGAACTGATTGAATATATAGAACTGATTGAAAGAAATGAACTTGTCCTGTGTTGTGTAATAGTACATGGGACAGCAGCAAGGGCTGTGTGGAGAAAGAACATCAGGAATTGAAATAGGAGAGAAGTGCTTTGTGACTTAGAAAAGAGGACAGGGTTTCCCTTTGGCTCACGGAGAGCCACCCTCATGAAGGTGAGACTGAACCGATCAGCCTCCATGGCTGGGAAGCAAGCGTTACTTCCCCCAAGGGGAACGCAGAGAGGGTGGAGAACAGGAAAACCAAAGAGGGAATAGATTTGACCGGGGGACCACTTTGGCTCCAGGAGAACCTTCCTGGCAAAGGACGAGGCCAGCACGGCTGGGCCTCTAGATTGGGAAGTGAGCTTCACTTGCCCCCAGAGGGAGGCTATTGCAGAGGTGGAGCAGCATAGTGGAGGAGGAAGGAAGGATGGAGGAAATGACAAAGCAAGACAGAGAATAAGGGTGACTTAGGGTTTAAATAGGGAGATTGACAAATATTTTGGCGGGACAGAACAGGGGAGGAGTCCTAACTTCTGCCCCCTGAACCACACTCAAGGTTACAATTAAACCTAAAAGGTACGGAAATTAAAATTGTAATTTGTGATAGAAAGCTGCAAATATTTACACACATATATCATAGACCAGATAAATACTTATAGGGGCGTATGAAAGGATAACGTTATTGCCAAGACTGATGAATAGCAAGAAGCAGATCCAGAGCCAGAAAGCTGCAGTTTTAGCACTGATGCACACTTTTATTAACAATACAGGAACTCAAAATAACAGTGTTAAACAAAAACAGCACCCAAGCTGAGCTATCACGGTGCTTTGACTGAGAGCACACCCTGCTGCACTCAGCCTCTCCCTCAACTAACTCTCCCAAACAAAGGATCTGGCTCCCTTTATTTAGTATGTGGCAGGACTTAATCAATCCTTGCTTAATCAGTTAAGCTCCAGCCACATTCTGCACAAGGATTCAGCAGGGATTAACCCCATCCCTGCCAACTTAAATACACAAATAATAAAACACACACAATTTGCATGGGTAGGGCTACTGCCCTGCCACAGTGAATATGTATTCAAACATAGACACTCTCAAAGGAAAAACTGAATTATTTCCCTTACAGAATTACACATAAAAAGAGCTTATCTCCATGAAAGCGAATTAGAAAAGTTTTGTCTAGTCTCTGCGTCATGGGCTACTTCAGATGTGTTTGTAGATGTTGTGCCAAATAGATGAGGTCTTAAAGAGACATGATGAGCTTAGACAGGGTCAATTAGGAAAACAGAGAGCAAAGAGAGTGAGCAACAATAAAGAAAGAAATAGGCAATATTAGGGGAATACTTTATACCCCTCTCAATTACCACTTGTGTTTTTAAACAGAATGTATTACTTTTTCTGCACACATGGATATTTAGGATAGCATCACGGCCAAGGCTGTTGAAGGGTAGGAAAGACCCAGAGGTGGAAAGCTGCAGTTTAATTACAAAAAAACAAAATAAACATGTGAACAAATGAAAGGTTTGAATAAAACAAATCAGTTAAACAAACACTCCAAATAAATAGACAGTCGCCATCACCGAATTCCTCTCACTAAACCAGTGTTTCTCAACCTTTTTCATAACAATGGATCAGCTGAGCTTAGTCATTGCCCCCTTGCTACAGAAAATAATAATAAAAAAGAATTATTGCTGATTAACAATGCCTTTTAATTAACATCAATTATTAATTACATTTAATTCCACTAGTTCCAAAAATTACAGATAAATAATTCATAAAACAAAAATAATTAAACCCCAGTCACTGGTATAATCAACATGTAGATACATACATAAAATTCTTACTATTATGGAATATTGCCAACATATTGTAGCAATCTCGGTTAACGTAGGCAGGTGCATCACACAGGGTGAGGCAATCCACACACAGAGGGAGGGTGAATGCCCTCTCGCACAAAAGGATAGCGCCAATACCGCTGTACAAAAGAGCCGGCTCCATTGCAAGGAGCGTATATCGGGCTTATGTTTCTGTGTGTGATTACGTCACCTACCAGCCCTGCTGTTGCCTTCCCCCGTGAATGCTACACTCTCCCCTGCCAGCCTCAAGTCCGCCCCGGACTTGCTCACCAGGCTACAGTCTCACGAGTGCTTGCCGGGGTACCTGTATCCCACTCTGACACCAGTGTTCGGGTTCCGGCCTTATGGACTCAGACGGAGGCAGTGATTGTGGTGAATGGGTGAGGTCAGCCCGTATTTATTTATAATAAAGGATAGAGGGGTGAAAGAGCACAGGGTAGGCAGAAGTATGGGTGGGGGGGGGTCAAGACACGCACACACACACGCCGTAGCTCTTCTGGCTCATTACTCAGACTCCAGTCCAGCTCCTTCCCTCTGTCAGTCGCTCTCTTGTCCCAACAGGTTGTCCGTTCCCTCCCTCTGGGCCCGTCTCACGGCTGACAGTAATAATAGTAGGCGGTTCTCTTGCTCTCTTACTATCTCCTCACTCCTATCAGTTCGGATGTCGTCTCTCTCTCTCTCCCCTAGCGTCATTCCCGCCACTCTTATATGCTGGCCCGCCCCCTTTCGCTTCTCAGACCCGGTTGGAGGTGACCTCTTGGCAGCCTTTCCCCTCCGCCCAATCAGCGTCCTCGCCACCTGTCCATCACGGGGGTTCTCCGAGATTCCCGCCACCTCTCGAGGTCGTTACATTATCTTCTTTGCTCGCGCCATGCTGTGGATAAGCGAACCGGTTCCTGCTTTGGAACCGACGAACTGGATGCAAATATCAGCACATAACATGTGGTTAAATATTTTTTTAATTGTAAGCTGTGTGAAATTAGCAATTAACAAGGTTCATATACATGCACACAATGGCTTTCGCTGTTGTAATAAAACTGTTACTGTGCAAATTGGAAATTATTGATTATTTTGTTAACTTTAATTATACAGGGCGATTTCATAGATTGCACAATATTGTCTGAACTTCTGCTAACACATTGACATACGGACATGTTTTTCTAAATAGTTTTGGGATCGAAATCCCCGCCCCTGTTGAGAAACACTGCACTAAACAAAGTGTCTGGCTCTTTTTATATCATGTGGCTGGGGCTTGATTGACCATCAATTAGTGGGTCTGGCAGGGATGTAATTAACCCCATCCCTGTCAAACTTAAATTTTAAGTAATTAAACTGTATTTATACAATACACCAAAACCACACTATTTACACATGCAGGGTTTCTGCTCTGCCACAAGCATGCTTTAGTAAGTCACCATATTTTAGCCTGAGCAAAGTGTGTTTTGGTAAAGAGGCCAGTATAAAAAATGACTTCTAGGGTAGTGCACCTGTATTTTCTTAATTCTGCAACAGTGAATTTGTTAAAGACTCTTGTCACATGTATAATTTACTGTCCACATGCCCTTAATAATCAAATTGTGATATAACAAGGGAGCTCTGTATTCATCTGTTTGACTATATAAAGTATTTCTCATTCCACCTTTTATTGGGGGTGTCAAAGGATGACATATATGCTAAAAATCAGAACGTAGCTAATTCCAAGGAGTTTTAAGGGTCACAGCCTGTGAGTTCAGTGTAGCAAGGCTGATGATCAGGTAAGCCACAAATTGTGTCAGCTGATCAGTGGAAAGGAAATGCTTCACTTAACCTTAAAACTACTTTTTGCTATTTAAAAAATTATTTAAACAGAAACTGCTTTTTGAAGCCTTATGGTGTTTGATTGTTTACCTATTACTACACATTTGAGTTGAATTGATTTATTAATTCTGGCTCTGCAGCCTGTTTTAAAAACAAGGGCATATAAGATTTTCTATTGTTGAGCCACTAACGAAATGCATGGAGGATGAGGTTGTTATAAACTTCCGTATTTGTTTAAAAGCAAATCATGTTAGAACCACTGCTATTAATAAGCATTCAGAAGATTACACATACATATTTTGTTCTTCATGTGATTAAAAAACAACAACGTGTAGTCTTATTATTTTAAATAAATTATCAAACGGGTTGTTAGAATGCTGCATCCTGATTGGTCAATCAGGGTTCCAAGCCGTAACAATAGCCTCAATATACTAACAGTTGGGTAAAAAAGGCAAATCTCTAGACCTGAGCTAACTTTGCATCACTGCGCCTTATCTGAAATTAAAGAAAACATGAAACAGACCACTACGGAGAGATTCATTTATTATGAAAACAGATTAAAACAAAGCTAAGTATGCCACTATGACAAGCAAAATGCAAAACTCCCTACAAACGGAACAATAACAACAACAAACATAAATGTCACAGTGATTTATGTTTGAAGAGTCAGCTTTGTGCCCATGTGCTTCACTGTAAAAAAAAAAAAGCCTACATATCACAACTGAAAAATAAAATAAATAAATAAATTCTGCTTGCCTTTTAGTTTGATTTTCATTGCAACAAAACAAAAACAGAGCACCTTCAATTCTTCCGATGTATGGTACACTGGATTGAAAACGGTCACAGATCTGAGACCTCCCTGCATATTTAGCTACTGGGAACTCTCGCTAGCTAGCTACAGCAACACTCTGGGGAAATCTCTGAGGCATCGCCAAGTAAACAAATATGAGTATACTTCTTAAATGCCTTTTTTCAATGCCTCAATTACTGCCACAATTGACAGTTACAATTGACAGTTACTTTAATGACTGTACACTGTATTCAAAATAATGTCTACAAATGAACAGAAACGCAACTAAGCAAGTAAATTATAAAAAGTTATTTAAAGTTATTTCTCTTTTCTGTGTTTATAAAAAGTTGGTAAATTCGTTTTATAAAAGCAATAAGGCACCTGAGGGCATGGGTTATCGTGGATATTGTCACTGCACGTTGATACTGTCAACGTACCAAGCAGTGACAATATCCACGATAACCCATGCCCTTCTATGCCTTATTGCTTTATTATTAGAATCCAACAATTCAACTTCTTATAACCAAGCTGTGTTTTTGCACATCTCATGTATGTTTTCAAATCTATCATTCTAAGTTTAGCTTGATGAACAAAAAACTTTTTGGTTGATTTTGAGGAGTGAAGAGTGTTCAGTGGTGGCCTAGTTTCATCAAAGTGACTTCCAAGCCAGTTTGCATGAATTAGACTGATCCAGGTCTGTTTCCAGGTTGAACCAACTGTTGGGTTCATTCCAATCTGTAGAATACAACTGTATGCCAGTTTGAATGAATTCAGGAAAGGGTGTTATAATAATAATAATAATAAGCTGTTAAATGTATTGTTTTTACATATGATTTCATTCCAATTGCTGTGATTGACTTCTGATATTTATAATTATAAATGTATGCTGCATCATTTTTGTGCAAACTGACTTCAAAAAGCTTGGTTTAAGCACTTCAGACCATAAGATCAGTAGCACATTGGATTAATATGAGTAAAAGAAAAAGGAATGGAGTTTGGTTTCACTGGAGCCGGATCATGAAGTTCGGCTATATAAAGTGGATCAGACTCGGATTCTACTCACCCATCATTGTCGTCCAACAGTACTGCTGTATGTACCATAGCAAATTAACCAATGAAAATGAACTACGTAAATGTCATTCAGTTGCTGTATTTCAAACCGTCATTTGTTATTATCATCGGAAGTGCATACTATACTAAAGCCTTGGAAGAGCAGGCAGTATTAATCGAAGGCTGTGTAGGGCAGGCTCGCGTTGAGAAATGGAAGACAAATCGTCTATTATTTGAAACTAAACAGAATTTTTCAGTTGCTCGTTATTAGTACCTCGGTATATCTCTGTGGGAACGCATGTTAAGCAGACATACCGGTACTTCAAATTCGAAATGGTGTATTCAAATAAAAGCTTGCTCCATTCCATGCTTTCTGCTAAGGGATAAACTGCCTTGCAAATTGTGTATTTTAAAATTACAGTAAATAGAGTCAGAAAAGTAAGAAAAGTCCCTTGTAGCTACTGTATTTCCCTTTTCTCACAGCAGATGTCACTGTTGTCCATAGGTATTTGAGGCGCCTGTGTGTCAGATTTGTTAAACTAATACAAATTATTATTATTATTATTATTATTATTATTATTATTATTATTATTATTATTATTATTGTTATTGTTATTATTATTGTAATTTAATGCTTCTGCAGTCAAGTATGGTGCCCGCAAGTGGCATAAGAACGTACACCCATAACTCAAAAAACACACCTTAATCCATAAACACCCCCTTCCCATCTGGCCTAGACTGCAAAACTTCTACATTCAATCTGATGGCTTCTTCATTCACAATTTGCTTTAAAACAAAATGTTTTGTTCTGACCCAACAAAGTGTTTCATTTATTTCCCCACAAAAGCAAACTGTTTGTCAGACCTTCACGTTCCAGATCAGGTCATTGTCACACAGGTCAACTGATTGTTGGAAACATTTGACCTTCTAAAGTGATGAGAGATGGGCATATTTACTTCTCCTGAAAGATAACCTCAGACAGGGGCTGGGAGAGCTTTCTATTTGGACTTGGACAGGGACCATTTCCAAAAGCTGCAGTACAGACTTCTTGCAAAACGTTTTCCAAATACAGGATTTTGACAGACATTTGAAACTTGCATAATGATATCATCTCTAAGGTAAGGTTTATTGTAACCCCAGCAGTATGTGGAAATATAGGAGTAAATCAGGATTCTTACGTTGTAAAATAACACAGCAAACAGCTACAGCTTTGCAAACTTACAGGATGAAGTAAAGACATGTTAGCATTTCTATGAGACATTCTGCTGGTCCTGTCATCTGACTTACTGAATTGTGATACATGGGTGACATCTAGTGGCAGAGAAACAAAGTGCTTTCTATTTTTTGGTTCAAGGGGATTTTTAAAAATAAGCACTAGAATAATATTTTAGCATTCTGTATCTAATGAAAGAAGCCATTATTTTTATGAGATTAAGCACATCTATCCATAATCTGAATCCAGTTCCCCAATTCATCAGGGATATTTCCCTTATTGCTTCCATATGACTAGTACAGGGGGAGAGGTAAAATGTTTTTGTACCTAATTGTGTATGTGTACAAAATATTTTTCACATCGATTCTATGGGATGGGCCTATTTTTGATGACTGTCATGATCTATTTCTGTTTCACAAATTTACTTCAAACGCAATTCAGAAACCAGGTTTGTACCTAACGCTGTAACTGTACAAAGGTTTAATATTGGACTATGGCTTCCACTGCTGTTATGAGAATTGTGAAAACAGGTTATTGGCTTGGAATTCCGTGACCATTTGAAGATCAAATGTTTCCAACAATCAGTTGACCTGTGTGACAATGACCTGATCTGGAACGTGAAGGTCTGACAAACAGTTTGCTTTTGTGGGGAAATAAATGAAACACTGTAACTTTGTTGGGTCAGAACAACACATTTTGCTTTAAAACAAATTGTGAATGAAAAAGCCATCAGATTGAATGTAGAAGTTTTGCAGTCTAGGCCAGATGGGAAGGGGGTGTTTATGGATTAAGGTGTGTTTGTTGAGTTATGGGTGTACGTTCTTATGCCACCTGCTGGCACCATACTTGACTGCAGAAGCATTAAATTACAATAATAATAATAATAATAATAATAATAATAATAATAATAATAATAATAATAATAATAATAATAATAATAATAATGTTGTATTAGTTTAACAAATCTGACACACAGGCACCTCAAATACCTATGGACAACAGTGACATCTGCTGTGAGAAAAGGGAAATACAGTAGCTACAAGGGACTTTTCTTACTTTTCTGACTCTATTTACTGTAATTTTAAAATACACAATTTGCAAGGCAGTTGAACTCCACCTCTTAGCAGAAAGCATGGAACGGAGCAAGCTTTTATTTGAATACACCATTTCGAATTTGAAATACCGGTATGTCTGTTTAACATGCGTTCCCACAGAGATATACTGAGGTATTTGTTTGATTTAATTCCAAAACTGATTATTGACCATGGGAATCTTAATACTAAATACCAAAGCAATCAAAGGACAATTCACAAGCCAGAAGAAACATAGTCCACACAATTTATTATTAGAGAACAGCCAAGGCTGAAAAATATAGTTTAAGAAGCACATGCCGAGTGGTGATAATTCTACTTACAGATATCAGGTTAAGAGAGTTTTGAGATTAAAGGAATGAAACACTCCTACCTGCAGTTGGAATTTAGCACCAGCCCTTTACATTTTATAACCCCCGCTTCAGCCATCGTCTCTGCCTCCTGGTCTGGCAGTAGATAGGCTTCAGGCCACTTTGCAAAAAACGAAACAAGATTTTTTTCAGGTGCGATTTTTTATTTATTTTATTTTTACTGTCTCCTCAAAACTCAACATCCAGCTCCTCTTTGCCTAAAATAATAAGTACAAGTATAGTTTAAAATAATGTATTCTATATTTTTTAAATACATAAAATATTTCTAATTGGTCCTTTTTGTGTGAGTTGTTGATAATCTGATTATTAAAACACTTTTCTTTTACCTTGATATATTTACATTTTTTTATAAGTAAGGTTGTTTTCTGTTAAAAATAATATAATTGGTCAGGTATTTCATTTTGTTTTTTCACTTTTGCTTTACAGATCAGTCATGGCTGCCTGCTAAAGCTAAAGAATGCTTAAGCATCCCTGTGAGAGGAGCTTGTGTGAGGTTGCTAACCAAGCGCTGTCACCTCCGCTCCTACAAATATCGCACAGTACACTACTGTCCTAATGTTTCATACAAAGCTGCATTTTAAAATTTCTAATTCAATAACAATAAATTCCCATTTTAGTTTGTGTTTAAAAAACATTCAATCTGATATAACATTCCCCTTAAATTATTTAACTGGGCCTCCTTGGTTTGAATTTGAATATGAATTTAAATTTATATTTTTATCATGAACACGTCCCATTAATGTAGTAGAGAATAAAATGAGGAATGGGGTTCAGGGGCTGTGGCTGTAAATATGGGAAAGTCATTGGCTACCAGATTTTTTTCAGGACCTGTTTGCTGCACAGTCAATGTTAGTTCTTTTATGAGAATAAAAAAGAAAATCAAAGTTTATATTTTGTCAGTTCATGTAATCACTGAAATGTGTCCTACAGTTCTTTATCAGTAGTCAAACCCCTTTTCAAAGACAACTAATACACTTTTATATGAAGGGTAACTACTCACTACAGTTTTGTCATTTCATATTTGTATCTTTTTTTTGACTTACACCTCCAATCCAATGTCTATCCCACCAAGCCCCTCCAGAGTGAGCACATCCCAGGTGGAATGGATCCATTCTTGGGTGGTGGTCAGTGGAGAGCTGGTACCCTGGTACCCCTGCCTTAGTTTTTAATATTTTATTTTTACCTTCACTTGTAGGTCATAGTACCACCTTTGTATCTTGCATTGTTTTCTGGTGGTCGACCCTAGTGCATTTATTATTTGTGTAATTTGGTCCCACACTTTCTAAAAGAAACATTTTATTTTTGTGGGCCAAATAAATCCAGCTTGTTTTTAAGAACCTCCTCCACCAGAAGTTCTAGGCTCTCATGGGATTTTATTTTCTTTTTCCTCCACGTGAGGTGCTGGGGTTGGCTTTTTGCAGGTATGAAGAAGACCCCTCATCCCTGCGATTGAAGAGCAAGCTGCAATCTTCGCAGTGTCTACTGGCAGGTCGAGCTATCCCCTGAAGCCCGCCCCATAACAGCTTTCTCCATAGGGAGAGGACTGAGAGTTCAAGTCCTCCCCTTCGGGCTGTGCAACGCGTCCGCCACCTTCGAGAGTCTGATGGAGTGGATACTAACGGACATCTGCATCAACGCTGCCTCGTCTACAGTGTCTACAGTGCTATAGCGACTCAAGACCGCCGGACTCAAGCTGCACCCTGGCAAGTACAGGCTGATTCACAAGG
Organism: Acipenser oxyrinchus oxyrinchus; assembly: GCA_030684275.1. NCBI lineage: Eukaryota > Metazoa > Chordata > Actinopteri > Acipenseriformes > Acipenseridae > Acipenser > Acipenser oxyrinchus. The sequence continues at coordinate 27,228,390 of CM060252.1, forward strand.
CGGTCGCATTCCTGGGGCACCGTGTGGGGAAGGATGGGATCCGGACCGATCCCAAAAACATAGAGGCAGTCCAGAGGTGGCCAACCCTGACCAACGACAGCTGCACGGCTTCTTAGGACTCGCCTCCTATTATTCGTCCCACAGTTCATCAGCATCGCCGCTCCCCTCCACCAGCTGCTTCACAAATATCAGCCGTTCATGTGGACAGGGCCCTGCGAGAACGCCTTCGGCTCGCTGAAGGATGTGCTGACCCGAGCCCCCATCCTGATGATGCCTGCAACCGAGCTGCCCTACTTCATGGACACTGATGCCAGCGACCAGGGTATAGGCGCCATGCTGTCCCAGCCGATGGATGGGGGAGAGAGGGTGATTGTCTACTTCAGCAAACCAGAGCGCAGATACTGCGTCACTCGCCGTGCCCTCAATCAGTTCCGGCCACACCTGTGTGGAAGGCACTTCAACCTGCGGACTGACCATACTTCCCTCCAGTGGCTAGTTAGTTTTAAGGAGCCTGAAGGGCAACTTTCCCATTGGTTGGAGCAGGTGCAGGAGTACGACTTTGCCATCCAACACAGAATGGGCAACCACCACACAAAAGCGGAATGCGCTATCCCGCTGCCCCTATTCTATTAGAAGACTGTCACCACTGTGAGAGAAGGAGCAGCATGAGAGGGAAGCCAGAGGAGAAGGGCGCATGGAAGTTAGGGTTAGGGTTAGGGTTAGGGTTAGGGTTAGAAGATTGGAGGGCGCAGCACGAGCAAGACCCCGATCTACAGCCTGTCTTCCAGTGGCTGAGGTTCATGGCCACCGTAGGAGTTCATAGCCGCCCGCTGCCCCTTATCCTCCTGGCATACAGGACGGCCGTGCAGTAGTCCACAAGCTGTACGCTAGCCTTTCTTTTGCTGGGTAGAAAACTCCAGAGCCCTGTTGAGTTGCTGTTCGGGTGCCCACCGGACACAGATGCACTACCACCTGGGCCAGAGTATGCCCACCGCCTGCAAGACTGGCTGGACGCTGCCCATGAGTTTGCTTGGGACCGCCTCCAGGCCGCAGGAATCCATCAAAAGTGTAACTACGATGTGTGGGAGAAGGGGCGACACTTGCCGGTCGGAGCTCGTCTGGGTCTATGGACCCAAGAAAAGGAAGGGCCACTGGCTGAAGTGATCTACCAGGTGAAGCTGCCCCCCACCGGTCGCCAGCTCATCCTGCACCAAGATCGCCTCGCCCCCATACGAAGGAGACCACGTACCTGGTGAGTCACAACCTGCTGCCCGACAGCAACCAACGACCCCCCGGGCCCTCCCCCGAGAAGCAGCATAGGAGACAGTGCCACCATCGCGTGGACCCCCTGCCAAGCCCTCCCCAGTCCCCACAACACACTCCCCCAAGCAGATCCCCCAGGCAAGGGAACCCCCACAGCATCCTCAACGTCCATTCGAGCGGCAAACCAGGAGACATCCCCCCTGGCCTTCACGTCAGACCAACTGGGTTGAGACCCCAGTGACAGATCCAGCTGCCCCTTTGCTTTCTGACTCAGTCAGCAACCATGAAAAGTCATGCTGCATGCCAATTGAGGAGAGCTGAGAGGAGAGTGCTGAATGAGAGATATCGAGAAAGAAAGTCATTATGAAAAGAGTGTGAAATCCACTCAGAAAAATAGCTAAATAAAACAGCAGCTTTCACTGCTTTAACTGTCACAAGAATAAATGTTTTTTTTTTTTTTTTACAATTGTGTGACAGCAATGATTCTATAAATAATAGGGCACTTTATTGTTTATTAAATACTTAAAAACCCATTTAATATATTCTCTTTTAAAATAGATTGAAATGATTACATCAAACAATTGCCTGCAGGCACAATATAAATAAGAACGTCCAAACATAACAGCTTTATAAAGAGCCCCAACCCAGGCAGGATCTTCAGCACTGAGCTCATACAGTAAAGCTATTCACAGGATCTTCAGCACTGAGCTCATACAGTAAAGCTATTCACAGGATCTTCAGCACTGAGCTCATACAGTAAAACTATTCACAGGATCTTCAGCACTGAGCTCATACAGTAAAAGCTATTCACAGGATCTTCAGCACTGAGCTCATACAGTAAAAGCTATTCACAGGATCTTCAGCACTGAGCTCATACAGTAAAAGCTATTCACAGGATCTCCAGCACTGAGCTCATACAGTAAAGCTATTCACAGGATCTTCAGCACTGAGCTCATACAGTAAAGCTATTCACAGGATCTTCAGCACTGAGCTCATACAGTAAAGCTATTCACAGGATCTTCAGCACTGAGCTCATACAGTAAAGCTATTCACAGGATCTTCAGCACTGAGCTCATACAGTAAAGCTATTCACAGGATCTTCAGCACTGAGCTCATACAAATCAACTATCGGGAAATAGAACAAAGAGGGGGGCGTAGTTTCTCCGTTAGTTCTCCATTCAAATACAGCGTCACTAACTTGAAAGGCAAGGTGCACTAAAATGAGAGACAGTATTAAAATCCTTCAGTATATGCATATGATATAGTAACGTATGTATATATATATAGACATCTAGGCATACAAATTCAAGTGTAAACATAGACACACAATACAGTATAGTTTAGATCTAGAAAACAGAGGATGAGAACAATAGAGTTTAGTCATCAGCCACTTTAAAGTTGGACTGTGTTTTTAGAAAGGAATACAGTCGCACTCCTTGGCAGTTGCACTTATCTTTAATTTAACTCCAGTCGGCAGCCGCGTCTCTCACAGTCCAGCTCCTCACTGCAGCCAGCACAGCACAAGCACACGCCCACGGATCGGTCCAGGTACTCAAATCAGCAGCTAAACAATCCGTTAACAGCATTGCTTGTTGAACAAATTATATCGGCAAAGTGGATTCCCCATCGTCTTGTCTCGTCTCGGTTCCCAGTCAGCGCATTCACTGGGCAGGTTAAGCGCCTTACCAGCCAGTGGTACAAATACAGCTGAGCAGCGTAGTGCTACAAAATTATAAAAATAAAATAAAAGCAAGTCCCAAAACACACTATTGCGGTCGTGTGCTGCAACCACTAAGTGCAGTCTCTGGTCCTTTCTAGTCCCGCTTCTCTTTTGCTCTTTCCCGCGGTTTCTTCTGCTCTCTTTCTTGTCTCTCTCTGCAGCTCAGCAGCAGCAGTCCGCTACTTATTTTTGTGTCCAGGGCATGCCGCCGGTGCACCAGCTACCAATCCTAAGCTCTCTCTTCCCGGTCTCGATCCCCTGAAGTTGCAACATGTTCTCCCCTGATTTTGCCTACACTTGTAACTGGGGACGCTGGCGTAGCAAGCTCCTGATTGGTGACGATTCTCCCGTCTCTGACGTCCCTGAACACCTGCTGCACTGAACTGTTGACCTTGGGCTAGAACCTTCCCAAATGCGGTTACAGCAGTTACACAGCTCTTCCCTTAAAGTCCCTCATCCCCGAAAACGACTTGGGGGTCTGCGTTGGCATCAGGGTCTTGGCTGCCCAGGTGACCCAGGGCTCCCTGCACCTGCAGGTGGTGGTCTGTCAAGTTCAGGTGGAGGAGGACTGTCAGGCAGGGCCAGGGCTGAAGTGTGGCGGAGCAGGACTGTCAGGTAAGGGGGAGGCAGGTGCTGCTGTGCCAGGCTGCTCAGGGTCCCACCCTCAGGAGGGAGCGAGCTGCTCCCGGTGGAGTACCACCCTCCGTCCTCTGGGTGATAACCGGATCCTGTAGACCAACTCCCCTATGTGCTTCTAGACCTGGCAAGGTCCCAACTACAGCTGAGCAGTGTAGTGCTACTCAGACTGTGACAAATAAGAAAAGAAAAGAAAGTCCAAAGCACACTGTTTTGGCTGTGTGCTGCAGTCAAATAAGTACAGTTTCTGGTTTCTTTTTTGGTTCTCTTTAGTCTAACTTCTCTCTGGCTCTCCTTGGCTGTTTCTCTCCATTGTTCTCTCTGTTCTTCAGCTATCTCTTTCGTCTCAGCACCAACTTGTTTTTCGTCTCACAACACCCCATTCGTCTCGGCAGCCTGCTACTTATCCCCCCGTCCAGGCCACTCCCCTGGTGCACCAGCCACCAACCCCAAACATGCATGACCCCCTGCTCTCGATCCCTTGATTGTTGCAACATCTTATTCTCTGATTTTTGACAACAATGTTGCAACCGACTGGTGGCGATTCTCCTGTCTCTGATGTCCCTGAACACCTGCTGCAGTTGAACCTTTGACAGAACCTTCCAGAACGTGGTTACAGCAGACCCAGGGTCGTTAAAATATGTTTGTTAGTGATCAAATAAGGGCCGTATTAACTATAAAATGATTTCGATCATTTGTAAACTCATGACAATCGCAATGTATTAACTTTTTGTCCTCCGGTTAGTGAGGTCTGAGTTCAGGGGCTATGTGCACGCATGCAGGCAGTTTAGAGAGCTGCTACTGTAAACTTGTGGCTCAAATAATAACAATCTTTTAATCTAATCGACTCCTAAGCCAGCTCAGTTCAGAGTTTTAAGTGTAAACGTACTATTTATAATATAACAGAACTCCTCTTTTTTTCCCCCTGGATACTTATCACTCTTCCTTAAATGCGCTTTACTTGCTCTTATCTGCCCCCTATTTTACTGCATTTAATCCTGTACTTTAGAGTACTGTAATCTGTCAAGTGTTATTTAATCTGTAGTATTTTGTATTTAATTACACCCTGATGTAACTATCACTGACATTGTTATCTGCTCCGTTATTGAATCGTATTTTGTCATACTTGTACTTGCTAGAACCAAAGTCATTGTATTTATCTTGCTCTTAATTGTATTATTACTTTTTTGTTTACGACTGTAAGTCACCCTGGATAAGGGCGTTTGCTAATAAATAATAATAATAATAATAATAATAATAATAATAATAATAATTATTATTATTATTATTATTATTATTATTATTATTATTATTATAAGATAAATGTCCACAATCATGTGCATGCATGAAACTGCCCTGAAGAGATGATTTAAAAAATAGAAGCAAGCACAGGCTCTGATGACTTCAGCCTTTCATGTCCACGGCTTCAGCTGAGTATGGTTATCGATCTTGTTCCCAAGGAGATGGTTGAGTGACATTAACACTGGGGGCGTTACTCACAACGTGCCTCTGCGTAAGCTGAGTCAGTGAGCAATGTGTTCACAGGAGAGCAAAAAACAGACCGAAACCATCGCAAAGCCACCCTCTGGAGCAGGCCACTTTTAAGACGTCAGTGTTTTCACTACAAAAAATAAATAAAAGTGACTAGTGTAAACAGGGTATTACTGTAGTACAGGGCGACTCACAATTGTTACAAGTTATCAAATTATTTTTACATACAATTACCCATTTACACAGTTGGGTTTTTTTTACTGGAGCAATCTAGGTAAAGTACCTTGCTCAAGGGTACAGCAGCAGTGTCCGCACCTGGGATTGAACCAACAACCCTCCTGTCAAGAGCCCAGAGTCCTAACCACTACTTCACACTGCTGCCCCAGTTCCCATAAGGGGTGCAAATCTCGTTTTAAGTTGCCCTTTTCTCCAAATTGAATCATTGTAGTGAATATTGGATCTAAATTACAAAACAGAAAGCATTTGTTTTCTTTACATACAATGTTTTATTTATACACTAAATTCAGTAAATCTTTTAATGATAAATTCACATATATTGAAATTACTATCAGTGCATTTCAAAGTAGAATCATCTGTTTAATATTTTCAATAACAAGATGGCTTTGTCTTGCTTTGTGTGTCTGATTTCATAACTGTTTTCCTTTTTTTTTAAAGAGGTACTGTTGGATTAGTGGAAAAATACATTTATGTGACAGTATGCTTTTAATATGTGAGTGAATAGGCTACAATATACCATATTGTAGCGATCTGGGGTGGGGTGGGTGGGTGGGGTGGGGGGGAATCAGGATAGTGTAGGGCGTGTGTGTGTGTGCAAAGGGTTGCATGGTGGGTGTATGTGTGCAGGGGTTGCATGTTGTGTGTATGCGTGCAGGGTTGGCGTGTGTGTGGATGTGTGTGGAGGAGAATTGGGGTGCAGGTTTGGCGCGAATGATGGGTGGGGAGGGCAGGGGAAGCGAGGGCATATAAGGGAGAGCGGGGAAAAGAATGGGAGATTGGAGAAAGCAAGAGTGACAGAGAAGGGTGTGTGTGGGGAGAGATAGCGATAGTGTGGAAAAGGATCAGAGGAATCAAATACGAACAATTTGCAATCATTTATTTTCATTTTCGACTCCCAGTTTCCCTTTCCCTCACTTTATGATTTTATTTTGTGATTACTTAATTATTGTAAATTATAAACGGCTTGAGCCTTCATCTACTCATGGTTGCAGTCTCATTTCTGTCACCGGAAAAACCCTGAAAACACTATAATATATACAAATAACACATACAGATACAGATATCACTCTGTTTGGACCAGCTCTTGACAAAAAGATTTACTCCATTGCAATGTAAAGTGTACTAAAGCTAAGTGAAAGCATAGTAAAGATGTAATGTTGTAAAACTGCAAAATTACATTGCAACAATTACCATGGTGAACTTTTTTTTATATTACATATTTAATATTAATAATATATCAGGCATCATTTTTAAGGTAACATACGTAATACATGATGCAAGTGTGTGTGCATCAAAAATGAATGTAAAACACTCGACACGTTGCTATGCAACTAAAACATGCATGTGATGTACTTAACTAGCTGCTATCTCACAGCCCTGGCTTCGAGGTGCACTGTGGGAGAATCCCTGTGATGCTGATTCAGGAGAGCGAGAAGACCAGGGTGGAGCATATGAGCAAAAAACCGCAATGACCCTGCAAACTGAATAATGCACTTCTGCAAAGCTTCTAAAACTGAGATCTTATTCCGGCGGCAAAAGAACAGGTCAGAATACTTATATTCCTATACTTACTGTTTTTCTCTGCGTTGATATGCATCGCATTAGTGTCACATTTGTAACCACCCGCTTTTCGTTGCATCGGCACCTTGTCTATTGTAGTACAATACAGCAAACGCCCATTGGGAGCACATTGTCATTGCCACAGCTGTTCAGCAATTGCATTTATATTTGTTTCAAAATGAAGCTTGTCGTTAATATGGAAATACAAAAAAAAAAATAATGTGTAGTCTGTGTATTTGCAGTTATGAATAATAGACTTAAATACATCGCAATGCAGGCCTCCTATGAATTGCATGGGCAATGTGTTCTGGGAATTATAGTCTTGAACTATTGTAGTTTCCCATAATTAGTATGTGTTGATCAAGTGCAGAAAACATCATCTCCCATAATGCTCTTCTCACCGCACGCATTTCATTGCTCCATCGCTGATTTCTGATCCAAGGTATAGTGATCTTTTATATATATATATATATATATATATATATATATATATATATATATATATATATATATATATATATATATATATAATGTTGAGCGACAGTGAGTTTTTGCTGTTTTGTCCAATGGGTGACCACAGGAGGCGATCCTGAAGGGCGGTGAGCTTACACATTGGTGTAAAATAAATAAGGGCGTGGAGAACCGCGCGTGGGGTTGATGTTGTTTCTTGGAAAACCAGTGTCCTCGTGCGCCGCCTGTCGCGAGGAAGATGGTTGTTGCTGGGTTCGAGCTGCACTGCGGACAAAAAATCTGAAGGAGGAAAGGGATTGGCAATTTGGGGTGGGTTAAAATAGTATAAAATATAAACTACACATTTCAATAGTTTTAACTCAGCGAAATTTCAAAGTTTTAATGTGCATTGCTCATGTATGTTGTAAAATAAGTTTTGTGTAGATTTTAGTCTTTTTTGTTATAAATGGTAAAGCAAAATGTACGGTATTGTCTTAACGGATAGTGTCTTAGTTTCAGAGTAAGATGCGCTTTTCAGTCTTTGAACATGTTACAGATATTATCAAAACACAAAGCGCAATTGAAATTAAATAACAAAAGCTGTTCAGACAAATGAGACCAGCCTTTATATAGAATAGAGTAGCTAAATACAGCATATACATTAATAATTAATGGGACCACAATCAAAGCTTTAGTCATATCATTTAGACGTATTTATTCTGAATATATTATGACTCATTTTCTGTTTTAATTGTCATTCTTATTTCTTGCTTGATGGTGTTGTTAGGACTTGATGAGACTTGAAAATGGATACTGCAGGTTATCCAATATTTCGGTTAAAAAATAAATAAATACAAATGTTAATTTCTAGTTCTGGGATCTAGTTTATGACTTAAGTAAGGCAAGAGGTTTTTAAAATCTGAAATTAAGGGGATTCTTATCACCAGCAGAACTAATGTTGTTACCCAGTTACTGTAAAACTGTTTTGCTGGAGTTTAATTGTAAGAATATTTTAAACGATATGCTGATTAGCCCTTGAGGTTTAGTTGTGTTGGTCATTAATTTAATTTGATACTTCTAACAAAATTCAAAATGAAGGAATCACTACCACTATTTCTGATCCAGGTAAATATCAATGATGTTAAACTGACCAGCTTATGGGACAATAACAGTGGGCGCTATCAGTATACTTTTTAATGTATATCTCTGTTAACAATTATTTTATTTACATTTCATGTAGACAATTGGTTTTCCTTACATTTAGCCAAATTTGGGTAAGGGTGTAAGACCTTTAAACCAATATTGTGGTTTAAAGTATTATCCCCCTGTTGTATTAACTGAAACAGCTTTGTGAAGATACTGCATAGCGTGCGGTATGTCATTTTTTCCTTGCTAGCAATGAGGATTGTTTCACCATAGTAAGTATGTGGCCAGTAGAAAAACAATACATATACTTTTTCCGGTCTATAATTCCTCTGTCAGTGAAAAATCTCTTTGTTAAACACTAAGTAAAGGATGGTTGTATGAAATGTGTCATATACATTAAACAGACAAGGGTCATTCTAGTTTCTCCACAACAAATGTTGAGTTAATAATTTATACGCCTCATTTTTCACCTGTCCATTTAAAGTAACTGAATCAGCTTGACCATTTAAGGCCATTTTACTCTGCATTCTTTTAAACCCTGATCTTAGTGTTCTCTTTGATTTGTCTTTAGATTGCATTACAATGGAATTGGCAGTGTTTTTTTATTATTTGGTTTATAGAAACGACTTTCTTTATTGTGTGCATGGTTTTAATATGTGAGAGTATATGTGTAAAAGACTTGCTAAACCCAGAGGTCAACTCAAGGATATATTGTATAGTTTAATACAATAATAGCTCATGCACAGAGTGCATTAACAGAGCTTGGGCTCATTACAATAAAAAATGCCCCATTGTACTGCTTATTAAATTGCTTGTATATGTTTTTATAAACCTGTAACTTAAGTCTGTAAACATGTTATAATGTTACACTGGAATTAATTAAACATCTGATCCGGAAACGATTAGTTTGGGATAAACACAGTGTCATGACTTTAAATGTGTCAGCACATGATTTTTAGAGCTGCAACTGAGTGTACAGCAAAGTTCTTTAAATTGGATTTCTTATTATTCTCCATTAATTCATTTCAGAAACTGCCAGATTCATCAATGAGGGAAAAACTTTATGTTCATTTAAAGTTAGGGTCAAAGCATTTCATCAGAGGGCCTGAACTGGATTTTAGGTATCTTAAATACAATTGAGACAGTAGGGCCATGGTTATGATACATAACAGCATTTGTAACAGTGCATGTTAATCTCTTTGGTGTAATTTTATTTGTAAAAGTATGCAAAACATCAGGAAAGACTTTTCGTATTTTAATGATTTTACTGCAGAATGATGCGACGTGACAGTGATTTAAATATTGATTTATAATTTAAGACAGCTACTTTTTTTGCAGGCTTATTCTGATATCCTCACTAATATTTTGGTGCAATCCTAAATAAAATGTGATGTATTTCATTAACTCTTAGGCTGACAGAGGAGGGTTATGACATCTGGTAAATTGGGAATCGAATATCTGGCATTATCAGACCTAAGGTTTTGGGAAATTGTATAATATGGTGAGAGATTTAACTGTTTTTGAAAAAAAGAAAACACCAGAAATTTGGCTGCACTGCACCTCCCAACGCAAAACAAAATGGCTGTTGCAGCTTTTTGTCCTGGGCATTATTTCTCAGTATTAGGCTACTTTGTCTGGATGCAGCAAAAACCACGCTATTGCAAAAATCCTTCACATTTTCTTATCCATGTCTCCCAATATGAGTCTATTCTTAATAGATAAGTATGCTACTAAAATAAATCATGTAACTGTCACCAATTGCTGAATCACAGAGAATCTTCCTATTTACTGTGCTGAAGTGCTGTTCCAGTAAGAACAAAGATCAGTGCTCATATGGTTTATTTTTCAGTTAGTATAATTAGGAAAAGATTGTAAATCCAGACATGAAGCTTTGTAGTTGGATTTTCTAAATATATTTTATAAACATGGTTTCTTGGAACTTGCATTGTTTTCAAGTTTCTAGATATAGTCATACACATAAAGAAACTGATAAATCTGAAACAGTCAGAGGAGCTTACTATGAATGAAGCAGCAGTTAAAAAAAAAAAAAAAAAGAACATTCGGCTAATAGTTTCCAAATTGATAGAGGACCAACTTAGTAATAACACACATTGTTTTTAAAGTTAGAAATATCATGCACATCCGGTAAAGGCGCATCCGGTAAAGGCGCTGCAGGATGCGCTCTATAGCCTGGACGTCGCCGGTTCAAGTCCAGGCTATTCCACAGCCGACCGTGGACGGGAGCTCCCAGGGGGCGGCGCACAATTGGCCGACCGTCAATGTGAAAAAAAAGCGGTCGGCTGACAGCTCACGCCGAGGACAGCGGTGTTCGTCTCGCCTCCCGAGTCAGCGCAGGGGTGGTTGCCGTGAGCTGAGCCAAAAAATAATTGGCCATTCCAAATTGGGAGAAAATAATAAAAATAATTGGCAACGACTAAATTTATATATATATATATCATGCATGATCAGTTAACATAGCGCCAAACTGTTTTAGTTTATTTACAGTTATTGTAAAATTCTTAAAATGAGAATATCCATAAATCCTTTTAAACTCTTAAACTGAATCATGGTATACAATCATGGTATACAATCATGTTTTTACAGAAATGTGTGTCATTCCAGTATTGGTATTCAGCATTTACCAAATTTCATTGTAAAAAAAAAAAAAGAAAAAGACTCAAGGGATGGAGGATGAGCAAATGGCATACAGCCTGGATACATCCCTGCTAAACTAAAATCTCCATTGTGTATGCATTCCTTTTCTGCTTGATTTTACTAGTTTCTGGTAATATTCAATGCGTGCCTCTCGCTATTTTATTATTAAAAAGGTACAGTAACAAACCAATTAAGGCACAATCTATTAAATGATATAACATTTATTCATTTTAATTGGCATGATTTGGTATACAGGGTTGTTATTTTATGTTCGTTCGTACTCAGCTGTGCATGGTTGTCTGCTGTCCTGGACACTGCATGCATATACTTGTAAGCTGATATAATTAGCTATATTATGACTGCTGTTCGATGCCAATGTCTAAAGAGTAAGTAGCGGGGCTCCGAAAAATATAGCGTTATACGTTAAATAATTTACCTGTAATTTTTCTTTTCATAGTTAACATCCTGACTACTTTTTACACTTATAACTTTAAAATCTGTTTCAAAGCTGTTTTCAAAATGGCCACTCTAGTGCACTGGGGTTTGAGATCTGTACTCTTTAAGTCAAAACATAAGAAGTGCTCTGGCTTTTCTGCTCCTTACCACATCATCGATCATTATTGCTGTGTTACCTGTTTGACAATGTGGGCAATAATCCTTACACCATCAGTGCACTAAAGCAGACATTCTGAAAAGATCTTTGAAACAGACTTTAAAGTTAAAATGTGTAAAAAGTTGTCAGGATGTTAACAATGAAAAGAAAAATTACAGGTACATTATTTAAACAGTTGAAACAACATGTGGGGATGTGTAACGCTATATTTTTTTTGAACACCGCTACTTACTCTTTAATATTAGATTTAAACATACAATTTGAAGTGTAATCTTATTGTAAAAAAATATATAGTGTATGCAGTATATATTTTTAAATAGTTACTCTTGACCTGGTCTACTTGGTAACAGGCTTGAGTCTGCATCAAGGTCTTGTCATTTCCAGCTTGTGACACCGTTCCTCATAGCATGAGGAAACTAAGAGTACTGTAAATATTTTGTATCATAATTTGTTTGCTGTTACCGTATGACTCCAGGAAATGTACAAATGCCCATGTACACAGTTTATACAAGCTTGTTAACCTACAGTATGCATACATCATATATGTACCATATGTGTAAGCCTTAAGTGTGCAAAATCTTTGCCACCAAATGTAGAAATGTCTATAAATGTTTGAAACTCCCACATGATTTTTATTGTTAGAGCACTCAAGCTTAGAGAGGTACTGTATATAGGCCCAACTTATGACCATGTGAATACTGTACATCTACAGTAATACAGGTCATACATGTACTGTCTAGAGTGCAATTTGTGCTACCTACTGTATATTTTGTGGGTCAAAGGAAGTGGAAACTCTAAAACGGCATAATAGATTAAAATAGCGGCCTTGTCTATACAGTATGAGTGGAGTTAAGGCATTTTTATAGTATGTGCAATGATTTTGTACATTGGTACTGAAGTTGTACATTATTTCCACTGATATGTGTTCTACGTATTAAATCAAGGTAATCTTGTGGCTTGGTTCCCTGTAGTTTTTGTATGGAAACCATGAGTACACTTTAACATGTACAGTAGGCTTATTTTTAAGAAAAACAAGAGTAGGCCAACATATAAAATTTGCTTCAGTTTGGCAGAAGGGTATGCAAATAACAACAATAAAGCCAGGAATTCGGAAAAAACATTAAAGGTTGATAAATAAAATTGATAAAAATTGTATTTGCTTAAGTACAAAAAAAATGTTATTATATGACAAAATCCAGTATATTGTAGAAACAGTTCCAGTAAACAAATAAGCAGATGTCCAGGACTTTTGATATAAGGTTACATTGGTTGTCAATACTAGACAACTCAAAGACAGTTACAGTATTTTCTTATTGACACGCTCCATGGACTTTGTTTTTCGGGCCCATTCCATGTTTGTTGACATGACATTCTGATAAAAATTTAAAAAAAAATGATATGTAAAGACTGAATCCCTAATTATGGTATGGTGGTTGTCATTCCTCTGTATTGTAATAATTATGGGAGTTGAACTCTGTTTCTTTAACATCCTCCAGATAAATGGCTCATTTAAGTTGGGAGCTGCCCGAGTTTTCACTGGCTGGCCGATGCAGTGCCTAGCGCCAGCTCTCCAGGACGAAGCAAAAATGAACGGTGCAGGGGAGCAGGCCGACATTCTGTTGCCCAACTGCATGGTCAAGGACAGATGGAAAGTGGTGAGTGTATATTTTATTTTTTAAATATACCTATTCCCAAAAAGGAAAGGAAAGCATGGGCATATTTACTCGATCTGTTCAATGTAAAATTCAGTACAAATCATACTGATTACACCCCAGGGAATTATGCAATTACACTCCTGCATAATTTTACGTATAAAATGTATCACCACACATAGGCGTGTAATATTAAATAATATTGCCGTTAACAGAGAAGGATAGAGAAATGTTGGATCACACTGAGGATATAGGGAACATTTATCGATTTTTTCAGAAAATGCCACGTCAAAGGTCCCACATTGCAAATATATCTGCAAAAGAAAGAGTACAAGATGTTCTTTGTTTTGCTTTGTACACTGTGAAGGTGGCACCCGATGCGATCCAGAGCGCTGTACTGCCAGGAGAAATTGACATCGACTTGTTTTGGTCATCGACAGCTGACCGTCTTCCTAATTTGAAAACATTAGTTTTCAGATACGTAAATACAGTAACAAATACAGCTGATGCTGTGCACAGCAACTCGCTGTATAGTCTTGTCCTGTCTGATTGGAGGCGTTCTTTTTCGGAAGACAAACTGAAAGAGCTGTTGTACCTTTATTTCAATCTTGGAATTTAGAAAGACTTTATGTTAAAAAAATCCATTGTTTTCTACTTAGTTTATTATTATTATTTGTTTTACTTATGCTAGTATTTTGATATCCACTATGAGAGAAGAACCCAGTACAACTGCACAATACTTTTGTTACTTGTACAGAGAAACTGCAGAATTTTGCAAAATTTAGATTTTTTCTGTGCATAATTCCCTGGGGTATAACTGATGCTGAATAATACTGATGTGATTTGCACCCACTTGAAACTATTTAGATATTGTATCATTGCATGATTTTATAGTCACAAGCTTGGTGCCATGTCACGACAAATATGCGTGATGTGCATTTTGGAGTAGATTGATATGAATATATTATGATGTGTTACTATTTTTTCAAAACTTCCCCTCAATTTATTTGATGTTTAATGATTAGGAAACCTTGAAAATGGCTTCATAAGTTTAAAAACATTTTGTCGATCATTGTTAAGTGTTATTGTCATTGGCAAAACAGGAATATGTATCTTGTATGCCAGGGGAAAATTCTGAGAGCTGCAAGATCATCAAGGTGTTGGTGAGACAGTCTATTCCAGACGGTTGTTATGCTGAGGCGCTAGGGAGGTTGTACTTTGGTTGTTCCCTGGAGTCAGTATCGCCGTCGTTGTGTGTGCTGATGCACCAGGGAGGCTGCAATTAGTCTGATCCCTGGAGCCAGAATTACACTCCAGCAATCAACATTTCTTATTGAGCCAATAGGTCATCCATGTTACCTGGCGCAGGAAAAGCACTGAAGGCTCATATATTACAGCAAAGCTACGTCTTGGTTGGTTCACACCACTATTATCTCATTTTATCTTGGTGAAAGCCGAGTCCAGTATTAGCATGAAGTAAATAACAACTACTCTCCTGTAATACAAATCTTTAGGCCAGCAGCTGTGTACAGCACTGACTGATGTTCTTTGAATTTAATGTAGTTGGGTGTGGCCCAACTTAAAAGATAAATGGAATAGAGGTGGCTGCCTTGATGCCTTATTTAAAAAAAAAAAAAAGAATGATTTGAAGGCAGCAGGATGACAAGCATAACAAATAAACAGCATCGGCTTTTATGCACGTTTCTATAAATTAATAATACATGGGTTTGAGCATACTGTATTTGTGTGAAAATGTTGAATGCTGAAAAATTGTAATTTGTCTTGCTTTTTGTGTGTGTATGTTGCCAAGATCCTATTCGCATGAATTGTGCTGAATACAAGGCAATGAGTCTTGAGGCAGAGACATCAAAAGGCTTTACAGTAGACAAACGTTTCTACAAGTAGTCTTTCTTTTGTGATAAATGTGACAGTAAGATACAGTAATTATATGTTTCCTTTCAGTGTGTACATCTTTCCTTTTAATATGACCTTATCAAAATGTAATTTACTTATTTGTAATAGAGGATATGATACCATTGCAGATGTCTTATCTGTGTAATATACAGTACATGTTAAAATCACTGTACTGGAACTGATTTACTGTGTTCACAGGCTCATCGATAATAGTTACAGGATTTCTTTTAAAAAAAAAATGCTCAATTGAAATGAACACATTAACATTTGTTGCCTTTTAAATTCTGGGCAATTTAAATAATGGCAAACATCTTTTAAAACTATTATGTTATATGTTTAAACTGTACAACGCCTGTGCCAACCAAAACATAGAAAAATAAAAGTAAACAGCAACTGTTTTTCCTGCCTGACGTCACAAATGCCTCCATGACTGTCATTTACTGTCCCGGATATACCGTCTTTGCACAAACTTTGGAACTTTGGAACAGGAAAACTTTACGTATTAAACGCAAAACAGCTGCCTGTGGAACAGGAAAACTGTACGTGTTATTATTATTATATAGCAGACACCTTTATCCAAAGCAACTTACAGAGACTAGGGTGTGTGAACTATGCATCAGCTGCAGAGTCACTTCCAACGGCGTCTCACCCGAAAGACAGAGCACAAGGAGGTTAAGTGACTTGCTCAAGGTCACACAGTGAGTCAGGGAGTGAGCCAGGATTTGAACCGGGGACCAATAGGTTACAAGCCCTTTTCTTTAACCACTGGACCACACAGCCTCTGGTACTAAACACAAAAAATTCTGCCTGTGGAACATGAAAACTGTACATATTAAATGGTATATACGTTATAAACTAGTCCGTTTTAACCAGAGTTAATCCCGGGACAGACAGGCGCGGTGCGGCACACAAGGCATTTTGTCGCCTGTATCGCTGCTATTGCTTTCATATGGTGTTGGACAGGTCAGCGCGGGACGATACCGCCAGTCCCGTGGTGCCGGTGAACAATTCCGGTCAAACAGAATCCAGAGCGTGTTTTTTTATGGCTGCCACGCGGTACCGTCGGTGGATTAACCAGTCACAGCCAAGTGCTGACAACACATGCTTGCCAGGAAAAATCATGAATGAAACTGTTGTCTACGGAGGTGTCCAAGCACCCTGAAGTGTTTGATCCCTCCCATATTTCATACAAGGACAGACAAGTCAGTAATTTATACATCGCCCCTGATAAGCATACTTCCTGCCTTTTTGTATTATTTCTGTAGTTTACTACTATTTTTACTAAATAGCTGGCTGTAAAAGGATATATTTTCTAACACTTTAGTAGTAGGCTACTTGCTGTCAGCAACATATTGTATGTTCTTTGCTAAGCTCAGATCGCTTATTTCATACACCTGCATATAGATTGACAGAAAAACAACGGTGAAAAACAAACAGATTTTGCATCATTCCCTATAGAATTAATAATGTTACGTTGACATATTGAAATGACATATCGCTTTGTATACATATCGCACCGTGAAAATGCCCAGTGGTGCCGCACCGCGTCTGTCTGTCCCGGGATTTATTCCCCATTAAAACCCATGTTGTTTGGCAGGGACATGTCTCCTCAATACGTTGTAAACGGAACTCCCTTCTATTAGGGTCAGTTAAAGTGGAGTGCACCTGTATAAAGACTGTATATGGTGAAATTCATCATTATGTTTTGTGTTACAATGGTAATCCATTTATGATTATATTTCCAGTTGCAATTACTGAAGAAATGGTTTTTTGTAGAGATTCAGTCACACATTAAAGTTAGATTGGCAGCTGAAGTTATATTAGAGTAGATTTGACTGCTGTCATTCATACAGCAGATCGCTACACAGTCGTCTCATCCCAGACTGCAGAAAATTATTCAGTATATACTGTACAATATACAGCTAATTTACAAGAGTAGCTGCAGAGGGTGTACAAGGGGGTTGCATTTGAGAAACACTGCCCTTTACTCTACACATGGCATAATTACTTCTCATTTATTACTTATTTAATATCCTTTTATGGTTTGGTTGTTCTCTTTGTCAGCCATTACTTACCATGCTTTCTAACTAGTCCAGAAAAAATGACTGGTTTCAACCACTGGGTTTATTTCTGAAAATATTACGACAGTCTGAGTTTCTGAAGTGAGGTTGTTTGAAAAATGACCACTAGTGGTGTGCAGTTGTAATGTATGTTCCCTCTGCAATTGTGTTCATGTATTTCCATTTACTAACACTCAGTTGACACATTTTTAAAACCACCTAATGTCAGAAATTCATCCTGCATCTACCAGTAACTATAGGTCTTAATTTATAGTAATTTTACCGAACAATATAAAATGGGCAAGTTGTGCCCTACCCCGGTCATTCTGCGCTCAGGGTGTGTAAAAACATCTGTAAGAAGGTTAACAGTTAAACTACAAAAAATGATCATATTTGTGCAGAGCCAGATTTCAGTTCACAAGCGTCTGTATTCACTTGAAAAAATAAGTTGTTTTTTTTCTTTCTAATACGTCCTTTGAATTTAAAATAAATTATTTCCCTTGTCTATTTAGCTGAAGAAAATTGGAGGAGGGGGTTTTGGTGAGATCTATGAAGCCTCGGATCTGCTGACAAGGGAGAGTGTGGCATTGAAGGTGGAGTCAGCACAGCAGCCAAAACAGGTCCTCAAGATGGAAGTAGCTGTCCTGAAGAAACTGCAAGGTAGGACATTAACTCAACCTCTTTATTTCGATTTGCAAAGAACACAAAGTGTGAGTGATGTCTGTTGCCTGTAGACTGCACACATCCCGAGTGAGAGGGATCAAAAAGTCTGTATAGAATAGGCTGTATTGTTTAAAATTGTTATAAAATTGTTATAAAATGTTTTTTTTTGTTTTTTTTAAATGTCCCTGCTCCATTTTATATCAGTAATGGTGTCTACTCTGAATGTAGAGGCTTCTTTTTTTTTTAAAGATGTTAAAACATAAACTATACATTATTTTAAAATAAGCTTTTCAATTATGTTTTCCAAATGTGGATATATCGTTGCCACTTTTTTTTTTCTTTTTTTGGCTTTGTACTTATGCAATGCAGGCAAAACTGTTGCTTTTATCGCTGGTACTGAGAAAATCCCTTGTGTATAACTGAAGTTAGCAGGAAACAATTCTAAACATTGATCAGTTTAGAAACGATATCAGAGCCAAATGACAGGCAGTAATTAATTTTCTAGAGTATGGAAATCCTCATTATCTGAATGATTGCAGAGTAATTGACACACAACATACAGTAAAAAGGGAATCTAAGGATTAATATAAATAAGGCATTTTATTGTACAACATTACAGTATTTTCACAGATGTTATAGGGAATAGTTTCAGATTTATTTTATTTTGTGATCAATTATTTTTAATTTAAGAAAAAGATGAAAAAATTACCAAGCAGAATTACAGAGCACTGGGTAATGGTCCGATAGAACAATTGGAAGGATGTCAGTTATCAACACAGAATTAATGAGCTTTGGAGATAGAAACATTGAATCAATTCGAGAATAAAACTTGTGTCTGGCAGAAAAATATGTAACATCACTTACATTGCTGTTTCTCAGGCGCCACACATCTACTATATTTAAATCATTGATAAAGTTACATAGAGCCTGGGATTAACTAAGTGTTGCAGATTCTGAAATAAACTTATCCAAATTAGATCTGATTACTGGTTGAAATCACCTTCAATAGATAACTGCATTTTTCTATCTACAGCTATGGCCAAAAGTTTTGCATCACCCGATAGAATTAACTAATTTTACTTAATAAAGTCACATGAATAATATTCGGTTAGGTTAACATAATGAATTATATACTGATTTGTAGTTTTCCATGTACTTATTCTGCCAAGTCAACGCTTTAAAGATTTAAAGAGATAATGCTGGCTGCTTTGAACAACTTTGATTGAAGGGGCATGATAGGATGGCTTTGTGGTGACACAAACACCATCAACAAAAACACAGAAACAAAGTAACTGGCACAAGGGCAAAAAAAAGGTTTAAACAAAACAATAATAAATAATGCTGTCAGGCTGGGCATTCGCCTTCACTGACTACTACAGAATAACGCACAGTTTAATCCATAGGTTACACTCACCCAAACACCAACCTACCAAACAAAGGATTTCCCCCTCCTAAAATACCATGTGGCTGGAGCCTAGTTAACCATTAATCATTCAGTTAAGGCTCCAGCCACATTCTAACATGTATTTGGCAGGGATAGGAATTAACCCCATCCTTGCCAACCACCACCAGCAATACACAAACCACAGTATTTACAAACAGGGCCCTTCCCTGCCACATATACCCCCCTTGTGCTCAGCACACATGGCCCCCATGGCCACCTCCCCCTCTCCCTTAACCCTTTCCGGTCCATTGTCGGACTGGGTCCGACATTGCAATTATTCCTCATAGGTCCTTTGTCGGACTGGGTCCGACATCATTCTAGCAACGCAAAAACGGGTTTCTAGTCGTTTTTCTCCGGAAAAAGCCGAGAAAACCATTCAATTGCCGAATGGGGCGACAGGAGCCGAGACAAGTCGAAAAAAACAAAAAAAACAAAAGGCGTATCTCATGAATAGTCATAGTACCCCATTGGCATCAGATGGGCGGTCGTATGGAAACAAGCTGGGAGTATAGTATCAGCACAGAGACTATCACGGACATTTGCAGAGCTTTTTGAGATGTTATAGCAATAAAATAATGACTTGGATTGCATTATTGAGGAGTTTGGTGATAAAACGAGTCATCAGGAGACGATTGATCGGTATGTACGACTATTATTATTATTATTTTTTATTTGGTAGCATATGTGAAAGCGATAGCAAACGAAAGGGTGGGGCGGGGCTGGAGAGCCCTAGTGAGTGCTTTATTGATATGCAGGGCCATTTAAACCCGTTTGACTGTGAAAAAAAATACTTTTAAACAGCGCGTCTAAAATTAACTGCGCGTGTGAAAATTAATTAGACCTGGCGAGCCTGACGCAGAATTAATAAATGGACCGCAAAGGGTTAAAATACAACCACCCTCCCTCAAGTCCCCTACTGTCCTTCTCCCATCCTTGAGGGAGGGTTGGTCCACAGTCCAGTGTCTTCAAGACGGGACCGAGACCCAGCGACAAGGGACCCAGCGACAGGGGACCCAGGCACAGTGGATGGGGTGTCGGAAGCACAGGCAGGCGATCAGTCGGCTGCAGCCCCAAGCAGAGGTGAGAGCCCAGGCGACCGTGCAGCGACGTCTGGGCTACCAAGGGGAGCGGTGCAGAAGACCAGACAACCAACTGTGCCTGGTGGTGCCACGACCTGGTGCCGTATAGGTCCAGACACGAAGGTCGGGTGTCTAGGAGACCAGGTCGAGGGATCCAACCCTCAGGCTCCAAGCTCTGGCACGTGGCTGGTGGTCAGGGCTGTGGTGGAGGTGGTCGCCCCCCACTTCTCTGTAGCCGGCGACTCCCTCTTCTTGGTCTCCGGCCACAGAATAACAAATCCCCGGACGATGACGAGCAGGCATCCCCGGGCGGTGATGTGCAGGCATCCCGTGGCAGTGGCCTTGGGCACTCCTCTTCTGGGATGGGGGCAGTTAACTAGGAAGTGCCCCCCACTCCCCGCAGATGGGGCACCAACAGGTGACCCTGAGAGTGCTGAGGAAGGCATCCCCCTTTTCTCTGCTGGAGCTGGTACAGGCTTTACATTATTTCGGAAATCAACATAATTTCGGAAATCACATTAGGCATAACGAAATAGGCATAACGACCGCTTGAAAATGCCAAAATCAATGCTACATGACGATTTCTTGGTTAACACTGTGTGTTATTTTTTTGGTCAAACTCCTTCCTGAACTCAGCCCGTTGCCATGGTTTATCCAATCGCTGCCTGAGCCGTATCTGATTGAAATGGAGTTGTTTAGAGTACTTGCAGTTACACACTTTCCCCAAGATGGCTGACTTCTGGTTTCCGCCCACCGTTGAGTCGACCCATCTATTGGGAAGTTTAATCAGCCTGTAAGTTTGCGTGCTAAGCTTCAGGGAACGTCGAGGAATACCTTTTCCTCTGGGAATTGAATGGTATTTTTATCTGTTTTTTTAACCTCATGCCAAAATATAAAACCAATTTAAGATCTAGCATCATAATGTAACCTGTACTGTTAAAAACTTTTCTGTAGTGCAGATTCCAGCAGATTACACAGCTTTTAAAATTAGCTAGAACAGCTGAACTGTGGCTGAAAACTAAAGAGATGATACAGTATTATTATTTACCCACTGATCTCGATAATAAAACAGTAACCCAAAACTGCCACCTTGTCAGTGGAGAGAAACAGTTTGGGTTAGCTTTCCTATATATTGAAAAATGATGATATTGTTAACTCTGTATGGAACATAAGAATAGGTACAGTGGGTCCCTGTGGCAAAGTAGTTAACAGTGTGCAGGTGCAGCTGATCAATAATCAGACAAACAACGATAATCCAGGTGCAATGAAGGTTTAATTGTATAATCCAATAACCTATGGCTAACAGCAGTAAACAATAACAATGTTAATGAAGCAATACGGCGACGTGTGTTACTTATTTATAATCCGGGGGTTTTCCCAGAAATAATAACAGTCCCGTTTCAGTTCACCCACATGTAACACATACACAAACACAAACACCAGTCCACAGTGCGTGCTCTAGTGCTCGTGGTGAATACAGTTCTTTACTGACAACAAAAGTGCAGTGTTGTTGATCCGGGTTTAGTGCTGGCCTTTGGCGACAGCTCCGGATCGTGTTAGCCATCCAAATAATTACAAACAGTATTATTAACGACAAACGAAAAAAACCAAAAAGCTCATGTTTCACAGCACAGGTTCTACTTCTGGTCATTTAACGTAACAATTCACAAAGGAACAGATCACATCACTACGTCCCCTTTTTATAACATCACCCATGACCCCTTGGTCATCGAGCGCATCCGCTCCTCCAATCCACGGATACCATGCCGTTTCCCGTCCAGGTCATTGAGTATACTGTAGCTTTACCCCCTTTCTAGATGGCCAACTTCCACCTAACCCTGGGAATAAACTGCTGTGCCATTTAGTCCAGGGTATTCTGTTCCCTTTATGCAGCTGCCTCGCAGGTCGGGAGGAAGATCTAACACCAAGAATAATTCGATCTCTGTCACAGTCCCATATGAGGAATGTTCCCTGGTAC
The DNA here is from genome assembly GCA_030684275.1 of Acipenser oxyrinchus oxyrinchus. Classification (NCBI taxonomy): domain Eukaryota; kingdom Metazoa; phylum Chordata; class Actinopteri; order Acipenseriformes; family Acipenseridae; genus Acipenser; species Acipenser oxyrinchus. The sequence goes on from CM060252.1 coordinate 27,250,951, forward strand.
CACAGTAAATCGCTTGGTAACTTGAGGCAAGTCCTGGTTATCCTGCAGTGCAGTTTGAAGTGTAAAATCAATACTTTCTTTTTCTACCAGAGGATGGTTACATACCTTAATATAACTATTGAATGATAATAGCCTATTTACATTTGAGCTGAACGTTTTGTACTCATTATTTCATCGCCCTGGATAAGGGCGTCTGCTAAGAAATAAATAATAATAATAATAATTTCCTGCCTCCATGAGCAGTTATTCTGTGACTAATTTTTCTTTTAGTTGTCTTTGAAATGCATTGATCATAAAACTAATTATGACAGGGATTACAAATAATTAAAATATTATTATTATTATTATTATTATGTATTTCTTAGCAGATGCCCTTATCCCGGGCAACTTACAATTGTTACAAAATATGACAGTACAAAGTATCACATTACAAAGTATCAAGTTATAATTATTAGAATTCTTATTGTATTTTCTGCAGTGAAATACAGGTAAATAGGTACATTGGTACTGTACATAATTTACAAAGACTAAATCCCCCTACACATGTCCTAAAATGTTGTAAGCGATTACTCACTCGTAGCCTTTAGGGCACGATATATTTTATAATATTATTATTACTGCGGATGGTGCAGCATAGCTTGGGACAGTATACAGCAATCAATAACGATTGATTAGTTCTGAAAATAGCTGTTGAAAATAATATAAAATATAGTATTCTTTTATACACAATAGAAAATGGGATATTCCACATGTACAGGTACAAACAGATATAATTTTACTACTATATTTTTTTTTTGTTCAGAAATCCTTTATTCTCTAAAACTACTTGCACAAACAAGACAGTACCGACCAATGCAGAGTTTGTGAAATTGCAACATTGTATTTAGCATACTTTTGATTTAAAGTAACCAAGAATATATCTAACGTTGATGTATGTGTGATGATTTCAAATGAGAAGGTCAGATGAAATAAGAAAATTACATATTCTACTGGATGCATATTTAGATCATTGTGTACAGATACAAAGATACATGAAACCACAGCATAACAATTTAAATTTGGAAAGCTATTTGGCTACCGGTCCTTCTCAACAAGACTATAGAATGGTGTGAGTTATGCAAACAGGGTTTACAAAAAATATGATTGATTCATAAGCTAAGTAACTGGTGTAATTGTTATTTTTTAATACCTTACATAAAATGAGGTGTGTGCAAATTTTGTGTTACAATATTTTTTAAATTTAGTTTTCAGATTTGTCCTTTTCTAAATTAATTTACAGAAAACTTAATTCTTGAAAAGAAAAGTTATTTGTTTATTGATAAAAAAAATGTAAATAATATTTTTTTTTTCCAGGAAAAGACCATGTTTGTAAGTTCATTGGTTGTGGAAGAAATGAAAAATTCAATTATGTGGTTATGCAACTTCAGGTAAGCTGGACAACTTTGTACTTCCTAAGTCAGTAAGAGTGCAGGGATTGGTCAAAGACAGAAACACTTCTGTGTAAAATATGCTGTCCCTTACATGAATGGTTAATTTGTTTATACAAATAGATTCATTTACATGTATTCTGTAACATATTTCAGTTTTAGTCATGAAAGTTTCAGTTTTAGTCAACACATCAGATCTCATTTTGTAAATCATGAACTGTAAAGCACCTGCGTTAACTCAGTCAAACAATAATATATAAACTTAACCCCTTCGCTGCTAAGGGTTTTTCCACCCCCAGTGCTAGAGGTTTTTCTTGAATTTGGGACTGATATGTTAACTATCTATGGAGAAAAAAAGGAGTTAGTATGTTTCTGTCATGGCTGCGTCAACATTTATATTAATAAATAATAATAATAAACATTTAAAACAGAACATCGTCGGGTCAATATGTAAACTATACATATTTTTAAATGTAGACAAATACTAAATTCAAAATATAATTTCGAAAGACTATATCCCCCTACACATGTCTTAAAATTTTGTAAGCGATTACTCACTCGCAGCCTTTAGGGCACCAATATATTTATCTGAACTTATCTGAAGCAGCAGAGAGGAGCAGCAATTGGCTGTGGTTGAGACAGAAAGATTCTGGATGGGGATCTCAAGCACAATAGAAAGCAAGAAACGTAGACGCAAGGGTAAGTAAGCTGGGCTGAGTTGAGTGGGGGACGGAGGGGGGTGATGCTGGTACGCCAGAATCACCGTCGAGCGCTCTTGAGGTGTCTTGGGCTAGTCGACGAAACACAGAGGATGGAAGGTGCCCACTTGAAGACCCCAGAGATGTACCCTACTTCGCTCAATCATGACAGTTGTCATGCTGATGGGCTGGGGAGACCGCACTGTGGTTGATCCCCGGAGCCAGCATCGCAGCCTTTGTGTGCGCTGATGCGCCAGGGAGACAAATAAGCTGATCCCTCGAGCCAGCATTACTCTTCAGCCATCAACACCAGACAGAAGGAGATCTACATCATCATATGGAAGGAAACGCAAATGGACAGAGACACAGATGGATCACATTAGTTTACTGTAAAGCTACGTCTTAGTTGGTGCTTATCTTGGCGAGAGCCGAGTTCAAATCAACATGAAGTTTTAACATCTACTCTCGTGTAATGGAAATCATTTTATAATATTATTATTACTGTGGATGGTGCAGCATAGCCTGGGACAGTATACAGCAATCAATAACAATTGATTAGTTCTGAAAATAACTGTTGAAAATAAAATAAAATTTGACAAAAATATCTCCTGTGGGTCTGCTAAATGTTGTAGCCATCAGGATTTGCTCAAATCAAACCACCATCTGAAATATAAAACTCTTCAGTTACTTTGTTTGACTTACTGGATTCCAGACTGAACAACACGGAGAAATCCTATAGGCCAGTTTAGGCATCAATCATTCATTGTCTGATTGATGTGATCAATCCACCATTCACATGTTTTGAGAGACTAAACCCTCCCACACATATCCTAAAATGTCAGAAGCGATTGGTCAAACACAGCCTGCCCAAGCACTGAATTACTACCGCATATGCCACAGTACAACAGAGACAGCATACAGTAATCAGTAGCGATCGATCAGTTCTGAAAATAACTATTGAAAGTAAGATTAGATCCCCTAAATGTTATATCCATCAAAAGTTGCACCAATCAAAGCACTATAAAAAATAAAATACAGACCATTTTGTTTGCTTGTTTGACTTCCGCATCCGACATTGAATACCACGGAGAAATCGTATACAGGGCAGTTTACATGTCAATCATGCACTTTTGTCAATACACCATTCACATATTTTGAGAGTTTAAACCCTTCTACACACTCTGTAAAAAAAAAATAAAAAAAAAATTTGAAATGATCGGATGCTCACAGCCGGCGCTACAGTGAGATTTATTTTAGGACGTACGCCGTATGCCCCCTAACACTTTATGAGGACATTTTTAGGGCGTATGCCGTATGCCCCCTAGCCTGAAGGAGTTAATAAAATATTTTTAAAAATAATAATAATTTCTTAGAATTTTTTTTTTTTAAATCTTACTTCGTTATTCTTTTTAAAAAAAAAACAAAAAAAAAAAACAGACAGAACTTTAGACTGTCTGTATATATGTTACGGTTCATGTGTAAAATTGGTACCGGTAAATGTGTAGATTTACCAGCTCACCGGTCAATGTATAAAATAACTAAGGAGGTGGTAGTTATTGCTACAGCATTTGAGGTTAATTCAGAAATAAAGTAACATCAGGGAGCTTAATGGCAAAATAAATAAATAAATAAATACGTTCTGTTTAAGATATACCGGTTATTTTATAGATTGACCAATGAGCTGGTAAATCTACACATTTACCGGTTAATCTATAGATTTACTGATTTTACACATGAACCGTAACATCTAGGGCCTTATTTACGAAGCGTTTACCAAACGCAAAACATGATTACCGTGTGCAGTTCTGTCCCCGTCCTATTTACTATTCCCATTTCCGTGCGGAAAACAAGGATTTAGCGGATGTAAAATGAAAGGGGCGGAATAGCGCTGCCGCCTCATTTGCATTGAATTAATGATGTTTACGTATGCAAAGCAGCGTGTTAAAGACAGATAATGAACTGCCATACATTCATGAGCTATTCATGAAGGTTTGACAAGGATTTTGTGCAGGCAAAAGTGACCCAAAAATTACGCCAACTGAATGCTGCTGCAGAGGAGAGCATAGACAGCAGAAGCTGTGTACGATAGGGGGGAGTTAATATTGCTCCTCCCTCTCGGGCTGTCAGGATGGCAGCTCCTCTTTCTGTGGCTCTCGGGAATGCAGCTTGTTCCTCTGTGGCTCTTGGGAATGCAGCTCCTCCCTCTCACGCTCTCAGGACAGCAACTCCTCCCTCTTGGGCTCTCAGGACGGCAGCTCCCCCTCTGTGACTGTTGAAAGTAATTTTCTTGCCCCCAGGACTTTTTGTGGGGCCAGGGCTCCTCCAACTCTGGTTGGGACTTTCTCAACAGCGCCTCCGGTGGCTGTTGAGAATGTCCATTGTAGCCCCCTGCCCCCCAAAAAATGTTGTGGGGTTGGGGCTCCTCACACTTCCGTTGGATGAGGAGCCAAAATCAGTCAGCTGCATCTCCAACTTCTCCCCTTCCGTAGGCTTCCCTGAAGCCAGATTCTTCATATGGGCACTCTTCACTGTTGTGCCCAAACTCGCCACAGCTGTAGCAGGATGGAGCTCCTTAAGCTACCCATTGCCTCTGCTCCTCGTTCCATAGCCTGGATTGACTGGCCAGGTACTCCTCTTGCTCTGTTGTACTTCTTATCACTGAGTCTTTGTTTCTGGGCCTTATCTCTGAAGAACTGGACTCCTCCCATTTTCTCTCTTTTCCCTCTGCAGTTCTCCTGTGATCCACAAGGGTGCGCTAATCCCTCTGCTGCCACCATATGTGGTAGAGTGGCTTGCGGCCAAGGCAGACAACAGAGGAAAATAATACAAACACAGGAACTGGAGTTCAGAGCTTTCCGCACACTTTTAATAAACACAAAACACAGGAACAAAACCCTACACACAGAACTCTTCAAAATAAACAACACAGCACCCAACCATACCTCAATCACTCAATTACACAATTAAACACAATTTCCATCACCAGACAACCAACACACACATGCACCTACTCTGCACACATCCTCCCCTTACTTTACCACACTGTATACTGTGCCCACTAAAATAAGTAGAGCTGTACGCAGTTACAGCATGAAAAAAATCACAGTCTTTCTTTCTGATATCTCATGATAACACTTAATTGATTAAATGGGTCTATGAGTGTGTTGTTGTTGGCAAATAAATTTTTTATCATGTTTATTTGTGTAACCTTCAACTGAGAGAAAGTAGTTCCACAGTAACTAAAATTGTTATCTTAACAATAAAACATTTGATTTTAAACCGTTTTGTGTGTGTATATATATATATATATATATATATATATATATATATATATATATATATATATATATATATATATATATACAAAAGTTTTAGGCAGGTGTGAAAAAATGCTGTAAAGTAAGAATGCTTTCAAATATAGACATGTTAATAGATTATATTTATCAATTAACTAAATGCAAAGTGAGTGAACAGAAGAAAAATCTAAATCAAATCCATATTTGGTGTGACCACCCTTTGCCTTCAAAACAGCATCAAGCATCAATTCTTCTAGGTACACTTGCACACAGTTTTTGAAGGAACTTCGGCAGGTAGGTTGGCCCAAACATCTTGGAGAACTAACCACAGTTCTTCTGTGGATTTAGGCAGCCTCAGTTGCTTCTCTCTCTTCATGTAATCCCAGACAGACTCGATGATGTTGAGATCAGGGCTCTGTGGGGCCATACCATCACTTCCAGGACTCCTTGTTCTTCTTTACGCTGAAGATAGTTCTTAATGACTTTCGCTGTATGTTTGGGTCGTTGTCATGCTGCAGAATAAATTTGGGCCCAATCAGATGCCTCCCTGATGGTATTGCATGATGGATAAGTATCTGCCTGTACTTCTCAGCATTGAGGAGACCATTAATTCTGACCAAATCCCCAACTCCATTTGCAGAAATGCAGCCCCAAACTTGCAAGGAACCTCCACCATGCTTCACTGTTGCCTGCAGACACTCATTTGTGTGCGCTCTCCAGCCCTTCGCGAACAAACTGCCTTCTGCTACAGCCAAATATTTCACATTTTGACTCATCAGTTCAGAGCACCTGCTGCCATTTTTCTGCACCCCAGTTCCTGTGTTTTCGTGCATAGTTGAGTCGCTTGGCCTTGTTTCCACATCGGAGGTATGGCTTTTGGCGCAAGTCTTCCATGAAGGCCACTTCTGACCAGACTTCTCCAGACAGTAGATGGGTGTACCAGGGTCCCTCTGTTTTCTGCCAGTTCTGAGCTGATGGCACTGCTGGACATCTTTCGATTGCGAAGGGAAGTAAGCATGATGTGTCTTTCATCTGCTGCAGTAAGTTTCCTTGGCCAACCACTGCGCTCACGGTCCTCAACGTTGCCCGTTTCTTTGTGCTTCTTCAAAAGAGCTTGGACAGCACATCTGGAAACCCCTGTCTGCCTTGAAATTTCTGCCTGGGAGAGACCTTGCTGATGCAGTATAACTACCTTGTGTCTTGTTGCTGTGCTCAGTCTTGCCATGGTGTATGACTTTTGACAGTAAACTGTCATCAGCAACCTCACCTTGTTAGCTGAGTTTGGCTGTTCCTCACCCAGTTTTATTCCTCCTACACAGCTGTTTCTGTTTCAGTTAATGATTGTGTTTCAACCTACATATTGAATTGATGATCATTAGCACCTGTTTGGTATAATTGTTTAATCGTACACCTGACTATATGCCTACAAAATCCCTGACTTTGTGCAAGTGTACCTAGAAGAATTGATGCTGTTTTGAAGGCAAAGGGTGGTCACACCAAATATGGATTTGATTTAGATTTTTCTTCTGTTCACTCACTTTGCATTTAGTTAATTGATAAATATAATCTATTAACATGTCTATTTTTGAAAGCATTCTTACTTTACAGCATTTTTTCACACCTGCCTAAAACTTTTGCACAGTACTGTATATATATATATATTGGAGCTTTTGACAATAGTTTCTTGTTTAGACTTTATAGATATTGAACTGGATGTTGCCATTGATTGTTTGTATGTATGTATGTATGTATGTGTGTATGTCTGTATGAATGTATGTATGTATGGGTTTTGTCCAGTAGACGGAGGTGCTGCTTGTGACGTTTTGTTTTCATATCAGTGTCAATGTTTTTTTTCAGTTAGCCAGTCACGGAAAACTTTCATAGTCCATTTTGTCTGGCGCTTGGTGTTTTCCTCAGTTGTATTAATTTCTAGGTTGTCTAAATCTGCTTCATTTACCTCAGTATGGCGAGATGTTGACATTTTCTTTTCTTTTTTCAGTGTTTTCAACTGCAGAATTTCTGTAGTTAATCTCAGGGATTTCTGTCATATTGACTGACTCGAGTGGTTTTGTTTACCCAGACGTACAGTTACAGTTGGCGTATTAATTTTGTTTACTGTGATGAGGCCGCTTCGGAGAAAGAAGTTCCACACTGTTGTGTTATCACCAGATATCTAATGGCTAGGGAAAAGGTCTCAGCCAATCAGAATCTAGTATTTTTGCCAATTGTTTCTACCCATTTAGTAATATCTATTATCTATACATCTTCAGCCCCAATCCCATGAAATCTCAAAAAGCATAATAATCAATGTTATATGTATGTCATGCTTAAAAGTCTGATCAGTATTTTTTCCCATAATTTTGGAAACTTTTATATTTCACTATATGTAATAAAAACTTGCAGCTACAACGTACAATAGTGTGCAACTTTGCAAAATCTTTGAATTTTAGTAAACCGTATAGGCCTACCTGTAGTAATATCTGCTGCAATCAACAAATTTGGACCGCAGCATGTCACCGGAACTTAACCTCTCTGCTCACTTGCATTTCTTTAAGTAGCCATGTTTTTTGTCAGAGAAATAATCTTTCGGCGCATAGTCAAGGTACAATTACACACGACAAAAAGCCAACCAATACAATGTTAGCAGAAGCTGGCAAGAGGCAGTCGCCCTAGCAACCAGGAGCAGCACTCAGTCAGGGTCAGTTAAATGTTTGCAGAGTTGAAAAAAATCTGGCACCTGTTGGCCATTTAAAGTCTTGAGGTGGTTCCAATATTTTATGGCTTTGCAGTTTACCAAATAAAACTCGCAGCGGCGGCGTGTGTAGGTGGATCTGGGGTCTACATTAAAGTAATAAGTTCTAGCAGCTAACAATTGAACATTTATGGCATTCATCCTTTTAACCTCTACCACCACCTGCACCAACTCCACTGTAAAAATTAAATAGCTTCAGGTGCCATTTTTATATTGTATTTAACTTCTCTTAAGTTCCATGATGGTGCGCTTTTAGTTTTCTTGATCCTGTTTTTTACTGGACATATAATAAAGACTACAGTATATCAGTAAAATAGTGGGCCGTGGGCCCGTCTGCCTTGCCTTCCAGTGACTCTGAGTCCGGCTGTGCTGAAGCAGGAGATGGGGAGCTCAGACTCCGAATAATAAGTGCAAGTTAGTTCTGTTCAACAATCTAATGTTTTCTTCTGTACATATTATTTTTACATGTAAATATATGCTATAAAGGTCTGTGTAATACACTTGTATATGCAACGTTTACTACAGTTTATTTGAGACCATTTTTAAATGTATAGCTCAGCTGTGACCAAACGTTATTTCAATTAGAATGTTGGTAAACAAGGTTTTGTTGCATGTTGAATACGATGAAGGGGTTTCGCTAAATGAGACGTTTTTCAATGGCATAAAAAGTCAGTTGTTTTTTTTTTTAAAGCATAAAGGTCGATTTCACCAATTCTCTGCTTGAATTGAAAAATAGATTGAAAAAAACGGTAAATTCTTTCTAAAATAAACGTCGATATTAATTGTCAATTTGGCATAAATTGTGACAGTTTGACTATCAGAGGATCCTATAATGTATTTTGTACCTTTATTGAGATGAGTCAATAAATGACACCTTTGTATGTATTGGGATTTTCTAAAAGTGTGCATCAGCAAAATGAATCATCGTTTAATTACACTTTACAGAAGTGTATGCCAAGTCAATACTAAGTCAATACTATCTCTGTTCTGTTAGTATTTATGCAACTAGTGAAACTGTTTGCCAGACTCATATCTTTTTCCCCAGCACATTTCATGCTTTTGTGCCAAACATAATGGCCCCTATGCATAAAATGTACTGTGTCCTTTATCATGCCAGTAATAGTGTTTAACATAGGGGTGATTCATAAACGCCATTTACCATTAAAAAAAAAAAAAACATCACTCATCGCGACGTAGAATAACTTGCCCTTGGAGCAATTTTCTCATTAACATTATTCGTCTGATTCATAAAGCTGTATGGTGCTGTTAATTGACCCCTACCGGCATCATAATTACCACGTGCCTAAGACCAGGCGGAGAATGAGATGTGTCCTAATGGTCTAATTTCCTAGCATCATTTCTGTGTTTAGTAACATGTATTTAAGCCAATAGTAATAATAAAAAACGACTGTTTAATTATCCAATAATTAGGTCATTTGAGTATTTTTGTTATTTGTAATTCATACATTTAAATTGCATTGTTAACTCATCTGAACAGAATAGACTACTTACTGGTTAGAAAACATATAAATCAGGTTTGTAACCTATTCATTGCTCTAAGTGGAGAAAATGGCAGGCTTCGGCGTGCTTGTGTGGGCTGTACATCAAGGGAGATATCTTGGGAGGTGACCCTGCCAGAAGAGTGAGTAGACCCTACAGATCTGACCGTGTGGATTACTCTGATGATGTGATTCGTAGCAGGTATCCACTTAACAACACAATTATTCACCCTTGTGGAGAACTAGAACATGAACTGAATTTAGAAACAAGGCTGTTCCTGTGATAATGAATTTACAAACTCACTGCATGATTTGGATTCTAATTGGTAACTGAATTGAAACCAGTACCCTTGTTCATTATCTAAGTTGCTTCCTATTATTTTTTATCTGATGCATTTTTAATCAGTTCTACCCAATTTGAAATATCTCATTCGAATGTTGTCTTACCATGGCAAACTACTCTCAATCTGTGCCCACTAAGCAAAAAATTGCATTGCTTTTACTAGGTGAGCTACTGAAGAACCAAACTAAGTACTTTTCTGTGCTTTTGATGCTAGCCAGCTTTCCAATAGCATTACTTCATTTAAAATATTTATTTAATTTCTATATTTGTTGTTGTTTTAAAAAAAAAAAAAATCCTTCCTATCCAGGACCGCACCAGTTTGAAAATGGTACTTATCTACTTGCATATCTTAAAGAGTAAATAGCGGGGTTCCGTATATAGCCTTATAAAAAACATACCTGTAATTTTTCTTTTCATTGTTAACATACTGACAACTTTTTACACTTATAACTTTAAAGTCTGTTTCAAATCTCTTTTCAAAATGGCTGCTCTGGGGTTTGAGATCTGTCCTCTAAATCACTGCAGGAAGAGTGATTATATAAAAAAAAAAACATAAGCGCTCTGGCTTTTCTGTTCCGTACCACATCATGGATCGTTATTATTGCTGTGTAACCTGTTTGACAATGTGGGCAATAATCCTTACACTATCAGTGCACAAGTGGCCATTTTGAACATAACTTTGAAACAGACTTTAAAGTTATAAATTTAAAAAGTTGTCAGGATGTTAACAATAAAAAAATTAAAAAGAAAGACAGTTGTAGCAACACGTGGGGGACATGTAACTCTATATTTGTCAGAACCCCGCTACTTACTCTTTAAACTGATAATTCTAAATTTGTGAAGCGGGCCTTGTATCCCATAACAATATACAGTAAATGGTATTACATATTTTTGCACCAGTGTCTTCATTTTTATGGGCTGGAAATACATATTTTAAGAACTTTGGAAGCAATGCAACCATTTATCTTTCCTTGTTTATTTCTTCTTTCCTAGGAATTAGTAATGAGAGGCAAATTTAAATATATATTGGAAAAAGTGTGCCTTATTTGGAAAGTGTCTCTCTATTTGACAAATAGAAAATCACAGCAATATTTTCAGGTACTTATAGATGCAGTAGAGAATACACATTTGCTTACAAGTGAATGCATCTACAGATAAGTATCAACCTAGAGTATAAATAGATGCATCTGTAGCTATAAAATAAATTAACAGAACTGAATCTGTCAAATGCATTTTTAGAAAATGATAATGTACTGGGGAAATACTGCATTTTTTAATGGATAGAATAGTGCCATTTGTTTGTTTTAAACTATTTTATTTATGTATTGGTAGGGATGGCCATGTGTAATTGTTAATTCAAATAATTGATTACAAAATTGTTCCTCGTTTAGAAAATTATTAATCATATAATCTATCTTGTATTGCAACAAATATGACAGATAAAAAAAAACAAAAAAAACGGCGTTCTTAAAAGTGCAGGGTGATACCAATACTGTAGCTATGGGTTACGCAGCTGGTTATAATGCACCGTTGCATATATTACAGGTATTATCCAAAAAAAGAGATATCATACAATGCCCTGTTGTTAATATTAATAAGCAAGCCAATACCAAATAGAGCATGAACGAGATTGCAGCCAAAAAACTTTTTTAAAAATTCCAGTCTGATTTGAAAAAATGAAATTAAAAAATTGTTTTGTTTGGGGACATTTTACCAAAGTAGTCACTAAAACAGTGAAATTCACACTTTGCAATAAAGGACTGAGCTACATGAACAGCATAGGGACAATAATCAACACCTATGATACAAGCATGAATCCACCTACCTGCAGAGAGAAGCCCAGCCGCAAGCCTCAGGCTCTGTTGACTGTGAGATTGATAGCATGCCTTGCACAAGCAGCAGAAGTACCGGTAAATCACAACGAGCCATTTCAGCTTGCTCTACCAAATGCATCCCACAAAGGAGTGGATAACGAACCTAATGGTTGAAGTGATCGCTATTATTATTTATTTCTTAGCAGACGCCCTTACCCAGGACGACTTACCGTTGTAAACAAAAAATACATTTCAAGAATCACAGTACAAGTATTAATACAATTAAGAGAAAGATAAAATACAATGACTTCAGTTAAACATACATAGACTATCAGCTAAACATATGTTGACTATCAGAACTGTTGAAGGACAGGGTTAAATAAATAAAAATAAAACATGTTTTGTTGCTTTAACTTTAGGTATTGACATTCAATGAGTGTACTCTGTACTACATTATTTATAAGGCTTCATGTAGCTGAACATATACCAAGACTGGGAGTTATTTAACATATTTAATATGTTACTTAATATAAACATTTATTTATATTTTGTAGTTGTCCATTGAAGACAAAATGTATAGATTCTAGGAGGCTGTGTGGTCCAGTGGTTAAAGAAAAGGGCTTATAACCAGGAGGTCCCCGGTTCAAATCCCACCTCAGCCACTGACTCATTGTGTGACCCTGAGCAAGTCACTTAACCTCCTTGTGCTCTGTCTTTCAGGTGAGACATAGTTGTAAGTGACTCTGCAGGTGATGCATAGATCACACACCCTAGTCTCTGTAAGTCGCCTTGGATAAAGGCGTCTGCTAAATAAACTAATAATAATTCATTGTAGTCTGTACGTTATTATATTATGTTGCCTTTAATTACTGTTTGGAAATTGTGTATATGTTGGGCTTTATGCATACTTGTGAACAAGTTTGTGTTATATGTTGCATGTTGCGTGTAAATGTTGGTGTATAGTCATTGGTACACGGGATATAAACGTGTGTACATCTTCTTCTTATTATATTCTCTTTCACACCCGTTCTCCACTGAACACCCAACCCGAGTGAGTGAAAACATGAAGCTTTTATGCAGCTGTACCAAGACTTCGATTGCTAATCAATCATTCAATTGGAGTCTCGGTACAACTGCACGAATTAATAAAGTGCAACCTCGTGCTCAAATATTAAATACTTTAAATGCACGCAGTGATGTGCAATCCCGTGCCTAAATACAATTACATCTTAAATGGACACACACCCGTTTATATCCGTGTACCAATGACTATACACCAACATTTAGCATGCAACATATAACACAAACTGCTGACATTGCCACAATACTGTAAAAAGAGCTACTTATTGAAGCATTGTCAAATAGTCTTTTTTTTTATTCAATTTTTTTCATTATGAATCCATTATTTTTAGCCAGTGGCATGTTGAAACTTTGGACAAAACTAGACTCGCCCAAATTAATGGCATGGGCAAACCAGATTCGCCCAGCATCGATTTTGAAGCGTTGGACGAAAGTAGACTCGCCCAGGCTAATCCCGAAATTCATTGAAAACTGTTGAAAAAACAGGTTTTGCCCAGTCATCTTTTTCAAGTTCTGAGCCAATCTAGATTCGCCGGTTGGACGCGGGCGAGTGCCAAAAAAAAGTGGTAACTTCAGGATTCGCCCAGAAGCCCTTGGCGAAACTAGACTCGCCAGACCACCGGGTTTCGCCCTTAACATATATATATATATATATATATATATATATATATATATATATATATATATATATATATATAAATATGGACTGGAGAGGAGGCTATAGTGGAAAATTATTGATCCGAGGGAAGACTATTGTTAGCAACGGGGCTATAATGCCCGAAGCCACAGGGTGGGAAATAAGAATAGTCTTCCCAAGGGGTATATCATTTTCCACTGTGAGCTGAGTCAGCAGTACATATTTAATATATGAGTCAGTCAAAATAATGAGAGGCAAGGTTGGATAGTAAATATGATTTTATATACTGTAAAGCCATAAATATTTGCGAGCCTTCTATTATGCGTTTTTTACGTATGAAAAAAAACGTAAAAAAAATGTGGCACAAATATCTTAGTGCTGCACATATAATGAAGTAATGTACTGCTACCAGTGCAACAGGTCAGCAACATTTCTGGAGCAAAATAGGTTTTATGGGTGTGATTCGCCAAATATTTTGGTCGCAAATATTGATGGCTTTACAGTTTTTTGTTTAAATATAGCTGATACAGTATAAGTAATTAACTAACATAAATAAATAACAGAAAATGTTTTTGAAGTTCATAACGCAAGTTTTTTTCTTTCTTTTGTAGTATGTTTTGTAATTCATTTTCTGTTAAGTCACAGAATCGCCGTTCAGCAGTATTTTCATTTAGCCATTTTATCTTGCTGTTAGTAGTGGATTTGGAGGGCATTCCTTTGAATGGAGCGGGACTGACAGTGATGTGAACCAATCACATGACAGATGGAGACTATTGCCTGGTAATGTAAGGATGTTAGGACAATAGTTCAATCTATTTTTCCTCCTATGATCAGGTTTTAACCAATCACAGGCCAGAATTTCCAATCACTATATATGGTTTAGGATTAGCTTTGGAAACTGGATATATGTTGCTGTGCTGTCATTCTTTTTCATTTTATTGTCACCCAAGGTAATTAAGCAGTACCATTACGTTTTTATTTATTTTTCTATAACATTACATTTTATGTGGCTATTTGAAAAGTATTTTTTATTTAGATGTTTTGTACTGGCAATAAATAATGAAATACATAATTTAAAAAAAATGCACAAAAACACACAACCTGGTGAAATCAAGTGGTTAATTTACTGTACAATTAAGGATTTTTATAGTTTTAGTAAATGTTGATTTCATTTTCAAATTATTGCTTAAGATTGAAACCTTTATTTTACAAATGCTGTCTAAAATAAAATACACTCTCGGATTGGGTTTTAACACAACTCCATTTTTTATGTGACACCGTCCTTTTCTGGTTTACCCCGTCTGTTTCTGATTTTGGCTCCACCTATTTCCAAATGCGAATCCTGCACATACAGTCGTCTCTGCGTATAGGAAAACCTCTTAAGAGAACACTTCGGCTTATGGAACAACCTTATGGTGAAACTGAGTTTTCCCATTGAAAATGCTCCACCTTTTTGGCACCGATAGCGATTTGTTGCTAATCGATTCAAAACTGATACAATACTGTTTTGTAGCCTGATAACTCATCACCCTCAAACTCAAATGGTTTATTCAAACTTTTGAAAACTGTCTTGTCATCGTGAGAGTAATCTAGAGCTGCTGCTGCATTTACTGTGTGTAGGGCAGTGCTGTGTTCATAACCACTGTGTTAAAATTAATTATCGTATTCAGAATTACTGTTAGAGCCACTGCTGCATTTTTACCACATGTAGGGGTGTTTTTGGTGTTTGGCCTTGGTACATCATGATTTTACTTTATACGATAACTGATTGTTTGCCGTATTCAAAGCATTCAAAGCATTCTATTAATTAGGATACATAAGACAACAATTTAGTGTATGTTTTATGTCTTTTTCATTCTCATTTCTTGCTATCATATACATGTGTATTTATATTCAAGTCATTTTATAACAAGTACCCTTACAAGAAAAAAGTGTTTTGCAACTGTAAACATGTGAACATTACATACAGCATTTTATACCTAGGATATAAGGTGTGTGTCGTATAAAGATTTGACCTCAGAACTTGCATGTTGGTTAACCTTCCTAACTTGCAATAAGTATTCATAGTCCATTAACTTTAAAATGTGTTTTCATGTTGGCTATTTAGGCTGTCTGGAATGATTTCATGATTAAAATTTGACCATTTAAAATTGAGAATTTTAGGTAATTGTATGCTTTTCCCCAGGGAAGAAACCTTGCAGACCTCAGACGTAGCCAGCCACGTGGGACCTTCACAATGAGCACAACCCTTCGATTAGGAAAACAGATCTTAGAATCAATAGAAGCCATTCACTCTGTTGGGTTCCTGCACCGGGATATCAAACCTGTATGTACCCTTTTAAACGTGTAAGCATCATTGAAAAGAGAATTGTCTTTTTAGACATATGTGACCCCGTTGTAAACACAAACCAGCCCTTATTAATGCAGTTTTTTTGTCTGTGTTTGCACAAAGGTTAAACTGTCTTTATTGCAATATGACTGTAATAATAGTTATTTTTGCTTGATCTTGGAGTATGCAAACTGGATGAATCTTTTAAAGCAGCTTGATCTTTAAGTGTTACACTTCTGCTAATGTTATCTACAGGTAAAGCATGGATCTATTACAGGACAGCACTGCCAATGTACAAAATATACAAAAATGTGAAGAATGCATTTACATTATATATCTTTTCCTGAACATCCTATCTTTAAGTTACAATTCAAGTCTAGTGGTTAATAAACCACTTTGATGGGACTATAGGATGAATAGACTGAATTTACTTTGTTGTTTCACAATTTGCACTTTTCTGCAAAATAAGCAAGATCAATCTATTCCAGTAAGAAATTTTAATTAGATTATGTTTTTTTTATTGGTATGTTTTACAGATGACTGTGCTGCAAAATACACAAATATATGTCATATTGCCAAGAGGTTAATTATTGGTTAAAATATTTACAGGTCAGGTCCCAGCTCACCTTTTTAATGCTACAGTATGTGACATTATGAAAGGTCACTTTACATTTGTGTCCTGCACTCTGCGCCAGATTAAGAAAAACAAACTAGCGGGAACCAGTTTGAAACAATATACTATAAAGTTTCCACAGCAAACTTAGTGCAACCTAGAATACAAAAAAGTCTTGTTAATAAAGAATGCAATATATTTATGAACTCTGGTTTATAGTGGACATTTGTCATGGTCTCTGTTACAGTAATGTAATATAAGTAGTTTATTGCAAAAAGGTCTCAACTGCATATAGTGTAAAAAGTGAAAATTTTCGAGAAATATTAAATGTGCATCGTACAGGACACCTTATCTAGAACAATTGTGAAAAAAGGCTACAAATCCATACGGTGTGAGTCATTCTGCGCCATAGTCTTTCATTTTGATTAGATGTTTTTCAGTTCCCTTTCAAGTACGAACTATAACCATTACGGAATGGGTATTTACCTCCTAAAGACCAGAATCCAGAATATTGTATACCAAAGCTGCTCATCGAGCCTGTGACAGTTATGACCGCCCCCAAGGTGTCAAAAGGACTGTGCACACAGATCTCAGCGCCATTTTTCCCGGTACTGACTCGGTTGCGAACAATGCCAAAGCCACCGAACCGGCCTGGTGCCGACCAGCTTCCGAACCACTACTGAACTGGTTCTGAACCAGTACCAACTGTGCTAAATACACTGAACTGACCCCCGTACCGACCTAGTTCCAGCCCGCTACTGACCGGTGCCAAGGTCACCGAACCGGTCCCGCTTGGGTCTTCACCCATATAAGCAGCTGGCAACAGCTGTACAGCCCTATACTGTACATTGCAATGCTTGCTCCTTGCATCATGACCAGGTTCTATCCCTGTAAGACATGGAAGTCTAGTCTGCCTATGGGCAAGAGCCTGCCAAGGAGGCACTGGTTAATTGCAACTTAAGATCTGGGCAGCTGTTTCCCACCACGGAACTGTTCTCACTGAATTACTGTGGGAACGTTGGGTACCACCTGCCCCCTTGGGCCCCATGGGGCTGCAAGCGCAGATTGGACACAGGAGGACATACTGTCCATCACCGCCTCTGAGGAGGTGGGTGAACATTCAGACGGCACATCCCCTGTGGTTAAGCTTTCCCTGTTGGCTGAGCTCATACCACTAATCAAGAGGGACACTGCAACCTTGCAAGTGCCCTGGCCTACATCTGGGTAAACAAGACAATCCATTTTTTGATGATGAGCCTACCCCCAGCACCCAGATTTTCTATATGAAATCCAGTCTTCCTGGGACCATCCAGCAACAGCTCCTGCTGTTTTCTGTTCAATGGACGCCCTATATGGTGTACATGATGCGGAAAAGCTGGGCCTGGCCCATTTTCCGCTGGTTGAGGCTTCCATTGTTGCCTTGGTCCAGGTGCCTAATTTGGCGCTCCTATCCAAGGATGCTGCCTACCCTAACAAGCAGTGCCGGATTTCTGAGGTGATCCTCAAAAGAGCCCATTCAGCCAGGGCGTTTGCCGCACGGCTAGGGAACTACAATAGCATCCTGGTAGCCTACCTGTCGCATTTGCTGTGGTCCCTCTCTGAGAACCACAGGCCCTCACCACAACAGCTGGATGAGTTGTGCCTGGTGAACAAAACCTGCTCCATGTGTCAGAACTCAACGAACTGGCTGTAGGCAGAAACCTGGCTACACTGGTAGCCGCCCGCAGGCAGCTTTGGCTTTCCCAGAGACATGTGCCTCATGGCACAAAGCACCGCACTGTTGTATGCCCCGATCACTCCAGGGCATATGTTCAGTCCCGCGGTGGATGAGATGCTGCAGGGCTGGAGGAGGAGGAGGAGGAGTAGGAGGAGCTGGTTCACCTCCTTCCCAAGCGAACACCTCCAGTATGTAAACCAGCGGCAATAGGTGCCATAGGTCCCAGCAGCCTCAAAGATCGGCACAGCCGGCAGCACACGCTGTCAGAGGCAATGTTCAGGACCAAGTCACTGGCTAAGCAGCAGCCCAAGGATTTTGCTGCCACAGGCCCAGTGCCCCTTCTCAGGGAGCTATCTGGACATCTGGGGGCTCACTATCATTTAGACCGGCTATTCGCTGCAATTCAAACACAGTCCCCCTCATTTTCAGGCCATGCAGACGACATCAGTCACAGACCCACAGGACACCGCTGTGGTGTCTCAGGAGGTAGCAGCCTTGCTGCAAAAACTGGCTATGCATGACAGACACCCTCCAGTTGGAGGAAGGGTTCTATTCCAGGTACTTCTGAGTGTCAAAGCAGGATGGTGTCCTCAGACCAATCCTCAACCTCAGACAGGTCAACCGAAGGAGGTTCAACATGTTGACAATGCAACAGCTGTTGCAGTCAATCAGGCTAGGCGACTGGTTCACCACGGTGGACCTCAAAGACGCCTATTACCACATCCCCATAAAACCAGTGCACAGGAAGCACCTGCGGTTCGCTTTTCAGGGAACAGTTCCATGTCTTGCCATTTGGTCTCTCCCTAGCTCTCCATGGAAGCTATCTTGCCCCCTTTGAGTTCAAAGGCATCAGAGTACTCAATTATTTGTGCCCAGTCTCCAGCACAGGCCCACATGGAACTTGTCACCGGCCACCTTCAACGGTTGAGCCTTACGGTGAATCATTCGAAGATCCAGCTTACGCCTTCCCAGACAGCCTCCTATCTCGGAGTGTGCTTGGTCTCCGGGTCCATTCTGGCCACTGTGTTGGACGGCAGTGTGCAGACAATAACTGCCATTTTGGAGCTCTTTCAACTCAACAGAGCGCTCACTGTAGTAGCGTTCCAGAAACTTTTGGGCTTCATGGCAGCAGCTACCCATACCCTTCCATTGGGTCTCCTACGCATGTGCCCGCTGCAGGCCTGGTTCAACAGAAGGGTTTTTCAGCCCACTCTGAGCCACGACCGCCTATTTACAGTGTCCCACCACTGTCTAAAGGCACTCTCTTGGTGGAAACATAATTTTTTGCAGGCGGTTCAAGGCAGACTTGTGGTTGTCCATACAAACAACACAACAATGGTGGATTACATTAACCACCAGGGTGGCCTCCAGTCTCCCAGTCTCCATTGTGTGCCCCGTGAGCTTTTGCTGTGGGTGCACGAGAACCTCCTCTGACTGCGGGCAGTGCATCTGCCCAGGGTGACGAACTGACCGCCTCTCAAGGGCAGTCCCCAGCAACTCAGAGTGGAGGCTTCACTCCAAGGTGGTGAGCCTCATCTGGGAGAGGTTCTGGCATCCCCACCTATCAAGCCTACAGCTCTGTGTCTGGCCCCTGAACGGCTGCATTTGAGCAGTCTGAGTCTGTCCAACAGGGTGATTGACTATCTCACTGTTCCATGTCAACCAGTCTGTGGAACCTGGAGGCTTTTCATCCACCTCCTTTCGAATCTGACAGAGAGCGAAAGCTCCATACGCTCTGCCCAGTTCGGGCCCTGGAGTACTATGTTGACAGGACGAAAAGTTAGAGGCAATCTCAACAATTTTTAGTCTGCTATGGGGCGAAGTCTCATGGTCAAGCCCTGACTAAGCAACTGTTGTCCAAGTGGATAGCAGACATGGTCAGGACTGCCTATGAGCTGGCCAACTTGCCCCCTGCAGAAAAGCTCACTGCCCATTTCACCAGGGGCATGGCAACTTCGTGGGCTTTATTCCCGGGTGCATCTGTCAAAGACAGAAGCAATACAGCGGTGTGAACTACTCCCCATACCTTCACTAGGTTCTACAGGCTGAATGTCATGGATCCTCAAAACCGTGGTTTTGGAACTAGAGTGTTAAGGGCGGCTTCCCAGTCGACCTTTACAACACAGGCATAGAGGTGAGTTTCGCCCTCAGTTTTTTCACCCTAGATAATTACCAGGGTTCCGAATGGTAACGCACAGGGCAGCCTTTTTGCTTAGCTGTAGTATTCCGGTCTTTCGGCAATCTTGCCATTGCGATGGCTTGGGTATATTGACCCATTCGGTAATGGTTACATTTTGTACTTGAAAGGGAATTTTATCATAACCCATGTTCCCTGAAATAGAAATGTAACTATGGCAGGGTGAATACCCTAAATGTAAAGAGTGTGTGGGTGTTGGGAATATAGGGTTTTACCATTCTAACTTCAGTCAAATGAAATTCCCTAAACGGCAAGCCAGGTATTAATTTTGAAATTGGCGGCACATTGCAAAACGTTCTTTGTGATCTTTATTTATTTATTTATTTGTTTATTGTAAAACATGTATTTTTCTTCCAGTCTAATTTTGCCATGGGACGACTCCCTTCAACGTATAGGAAATGCTTCATGTTAGATTTTGGACTTGCACGACAGTACACTAACACCAATGGAGAAGTAAGACCTGTAAGTAACTCTGCAAGTTTCTGCGTTTTATTCTATTAAGTTGGATTTTCTTACAATATAATGCATTGTTAAATGTGTCTCAAAGTTTTGACATGTGTAAGAAAATACATTTTTGAAATGATCTGAAACATAAAAAAATGTATGAGGGAAGGAGGGAAGTTTCCTTAAGGCTGCTTAAAGCTGATTTTGAAAGCTATTGTTGCTTTGGAATGGGATTGATTCACAAAAGTGTCAGTATAGAATGCATTATACTCTCTTTTATCCCTTTTGATCTTAAACTGTAATTCAGAAAGCTGTCAAACAACCAGCTGAAAGAAACTGTTATGCAAGCCATTGAAACTGTTTTGAATTGATTTTAGTGTGATCGCTTATCTTTATAGACTGGTCTACAAAGAGCTAGTTCATGGGTTCATGAGCACTGAGTGAAGAAAAAACTCATGTGGAACCACAAGGTTATGAGGGTCTTTTTCTCAGAATTTGAAAAAAAAATCATATTTCACAGTTTCTTATTGAATAGTCTGTTTATGCCATTAGTGAGATTAACATTAATGATGTTCTTCAGTGCTAGGCACTGCTGCAAGAGTACATTATTAAATACATGCATTCCATTTTGATTATGCTTACTGAAAATGATCACTTGTGGAATTATAATGAAATTGTATATCTATCTATGTTGGAATGACAAAATAAAAACACTTGCTATAACACTATCAATGCGCACACAGGCAATTCTGTTCTAGGACATAGTGAAACATTTTCCAATATCCAAAATTGTCAGTCCCATCATTTAAATGGTATGTGCTGTTTGAGTTAATTGCTGCTGTTAATGAGATGCATTAGTCTGATGGATTTTTTAAATAATTATTGTAATAGAAGATCCATAACTGTCCTTCAAGATATTGCCTTCATACTCTGTACACAATTGTATTCTGTGATTCTCAAGGTCGCCGCTATATATCAAAGTCCTGTATCTCAGAAACCGTTTGAAGTACTGATTTCAAATGTACAGGGTTATACAGTATAAACCCAGCATGGTTAATGTGTTGGTGACCATGACATTGACCTTTGATATAATGTGGCTGCCATATTGAGGTCATATTACCTTTGACATTACAGCTGCATAGAGACAGTACAATTTGGTATACAGCTGTATTCCTTGATTTTACCTTACTAAAGTTCTTGTCTGGAAAACACTCTCATTGTCGCATTGCTTTAAACTCTTGCCATATCATCCTTTAACAACACTGAAGGGTGGTTTTTATTCCACAAGCAGAAGTAAAAATGCTAATTATTTTATGAGCCCCCTAGTTGGGAGTCACTGAAACATAACATGGCTGCAGTCCAGATGTATTTTTAGAGCATAAAGCATTCGTGCCAATATCTTAATGACCTTCCTTTCAAATTTACTTTCGAGTGCTGCTGCGTGAGATTCATATTTTATTGGTCTGCATGCGTCAGTAGGTGATGTACTAAAGCACTTCTTGAGCAGCATTGTTTAGATGACTCAGCCACTCCTTAGTGATTAAGAATTCAAGTCACTCATGATTCAACCTGCATTGCAGCAGTTTTTAGAAGCAATAGTAAACTGTGAGCAAGTGCCATGCCTTTTACTGAAAATGACCTTCAGCCAAAACTATAAATGACACTGAAAGACAATGATTTAGAGTTAATGTTAGGAATGAACTATGCTTTCTCATTGGATGTAGATATCAAGCTGTAATTTACTAATACATGTAAGGCAGCTAAGGATAAGAAATTTTAGAATGTACAGTAAATGTACTGAATCTCTCTCTCTCTCTCTCTCTCTCTCTCTCTCTCTCTATATATATATATATATACAGTACTGTGCAAAAGTTTTAGGCAGGTGTGAAAAAATGCTGTAAAGTAAGAATGCTTTCAAAAATAGACATGTTAATAGATTATATTTATCAATTAACAAAATGCAAAGTGAGTGAACAGAAGAAAAATCTAAATCAAATCCATATTTGGTGTGACCACCCTTTGCCTTCAAAACAGCATCAAGCATCAATTCTTCTAGGTACACTTGCACATAGTTTTTGAAGGAACTCGGCAGGTAGGTTGGCCCAAACGTCTTGGAGAACTAACCACAGTTCTTCTGTGGATTTAGGCAGCCTCAGTTACTTCTCTCTCTTCATGTAATCCCAGACAGACTCGATGATGTTGAGATCAGGGCTCTGTGGGGGCCATACCATCACTTCCAGGACTCCTTGTTCTTCTTTACGCTGAAGATAGTTCTTAATAACTTTCGCTGTATGTTTGGGGTTGTTGTCATGCTGCAGAATAAATTTGGGGCCAATCAGATGCCTCCCTGATGGTATTGCATGATGGATAAGAATCTGCCTGTACTTCTCAGCATTGAGGAGACCATTAATTCTGACCAAATCCCCAACTCCATTTGCAGAAATGCAGCCCCAAACTTGCAAGGAACCTCCACCATGCTTCACTGTTGCCTGCAGACACTCATTCGTGTACCGCTGTCCAGCCCTTCGGCGAACAAACTGCCTTCTGCTACAGCCAAATATTTCAAATTTTGACTCATCAGTCCAGAGCACCGGCTGCCATTTTTCTGCACCCCAGTTCCTGTGTTTTCGTGCATAGTTGAGTCGTTTGGCCTTGTTTCCACGTCGGAGGTATGGCTTTTTGGCTGCAAGTCTTCCATGAAGGCCACTTCTGACCAGACTTCTCCGGACAGTAGATGGGAAGGCCACTTCTGACCAGACTTCTCCGGACAGTAGATGGGTGTACCAGGGTCCCACTGTTTTCTGCCAGTTCTGAGCTGATGGCACTGCTGGACATCTTCTGATTGCGAAGGGAAGTAAGCATGATGTGTCTTTCATCTGCTGCAGTAAGTTTCCTTGGCCGACCACTGCGTCTCACGGTCCTCAACGTTGCCCATTTCTTTGTGCTTCTTCAAAAGAGCTTGGACAGCACATCTGGAAACCCCTGTCTGCCTTGAAATTTCTGCCTGGGAGAGACCTTGCTGATGCAGTATAACTACCTTGTGTCTTGTTGCTGTGCTCAGTCTTGCCATGGTGTATGACTTTTGACAGTAAACTGTCTTCAGCAACCTCACCTTGTTAGCTGAGTTTGGCTGTTCCTCACCCAGTTTTATTCCTCCTTCACAGCTGTTTCTGTTTCAGTTAATGATTGTGTTTCAACCTACATATTGAATTGATGATCATTAGCACCTGTTTGGTATAATTGTTTAATCATACACCTGACTATATGCCTACAAAATCCCTGACTTTGTGCAAGTGTACCTAGAAGAATTGATGCTGTTTTGAAGGCAAAGGGTTGTCACACCAAATATGGATTTGATTTAGATTTTTCTTCTGTTCACTCACTTTGCATTTAGTTAATTGATAAATATAATCTATTAACATGTCTGTTTTTGAAAGCATTCTTACTTTACAGCATTTTTTCACACCTGCCTAAAACTTTTGCACAGTACTGTATATATACGGTCTCATTGTCTATATATTATTATTATTATACAATGAGACCGTATAGGAACTACTGCAACCAGTGACATATAAATAAACAAATTACATGATGTTTTGCTAATAATACCCTAGTACAATTGATGTCCTGTGCATCATAGCAGTAACATTAGGAAAATGTGGTTTAGTAAGATATGCTAAATTAAAATATTTCATGGTATATCATTTGTATACAGTTGTATGTGGTATAAGTTAGCTGTAAATAAAATGCAAATGTAACACATGTACAATTTCTTAAATGTGTACGTAATAAAAAATAAACTTGCAATGCAATAGTACTAAATAGGCATTTAGTAGTAAATCATACTGACCATTTCTAGAAACAAAAGAAAAAAACACCTGCTGAATTTAATCACATAGCTGAGCCTTTTGCTGATGCAAGCAGATGATCCTGTTTTTTTTGTCAAATATACATTTCTTTGGATCAGTTAACCCTTTCTTATGCAGTGGATTGTGGGACACTAAAAGACTAATGCTGGTTCTTTATTTTATTTTTTGCTGGGATTTTCTCCCAAAGTAAGTCTGGATGTAACTGGACTTGGATCCTAATCATCTCCATTGTTTCTTATTGACTTAAGGTTTGCAAATGTTGGAATCTACATAGTGTTATCTGTAATATTTGGTGTGATGCATATTTTTTTAAAATATAACTTAAAATACATCAGCTATATTTCACATTAAGTCAAAGTTTATTTAATTTCGTTAAAGTTTGATTATATGTATGGATTTACACAGTGAAGGCCGGTTTTCCCTGTGAATGCCGGTTTACACTCGTTCGCTGGACTGTCGCTCGACTGAAAAATTAGTGACAGCATCGCCCGAACAACACACTGTCAACGTCCATCAACTTACTATAAACCCACAGGAGAAGGAGAAGACAACATACTAAACTTGCTTATATGCGAGAAATCCACCTCAAACAATAACAGTTTGGCGAATACCACAGGCTTGTCCAAGAAATGAAATTGGGTGGCATCAAGTTTTTCACTTGATACTTAATAATGCCGTTTGAAGTTTTTGAACAACTGCTTTCAATAGTGGCACCTAATCTATATCATAAACCAACCAATCAAGTACCAAAGGTTGATGTTGACTCTCAAGTAAATAGGCTACTTTCAGGTGATAAGAATATATATATTTTCCAATTATTATTTTCTAATATTTTTCTACAGTGTAAAAATGCTCAAATCTGATAATAATAATAAAAATAATAATAATGAATATTTAGTTTAGAGGGCTCAGAGACCTTTTAAATAATGTTTTCCTACACATGCACAATACCTAACCACAAACAAGTACAACATTTGAGGAATACATAATATTATTTGTTTTTTTCATCCAAGAAAACATTCACTGTTTTACCATACGTTTTTTAATTAAGCTAAAACAACAAAACAATGGTAAAGCGAGCTGAAAATGGGACTGCTGCTATGATAATGTCTGAAAACAGTGATCCTGCAAGAAGCAACAATCAACTGGGTTTGACAAGGTGATCCATTATAGCACCTGTTGTAAAACAGCTACATTGTTAACGGATCAGATGATATTAAATAAAAGATTTGTAACAGTTTAGGCATATTGTTTCCTATTTTGCTTCTTGATGCTACAGACTAGACGGTCATTTTAATTTCACTGGGATGTGCCATGGTAACTTAAATATAAATTTTAACTTAAATAGTTGACTTGTAAATGTCAAAAGCAAAATGTTTCACACAATTGGCAAATTACTGCAATTATTTAACTGCAAAACGTTTTTTGCATACTTTGTTAATTTTATTCAATTCTGAGTAAATTTAAAAAAACGAATCGATAAGATCGTTTCCTCCACAGTGTAGTTGGTTTCAGTACACACAGTTTATTTGTTTCAGGTATCTGGCATCAGGAGACTCGCAGCAATCACTCGCGTTCTTATTCAGAATCTCCAAATCAGAGATTGGCTTGATTATTGAGGAACGTGTTCTGCTTTATGGGATGTATTGCAGCCCCAGGTTATACACGTTCCCCGGCTGTGCAGATGGAGACAGATAGTGTTTCTCTTTGTAGAAGTCTGGAACTTTCCAAGTTGTGTTGCAGCCATAAATGGGAAGCATGTTGTTATAATGCCAGTTCAGCCTATTTTAATTATAAAGCAACACATAGCATTGTATTGTTGGCAGTCTGCATTGCTCAATATTGTTTTACTTCGGTTGACATCCGATGTCGAGGATGACAAAGTGACAGAGATGTATTTACCAGATCTGCTTTTGGACAGAAAATGGAAGCTGGTGATCTTGATTTACGCAGTGCAAGTAATCTGCGTGCCACTAGTGTTAAGTGCCTAATGTGTTTGTTAGGGATGAAGCATTTCCCCTAAGATCTACTAATATAGTTTCAGTTTACTGAGACCCTTTCCTGGCTGTGGCCTTCCATAAGAAGACAGTCTATTCAATTATAGGCTTTCAAGGGCGAGGAGAGTAATTGAAAATGCCTTTGGAATTCTAGCCACAAGGTAGCGGGTATTTAGGTAGCCCATTCACACAAAGGTGAATAAAGTAATTTATATTGTAAAGACAAGTCTCTGCAAGTAGACTGTATTCTGCCTCCACAACAGAAAACGTACTGCCCCCCAAATGCTGTAGACAGTGAAGATGCAGATGGAAATGTTGTGGAGGGACGTTGGCGAAACAAATTGGATGGGTCGTGCATCAAAAATGGTACACGAATTGGAGCCAACACATTCAGTGATGATGCTGCATCTGTTCGACAAAGTTATAAAGAATATTTCTGTTCTCCTGATGGGCAAGTGCCCTGGCAGCTCAATCACCTTCGCAGTGGATCTCATCAGTGAACGTCAAGGTGTAGCTCTAACATATATGCCTGTGTTCTAAACACATACAGTTTAATTGTATATAGTTATTACATTGCACTGTTTTTCAGTTAGTGCACTTAACGATTGTTTTATTTAATGGCATTTAAGAAAGAAAAAAATAACTAGGGAGTACATTAAAAATATATTAAATATTAAAATACAATAGATAAGATTATTATTTAAAAACAAAATAACTCAAAATATTGAAGCTAATATTTGGATCAAAATACTGGAATTCTGAGATTTTGTTAAATTCTCTTCTATTAAAATGATTTAAATTAACTGACTTTCTTTTTATTGTAAAACATTATAAATGGTACAGAGTATGTGTTTCTTCAGTGAAACCTTTAATTGAATTATAGTGATTCTGCTCACAAGGTGACAAGGTGTGAAGTACACCATGGTGTGATGAATGGTTAGTGGGGTGTGAAGTTCCCTGAGAAATAGGAAACCTCAAACCGGGAAATTCAACCTCAAGCAGAAAGCTCTCAATTTTCACCCTGGCCAATGCTCTTTGATATGATGGCATCTTATCCAGCTGCATTGCAACACACTGAGCCCACAAAGTGGGCTCAGGTGGTAAGATTTTCTTTTTTAAAGCCTCTGATGATTCTTTTAATATGTTTAGTAACGCCCTGTCAGCTTCGGTTTCTCTTTTCCTTTTTTCCCTCTGAGCTAGACGTATTTTTCTCATAGTTTTCTCTATAGTTTCGGGAAATTCAACCTCAAGCAGAAAGCTCTCAATTTTCACCCTGGCCAATGCTCTTTGATATGATGGCATCTTATCCAGCTGCATTGCAACACACTGAGCCCACAAAGTGGGCTCAGGTGGTAAGATTTTCTTTTTTAAAGCCTCTGATGATTCTTTTAATATGTTTAGTAACGCCCTGTCAGCTTCGGTTTCTCTTTTCCTTTTTTCCTCTGAGCTAGACGTATTTTTCTCATAGTTTTCTCTATAGTTTCGTTGTCAAGAGTGTGATTCACATCGATCTATGTAATAAAACAAAAAAACACGATTCCACTCAAACAGCATCAGTTAAGCAGAAGACTTACTTAAGAATCGATACTCACTTGCTGTATGTCATGTATGGTTCTAGGAATGACATTTGGACATAATAATCTTTTGCCCATCAGCTGCAGAACCCCTCTTTTTTACTGTGTATTTTTTTATGTGTGACATGTACATCCCTCAGACTTTTAAATCTTTACATAACTTCCCTTGCTGAACTGCCTTTACTAATTTAAAATATTGTCAAATATCCATACTACGATACCTAGGCCTATATATATTATCAGTTGGTAATTATTTTTCCAGTTAGGTCTGTACCTTTAACCAAACCTTAAAAAACTAGTACATTCACTTTCTATACAAAAAAAAATTATAACCCTGTATTGAGCCATAGCAATTTGAGCCATTTCGGATTTTACGAGCTGCAGGTTTTTGTACAAATTGTACTGATGAAGCAGATCATATAAGTACGTTTAGTACATTGTCTTTTCCTTCTTAAAAGTAAAGCAGAAGTAAAAACTAACTGAAGTGCTTCATCTTCCATTTCTGTTCAAATACTTCTCGGGTCAAGTGGAACTACAGCGTCACTGTGGGTTTTAGTGCGCTGATGGACGATGACAGTGTGTTGATCAGACGATGCTGTCGCTGGTTTTTCAGTCCAGCGACAGTCCAGCAAACGAGTGTAACCGGCCTTCACGGGGAACTTCTTCAGCACCAGGAAACAGGGCTTGGTGAAGTGACCATATTATTGTTAATAAAAATTTAAAAAAGCCACAAAATCTTATAATGATAATTCCTGTTGGTATGTAGTGTATGGGAAGGGAGTAATCTTTTGGTGTAGGATTTCTGATGATCCGACCCTTGTAATGGGTAGTTTTGTCCTGGTCCGGCTTTTAATCACTCCCACAAAGGTAGAGAGGTGTCGCATTAAACGTGCAAATCTACCTCTACTATTCATTTCAAAGGGGAGTTTATTTTAAACTAGATATTTTTCAAAAATATTTAGGTGAACAAAATCTAAGTGCCCCATAGTGTGTTTCAGTCTTTGAACTTGATCTGCTTTTTCTTGGCAGAGTTAGTAGCTAACTGTGTACTGCTTGTTGCTATGTGAAGTATGCAGAGGAATGTATTGTTAAGAACTGGCAAAAACAGTGCGTTTACAGCAAACTCATTAAGCGCTTTGTGATGGTGGTCCACTCTGAAAGGCGCTATATAAAATAAATATTGATTGATTGATTGATTAGAGGAATGACAAAAAGTGCATGGAATCAGAGCACCTTTTTCAACAGTGAGCTGCAGTATCAGAAATGTACGGCATACGCTTATAAGAGCACTAATGCTTTATGAACACCGTCCTGTGTGTTTACATACAACTGTAGTGCAAATTGTGTAATTTAAATTAAAAATACATGGGCAATTCAAATAAAATAGCATGTAATTAAAACAAAACATTTAATTTAATATGACACTCCCTTTCCACGTATTGGGTTTCTTTCTTTTTTTTTTTTTTTTTTTTTACTGATCTGAGACACCAACATCAATTCACATTTTGATTACCGAATTTTTCCTGGACACTGAACAATTGGAAATTTGCTGGCAGCACAGTTGTAACAAATTATGACAGGGAAAAAGTAGCTCATGCATCTATGGACTCTTAAAGTCTATTCAGTTTTCACAAACACTTCAGGGATTCATCATCATTACCAATTATTTTAAACATAGAACTTAAGTCACCATATTAAAAAAAAGAAAAGTTTTTTTTTTATTCATTGATTTCATTTTTTGTATTGTTTGCTGTTTTTTATGTTGTGTCATATTATGTTGATTTTCCTTTTTTTGTTTTACAGTTCCTTTTGGCCTTTTATTTACAAGCAAATGTTTGAAGTGTTACTCCATCAGCTGCTTGTTACCATCACAGTGCAGTAAAGTTGTGAGTGTGCTGTCACAGCTTTGTGTCACAATACTAGACAGGGATCTCGTCTGGAAATTTCTTTGCCTGTCAAACAAATATTGGCAATACAAAGTGTTTACAAGGTATTATACATAATTATATTATTGTAAATGTCATATAGTCATACTAATATGAAGTGGGACTTAGATATGTCTCAAAGGAGTATGTAGAGGCCAGGGGACAGTTTTTAGGAAATAAAAATAACAATGACATCTGGCATGGGACCCTTTTTTTTAATCAGTAGGATTGCATTCCAATTGGTCTTCAGTGTCTACTTTTTCTGCCCAGTTTTACAGAATAAATAAAGGCTCAAGAAACTCAGAGACAAAACTGATTTAAATGCAGGAGACCAGATTCTCAGCTTTTTTTGTGGTTTTTTTTTTTTTTTTTTTTAACTCAAAATTGTTATTAGCACATAAATGCCTGAGTATATTGCTGTTTTGGTAACTATGAATAGGGCATTTTAACTTTCTACAAAATCGTACTATTGAGAAATTGGAGCCCA
Organism: Acipenser oxyrinchus oxyrinchus; assembly: GCA_030684275.1. Classification (NCBI taxonomy): domain Eukaryota; kingdom Metazoa; phylum Chordata; class Actinopteri; order Acipenseriformes; family Acipenseridae; genus Acipenser; species Acipenser oxyrinchus. The sequence goes on from CM060252.1 coordinate 27,281,649, forward strand.
GTGTCTCTTGTCCATACGTTTCATCAACCAGTATTGTCTTCGCTATAGTGACATTCAATAGTGTTTTTCACAGTGCCAATATATGTATCTTCAAATGATTGTGCAAGGACTGTCAGGGCATTGTTCATTTTATTAATCCCACCTCAAGGTCCCAAAATAAAACAAGTGATTGAACTGTAAGGCATCTATAGAAGTAAAAAGATGGATACAGAACAAACAATTGTCATTTAGATGTCAGCATGTCATTTGTAAGTGTCCTGATGAGATCCCTGGCTTTGGGTTTTTGTGTTTGTTTTTGTGTTGTTTTTTTAGTTTTAATATCATGTTTTTTTATTCAATTACTATTACAACTTTTTAAAATGTAAAATGTTTATACTATAAACAATAATGCTTGTTATTCATTTGTAATATATATATATATATATGTATTTTTATTTTTTTTTAGCCTAGAAATGTTGCAGGATTTCGGGGAACTGTTCGTTATGCTGCAGTAAATGCACATAAAAACAAAGTGAGTACCATTTTAGTTTTGTATTTCTTCTGTGTGGGATGAAAGGGATCCAATATAATGCGCAAGACTTAGCAGTCTTGGGTTACATCCCTTGTATAATGTGCACCTCTTCTATAACACATACTTATTGTATACAATCCTATCAATATACTATAGAGACTATTATTACCTGAGTACTGCGCACCTTGTATATAACATTCAATCTTTATACTGTCTAACACAAGTCCATTTGTCAAGGGGTGCATGTTTTTTTTTTTTTTAAAGGTTTGTTGAGCATTTTTCAAGCCACTTCAATTGTTTTCAACTTTCCATCTCATTCAGTACGTATTCAACTTATGTCTGTGGTAGTTTAACCTTTAGATAATTTGGTCCCATACAATATGATTTGTCCCTGTGTGGACACAGAAAGAGAAGTGAAATAATTTCCCCCCTTCCAGTCCAGACAGTATGAGTTGGCAAATGGTGTCAATTTTCACATACATGACAAAACATAATTATTTTTGTTCTGTAATATTTTAAAGGAAATGGGTCGACACGATGACCTGTGGTCCTTATTCTACATGTTGGTTGAATTTGCAGTTGGACAGCTTCCTTGGCGCAAAATTAAAGATAAGGTTGGTACATCTGCTACAAATAAAGTCAGTGATTTAAAAAAAAATAATAATAATAATAATAATTAACATACAGAGAATAAAAGTACATATGCTAAATTAGTAATGGTTCAATAAAACATTTTTTTTCAAATTGTCTATGTGCTTTAATAGGAGCAAGTGGGTCAGATCAAGGAGAGATATGATCACAGGGTGCTGCTAAAACACATGCCTTCAGAGTTTCAGATCTTCTTGGATCATGTATCAAGCCTTGATTACTTCACCAAACCAGACTACCAGGTAAAAATACTACTCATTTAAATCCACATATCAACAGGAAACCCTTATGGTTGGATTCCTGAACACTGTAATATATGATGCAATGCCTTTGCGGATTCTGAATTCTGATGGTGGGATGTTTAAAAACTCTATACTACTCCTGCAAGTAACCATAGCTCCTTTGAGTTGTGGTTTACATGCTTGTGGTGTGCATGGTCATTGGTTCAGTGCAGCCTCTGTCCTGTTACAATAGCAAAAGTGGTCCTTCAACACAAATCACTTTACCAATATTGATGACTTTTAATAGTTTTAAATTAAATTCAATGTACTGAGACAAGTACTTTTATGAAATGAGCCCTATATATGTTAAAGCTGTGTTTATTGGAAGATGATATACAGTAGTGGAAGTAACAATACTTGTTGGAATTTTGTTCGTGTTTAAAAATGAGCAAGGATTAGACACATTTAGGCCCTCTCTGTACACTGTTTGGGATCAACATCCCCTAAACTAACCTAATCGTGGGCACCCAGAGTCCCTGCCTTCTCACGACGACTCCTGCCTCTTCATACGGCCTCAGCTAGGCATTTCCTTCACGAGCACCATCTTGCAGTTCCAAGGTTCCGTAGTAGTTAATCCTGCAGAGCAGACGCTCTCCTGGGTTGTGGTCATGTGCAGGGGTTGATGCTCCCGGGGTTAGTGCTGGCTTCGTAGCTTCAGCTCCTGGGTTGATATGAGTCTGCAACACAGCACGAAACAAAACACAACAAACATTTGCTCAGCGTCCTTCTGTATGGCTATGGCCTTGCAGTAGCTTCGAGCTGTAGCACAGGCGCTTTTTGAGCTCCATGCAGCCTCCCAGGGTAAGCCCCCTAGCCAATCCAAACCTTCCGATTAGGTCAGCGCCGGGCGAGCCCACCTGCTCAATTAGCTGCTTTGCAACGTGTCTCCTGTTGCTCGTCCCAGCTGCTTCTCTAAAGGCACCCATTCACTCCAAGAACCAGCAACATGGTCTCCCAGTCACAGGCACACGCAAACAAAAACGGCAGATACCTCTCATATTTTATAAACGTATTACTTTACCTGTATTTTCAGCTTTTAATGTCAGTGTTTGAGAACAGCATGAAAGAACGAACTATAACTGAAAATGAACCATTTGACTGGGAGAAAGGAGGAACTGATTCATTATTATCAACCAGCACCTCTACCCCACCGCAGCACAACACAAGGCAGACGGCAGCCATGGTCGGGTAAGCAAGTTATAATTCCAAAGGAACTGGATTGCAGATACTTCCTTTTGTTTCCCCCCAATTTGGACTTTGCATTACCCAACACATTACTTTATTGCATAGTAAATTATAAGTAGTTAGACATGATTTAATTTCATGATTGAAATGCATTTATGTTGGAGACAGCTTTTGGCAGAATTTTTTTGTTCTGCTCACGGGGTTTGCGTCCACTTTCGCTGCATTCGTGACAACAGTATGTTGTCTCAGCGGGATGTACAGTACTGTACCTAGTACAAGTCTTGTGGAGTAAAATCTTATTACCATTGAATACCTGCTCTTGTTTCTTTATTCAAATATGATTTTTAGAATGATTGAACATATATTAATTGAAGTTAGTCCACGTTCTGTTTATGTATGTCATGCTGCCCTACTTTTTTATAAGCTGATTAGTTAAGCTGTTGAGGGTAAAATCTTCAGAAACACTAGTCTGGTTCTGATAAAACTATGCATGTAGTATATCAAGTATCATATGCATTTTAGGTAAGGAATCCATTGTGTATTATTGCTGCTGTATAGTAACTGTTTACAAAGCTGACTGGTTTTCACTGTTGTTTTCACATGTTTTAGTAAAATTTACTTCACGTTTGTGCACTCAGCTGTGGTTGTTTCATTAGACCCTCAGCGGTCTTGTGTCCCGCACGAAGCCAGCTCAGCTCTGTTTCGGGTCTGACTGCTCGCAGTCCTTCCCGCAGTGTTTTGTTGCCGCTCTGGTCTCTGCTTGCAGTGCCATTGCGAAGGCTGTCATGGCTTGACAGCAGGCTGCCTCAAGTCTTAGGGCTGTGTTGTGTTAAGCCAGAAGCTATTCAGGTTGGCATCCCTGCATATTGCCTCAGTAACTGCAGGTCATTGATCTACCACTGTTCTTAGTGAACAAGGTCACTGTAACGTTAGTGTACCGTACTCTGCACCGTACTTTGTACCGTGCACCTTACCGTTGCACCGTACCGTTTGTACCATGCAATGGGCACTATACCGTACTGTTTACACTGTAACGTGTGTACCATTGCACTGTACCGTACACCGTACCGTACCGTTTGATTTGTACTGTGTATACCGTGCATTGCCGACCGTACCGTGCCATGCACAACATGCACTGTACCATACTAGGGGTACCGTTCTCTGCGCACCGTATCGTACCGTACTGTTTGCACCGTACCATATGTACCATGCATTGTGCACTATACCGTACCATGCATTGTGCACTGTACCGTGCATACTTGTCCGTTGCACCATACCATACCGGTTGCACAGTACCGTGTGTACCGTGCACCATACCGTAACAGGTGTGCCCCGTGCACTGTGTACCGTGCATTGTGCACCACACCGTATGCCGTGCCATTGACACTGTGTGTGCCATGCATTGTACTATAATACAGTGCAGGTGTTGTTAAAGCATTCTATACAGCTGCAGTCGGCAACCTCAACGTAACCAGGGGCCGCTGTGGCAACCACAAAATGGCTTGTGGGCCGCCACCTACAAAACTGAACAATTTTTAACTCAATTATCAGGTTGTAATACCTACACAATACCAACAAACTTACAGAAACACATTGGGCAAAGCATGGAGTACAATTATAGTGTATTTATTAAAACAAAATCTTTGAACAAAGACGTTACTGCTATATCAGTCAACAATATTAAACCACACAGAATTCACAATGTAAAACCACACAGAATTCAAACAGTGCTTAACACTAATCTGTGCAACAGGAAAGATAAATTACTATTTAAATGGGTTTCATTTACATTTACTAGCTGCCTATTACTAATGTCTTTCTGAAAGAAAAAAAAACTCCAATGAAAAGTAAGTGCGCAAATAGTATTTTGAAGGTAAGTGGATTCCCACCAAAAGCAGCCATAACACACAAATGCAGGTTTAATCTATTTCCATTTAACATTACATGTGGTTATTGCTCCCAGCAAGGGAAAAAAAAAAACATTTCTCTTCACAAATTAAAACAAACAATTTATTTAATTTGGCCAACTTCATCTTTGTCGTTCCGGTGGCTCAGCACTTCGCATACGGTTACTGCATAAGCATTGATTACTTACTTCCAAGTGACGTTGGCTGCGTTCCTTGGAACTGTTGCCTGGCAACTATTGACAGACTGCGTGCCGTGTGAGAAAACCACTCCAGCAACAACAACACAGAAACTGGCTGCGCAAGTGCAGAGGCGGCGGATCTAATTTAATGTTTTTTTTTTTTTTTAAATGTAATACATTGATAAAGAAACTTAGAGGGGCTGCCACCAAACCTCAAATGGGCCACCATTGGTCCACGGGCCGCCATTTGCCGACCCCTGCTATGCAGTCCTGTAATAGTGCTTAGGCACAGTGCAGGTATTTTTAACCAAGGCTAGACAGTACCATCCCTGATCTATCAGCGGATCTGGTTATAGTCATTTACCACTGTTGACACATTGCTGGTTCCATAGCCACATTGCTGCATGCGTTGTTGAACAGTTTCCTTTACGTACTGGCAATATTTGCTATACTGTTATAGCAATTACAAGCTGACGGTCGTTTCCATTGCACACTACTGCGATTACATCATGCCGGGGTTTCATTCTTGCGATGTATGCAAGACGGGTCTCCCCATGGAGGACAGGCATTGCAGATACGCTGCCTTTCTGGGTCCAGAGCATGCTAAGGAGGCACTCGCCAACCGCAACTCCTGTTAGTTTTTTGCGCGTCTTTCTCTAAGCGTACATTGGAGAAGCGAGTGTCATGTAGCTCTGTAGAGCGCTCTTTGTCCATTCCACCTGGACAAGGCTCTCCTCCTTCCTCAGCTTAAAAAGCGACCTTCTCCAACTACCAACTGGCAGCCAAGGTTCCAACAACCTCAGAGGCTGGCAAGAGCCGGCTCCTGCTACAGCCAGAGGAAGTTTTTACAACAGGCCTGCGGCTACGCAAAGAGGAAACTTCAATAAGTTCCACTGTCAAGCGCAGAGGCAAAAGCCTCAGGCCAAGCCTCAAGCAAAGCAGCAATCCTAGCAATTTGCTGCCACAGGCCCAGGGCCCCTTTTCAGGGAGTCAGCTAGAGTACTGGTGTCAATGTACCTGGGACACCTGGGTGCTCAATACTGTACAGACCGGCTATTCTCTGCATTTCAGACACGGTCTTCCTCCATTTTGGGGCGTGACTACAACGTAGCGAGACGCATTGGTTTTGCCTCAGGAGGTGACAGCCCTGCTGCAGAAACTGGCTATTTGTACAGTTCATCCTCTTCACTTGGACGAAGGGTTTTACTCCAGGTACTTCCTGGTGCTCAAACGGGATGCTGGCCACAGACCAGTCCTTGACCTCAGACAGGTCATTCCGTGTCTGAGTTGATGGAGGTTCAAAATGTTAACTACGCTGCAGCTGTTGCAGTCAATAAGGCCAGCTGACTGGTTCACTACAGTGGACTTAAAAGATGCTTATTTTCACATCCCGATAAAATCAGGGCACAGGAGGTACCTCAGGTTCGCTTTTCAAGCGACAGCATACGAGTTTCGGGTTTTGCCATTCGGCCTCTCTTTAGCCCCCCATGCTTTTTCAATGTGCATGGAGGCTATTCTGGCCCCACTGAGACTCAGGGGAATCAGTGAGCTCAATTACCTGGATGATTGGCTCATTTGTGCTCAATCTCCAGCGTAAGCGGGTCTAACACGAAATTCGTCACAGACCATCTGCTTCTGCCGGTCTTACAGTGAACTATGCAAAGAGCTAGCTCACACCTTCACAGACAGCCTTCTATTTAGGAGTGCGTCTGGATTCAAGGACCATGCTGTCCACTCTGTCAGAAGATAGAGTGCAGAGAATAGCCGCTTGTCTGAAGCTTTTCAGCTCAACAGAAAGCTCACAGTAGTGACATTTCAGCGGCTTCTGGGCTTGATGGCAGCAGCTTCCCAGACCCTCCCCTTGGGTCTTCTGCACATGCGCCCTCTCCAAGGCTGGTTCAACAGCAGGGTTTTTCAGCCCGCATTGAACCGCAGCCATCTGCTGACAGTGTCTCGGCACTGTCTGCAGGCACAATCCTGGTGGACACGGCCTGCTCACCTACACTTAGGCGTAGTGCTGAGCAGCGTTACCAGAAGGGAGGTTATCATCACAGATGCATCCAGCATCGGCTGGGGTGCCATTTGGAACGGCAGGGGAGCGCAAGGAGTATGGAGACCCCTGTGGCAGGGTCTCCATATAAATATTTTGGAACTGCAGGCAGGGTTTCTAGCCTTGCATAATTTTTTTTTACAGACGGTTCAAGGGAGACATGTGCTTGTCCGGACAGACAATGCTACTGTGGTAGCTTACATAAACCACTAGGGCAGCCTCAAGTCCCCCAGCCTCCATCAGGTAGCCCGCAGGCTGTTGCTGTGGGCACACCATTACCTCCTCTCACTACAGGTAGTACATCTGTCCGGGCTGACAAATTGGTCAGCGGACCTCCTTTCAAGGGGAGTCCCCAGTGCCTCAGAATGGAGGCTTCACCCAGAAGTGGTGAGCCTCATTTGGCAATGGTTCAGAAGAGCACAGGTGAACCTGTTTGCCTCCCAAGAATTGGCCCATTGTCCCCTTTGGTTCTCAATAACAGGAGTCGGGGACCCGCTGACAATAGATGCCTTGGCGCACCAGTTGCCAAGGCTGCTACTATATGCTTTTCCTCCACTCGCCATGCTCCCGCTGTGCTTGGAGAAGATCAGGCAGGCCCGGGCCAGGGTGCTATTAGTAGCCCCTTATTGGCCCAGGAGACTGGTTATCAACCCTGCAGCTCCTGAAAGGCCAACCATGGAACATGCCGAAACGCCGCAACCTGCTCAGTCAAGCACGGGGGACATTGTGGCATCCTGACCCATCGATCATGCCCCGGAACACCACCATTTGAGCCATCTAGAGCTTTCTAATAGAGTCATTGACACCTTACAGAATGCCAGAGCACAGTCCACGCGTTACCAGTATGGGTACAAGTGGTGCCTGCCTAAGGGGTTTGACCCTACAATCTGTCCCATGGCAGTTACACTGCAATTTTTACAGGACCTATTTGATGATGGGGAAATCCCCCGCTACATTGAAGATCTATTTGGCAGCCATTTCGACTTGTCATATTAAAATTTATTCAGTCTCCCCAATGTTTGAAAGGAGCTCGGCGACTTCGGCCGCCTATGAAGGACACTGTCCCTCGCTGGAGGCTTAATGTGGTGCTTGAAGCGCTTACAAAGTCCCCATTTGAGCCCTTGTATTCAGCGGAGCTGAACTATTTATCTATGAAAGCGACTTTCTTGCTTGCGAATACATCAGCTAAGCGGGTGGGTGAGAGGCAAGCTTTTTCGATTGCAAAAGCCTGCTAACTTTTTGCAGAGGCCAGGGCGAAAGTCACACTTCGCACTAAACCTGCTTTTTTGCTGAAAACCGTCTCGGCATTCCACATCAACTAGACGGTGGAACTTGAGGCTCTTCATCCGCCTCCTTTCCCGTCTGATAGAGAGCGGGCACTAACGTATTATGTGGACAAAACTCAAAGTAGGAGGCAGTCTGAGCAGTTTTTTATCTGTTATGGGGTTAAGTCCCATGGGAAAACTCTTTCTAAACAGAGGCTATCAAGATGGATTACAGATATGGTTAAGATTACATATGAACGAGCCAACTTGCCCTCTCCAGAGAAGCTCACTCCCCATTCTGCCAGGGGCATGGCAACTTTGTGGGCTTTATTCCAGAGCGCATCTGTCAGGGACATTTGCGATGCAGCAGTGTGGATCCACAAAATCCTGGGTTTGGAACAAGAGTGTTAAGGGCAGCCTCGAGCTTGACCCTTTCAACATAAATATAGAGGTGAGTTCTCCCTCAGTTTTATAGCCCTATCTATTTGTACTGGGTTCCTCATGGTAACACGCAAGGTAGCCTTTGCGAGCCTTGTAGCATTGTAGCATGGTCTGCAATATTGCCTTGTGACAGCTTTGGTATTTCTACCCATGAGGTAATGGTTACATTTCGTACTTGATAGGGAAAAGTAGGTTATTATCATAACCCTGGTTCCCTGAAATAGAAATGTAACCATTAAACTTCATGGTCGCTGTGTCCATGATTGCAGCAGGCTTGAAGGAAAAATGACGCTGTGGTCTGTGAGTGCTGTCATTTTGTGCCCTTGGTGGCGAGCCATGACTGCATCACAGGCTCTGCGAGCAGCTTTGATATATTATTCCGGTTTTGGGTCTTTAGGTGGTAAATATCCATTCAGTAATGGTTACATTTCTATTTCAGGGAACGTTTTCACATATCCATTTAACTTCCTGTTTACAAATCATTTGATTACACTGCGCTCCATTTCCCTTTCTTTATGCCCTCCAGGGATGCTTTGTTTTCATTAACTGTGGGTGCTAACGTTAACTGTATGTTATTATTATTTATAGATTGCTGTAACTTGCTAACGTTAACTGTATGTTATTATTATTTATAGATCGCTGTAACTTGCTACACACGTTGTCAATGGTATTTGTCTCTGTATTTTGGCAGGCCACCATGTAAATTTGCAACAACTAGAAATGCAGCCTTTTTCCCCCCTTTGTTTAGGGTTGTCAATGTCACTCCAGTGCCTGGTGATTTACAGAGAGAAAACACAGATGATGTTCTGCAGGATGAACACCTAAGTGACCAGGAAAACGCCCCTCCTGTCCTGCCTGGAAGGCAGGTAGAGGGCCAGCTGCCAAATGAAGGGGAGGTGTGGGAAGACACCGACTTCAACCGCAACAAACTCAGGATCAGCATCAGCAAGGTAATGTTGGTCTTACTAATGGCATTTAACCCTTCCAAGAAAAGCATATTATCACACCTAGGGCCTCATTTACGAAAGGGTACTAAACTTCATGGTGCACAATAATTGTAATTAGTGTGCACATTAATGATTTCCATATTTACTATTGCAATTGTATTCATTATTGCATGCAATACTTAGCATATGATGGCACACACTTAATTTGTAATCAGAATGAATATGTAATTTTTATGGTAATTCATGCTGATATATTTAAATGAGCATCCAGCTCAGAATAATGAGATGAGCTGTATTCACATGGTATTTACTAAAGGGCTTTAATTTTAGTGTGCACATTTATTAGTGCGTATGGAAACCAGGCTTTAACCACTGACAGGCACGCTATTTAAACCTATTTTTCTAGCCTGAAAATTTGTGCAGTTCGATTCTTTTTACTGACTTGATTCATTTGATTCATTCAGTTTAGTGAATCAATTAAACAGATGTGTTTGTTTGATTCACTGATTCACTAACACAAAATAAATACTTTTGCTGAATTACTTGGTTATGAAAATGTATTTTGAATGGAGAAGGTCCAGCAATGATAATTGATTGTCTAGGTCAGGGGTGTCAAACTTAGTGGACCGCATAGTAAAAAAAAAATCGTTATGCATTGTAATTAAGGCTATGATTTTGGCACGGCAATTTTTAGTACATTTCACGGACAAGGTGCAGCAAAAAACCAATAATTCACAGAAAGTTCACCAAATAATGTAGTTTTTGCGACATCAACATACACAGTCATAAAAGTACCCATATTCATAAAAGTACTTGCCGACTGCAGTAATAAAATGAATTTTGTTTAAAACTAACGAAAGTCGTCCATATTGCTATTCATAAAATGATCTGAGAATACGGGCGACTGTTGCAAAGCACTTTATGAATGGGTATACAGTCGTTCAAGAGCTACAATCCGCCTCTTTTTGATGACATCATCAGCTTTATTAATGTTCCCTGGTTGCAGTCAATAACTGCTACAAAAAGAAGAACGGAATTCACCAACAGTACTACCGAAACCCGAGTCTACAACTGCCAGTCATGGGCAGTTTTCAAAACCTGATTCCGATGCCCATATTACGTCTGTCAAATAAAAACAAAAAGGCTGTCAGCCGCGGATCACGACAAAGAAATAATAATACAATAACTGTCTATTCTCAGTCTCTCACTTGCTCTCCGCTTCACAGCGCTGTTTCAAAATGATTATGCCAGAGAATATGTTCTTGTGTGAGTATATATTTATATAAAAAATTTTTTTTTTTCTTTCAAAATAGGCAGTGTTAATCACGGGTATGTCAAACTGTATAACAGAGCAAGTATAGTAATAAAATATCTTTTAAAAATAGTCTGCCGAGGCTGTCGTTAGTTTAGACTTGACTGTAGAAAGCGTTCAATAACTCCTAGTTATTGACAGCATTTTGCTGTCGTTCACTCTTATGAATAACAGGTTCATGCTCAGGACCGATGAAAACGTTATGCTAATAAGGTAATTGTTAACCTTTCTCTCAATTCATTAAAAACATGCATCATAGATGAAAATCGTTGAGGCTTAACAACGCATCTGAATGATCTCTTATGAATAGCAACTGCCGTTAAATAGGCGGCTGTGGACGAAATCCGATCATGTACTCCTGTTTTCTCATTTTGACAGGCATTAACCATTTATGAATATTATATTAATATTAAAAAAGTAGTGTAAGAAAATTGGTACTTCTGCATTTCTTTCTATATTTTTTTCCCGCACTCTGCTAGCCAGTCCACTCTTTTGCTCAGTCATATATGGTGCATCATCTGTTGTAATCCCAGTTAGTTTCTTCCAAGGTAATTCTGCACTTTCCATAGCTTCTTTAATTTCCAGTAAACTCAGAATACGCTGCTTTGGGCAGTGTGTCATAGTGACATTGTACATTATAATCTTTCATAACTGCAACCATTGCTTTGCTGTCAAAATTATTGTTTTAAAACGAATTCCAAAACGATACAGTACATCAGTGCAATTTTAGAAACTAATGGGCGGGACGTATGCATTAAAAGACAAGGAAAAGGGCTTTTTTTCTTTTTTTTTTCTTTTTTTTTTTTTACATCAGACAAGGAATACATATTAAAATTAAAAGGTAAGCAGTACAGTTTCACTTTACTTTGCCTCTGCCTGTCCCCTGCTGAGTGCTGTGTCTGTTGATCGCTCATTTTCGGTCAGTGTAAGCCACCTCCACCTTTCGCTACTGACCAAAAGATACACCTGGACTGCTGGGGCTTTTTATATGAAGGTGGTCATGTGTAGTCACGGACATTATCATGCACATTAAATTATCGCTCACAGTACCTGTAGTGTGCATGGTATGGTATGTTCTCTGTTAGTAAATGGGGCAGTAAATTTAGATTTATTGCGCACGTTAGGCTCACTACTTGTATGTGCATGCTAACTCCAAATTTAGTGCACTTTCGGAAATGAGCCCCCTAATATCACCCAAAGCTTTACAACAGTCAAAATTGGGTAAATTTCTTACTGGATTGAAATAATTATGGTTACACTGATGACAAATGGTAAATGTTTAATCTTTTATCTTTCTGTATCACAGTAACTATTTAACTATTGTCAGTCTGTCTGTCACACTCTACATGGCAAACACGATAGCCGCATTGATTTTTGCACCAGTCTTAATTATACACTCCTAGCCTCCTATAAAAGTTTCATATTGCCTTTCACCATAAACGTGCTTATTGGGGATTATGAGTACCCTCTGTATGTGCCTGCACTGGTTTTTATATGTATGAGGTACATTACTTAATTTACCCGTGTTTGCAACTTTTCATTAAATAAATAATACCATTAGTTGTTGCTTCTCTGCATTGTACATCTTTGTAGTTAACTTCTGTGGTGGACCAAATGTGGAACTAAATATCCTGATTTGTTAATTCTGGAAGATAAAAAGGCATAGCAGCATGTATAACCTCATTAGCATGCAATCTAAATACCAAAGATTCATTTTTTAATTTTCTTTTTTCTTTGCCTGTTAGAAGAAAAACATTCTAGAACACAGAAAAACAGTTACACCAAAGAAGAAGAAAAAAACAAACCACATCTTTCATAATATTGTAAGAAATAATGAAACTGATAAACAATATTAGTTTTGTCAGTTATATATGTTTATTGGTACAGCGTAGAATAGACAATTGTATTGAACAGAGTTGCGTCACTCTGGGCTGCAGTGAGATTGATAGGACTGAGCCCCAGACAATGCATTCACTTCAGTTTTGTAGATTCCAAAACACACCCTTTTAATGATGTCATTTATGACCCCTCCTCATTATACCTGTGTAAGTGGCAAGTTTCCAAGCCTCACAAACATTCCTTTACATCTGTTATCTCTGAGATTCTCCCCCACCCCCATGCAACCAAGCAGTGCAGAACAGAGGACCCTTCACAAATGTCCATAAATGGTCATATTTGCTCTCCCTCTAATCAATCTGCAATTTACTGCATTCCAAAATAGCCCACCTAAACTCTGTGCTCAATATCTCTCCATTGAAAGTACCATACATTCCAAATATTCTAACAATATGAATATGGACTAACACATTTCCTTACAATATCTAGTCCAAAGTCAATTACCAGTTTTGAGTGAAGAATTAGTAGATCCTATTCATTAGAGCTGCAAAGTAATTTTGGTATTAATTTTTGTAGTTCTTATTTCTAACTATTTCAGATAATCTGTATAACAGCAATATGTTTGGCAAATTGTGTTGCTTGTTTCCCTTTAGCCATGGCTTTACCTGCATGATTGAACAGCGATTGATTAAAAACTACTTCAGTTGCAAAGCTTGCGTAGCCTGCCATTTCCCAACAAGTGATAGAATGTTGTCTTAAAACAACAATTGCAGTATGTCACATACGAAATTGTTATAATTTCCTATTATATAAATGTACAGTATTTTCAGCTCGGTTGATTAATTTTTTGTATACAGGTGCACCAGAGTCTTACTTTTAAGTTTCCAAGTGCTGAAAGCATTTTTTAAATTCATTTTCAGCAATTTGAACTACTGGTAACTGCTGGTATTTAAACTACCAATGCAATGTAAATGTTTAGTCAAGTAACTAACAGTTGTTAAAAGCATTTTTAGCATTAGCTATAGATTCATTAGTTTGCCATGGTGTTTAATGTGGAGTATCTTTCATGCCCCTCCTTTTTGTTTCTCAGGCGCAGTCTGCATTGGAAGAAGATCCCAGCCGAGGTGCCTGTCCTGTTTCCCCTGTCAGGGTTACTCCAGAATCCCCAGGTGTTCAAGTGCAATCTCTCCGGTATCGAAGGGTCAACAGTCCTGAATCTGAGCGTTTATCAGCTGCTGAAGGAAGGACAGATGTTCATGACAAAAGGTCATTCTACAAGCCTGCTCCACTAATTTTATTCTCATGTCATAAAGGATGTTGTCCAGGCTATTCTATAGTAAATCAGTGCCCAGTGACATTTTGTATTGTCCTGGTCACACCTAAAGCAAACAGAAAAGTATCAAACTGCAGGTTAAGTTTTTTTATCATTGAGTGTCCGATTATTTAACCATTGTTTATCTGCCCAATTTTGAAGTGCCCAATGTGACTGAATATTAACAGGCAATCTGTTCCTGCTTCTAAGTCAGTGCCCTATTTTCACCATCCAAACCTTCAAAGCAAGGATGTTGCCAAGCTACTGAATCCTAGAGACAAGACTCAACCTGGGTAGTTGGAGCCTGACAATCAGAGGTTTATGAAGCAAAATTAGGTCCCAGCAGATGGTCCTCCCCAATCATGGGAGTACAGAGGCCGTGCAGCAATCTATGTGGGCCCCTAGCCAAGATCGAGTGTTGATGGCCAAGTGTAAATGAACAGTAGTAAAGAGTTTTAGTATGGTCCATGTGTACTTTATAGTTCATTGCTGTTATATGTAATTGAATTATAGCTATTGTACATTTCCGGGATGTGTTTGCTATATTAATTCAAGATATTCAAACCAGAAAAAGGGAAAATTATTTTCAATCTCTACATCAGTTCCCTATCAAGTATGAATCGTAGCCATTACCTAATGGGTATTTAACCTGAAGACCCTGAAACCTGAATAAAATATATCAAAGCTGCACGTAGTGCCTGTGAAGCAGATTTAAGAACAGATAAGTGTCATTACTTATATTTGCTTATTCGCTTGTGTATTACACTATTAATGCGATTTATTGTTATGTGCTTATAGTAATTACTACTTACACGTATTTTGCACTCAGCCGTGGTTTTTGTTCATCCCATGGTGGCCTTGTTTCCCCCACGCAAAGCCGGCGGTACCGTCGCCCCTTTCCCAGGATCGAACAACCTTAAGCTGGCTACTTCTGTTCTCTCTCAGGCTGCTAGCTTGTTGTGTTTTGTTAAGAAAATCATATTAAATTAACAGTAATCAAATTGTTACTGTTTTGTGTGAGAATGTGTTTCTCGTGTGTATTTTTCAGTTTTTTTCACAGAAATACGAGCGCTAGGGCTCTATATCAGTAGGCTTTCCTCAGTTTTCACACATCTGGTTAGCTAAGAGCGCTTCCCTATAAATCGCTCCCATGGTAACTGTAGGTCCTGTTCCCGTTCCCACCGGTATTCTGTAGAATGAACAAGGTTACCTTTTTCCGATTCACTAGCAGTTGCTGGGCTTAGCTCTGCTTCAGGTTTGGCTTTTCGCAGGCCCTCCCACAATGTTTCTTTGCCGCTCTGGTCTCTGCTTGCAGTGCCATTGCAACACTGTCAGGGCTCTGCCAGTAGGCTTCCATCAGTCTTAGGACTGTCTCGATTTGTCTGAAGCGCTATATGTGGGCATCCCTGTAGTCTGCTTACATGGTAACTGTAGCTCCAGACCTATCCCGTTCCCAAGTACTGTACAACAAACGAGGTTACCACCCCGATTCACTACACAGTTGCTAGGCTTAGCTCGGTGTCAGGTCTGATTGCTTGCAGTCCTTCCCACAGTGTTTCATTGCCGCCTTGGTCCCTTTTTGCATTACCATTGCGAAGGCTGTCGGGGCTCTGACAGCAGGCTTTCCCCAGTCTTAGCGCTGTGTTGGTTTGCCTGAAGTTAAATAGGTGGGCAGCCCTATATATTGCTTCTGCAGTAACTGTACACGTACTGAACACCAAACAAGGTTACTTCACCGGTGTACCCCAACCGTACCGTACCGAGCGTACCACCGACCTGGACAGTACCAAAGGTTATGTACTGGGTGTACCACCACCGAGTGATGAACCACCACTGGGTGTGACAACCAAACCGTACCGTACCGGGGGTACCACCACTTAGTATACCACCAAACAGAGACAGCAGGGTTTTTGTTACAAGTACTGTATACTGTACCAGCCCTGTTACAGTAAGTACTGTATACAGGAGCTGCAGCTCCTGCCCTGTTACACAGCAGAGTTGCTGCTTGACCAGATGCATCCAGCCTCGACTGGGGCGTTGTCTAGAATGACAGGGGTGGGGGGGGGGTGTCACAGTGATGTATAACCCCCCCATTGCGCTCTAATGTACAAGCACTGAACCGGTACCAAACAGCAACTGTACATTCTTACTGTACATTGCTTTCTATTTGCATTACGCCTGGATTGTATCCCTGTGACACATGCAAAGCCAGCCTGCCTGTCTAATACCAAGCAGGCCTTGTTGACAGTCCAGTTGCTGTCTTTATCAAACCATTTTTCTGCGTGTTTTGTGCGCATTTCTCCAAGACCATCTGCGTCTGTAGGAGCTGGCATTCCCATCTGAGGATGTGGAGTCAGATGGCGCACCCCCTGTGGTTAAGCTCTCCCTGTAATGGCAGAGCTTATGCCATTGATCAAGAGGCCACTGCGGTCTTGCAGGTGCCCTGGTCTACAGAGAGTCCATCCTATTGCATTATTGCACAGCGGCATTGCTGCTTGAGCAGATGCCCCCTTGAGGGCAGCGACAGTAATGTACACTACTGTACCCACCTGGTGCTACAGGCACCGAATCGGTACCAAACCGACCCTCTACCGTTCCGGTACAGTCCCGGTTCCGACCTGCTACCATGTTTTACAATCCTCAATCTGGTACCAAGCAGTCCTTGTTGACAGTCCAGTTGCTGTTTTTAGCAAGTTGAGGCACGTTGTTATGGTACATTGCCTGCTATTTGCATAATGACTGGGTTTTATCCCTGTGACACATGCAAGGCCAGCCTGCCTGTGGACAAGCAGATGCTCTTCCTACCTGAGTCAGCAGCACGCACAGGAGGCACTGGAAACCACATTTTCTGCAAGTGTTTTGTGTGCATTCTCCAAGCGCATGTTGGAGAAGCTTTTTTCTTGCGGCTCTACTGAATGCTCTGCGTCCCTCACCTGCACAGTCCTCTTCCCCATCACCCTCTCATAGTGTGGTGGCTGCGTCCTCACCCCATGGCTCTATGCCAAGGGAGAGCCACGCATCTGGGAATAGAGAAGCTCTGGGCAGCAGTTTCCCACAGCCACATATGTCTGATGGGGACAAAGTTTGCTCCGTTCCGTCTGGTCCCGGCCCACTACCGACCAGTGTTTACATCCCAGTCTGGTACCAAGCAGGCCTTGTTGACTGTCAGTTGTGTTCAGTCCCCAGTGCAGGCAGAGGCCCACACGGAACTCGCCACGACCATCTTCATCGGTTGGGCCTGTCGGTGAATCGTGCAAAGAGCCAGCTCACACCCTCACAGACAGCCTCCTATTTGGGAGTGCACCTGGACTCCAGGTCCATGCTGTCCACTGTCGGATGACAGGGTGCAGAGAATGGCTGTTGTCTGAAGCTTTTTCTGCTTAACAGAAAGCTCACAGTAGTGACATTCCAGAGGCTTCTGGGCTTGATGGCAGCAGCTTCCCAGACCTTTACTTGGGTCTTGCGCATGCGCCCTCTCCAAGCCTGATTCAACAGCAGGGTTTATCAGCCAGCATTGAACCATGGCCACTTGGTGACAGTGTCTTGTCACTGTTTCAAGGCGTTTTCTTGGTGGACATCGTAGCACTGGGCAGCGTCACCAGAAGGGAGGCCATCACTATGGACGTGTCCAGTCTCTGCTGGGACGCTGTGTGGAATGGCAGGGGAGGACAAGGGATATAGAATCCCTTATCAATATTTTGGAGCTGCAGGCAGTGTTTCTAGCCTTGCAGAATTTTTTTAAAGGAGGTTCAAGGGAGACACGTGCTTGTCCGGACGGACAAAACTACCATGGTGGCTTATATAAACCACCAGGGAGGCCTCAGGTCCCCCAGTCTCCATCGAGTAGCCCGCAAGCTGTTGCTCTGGGCACACGATTACCACCTCTCCCTGCGAGCAGTACACCTGCCTGGGGTGATAAACTGGGAGCCGGTCCTCCTCTCAAGGGGAGTTCCCAGTGCCTCAGAATAGATGCCTTGGCACACCAGTGACCGAGGCAGCTGCTGTATGCCTTCCCACCTCTCGCCATGCTCCCGCTGTGTCTGGAGAAAATGTGAGAGGACAAGGCCAGGGTGCAATTAGTAGCTTTTTACTGGCCCAGGAGACACTGGTTTTCAGCTCTGATGCAGCTCCTGAGTGGCTAGCCGTGGAGCGTGCCCAAACGTCGCAACCTACTTAGTCAGGCGTGGGAGACATTGTGGCATCCCAAACCATTGAGCCTGCGGCTCTGGGTCTGGACCCTGAACGACAACATTTCAGCCGCCTGGGGTTTTCCAACAGGGTTATTGACACCCTACAGAATGCCAGACCAGCATCCACGTGTTCCCAATATGGGTACAAGTGGGGCGTTTTTCAGATGTGGTGCTTGCCTAAGGGTTTTGACCCCATGACCTGTCCCATAGCAGTTGTACTGCAATTTTGTTGCAGGACCTGTTTGATGTGGGAAAAAAACCCTCTACATTAAATGTCTATTTGGCAGCTATTTCGGCTTGCCATATCAAAATTGATTCAGTCTCCCCAGGAGCTTCCTGGCAGGGCAAAACATTTTGAAGGACATTGTTCCTCGCTGGAGGTTAAATGTGGTGCTCAATGCACTCTTAAAGCCTCCATTTGAGCCCACACATTCAGCTGAGCTTAAATGTTATCGCTCAAGTGGCTGTTTGCTTGCTATTACCTTTGCAAAGCGAGTGAGCGAGATGTAGGGTTCTGCTTCGTAAGAACCTGTTTAATTTTTACAGAGGCCAGGACCGTACCGATCCTGCCTTATGCCGAACACTATCTCAGCATTCCATGTCAATCAGTCTGTGGATTTGGAGGCTTCTTTCCATCTCCTTCCAGTCTGACAGGGAGCACTCTGGACGATGTGTTGTCTGCTCTGGGACGAAGTCCCATGATCAAGCCCTGTCTAAGCAGAGCCTGTCCAAATGGATAGCAGACACATGCAGAACTGCCTATGAGCTGGCCAACTTGCCCCCTCCAGAAAAGCTCACTGCCCATTCCTTCAGGGCCATGGCAATTCATGGGCTTTATTCCAGGGTGCATCTGTCAATGACATTTGCAATGCAGTGGTGTGGGCTACTACCCATACCTTTACTAGGTTGTTATTATTATTATTATTATTATTTGTTTATTTAGCAGACGCCTTTATCCAAGGCGACTTACAGATACAAGGGTGTGTGAACTATGCATCAGCTGCAGAGTCACTTACAAATACGTCTCACCCGAAAGACGGAGCACAAGGAGGTTAAGTGACTTGCTCAGGGTCACACAATGAGTCAGTGGCTGAGGTGGGATTTGAACCGGGGACCTCCTGGTTGGAAGCCCTTTTCTTTAACCACTGGACCACACAGCCTTCTGCAGACTTAGGTCGTTGATCTACAAAACTCTGATTTTTTGAACTATTAAGGGGCGGCTTCCAGGTCAACCCTAACAAATAGATATACAGGTGAGTTTCTCGCTCAATTTTTTAGCCCTAGCTACTTGGACTGGGGTTCCTAATGGTAACGCGCAAGGTGGCCATTGGCTTAGCCTTGTAGCATTCCAGTTGGTCTGCAATATTGCCTTGCGTCAGCTTTGGTATTTCTACCCATGAGGTAATGGTTACATTTCTTACTTGATAGGGAACGTTTGGTTATTACCATAACCCTGGTTCCCTGAAATAGAAATGTAACCATTAACCTTCAAGGTCGCTGCTTCGTGAGAACCTGTTTAATTTCTACAGAGGCCAGGACAAGGGTTGCGCTCCATACCGATCCTGCCTTATGCCAAACACTATCTTGGAATTCCATGTCAACCAGTCTGTGGAATTGAGGCAGCAGTGTGGAGTAGTGGTTAGGGCTCTAGACTCTTGACCGGAGGGTCGTGGGTTCAATCCCAGGTGGGGGACACTGCTGCTGTACCCTTGAGCAAGGTACTTTACCTAGATTGCTCCAGTAAAAACCCAACTGTATAAATGGGTAACTGTATGTAAAAATAATGTGATATCTTGTAAGTCGCCCTGGATAAGGGCGTCTGCCAAGAAATAAATAATAATAATCCATGATTGCAGCAGTCTTGAAGGAAAAATCATGACAATGTTTGTGTCGGCAGTCCTTTTATGCCCTTGGGGGGTGGGCTTGACTGCGTCACAGGCACTACGTGCAGCTTTGGTATGTCTTATTCAGGTTTCAGGGTCTTTAGGTTAAATACCCATTAGGTAATGGTTACATTTCTATTTCAGTGAACCAGGGTTATGATAATAACCTAACGTTTTGTGTTTTTCTAGGTCAAGGATGGACATACTCGGTTCCCCTTCCAGACAGGTATACTCTTCCCAACCTGCTCAGATGCTGTCTGTCGATACCGGCCACTGTGACAGACAAGTCAGCGGGAGGATAGAGGTTTCTGTGTCAGTTGAGCATGAGGCCCTCAGCAATGCTTTCAAATCTGTCCCACTAGCAGAGGAGGAGGACTTTGATAGCAAAGAATGGGTAATCATTGACAAAGTGACTGAGCTTAAGGATTTTCACCCTGGAGCCGAGCCCAGCACTTCTGGAACTACAGACGATGAACCAGAGGAGCTTCGCCCCATTGAGGAGAATGAGGAGAGGAGGAGACTGGGAAGGGCAGATGTTGTGGTGAGACCAAAGGAAGGGAGGACAAGGGGCATGCTCACTGTGGCCGAGGAGGACACTTCTCGTAAAAGTGGTGGGCGTGGACACTCGATATCAGAAAGCAAGCAAGAAATGCTTATGGCAAGCCCGGCTCAGTCGCCGTGCCACTCACTGCCTTCTACTCGTCCGAAACGGAGGGAATCGGAGCCTACAGGTCCCCACAGACAGGTAAGAGGTCTGATTATAAGTGAGGGATCCATGACTGAATGGTATACATATCACATTTTCTGGGCTTGTATTTAGAATGTGCCTTAGTAGTTAATACTGGGATTGGATAATTCCTTAATTGATACTGCTTGGCTACATTAAAGTTTTAAAAAGCACTGAAATGTTACCTTTATTTTTTTCCATTAAAAAAAAAAGAAGTTTTTCTTTTCTTTGTTTGCATTTTCAGTGTTCTCTTACTTGTAAGTGGATACATTATTTTTTCATTCATGTGAGAATTTTTAGCATGCATTTGTTTTGTTTTTCCTTTTATATATCATATAGTAAGTTCATTTTATAGTACCACCTATTTTGTCAACTGTTAAACTCATGACTACATGAGTGACATAAAACAGTGACATAATGCTTCATAATGTGATATGAAACTATTCTTAGTCCTTCATGAGAATGTGGTACATTAAAAATGGAAAGTGTCTTGATGCAAAAAATATTTATCTATTGATAAGGTGACACTACATAGTATGGCACACACAGCATAGCGATAATACTGCATATGTAGTTTAGGCTAAGCAGTAGTTAACAATAAAGCTTGACATAATACATTGGAAAATTATGTTGCTTTTACAGTTAACTGGGGGATACATTTTATTTACAAACTTTGCAACCTTGATTATTTGAGAAGCATCCAACTGTACTTTTTCGTGTTTAATTACAAGTCTTTGTTGAGGTAGGTATTGTTTTGGATACAGACGACTGCAGACCACAGTTGTTTAGTTCCTGCTTATTGAAATATGTTTTTTGAATATTTAAGGACAGATAATTCAGTGCATTTACACATTCTAACTTCCAAGTTAAAAATAAAAAATAACACACATTGACATGTATGCTCCCT
Source organism: Acipenser oxyrinchus oxyrinchus (assembly GCA_030684275.1). NCBI lineage: Eukaryota > Metazoa > Chordata > Actinopteri > Acipenseriformes > Acipenseridae > Acipenser > Acipenser oxyrinchus. The sequence goes on from CM060252.1 coordinate 27,303,230, forward strand.
ATGGCTTTTGAGAAAACATTGTTTTATAATGAAAAATATTCTTGCTTTCAAACTGGTGAAATCATTAAAGATTGTATTCCAGCAACACTTATTGTCCCAGGTCCTGTTCGTTTTCTTGTGGGGATTTTGAAACTGCTAGAGAAGCCACTCTTTTCTGTGCCTCTGGGTGTCGTACAAGAAATAGCTTGAAGAGTTCATGGATTTGGCATACTGCCTTATTATTGCTCATCAGTGACCTGGCTTTAATGTGATGTAAACAGGATAAGTGTCATTCAGTTCCACAAGCACAGACATACAGCAGACAGGATTTCAAAACATTTTGAAGTCTTGATGTTTTTCATTTGCTATAAAATGTGAGAGAAAAATTAAATTTGAATTAAGGCAGTGTTTTAGTTAACAAATTCAGGGGTTGAGTAGGGACGGGCAGTTAATGCTTGACTTTTCACAGGGAATACCATGGTATTTTGACTTAAAGAGCAAATTATCATGTTTGCTAATAAAAATAAGAGTATTTGAATTATGGGCTCAGGGTTCAAATAAAATGTTGTCACTTTAAAGGACAAAAATACATTGAAAGTGCATTTAATTATTTTTGTAAGCCCTGCTGTCCCCAGTAGCATTTTTTTTTATTGTAAAATAAAATACACAGCCCTCCTACAAGTATTGCCCAATGCAAATGTTGCCTCATGGTAGTAACCCACTTGCCCATCAGGAGGACTGAAATATCAACTGGGGTTTTCTTGGTTCTTACTGTCAAGCTAATCACCTCTTTTCACCAAAAGAAAGAACCTCATCAACAAAGTTAGCAAAGCTACTGAATCCTGGAGACGAGGCCCAGATTATTCACTCCACACTGCAGTTTTTTACTAGGTGATCCCAATGCTTCTTGAAGGGTAGTGTGTATGTTTCCTAATCTAATCAGGGATTCCAGTGTATTTACTGTTGTAAGAAAGTGGTTTGAGTAAAACGTCCCCCTAAACTCTCACACTGTCCCAAAACTGACCCGATACATGGTGGAGGGTTGTGCTGAGAGATGTTATGGAAAAAAAACTTGATATGCTACAATTTCAGATTCACATTTAACATTTCTATTAAAAAAAAAAAAAGTTTTTTATTTTTCTTAAAAATATTTCCCAACATAAAACCAATGTCACCTTACAATAATTGATTTTGAGTTTCAGTGTTTTAAAATTAAATATCAAACACAACGAAATTTCAATGTACCATTTGTAATTCAGTAATATGAGAGAATTGGTCAGGGGTCTGAATACTTTTGCAAGGCACTGTGTATATATATACAGTACTGTGCAAAAGTTTTAGGCAGGTGTGAAAAAATGCTGTAAAGTAAGAATGCTTTCAAAAATAGACATGTTAATAGATTATATTTATCAATTAACTAAATGCAAAGTGAGTGAACAGAAGAAAAATCTAAATCAAATCCATATTTGGTGTGACCACCCTTTGCCTTCAAAACAGCATCAATTCTTCTAGGTACACTTGCACAAAGTCAGGGATTTTGTAGGCATATAGTCAGGTGTATGATTAAACAATTATACCAAACAGGTGCTAATGATCATCAATTCAATATGTAGGTTGAAACACAATCATTAACTGAAACAGAAACAGCTGTGTAGGAGGAATAAAACTGGGTGAGGAACAGCCAAACTCAGCTAACAAGGTGAGGTTGCTGAAGACAGTTTATTGTCAAAAGTCATACACCATGGCAAGACTGAGCACAGCAACAAGACACAAGGTAGTTATACTGCATCAGCAAGGTCTCTCCCAGGCAGAAATTTCAAGGCAGACAGGGGTTTCCAGATGTGCTGTCCAAGCTCTTTTGAAGACGCACAAAGAAACGGGCAACGTTGAGGACCGTAGACGCAGTGGTCGGCCAAGGAAACTTACTGCAGCAGATAAAAGACACATCATGCTTACTTCCCTTTGCAATCGGAAGATGTCCAGCAGTGCCATCAGCTCAAAATTGGCAGAAAACAGTGGGACCCTGGTACACCCATCTACTGTCCGGAGAAGTCTGGTCAGAAGTGGCCTTCATGGAAGACTTGCGGCCAAAAAGCCATACCTCCGACGTGGAAACAAGGCCAAGCGACTCAACTATGCACGAAAACACAGGAACTGGGGTGCAGAAAAATGGCAGCAGGTGCTCTGGACTGATGAGTCAAAATTTGAAATATTTGGCTGTAGCAGAAGGCAGTTTGTTCGCCAAAGGACTGGAGAGCGGTACACGAATGAGTGTCTGCAGGCAACAGTGAAGCATGGTGGAGGTTCCTTGCAAGTTTGGGGCTGCATTTCTGCAAATGGAGTTGGGGATTTGGTCAGAATTAATGGTCTCCTCAATGCTGAGAAGTACAGGCAGATACTTATCCATCATGCAATACCATCAGGGAGGCATCTGATTGGCCCCAAATTTATTCTGCAGCATGACAACGACCCCAAACATACAGCGAAAGTCATTAAGAACTATCTTCAGCGTAAAGAAGAACAAGGAGTCCTGGAAGTGATGGTATGGCCCCACAGAGCCCTGATCTCAACATCATCGAGTCTGTCTGGGATTACATGAAGAGAGAGAAGCAACTGAGGCTGCCTAAATCCACAGAAGAACTGTGGTTAGTTCTCCAAGATGTTTGGGCCAACCTACCTGCCGAAGTTCCTTCAAAACTGTGTGCAAGTGTACCTAGAAGAATTGATGCTGTTTTGAAGGCAAGGGTGGTCACACCAAATATTGATTTGATGTAGATTTTTCTTCTGTTCACTCACTTTGCATTTTGTTAATTGATAAATATAAACTATTAACATGTCTATTTTTGAATGCATTCTTACTTTACAGCATTTTTTCACACCTGCCTAAAACTTTTGCACAGTGCTGTGTGTGTGTATATATATATATATATATATATATATATATATATATATATATATATATATATATATATATATATATATGTAACAAATTATTTAAGCCAATTTTCCTGTCTATTATGTTTTTCTGTGTTTAAGTTTGTTTTTAGGTGTGTATCCCTTTAAAAAAGACTATCCTGTTTCTTAATTAGTTGATGCGCGAACTTTTTTGAAAATAGGATATAGTTTCCGGTAAGGGATTGGCCTGTGAGAGGAAACGGGAGAAGAAACGAGAGTAGAGCTCACGAGAGAGGGTACACAGGTTGTAGATTTTGTTGTTTTTCTTGATTCATAGCTTTTGAATGTTTGAAATACATTTGTTATTCGGGTTCTTAGAAAAAGAAAAACGCCAATCAATGGAATAAAATGGTTAAATAATACTTTAATTGTGGTGTTTGCATATGAGACTAACAATGATTGGTATGTACAGGGTTTGTTGTATCTTAAAGGTGGGTTTAATTCACATTTGTTACTTATAAAGTGGAAAAAAAGCAAATTTGTGGTTTGACCGTTTTCAAAAAACTTCGAGACCTCTACCCGGAAGAGCGCGCGTGTGTGACGTCACACCAGGACATTCAGTATTGTAAACAAATGCAGTAGATGGAGGACAGAAGTGAAAGCAATGTTGCCTGTTCAGATGTTTTAGCATCTTAAATAAAACAGATCAGAAATGTTGGTCTTGTGCTTAATTTATATTGGCTTCACAATGTAAAAAAAAAAAAAAAAGCTTGTTTACATTTGCACTTCTCTCTCTTCCGTGGTTTGTTGTAGTCTGTTGATGGTAGAGTAGCACATGACAGTTTTTTCTTGTGTCAGAGTTTCAGGTTTTTTCATTTGAATTTGTTTCTTGGCAGTATTTTCACATCTGCTTTTAGTGAAAAGCTTGTGCCAAGCATCCTTAATCAGACAGTGAATTTATTTTGAAGAATATCGCTTGATTGTTGCATCTTTGCATCCCTGCTGTAATGCGTTAGTGGAATTTAGTTATTAATCAAACAAGAGATTACATGATCTCTGTGGCAACAGATCAACCGCAATTTAACATGCAAAACAAGTACAGTAATACACCTGTCAACTTATGAAAACACGAGAACCAGAGGTCTCCTTTTTTGGACTTACTGCACAACTTTCTCTGAACAAAACAATCTAATAATTCTTACATATACAGTAAATAATACTTTATTCTTAACTTGTAGCCTATTAGAATCTGATATAGCCTACATCAACATCATAAAGTAGCCTAAGACATTTTCTCAGGTCGGATGGGGAAGTTTATGTTAAGATTGGTGATCTAAATAATCCGGAGGCAGAAGATCTTACGTGGGAGTGTCCCGACAAAATCGAGAGACTTCACAGGAATGCATACGAGAATGTGACATAACATGATCATTTTATCACATTATTTATAAATAATGTACATGAGAGGTTGTTGGCTATATAATCGCGTCACTATTTCATCAAACAGTAAGAGATAATTATAATGAAATGATAGGATCATGCCCTTACCCTCTGCACCTCTCTTTTCCTGGCAGCCGCTCGAGTCCCGGTGATTTTCCTTTTTTTACTAGAAGAAGAAGATGCTGCTGTCCTGCAGGTACCATCCGGATATATGGATGGTACTACATTCTTATTTAATTTAATTTAACTTTAACAGCACCCATCTTGAACATCATTAAATTAATAAAGCTGTCTTCGGTAAAGTGGGTGCTGCACATGCAGCTGCTGTTGGGCTTAGCAACCCCTGGTCCTCCTCACAAACTTCACCCATTGCTGGCATCGTACCGGCTCTTTAGGAAACTCGTGGAGAGATACCAATGGCCCTGCTGTGTTGGAGCAACCATCTATTACACACCTATTTACCATGGTACCTCTCCCCTGGGTGCGTTGTGTTATGGCGAACGGTTTTGGTGAGCAGTAATTCAGGAAAGCAGCGGGCAGGATGGCGAGCTTGTCCTGGTGTGATGTCACGCATAAATTAGCCGCAGCTTGCCAGTGAAATATTGCTCCAAAACACTGTAAACTCAGTTCCCTGGTCATGAGGTATTTTCCAAGGTGTTGTAGTGTGTGTTTACAGTGCAGGTGAAGATCCACCTTACAGCAACTGGCTGTAAGGTGTTATAGAGCGACGTATGTATATGTGCTTCCTAAAACAAATGCAAAAGAATATCTAGATGGATTTATCTTTTAAGTCGTTGACAATTTGACTATAATGTAGTCTGCATCAAATTCACGTCTTGACCTTTAACACAAAAGTATTTCTGGGTAAAATCAGGTAACTCGGAAAAGCATGGAAACGCCATCTTTTTCACCAACTGGAGTTATCCATCAACTCGAGTTCTGGGAGAATTCAGGCCAATTCAAGCGTCAGCGTAACATTAATTTTTTAGAATAACTACATCTTGTCGTGTAGCGTAAAATGTGCAGCGTCTAAAATATACTGTGTTCCTATTTCTCTGTAGGCATCTGGCATTAACGTACGTATTTAACTGATATGTTTATGAAAAATATACATCGATATTGGGTGTATACGAAAGGTTTAAATGATTAAAACATATTTTATGTCAAGACATTTCATACTAAAAGCCCTTCTTCAGCTGTGTAGACAGAAAAGTAAACCAGTGCAGTACTTTTGCTCTTTTTTTTGTAAGCGCTATCAATAACAAGACAGGTTACAATGCATTTTTATACATATATATATTATTTATTCAGCCGATAATCATGATTATTTACAGCCGATAATCGATATCAGGAAATGTCATTGTCATCCAACACTATAAGTTACTGCAGTACAGGGATTCGGAACGGAACAGGAACCAGAACGATAAACGAAAAAAACATGTCATTTTTTATGGAACAGAAACAAAAAACAAAACAAAATTATTTATTACGTTCTGGGACAAAAATGATATTCAAGATTTTGTTTATCGGTTAATAACAGGTTTTTTTCGTTCCCTTTCAGCCTGTTCTCTCTGTCTCTTTCCATTGTTTTCAAACATACAATAATTTGAAAAAAGCGCTCTTCCCGTGGTCTTAAAACGACAAAGCATTACATCACAGCCAGCTAATGAAATTCAACATTACATTTAGCTTGCTTTTTCAGAGCAGCCAGCAGCGAATCAAATCACACAATATTTAATTTGCCTTCAGTTCAGGCTTCTATCTTCCAGAATCCACGTTACGTGATCATTATAGATCAATAGATTAACTTATTAAGATATGTACACAGAAAACAAGCTGTAAAAATATGTGTGGCAAGTGAAGTGCTTTTTTAATAAACTGAGGTTTGCTAGTTATATTCCTGGATATTAAGAGTTAAGACATTTTATAGTCGACTTGAGAAAACAGCATTCTTTCGTTGTATTGTCAATCATTTAACGATTCATGATTTAATTGTTCAGTGTTTCATTTTCATTGTTATATCCAAAAGAAGTATGTAGAAGTTGCACGTGTTGAATTTGTTGCATGTCTTACTGTGAAATGTGCATACCGATGATAACAGCTAGCTGTGTAGCTTGACTATTTGCTGTACGGGACGCATCGTGTCACCCCCCTTTTGACTGCACAAAGTGGTCGCAGCTGTTGTTCATATAAATACAATACTATAAATGTACATTTACGTAGATGTGCTGACTTTGAACCTCTATACAAGAGGATTTTAAAAAATCAAAAGCGACGTCGTTGCTCTGTCCTCTCAACCAACAGGGAATCCGAAAGGGATCATTTCAGACATTATTTAGAGAGATGCAGGTATGTGACAATGAGAGATATTTTAGGTATTTTAGAATGACAGATGAAAGATCTGACAATCTGTTAAGGCTGTACGCCTTTCCAAAAAGACACGCGTTGCAAGATTTTAAATTACTTACTTCCGACTTTTCACACAGGGTCGGAGACCCTAGACTCTGACCTGAAATGATGTCTGTCAGAAGTATGTACTGTAAGTTTTGTAATCTAAAGTAACATTTAAACTTGTCAGCAGTCAAAAGCAATTGTCTTTATATTATTGGTTTTGGTGTACTATTTAAAAGCTCTTGTGTACGTTGATGTAGCTAAAACTACATTATTTGGTGAACTTTCCGTGAATTCTTGGAATGTACTAAAAATGACAAAATCATACGTAATTAATTACTTGGAGAGGATTTTTTTCTGCATATCTTCTGTTTAAAGCAGAATAGCGATACAATAAGAAATATGTAGGTTATGGTAAATATATAATGCTTGAAGAGATGTTTGTCACAAAAATGTTTTTTTAGTATTACCTTTCAAATATACGGCAGAGGTGTAGAGCCCTGGAATCTTTTTTTATTTTTATTAAGTTAAAAACACCACAAAGTTGAAAGGTGGAACAGAACGGAGATAATATCTATTTGTGTTTTTTTTTCAGTTCTCACACCACTCTGAACAACTGGAAATAAAGTTAATTTATACAAAGCTTAGTGAGCTCTAAGCTCCGTGTTGATAGGAGTAAATAGTATTTAAATTGTATTTTAGCTTGTTTGCGAATTAGTTAAGTGAAGTCAAACACTGCAACATTTTCCCCAAAACATTGTGGGTGGACTCCTCCAGAGTTGAGGAAAAAACATTTGCGATTTAAAAAAAAAAAAAATAGCAGGGTTTTTTTTCTCAAAATCCTTGCAACTCTTTTTAATATCTGGACCTAGATTTTTCAATCTTACCTCAAGACTTAATTGTTTGATTCAGTTTCAAAATTAGCCCAGAAAGGTTGCATTTTTGGTTAAGAGGCAAAAAAATGGTAGGAACCAGTTTCTAAATACCATTTACACAGACTTTCGTGCACTAGTATTTCCAAAGAGGTGATATTTGGTCTCTGTTAAATAATTAGGTGACCATGAAATATAACAGAATTGTAATAGAACCTTTAATTACAAAATAGTTGGGAGAACACTGACGACTAAATTTGTTCCACAAATGTTTTCTTTTTTTTTTTTTTCAAAAAAAGGCAATGTGATATGCACTACCAGTGAAAAGTTTGGAAACAGCAACAAAATTTATGACATCACATCATCATCAACATACATTATTAAGCATCCCCATGATGGGAGTTAAGAGTTTATCACAAATGTCATCTTTGTTTCAACATTTTTGACTGGTAGTGTACAGTACATTCAGATATACATTCTCCTTATTCCCCACTTCTCTTTCATAATGGCGTCCACCAAAAACCTGTTTCTTGTTCCTTCCAATGCACCACCATTGTATGTCATCTTCTCAAAGGCTGTTGATGGTGGATTTCATGGCTTTGCTGTGTTTTATCTGGGTAGCTTAGCCATGCTCCATAGTCAAATAATTTTTTTTATAAATCATTTATCCTTTCAGTAGCAGTTCAAATGACATTGATTGGTGTCCCAGCTAAATATAATTTAAATGTAAGCCATTTTTCGTAATTCACATGGAAAAAGGATCAACGTGCCATTTGTATGGGAATCGACAAGAAGAAAAAAGTATCTGGGGTAAGCCACAAAATACAACTATTAGCCATTAAATTTTCTTAGGGTTTTGCATTCATTCCGATTCATAGGGTATTGCATTTTTTTTGCTAAGGCAAATACATAGTCCGCTTTTAGAAAATATAGTTCTGTAAGAAAAAATACTGTCTAATGTTTAAAGAGAAAGCTGACTAACTCATGATTTTTTTACTCACATGTACGTTAACTGGTTGTCAAAAAAAGTGCATTGTTATCTCAAATGCTTACAAGGCTGGCTACTTTCATAGTAACATACATCAGTAAATAAAGCACATACATTATATACAGAAACAAATTAATAATGAAGTTATTGATGACCAAGATTCCTGTATCTTTTGCAAAACAGTAATAACAGAGGTTTAGGTTTAACAGCATGTTGTGTGTTTTTTTTGTTTGTTTGTTTTTTTATCAGTCAGAATTTGAATAAGCTTAAGAGATTTTGCTTTCCGTTCTTAAATTTATATTGTACAAATATGGTATGTAATTGATGGTGTGTGTGTGTGTATGTTTATGTGTGTATATATATATATATATATATATATATATATATATATATATATATATATATATATATATATATATATATGTATAGATATATATATATATGTATAGATAGATAGATAGATAGATATGCTTTGAACCACGGTATGTAAAGGTATTATTTTAGAGCAAGTGTGTCAAGTACTCTGTAGCCCTGAAACATACAAAAACAAAATTATCCCCAATAATTAGCTTAAGCCAACCTAAAAAATAGTTTCAGTCTTTTTTTTTGGTGTCTTCACCATCAGCAAAGATTTCAACAGCATGCACAGAAAGCAAGTGCAAGTCTTCCCCCGCCTGACACCTTTTCCTCCACTCTTATTGGTCTTTTTCAGTTGGAGGAAAGCAGGCAATCCCAACACTCTTCCCCGAGGTCCAACCAATTGAGAAGATTGGCATCCTATGTTTTCTCCTCCTCAACTCTGGAAACGGAGCACTACCCTCACCCTGGTGGTACTTTCCTACAACGCAGTCGTTCAGCCGAGAGCAGCCCTGCTCGCATGCCCCATCGAAGGCACATGCCCCTCTTGTCTGGGGGCCAGAGAGTTAGGCCTTCGGTCCTCACTATGTCCAGGGTACAATTTCAGCAAATGCTGGCCAAATTAATGAACAAATCATGAGCTATATCCCCTCACACTCTGCCCTCACTACTCCCTTGGAAAGAAGGGATGTACCTTATTCATGCAATAAATTTTGTCTGCTTCACGCATTCAAAGTTCAGTGCAGTACATGAGCCCAAGAAACTAATAATGAAATCTATTGCCATGGGAAGAATAGCAACAAAAGAAGATTGTCAAGCAGTGTAAATTACATTGTGTCCAGATTGGTTTCTGCATGTGTAAATAAGGGGGAAATGTCACTGTTGAAGATTACAAATTAGAAAATACAGCTATTGTAAATTTAGATTTTTTTTTTTTAAATAATATAGTTTTTTGGATGTTTCTATTATACAAAAAGAAGTTGCTATTCACATTTTGGAAAGCTCTTGCTTAAGAACTCACACAGGAGCACAGTGGACCCTCTGTATCTTCTTCCCATTTATATAGGGGTTGGGATTAGGCATAGAAGCTTTTGCTAGTTGTCAAGTGTGTTTTCTGTTACCTGTGTTTATAGTAATCACAACTGCCTAAAAATAATAGCTAAATTCTTCAGGGTCCATTGTGCTTTTTTAAATGATCTTCCACCAATAACGCTGTTACTGTAGTGTATGTGCTTCATCTGTATTTATGTATTTATTTATTTATTTTTAATTTCTACAAAACAATAAAGAGCACTATTCTTTTGTTCTAGCAATGCCTTAACATGCCCATGAGAAATAGGGTTGAGATGGCATCTGTTGATCGGAAAATAGAGCTTAAATGGTTTTGTTTAAAAGCAACCTTTTAAGGCCCTTGAACAACTCTTTGGCTTGTTCATTAATGTGTGTATTGTGCAAGTACTAGAGATGCAGTAGAGTTATAGAATGTGAATAGTAATATGGGGTGTTGATACAGTGTTAGCTTGTGGCTTTTTAAGCTTATCAGCAAGTTCGATTATATCTTGTAATTTCTTAAGGTGCTCTGATGTGACAGTAACATCTCAACTATTTCAAAATCCTAGTCTGTGTGTTTCCCACTTTATCTCTCGATATGGCTCTTTGTGTTATAATAAATGGGAGTCTCAGAGATGGAATTTAATGTGATCATTTTTCTAATAGTTTACCACAAAGATAATCACTTGGATTATTATTAAGTTTTTGCACATCAGTTTGTTTATAAGGTGCTACTGAATGCAGTGATCCAAAAACCTGAACAATAAAAAAGATCTAACTTGCTTGTCTAAGTGACACAGACATTATTGTGGTCTACAAGTCACAACCCCAAAAGTAAACCATAGTTTCAACCCCCACCCCCACCCCATTGTAGGCATAACCTAAGATAATCTTTTCTTAATGCTGTGCATGGTCCAGTACTGTGCAATCTTATGTTGGTGACTGTAACTACACATTAAAATCAATGTTGTTAAGTACATGTAAAAAAAATAGTTGAGCTGAGTTAAATGTGGGTGGAAGAGCTAACTGGGATCCAGCGTTTAAATCAGTGTCTGAAATATTAAGTCTCTCTGTTTTGAGAGCAGTGCTTCCATTTATGAATTTAACAAACACGTATACCCCCACCTTCCCCTGCAATGCACTACAGCCCCTTTATAAAATACCTCATTGTACTGTTTAAAATCTGCTCTGTACAGTAGCAGCTGAACAAAGAAGAGAACTAATGCAAGAGTATAAACCTTAAAGAAATCTATTATGAATAAAAGTTCAGTTTTGTGTCTTGCTACTAACATAGTGCAATAACATGCAGACATGACTTGCTGCAGCAGTTTAAAATGCAACTGAAAGTCACTTTGTTCTATTTAGAAAAGCAATTTTGTGTGATAGAAGATGCAGTTTTGCCTAGTGCACTCTAAATAGTGAGAATACATGCTCTGACAAGACTCACTCGTGGTTTCTCTGCATACAGAAAGAAAAATCAGGACATGGGTTATTTGCAGTATATTTTTTAAAAAATAACAAATGCTGCCTAATAATGTGTGTCAAATAGTGTTATATGCTGTTTATTGTAGTTCTATACTGTGAGATTGCAGTTCTATCTATACAAGAGACGGTAAAAGAAAAGTTGCTTGGTGTTCTTGTCAAATATGCATGGTCTAAATTTATAGCTTTTTGCACTTTACTGAAGTGTGATTGCAGTGTTCACACATTGTAGTATTTCTTTGCTTTCAGATTCATTCATAGTAATTATTTCTTATATATTCTAATTGATAATTACTTTGCCGACAGCACAGTCTATCTAATAGTATCAAACACAGTTTGCTTTTTTGTAGTGTACAATAGAAGATTGGACATTCTTTCCATTATGTGGAATACATTGCCTTTTAATCACTCATTTGTGGTCCCCTGACTAAATTATGGAAACTGACTAAAATGTCTCTATTTTTTCTTTTGAAGTATTAGGTTCACAAAACAGAAATTATATTGTGTTCACCCATTAGCTACACTTTGGGTATGATTATATAAAAAGCATATATTTTGCTGCTCTCTACAATGCTTGTGTAAATGAAGCAGTGCTGTATGTCATCCAGTTGTTCCCCTCTATTGTACATCACAGAACTTTTAAAGGAGCCACAAATTAAAGCCACAAAAAACACTTTTGCTCCTGTTACATTCACTAGAGAAATGCCTAGTGTAATGTACAGATATTTTGATCATAGGCTATGTAATCAGTTTTTGCTTGAATGTACTGTCTAGGTTGGATGTGCGTAAAACAACTGTCAACATGTTAGCAAATTAGGCATAGAACTTTTTTTGTTACCTGTTAAAAAAAAATGTATTGTACAATATACTTAATACCTTTGTTATAAACTGCTATACCTTATGGTCTAGAAAATATATTATAGTTTGGTTTTTTTTTAAATTTTATTTACAAAGCAGACCAGCACCTATTTGTAATTGCTTTAGTCAGCTAGGACTGGTACATTAGTATCATTACTTTACGTAATGTAATATGCAAGTAAATGATTCACCATGCCTTGATTTAGTGTTTTTCACTTCATTGTAATGATTATTTCCAAAGAGTTATCTTAATAAGTGGAAACCATAGTTTACTAGGTGCCATTAAAGTGTTTGCTGCTATTACAGTGTTCTTCCATGTACATCACCTGAGTGCAATACTTATTGATGCGTTACTGATGATGACTATATATTTCAATGAACTGATTTATATAATTCTTCTAGTAACAATAGGAGAGTAACCAAAAAGAAAACAGTTACAGGGTTATTTAATGTCTTCTTTGTAATTGTAATGAGTGTGTGAGACTGCTGTAAGTGTCATAATTTAATTTTTGTTACACAAGAACATAATCTATAGTGGAGGGTATTCTTCTGTTATAAAGTAAATACTTTGTGTTGCTATGATGAATGCAAGCACTGCAATGCTGAGATTACCCACCATTTAGACAATTCATTGTTTTTATTTTTTCATGTTGGTTTGATGTTTTAGACTTTGCTTATATTTTGCCTAATCAAGCACTTAATGCAATTGTTTGCATATGCTAAATAGCAATCAGAATCTGATGATCTGTTACAGGGTACCTTAAAGAGTAAGTAGCAGGGTTCCGAAAAATATACCACTACAACTGTTTAAATAACGTACCTGTCATTTCTCTTTTCATTGTTAACATCCTGCCAACTTTTTACACATTAAATTCTGTTTCAAAGCTCTTTTCAAAATGGCCTCTCTAGTGCACTGGGGTTTGAGATTTGTCCTCTGAATCACTGCAGGAAGAGCGATTTAAAAAACAAGCAAACATAAGTGCTCTGGCTTTTCTGTTCCGTACCACATCATGGATCGTTATTGCTGTGTTACCTTTTTGACAATTTGAACAATAATCCTTACACTATCAGTGCACTAGAGCAGCCATTTTGAAAATAGCTTTGAAACAGACTTTAAAGTTACAAGTGTAAAAAGTTGCCACAATGTTGACAATGAAAAGAAAAATTACACGTACGTTATTTAAACAGTTGTAAGCAACACCTGGGGACATGTAACGCTATATTTTTCGTCATCCCACTACTTACTCTTTAACAGAGAGAATTAAGTCTGCAGGAGAGTCTATTCTTTGTTTTTTTAGGAGAAAACTATTACTTGTTATGCCAGATTACCTAACTTAAAATTGAAACCACAAGTCATAACAAAATATATTTTTGTTCAGGCTGTTTTCAAGGTGTCTTATCCAAAAAAAGACATGGCAAATTGAAAGACTTTTGGGTCAGCTGTTCAGAAAGTTAAATACAAACTGTTTTATGGGTCTAAATCAGGGATATCATTGTTTAAAACTTGAATTTTAAACAAGTATTGTCATCAACCAGGCTATTAACTTATTAGATTCAGTTGCCTGAAAGTATATTGTTTGCCCACTTATGCATTTTGATCAAAAAAGCTGATTGAGGTGTTCACAATTCACCTCAAAGAGCTTACGTGAAGTTGAGTTTAAATGTTAGCAGTAGCAATATTCGTATTTAAAAAAAAAAGTTTCATAGTAAGTCAAAATACCAATTTCTGGTAATTATTTACCCTTGTGTATATGAAAAGAAAAGGTTGTAGGCTTCATCAACACAAAACAAATTTAGGTAAGGATTTGCTCTGTAAAAGGCTCTCTTTCATAAATGACACTGCATCAGGCATTAATATACTGTATAATGAATGTATATGTTCCTTTTTAACAAGCTGCTAAATTTTGGGTGTTTTAAGGTAAACAATTTTGCATTTGTCTGCATGTATTTTAGTCTTTGTATAAAAACATGCTGTATTTCACACATTCACTGTATTCATTTTCAACAAGAGGTGCTTCACGAGAGTCTTGAGCTTTGTAACATTACCATTTATAAATCCAGTTCACTCACCACTTTATTGCCCACATAGAGATTTCCAAAGGCAATTTCATGAGGGTTTTTTTCCTGACCATAAAACAATGAAAATGGCTATACAAAAACTGACTGAAAAAAACGCAAGCTCTTCTTGCATGAAGCACTTCAATTATTTTATTTATTTATTTATTTATTTATTTATTTATTTATTTTGCTGTAGTTGTATCTTGGCGCTGGTAAAAGGATACTCACGGGTCAGTGAAAAATAAAACATATATTACAAAATGTTAAAACTTCCCATTTCTAGGGATATTTTTTAACCATTGATTCTTGTCAGAATAGTCTGTTTCAGTAGTTTTAGGAGAAATGCATTTTTTGAACAGCAAGTAAGCCATCCAGATGTGGAACAGTACAAGCTATTTTGTGCCCGTTCACCTTTTGTAAGTGGTTGTCTTTGCCTTTCAGCTGGCAAAGCCCAGTCAGTTGTGAAAGGGTCAGTTTGTCAGAGTTTACTTTATTTTTCTAAGCTAATCATTTAAAAGATGAATTAGTGTGCATTGGGTGGCCCACAAGATATGTACCATAATCTAGCCACTTATTTGGAGCATGGGTGGTTTGTTCTTAAATTTAAATCTCAAAATAGTTAAAATAGCAATTATAAAATCTTACTGTAAACCAATATTTACACCACTTATTTTATTTGTTTATGTATCTTATTTTAATTTAAAATTAAGGGATTTTGTTACAAATTGCATGCTTTTAAAATCAGTGATGTTGCCTCCGTGCCTGATAGGACCTATAATTAATTACACAATTTGAGATTTTGTAATTATTATTATTATTATTATTATTATTATTATTATTATTATTATTATTATTATCAGCTATTAAATTAGAGCTAAATTTGGCTACATCCTCTGTTTACAGTATCGTAAATAAGGAATAATTGCATTATACGACCCTTGTTTAGGTTTTAAAATGTATAAATTCCACTATTGATGATGATAATAATAATAATAATAATAATAATAATAATAATAATAATAATAATAATAATAATATAGTAGTAGTAGAAGTAGTAGTCATATTAGTAGTTGATTTTATTGATGGTTTAGTAATGGGGAATAGGAAATATATATAGCATTTTAAGAGACCTAGAAAAAAATATGAAGTTATACACTTTATCCCCCTTAACCCGTAACTCCAAGACCACTGGTATATACTCATAAGTACTGTATCAGTAAATTCATAACCGTGCAGTGAATGTACTAGATTGCAAATACGGTGTGGATATGTTGTCTTTTTGGTTACTGTACAGGATACAGTTTATAATATTTATTTAGAGATTAACATTTAACTTTCTTTGAAAGTTACATAATCTCCCAGTTAGCATAGCTTTAAACACGCCTGTACAACTTGTGACATCCCGCAGCATCCTGTATTTCAGTGTGCCTCACCATTAACATCGTTTTAGTTTGAAATTCGTTTAAAAAACTGTGTAAAATTTTGATTTTACTGCAAATAGGTGATCCGTGAGTGTCTTTTCAATAAAAAATACCCTTTCTTAAAAATGTAATCAGTTTTGTAACGCAATAACACTGTACAGTAGGCTTGTAATATCTACAAGTAAAGCATGTATTTTAAACTTTTTGATACAAGTTACTAATGTGTGTGTGTGTGTATATATATGTATATATATGTGTGTGTGTGTGTGTGTGTGTGTATATATATATATACAGTACTGTGCAAAAGTTTTAGGCAGGTGTGAAAAAATGCTGTCAAGTAAGAATGCTTTCAAAAATAGACATGTTAATAGATTATATTTATCAATTAACTAAATGCAAAGTGAGTGAACAGAAGAAAAATCTAAATCAAATCCATATTTGGTGTGACCACCCTTTGCCTTCAAAACAGCATCAATTCTTCTAGGTACACTTGCACAAAGTCAGGGATTTTGTAGGCATATAGTCAGGTGTATGATTAAACAATTATACCAAACAGGTGCTAATGATCATCAATTCAATATGTAGGTTGAAACACAATCATTAACTGAAACAGAAACAGCTGTGTAGGAGGAATAAAACTGGGTGAGGAACAGCCAAACTCAGCTAACAAGGTGAGGTTGCTGAAGACAGTTTACTGTCAAAAGTCATACACCATGGCAAGACTGAGCACAGCAACAAGACACAAGGTAGTTATACTGCATCAGCAAAGGTCTCTCCCAGGCAGAAATTTCAAGGCAGACAGGGGTTTCCAGATGTGCTGTCCAAGCTCTTTTGAAGAAGCACAAAGAAACGGGCAACGTTGAGGACCGTGAGACGCAGTGGTCGGCCAAGGAAACTTACTGCAGCAGATGAAAGACACATCATGCTTACTTCCCTTCAATCGGAAGATGTCCAGCAGTGCCATCAGCTCAGAACTGGCAGAAAACAGTGGGACCCTGGTACACCCATCTACTGTTCGGAGAAGTCTGGTCAGAAGTGGCCTTCATGGAAGACTTGCGGCCAAAAGCCATACCTCCGGCGTGGAAACAAGGCCAAGCGACTCAACTATGCACGAAAACACAGGAACTGGGGTGCAGAAAAATGGCAGCAGGTGCTTTGGACTGATGAGTCAAAATTTGAAATATTTGGCTGTAGCAGAAGGCAGTTTGTTGCCAAAGGGCTGGAGGCGTACACGAATGAGTGTCTGCAGGCAACAGTGAAGCATGGTGGAGGTTCCTTGCAAGTTTGGGGATGCATTTCTGCAAATGGAGTTGGGGATTTGGTCAGAATTAATGGTCTCCTCAATGCTGAGAAGTACAGGCAGATACTTATCCATCATGCAATACCATCAGGGAGGCATCTGATTGGCCCCAAATTTATTCTGCAGCATGACAACGACCCCAAACATACAGCAAAAGTCATTAAGAACTATCTTCAGCGTAAAGAAGAACAAGGAGTCCTGGAAGTGACGGTATGGCCCCACAGAGCCCTGATCTCAACATCATCGAGTCTGTCTGGGATTACATGAAGAGAGAGAAGCAAATGAGGCTGCCTAAATCCACAGAAGAACTGTGGTTAGTTCTCCAAGATGTTTGGGCCAACCTACCTGCCGAGTTCCTTCAAAAACTGTGTGCAAGTGTACCTAGAAGAATTGATGCTTGATGCTGTTTTGAAGGCAAAGGGTGGTCACACCAAATATGGATTTGATTTAGATTTTTCTTCTGTTCACTCACTTTGCATTTAGTTAATTGATAAATATAATCTATTAACATGTCTATTTTTGAAAGCATTCTTACTTTACAGCATTTTTTCACACCTGCCTAAAACTTTTGCACAGTACTGAATATATATACACACACACACACACATTATATGCACATTAGCATGCAACAATTTGCTTATCAGCTGTGTATAAAGCAAAACACTATCTAAGAAAAACTTGAAATCACAAATGGGCTGAGTGATTTAAAAAAAAAAAGCTGTGTAATGGATTTTTGTGCCTTTTTTTATTCATGTATGTAATCTAGACAATCTGGAAAAGCTTGTATACAACCAAAATGTTATTAAAAGTTTTGGGGCAGGACTTTAAAACATTGTTGTGTCTTTTTTATTGATTTTATATAAGTGAAAAAAGCAAGTAAATAAGGCTGCTTATATTGCCGTTCAAATGGAATGATTCTTGCTGAAAGAACATAAAAACATCAAATTCAGTGCATTTATAGAATACTGTACAGTCCTGGTAGTTTAATTCCTGACCACTGTATGTTTGTTTATCTGTTAATACGATTTCAAATTGGGACAGTAATTATAGATTTGTTACAAATGGTAGTCCAGTCTTAGGCATTTTACATACAATCACATATACTGCGTAAAATGTTTTTAAAAAGCTGGCAATACAAACTACTCTGTTTTATTAATCTACAAAGCAGCAATATTAGAATATATTTCTGTTTTGAATCAATGGAATAACCTAATTGTTTTTGAAAAGGAAATGTGCAAAAAAAGGAAAAATAACTCTCATTAGCAATTCAGCATGATAGTGAATCCTGCTTGAAGGAGTGGTGTTGGAGGGTTCAAATGTATTGGGTCCACTTTGGCAACTGCTGACCAGCAGTAAAATGAGCTCTCTGGATATAGGTCCTTGTAAGAAGTCAACCCATTAGTACTACCTGGTACTGGTCCTGGTACTACAGGTAATCCCCTTTCTAATAGTTGATAATACCATCTGCCCCACCCCTTCACCATCTGCAGCAAAATAAAAAAGCTTAAACAAAGCTGTACTAAGACTACAAGAAGTTGCATGGCCTCCTGAGTTAAATGCCTATGATGATGTGTAGTGTTGCAGAGTAGGTTGTGGTTGGCAGGTCAGATGCCTGTTGCATATTCTTTGTTCATAATGGAAATGGGTGCTAACAAGACCAGAATGGCCCTGTCTATCAATCAAAGGAATCCTTTCTATGCTTTATTGGTTGAACTTCAGTTGTTACTGTACTGCCCTTCCTTAGCTTTTAAATGGATCTGGGAGTTCCAAACTTCTTCTTACATAACATACATTTAAAAATGTATGACTTTGCTGGATAAATAGCTGACCTCATCTTAATGTGGCTGCATAGAGGTTAGGTGGATCTGCAGTCTGAATCTGAATCCCATGCCGACTGTACATTTCAAAGACGACTTAAGAACAAATGACCTACACAAACTGATGATGTGATGCTATTTTTAACCTCTTTGCTTTCTATTAAAAGCAGACACTGTGAAAGTTGATTTAGGTAACAAATGAAATAGGTACAAATGACATATATAGAAGTATTGGGACACCCTTTTTTTAATTGATTACTTTTGTGTATTTTAGTAAGAACCTACATGAAAAGAGAACTTAAAATAGAATATTTAGACATACATATATTTATTGTAGTATTGTGGATCAGTATAAAGGGGTTTCGTATGAGCTGAATTGTGTACTCCCTTTGTTAAGCTCTATCAGTTTTATCAAGTTAGTGATTCCCAATGGTGTAGTGCTGGTAGCTGGCGATCGTGGAGGTGAGCTGCAGATATGTTAAAACAATTATTTCTGATAAATTAATTACTAGTAGTCTTCAGTTTCTATTGTATCTCATCAGGCCATAAACATATATAAGGTTTTTTTTTTTTTTTTTTAAATCTGTTTAATATAAATTTACATTCTGTTCCATGACACCAGTGGGGGAAAAAGACATTTCCTATTTCAAACACAGCCTTAGTAAACATTGATTTAATAAATCTTTACCTTGTTTGTTTCAGGTACTGTCCCCCAAATCTTTTGAGCACAATGGTCTGCCTTTGTTGGTACCTTCTTGTCTGCCTTATGAAGAATACAGATCAAGGGACCAGGCCCCTGAAAAAGAAGTTTTGCGACTACACGGCCTACACCAACATCAAAGAACAAAGAGAGTGGATTTCCTAGCAGTTGTCTTAACTGGCCACTTGCCACATCGCCATGAGTTTAATGTAACACCACTAGAAGAAAAGGATGAAGAGAAGCAAGACGTGCTAAAAGAAGAAGCAAAGCCCCACAGCGAGTCAAGCAGTGAGCTCAGTCAGAAGAGCACGGAGCGTAGCCAGGATGGAGCCCCATCCACTCTCCTTGCCGACGATCAAAAAGAATCCAAGGGCAGGGCCTCAACTGTAGAAGGAGACCTTGAAATGGAAGAAGGTTCCAAAACCCTGGTCTTGTTTTCCCCAGGTGATATGAGAAAGTCCCTAATAGTTGGTGACCTTGCACCAGATGTAGATTTGGGAACAATGGCTGCCATCACCCCTCAGAGTGAGAGGCCTCAGCCCATGGGTAGCCAACTGGATGTTTCCGAGCCTGGGACACTGTCCTCAGTTCTGAAATCTGAACCAAAGCCACTGATTGCAGTCACCGCCACATCTTCTCCATTCACCAAAGTTGAGCGTACATTTGTCCACATTGCTGAAAAGTCACATTTGAACATTATGTCTTCCAGTGGCAAGAAGTTTAGACAGGACGACTTTGATTTCTTCTGTCCAACTGAAGAGCCTTTGGCTGAAGAAGAGCTTCAAGAGAAAGAAACAATGAAGGAGAATGGTGAGTTTAGTTCTACTCAAAAGGAGGCAGAAGCTGAAAGTTCTGTGCCGGCTGCTATTCAGTCTGAAACCTCTTCTCAAAGCCCTGCAGAAGAACTTAAAATCCTTGATGTTTCAGTTGAAAACGAACATGATCAGAAGGCAGAAGAAGATTTACCTGGTTTGGTCTCTGTAGTGTCTGATCAAAACATTGTGGAGGAAGATGGTTTGCCACAGGAGGGGCCACTACCTGAAGAAGTTAAAGAAGCAGCTGAATTACAATTAGAAGGTCCCAGTGTATCAGCAGAGAAAGCTATGCCAAGGAATGTCCTAATGTACAGATTTAGGAGCCGAATACCCATCTTGCTGTCCGAAGACGACACTGGGTCAGAGCATTCAGCTCCTCTTTCTTCCAAAGAATGGCTGTACAAGAGGGCAAAGCAGCCAGATCTGGCTCGCCTAATAATGGAGAAACGTCAGGGCCGTTTGATGAGGCTGACCTCCGGTGCCTCATCCTCGGTCTCCTCTGCGGATGATCAGAGAAGAGCCTCAGAAACTCTGTCAACCACAGGCTCTGAAGAAGACACCCATGACTCTGATGATTCTTTCCCTAAAAAGGCATTCATACAGAAGGCACAATCTTTGGACAAGGAGCAGAAAATACAGAGGTCAAATAGCAGAATCCCCAGACCTGTCACACCTGTAAAGAAGGTTTCAACCCATTTAGGATCCAACATCCCCTCCTCACCCCCCCAGACAGTACCTAGTGTGCAAAAATCTGAATATACAGTTGTAAATAGGTATGTATGTTTTTTTATTTATTTATTTTTTTTACTTTGCATGAGTTTATAGTCAAAAAGCATATCTACAAAAGCATAGTATCTTTATACAGCTACCAGGGATTTAAATTAATAAGTATTCTTCATTTAACATATTATAAATAATCATTTATGAACAAGCTGCAAGCGATATACCACACGTTTTGGGACACCAGAAAAAAAGTGCATTACAATAATCAAGTCTAGATGAAACAAAGGCATGCCATGCGTTAGTCTTTCGGCATCAGATATGGAAATAATTGGTCTAAGTTTGGCTATATTTCTCAAATGGTAAAAAGATACTTTAGACCTAATATGATAGATCAGGATCAAAAATGACCCACAAACTCTTTAATTTCTAGTTTAAGTTTAAGAGAGATTACTTTTCTTTAAACTTAAACTTAAACATCACATTTTGATCTCCGCTCCATTGGACATGCAGTGGATATTATATAGCCATATAAGGTCATTGTGTGGGGATGATTTGAAACAAACAGAAAGCCCTTTGATTTACATTAACATTTATTCAGTGCCAAGTAGAGAGCAGGCCACATCATCAGTAAGTAATAACAGTATTTAGTTCAGATTCAATTTCCTGTTTCTACTTTCTTGGCTGTATAATATTTTGAAAAGGACTCGTATTCATAGCAGTTCTTATCTTGGGATGCGCAGCCGACACAGCATCATAGGATCAGGGGTTATTACAGAAATACTAATTTTAAAGGAGTGAAAACTTTTTTTAGTTCATTTTCTTACATATTATCATAATTAGCATCATTATCTCTGGCTCCAATTATTGTTGTGCTGAAGATCATTTGGTGCTTTGCTAGCTTTTATACTTTCATTTTGGGATATGCAGATATTTCAAATACCAAATTACATCTGGTGCTGTGTGCATCAATTTTACTCCAGTGGTCTACAATCAGATCAATTGATTTACATCACAGGGTGGGATTACGTAAATGTTTTAATTTACAGCAGAGATCTGTGGATTTAATTTTGATATGCAAAAATAACAAATATTCTAATCCAAATACTTTTAACTTGTGGTCTAAATAGAGATCTGGAATTTTTTTTTTTAATTAACTGTATGTTATCATAAGACAAAGTGCCATCATATGTAATTGTGGAAAGGATCTGAAATGGAACAGGTTCTGTACTCCACTATTAACATTTTACTTATTGACAACAATTTTAAATTAATAAAGTATTATTTCTTGCATTGCAGGCTTCAAGAGCAAAAAACAGGGAATGCAAGCATGAATGTCCATTATGACCTGAGGTCAAAACAGATGCAATCGCAGCCTCAGCCTTCAACCAGCCCGGTTCTTTACCCTGGTAGCCCGAGAATGCCCATCCGTGGGTCATCTAGGAGCCACATATTCCCCACTCCACGTAGCCTCAGTGCTTCCCCGAGGAGCTACTCCACCTCCCGAACAGACAGCCCCTCCCCATCACGTCAGCGGAGGCAGCCAGTGACCACTGAAGTCAAGAGGCAGTATATTTCGTTCCGAGCAAACAACGCCCCTCCATTTAAGCCAAAAGCTCAGGCTGCTGGGATCACAGAGGACTCTTCACCCCTGTCACCTGCTAGCAAGCCTGGAAGAAGGGTGAGACCGAAAATACAAATCAAGCCCACCAAAGGAAAACAAGAAGTTCCTGAAAGCAAGGTTACTGCCAGCTAATAACCTTGCTTTTTAAAAGTATGTTTTACATGATAATTCATGCTTATAATCTACTTTAAAACTCTGCCTCAAGTCCTGGGCCAGACCAAATGCATGTTTGTGGTTTCTTTCTATCTTAAGATATCATGCTGTAAAGAAGAAACCGATAAACTGGCAATGGCATTTTTCCCAATCCTGCCTACCTGTATATTATACATAAACATTCATAAACATATAAATGTGTATTTACTATATATAGTAGGGCTGGATGTGTATTGTATGCTATATAATATTAATGTAATGGGACCTTTATTCAGTAGTATTATGGTACTGCAAATCACTTGGTGATTTGAGAATGAGGAGAGCATGCATTGATATAATTGTTCTTTGTAAACACGCTATGAGTGATAGTGCATATTAACAGAGAATTTACAACTATTGCATTCATTAGATTGGTGAGAAGGATTTAGCACAGAAGGGACTGTCATTATCAGAGCTTCCATTTTCCCAAAAAAAGAAAAAGCCTTGAGCACAGTAATTGCTGCTTATTAGTTACATTTAATCTGCAATCTTGACGTACATCGAGAAACAAGTGCGCAGCAACTGTGTTCTTTTTTGTTTTTTGTTTTTTTTGAAGGGGGGGGGGTTAAAATAACTCTTTCCTGGAGTCTTTCTATTTATTTATTTATTTATTTATTGTTATGATTATTATTTATAGACAACTTGGCGCTGTGTGCTAGACTGGAATGATATCATGTCCTTGCAAGTCCCATTGTTATGCAGACCATTTTTGACATACCGTAACAGTAAAAAAAAAAGAAAAGAAAAAGGCTTCCAATTTCTTTATATAAAGAGAAACAAAATAACATTTTGCCTAGGCAAATTGTGGGTATTTGTTTTAAAGTGTCAGCAAACACATGCCATTAATTATAGTAGCCCTGATTTTGCAATACACTGCATTGTCCTTGCAGCTCCAAAAACACAAAGGCATCAGTCATATCGATCTCAGCCTTCATATACAGTATATAGTGAAGGAGTTAATGTAATTATAACATATACATTATATGTTATACAACACGGTTATGCCATTGAGTTAATTTGTATTATTAATTTTATGTTTAAAAGGTGATTTGTTTTATCCTTGTCACTTGACCTTCTCTTACCCTATTATCTTACAGCCACAGACACAATACTGAATAGCTTGATAATTACCCGGTACTCCCATCAAACTCTTTGATTTCAATACATTTAAACAAATGTTAACCCAACTCAACATGAAAAAAATATGTTTTAAAAGAATATTATGGTGGTGTATGTACAATATGTGTATGTATGTATGTATGTATGTATGTATGTATGTATGTATGTATGTATGTATGTAGGTGTATATGCGATTGTTTCATTTCTTTCTCACAGTGGTAAAAATTGCTAAATTTTAAGGTCTTGCAAACCTCAAAATGTTTATTTGGTCTGGACTCAGAAGAAAAATAACATGAGACTCTGCAGCAATGAATAAGCCCTGGATTCCGTTGTACCCCTTTTATGAAAATGGGCATGCCTTTTAATACTTCTAATCATTTTCAGTGTGTAATAATAATTTAATCAAATTGTGTATATAATATATTTATTTCTGGAAAAGAAACACATCTTTATTTTTATCTGGCAAAAAAAGATTATAGAAATCTTTTTTTTTTTTTTTTTAAAGCATTTGAATATGTAATATATATATTAGAAGCTGACAAAACCAGGCAGTAGAGGTTTGGGTTCTTCAACTTCAACTACACGTTGTTAAACACTGCAGCTAATCTTTATTACATGTAAAATGAAGGCTGTCTAAAATGTCAACCTTTAATGTTATAAACCATTTATTTGTCTGATTATTTGAGGCAACACAAGGAAACATTGGTAGATTAAGCATAACATTACTGAGGAGTGAATAGCATTAAAAGTACTTTTATGTATGGAGACTTCAAAATGAACTGGGAAACTGTATGTGGTACTGAATCGAGGGGTGGGGTGGGGGGTTCAAGAGTTTATTCAACTGACAGGTCCTCAATGCCATTTCCAAATTATACAGATTAAAGAGTCACTGTAATACTATACATGCCATTGCTTATCAAGTTTCCTCAGAACATCATTCCTAGTTCTCAGCAGATTAACGTTTTGAGCCAAATGCATGTTTTTTTAACAATATTTATTATTATTATTATTATTATTATAGCAAGATATTTAGTAAACAAAGGGTCTGAGGAGGTTAATCAGCAATAACTGTCCCATCCCCACCCCTAGTTGTTCTTTATTTAGCAGATTTATTTAGCAGATGCCTTTATCCAAGGTGACTTACAGAGACTAAGGTGTGTGAACTATGCATCAGCTGCAGAGTCACTTACAATTACGTCTCACCCGAAAGACGGAGCACAAGGAGGTTAAGTGACTTGCTCAGGGTCACACAATGAGTCAGTGGCCGAGGTGGGATTTGAACCAGGGACCTCCTGGTTACAAGCCCTTTTCTTTAACCACTGGACCACACAGCCTCCTATTTATTCATAGAAAATGGCTTTGGGGTAATGACTGCACTTGTGAAATGGCCGCCTTATTAAAATATTTTGCTTATATTTAAAGAGGTGGCAATTATCTATTCAATGATGCCAAGATATGTAGTAAGTAAGGTGTCTGTGTGGGTTACAATGGGCAATAAATGCCCCACTACCTTTTCTGTTTCTATTATTGTACATTCTTTTTAAAACAAAAAGTGCAGAAATTGACTTTTCTCGACTTATTATCGCTCCTTAGGAATCTGAAGTGATAGCTTGACCTGAACGTTGGCATAGCTTTCGGAATTGCTACAGAAACGTAACACATGCAGTAAATATATACCAATCGTAGTCCATTTTAAAGGGTAATTTGAGCAATGAAACAGAATGTAAAATTATTAATGTTCTGTATTACTTTAAGAGGCCTATATTTAAGCATAATACGAAATGAGCTAAGGCTGTGGGCTTTTCCTATTCTTGAGTATTCAGATTTTGCTTCTCCTGAGAACCAGTTCTGCTTAAGTGTGCTTAAAGTTTACACATGTGAAGTTCAGAATAGTAGTTTTAGAAATGGTGTAGTGAATGTGAACAACTTTACATGTGGATGCCATTAGGCTGAATTGACCATAGATGGTACTGTAGTATTCCTATAGTATTCACAGCTCTGATGGCTTCAAACTGAACTACAGTGTTATACTACTGTTCTACACCAAAATGAATTATCTTTACAAAAGTCCTCCAAGAACATATACAATATAATGTTATGAATCAAAGACTAATGTGCATTACACAAAATGCATATTATTGTTTATAAATGTGCTATTGACAATCAGTATCAAACAAACCAAAACAACACTGTCTGTCACCGTGCTCTCATAAATCGTAGTTCACTGAAAAATGTATTGTTAAATTTGTCACCCCCTTTTCTGAGATTCAAGGTTAGAGACAACAAACAAATATTTTCAAAAATGTATATCATGGAACCCTATCAGTAAAAAAGACTATAATTATTTCCACATCCTGTGGGGAAAAAATGGAAGCAACGTAAATTGAGTTTTATGAGACATGTTTACATTTGCAGAGAAACACAAGACACTATTTTATTGTATTTTTTAAATATTAATTTCTGTAGTTAACTATCTGATTTGACAATCATAACACAATCATAACACAGATTTTAATAACAATTATTGCACTGGTTCAGAGGACAGCTAAAGACTTCAAGAATAATGAAAAGCATCAGTACTGTACCTTCCAATTAGGTGGATATGTTATCAATGATTATTATAAATATATAGGTTACAGTTGTAATATAGTACCTGATTTAAAAACATACTCCCAACTGTGATAAAAATGGAAACTCCCTTATGTATCAGCTATTGAATTAGTGCTAAATTGGCTACATCCTCAGTTTATAGTATCGTAAATAGGGAATTATTGCATTATACGACCCTTCTTTAGGTTTTAAAATGTATAAACTCCACTATTGCTAATAATAATAATAATAATAATAATAATAGATCTGTATGCCATGGGCCTTAAATCACTGATGTTCTGGTCTCAGAATATATTACATTTATTCAAATGAATAACACTGTTTCTAGTATTTATAAGTTATGGCCTTATTGATATATTCATGTATGTTCATCAGTGAATCTTAAAATATGTTGTTGTTTTATTTGTTGAACATTTAAAACAATAAAAACATATTTGCAAGTTAATGAACCCTATATTATATGTATTCTATAAAAATAGAAGAATCGTAATGGTGTACTATGTGGCCTATCAGTGAATGGACTTTTGTTTTGTGTCATGCATTTATGTTGTAGCTGGGGTCTTCTTCATGGTGGAATTGTAAATGAAGTGTAATGCTTCTTTTTTTTAAGAACAATGGCTCTACCAGTTCTGATTGTACCACTCTTAATTCTGAATTCCATAATGAACTTCTAACATGAGGGTTCCTTGGAGAGGGAAGATTGTGCAAACAATTAACACAATCAGCAAAGGTACAATAATTACTACACAGTTAAAGATTTAAGCATGTGGGGTAAAAAAAAGATGCTGAGTTGCATTTTACATGTGTTCTCAATGATATAAAAAAAAATGATGACAATGGCTATTGCAACTCTCCAAGCTATGTGCAGGCCAGTTTGCTTAAAGTAAATTACCTTAATAGAATTTAACCGTACTTAATTCAGTTCAGTGTCCACCTTTTTCAGTTGCCATCTTACTCTGAAGAACTTGAGGGAGCAGCTTTTTTGCTTGTATATTGTATTGCTGCCCTCATTGAAATAATTAAGTATCAATCACATTTTAATGGTGTTCCTCTTTAAGTATACATATAAATCAGGGATACCTTATCTGAAACAGCACGGTGATGTATTCATTAAATAAAACACACACACACACACACACACACACACACACACAAACACACAAGAAGATGTTTGAAGTAGATCTATAAACTACAATAAAGCTCCTTTGGTCAAAGGTTATGCCTACATAGTTTAGCATTTTTTAGGAAAGAAGCTACATAATGTTTACACATCGCAAATAGAATGTAAAACTAAACTGAAATAAAATAACTGCATGGCAAACTTATTGGCCATAAAAATGGCATGTATCATATTATTCTTGGAAGATATTGTGAGAATTCATTAGCCATTGTTTCTTTTTCATATTCAACTCATGTCTATAAAAATCTGACAACATGGATCTTGTTTGTATCAGAAAGCAGCCATCATTTGTTATTAAAAAGGTTACAGACCCATGCCATTAAAAAGCCTGCATATTTTTTATTGTTGGTCGGTTGATTTCAAACATAACTGTGTCAAAATAAGTAGCGAAACATAATTATTTGGGTTGAACAAAGTTGAGTTGACACATCATAGAATCCAGACAACTGTTTCATTCCATTGATTACTCTGCCAGTGTACACAGAGATGACAGTCAAAATCCAACATTGATGATCCGCTTGAGCCACCGTAGCCTAGTCTCCAATGCACCACAGTTGAGATCAACACCATGCCTAGAATGAGCATGCACAAAACCACTGAGCCCCAAGCGTGAGGAATCATAGACAGGAATCATTACGGTCCTGACAGAAATTAAGTAATTCTCTAAATTGCTTATTGATACTGATAACAGCCCCCTGTGTTTCTTCAAGCATTTAACCTCATAAGTATTGTGCTTTCCTGCTGGCAGCACTTCTTAATTGCGTTCATATTATTTATTTATTACATTTATATAGTGCTTTTCATACCAAAGTAACACAAAGCAATGTACAGTATATATATATATATATATATATATATATATATATATATATATATATATATATATATATATATATATATATATATATAAACATTTACTTTATTAAAAGGTTAAACTGGGTAACTGAATGCCAGGTTGGTTGTCTGCCTCTTAATCTTCTCTTTATAGTAGTTCAAAGCGACATTAACTCAGAAGTCAAACATATTTCTTTAGAGAACAAGTAAGGTACTTTAATCACCTAAACATAAAAATAATCCTTCCATGACCCCCAACCATCTGCACAAATTGACATTTTGTGAATGTGGTTTGCTGATGTAGTTTGGTGGTATTGTGTATCTACCTCTAAGAAATGTTCTTCAATGGCAATGTTTTACAAAAGATGCAGACATAATGCTGTGAACCATTGGTGGATCACATTCTAATTTTGCATCACAATTGTATGACTCAGGCACCACCACATATTGATAATATATTGCAGAATAGCAATAACAGAAGCACTGTGAAACATATGTTCCCAAGCTATTGCCAACTTTTCTGTGCTGAAAAGTCTCTATGTTCCAGAATCTCATAATGCAGACGGGCACTCTCTGCAATCTCACCCACCCTTTTCTCTATACAGATTAGTAAACTGGGTTGTATCATACTGGGTGGTGGTTACTCTTTAAAGACAGCTGTACTAATATATTTTCTTTAAATGGAAACCCTAGAGTTTTAATAGACCTCAGCAGCCAGACACAGTAATTGAATAAAGCAGTTTTCATTATACTCAAGTTTGTGTGTTGAGTCTACCCTACTCTACAGAACAGCAATACAATTGTCTTATCTAATTTAAAAAATGAATTGCACTCATTACAAAATTGAATCAAAATCCATCATGTACAAAGTTCTCTTTTTTAAAACTGCTTAACAAAACACTTGCAACAGTGGTTCATGAAAACTGAACTTGAATATAAATAAGTATCAAATATGATTTAAACACACTCTAGATGAGCCCACATCGGAATCCTTATGAACATAAAAGCAACACATTGTTTGTTTTTTTTCGGTTGACAAATACAATTATTAAAAGTTTAACAGCCATAAATGAAACATCTCAGTTTCATTGGTTCTTCTCATTAGCTTAGATGTGGAAAATAAGGAGCAGGATGCCACCCAGTTACATCTCCCTGGGGAGAAGCCGCAGACATGGTCTAAAATGTACTACATATCTGGAATACCATTTATTATGACGAATGAAAAATGTAGATACAGTAGCTGAACAGAATAATGTGATAAACTGAGACATAAAGCATAGAGATGCAACTAAATAAATGTAGCTCATTTGAGTTTCTGCTACCAGCTCAGACACAGAAACAGGACAAAACGACATGGAAAGGTTATACACAAGAGGACGTCAATCAGCCAATTTGTGTTACATTGCTTTAGATGAAAGTTCTTTTGAGTCAAAAAGTAAAAATGAATGGATTTATAATTTAAAAGAATTCATTAAAGTACAGTAATCCGTAGTGTATCCAACTGCGGTGGGACCAGAGTAAGGGCGGATATGTAAAAAGGCGGCTAAATTAATCCTGTTTTAAATACCATTACACACAGCTGTAACAATAACTGTATTCACACAATTATTGTTTTGAGATTCAGCTTTTATTAGGGAGCTCCCCCAAATCCCTTGTTTAGAAAGATACAGGGTATTAATGCTTGTGACAGAGTAGCCGTCTGCTGTGTGGGTGCGTGCATTCGCTGCTGAGTGACAGGCAGGAGATCGAGTCGGAGGTTGAAGTTGATATGCCCCGCAGGCGAACAGGATTTATTATTATTATTATTATTATTATTATTATTATTATTATTTATTTCTTAGCAGACACCCTTATCCAGGGTGACTTACAATTGTTACAAGATATCACATTATTTTTACATATAATTACATTTTTTTTGTTTACACATTATTTTTTACATACAATTACCCATTTATACAGTTGGGTTTTTACTGGCGCAATCTAGGTAAAGTACCTTGCTCAAGGGTACAGCAGCAGTGTTCCCCATCTGGGACCGAACCCACGACCCTCCAGTGCCCCAACCACTACTCCACACTGCTGCCCACAGTGTGATTTGTTTACATATCAACACACTGCACAGCTCACGTGACACTACCAGCAATGGCAGCGCACGGAGCACATACAACACAGTGTACAAAAACTTTGGTAGAATCTACAATCTTTGATCTAATCTTCTCTTTTCAATAGTAAACTAACGTAGCTGAAGAGATTGATCATGGCCGATAAACGGTTAGGGTGGATATATGACGGGCAGATACGCGACAGATTGCTGTAAACATTTTTCATTATCTTTTTTTCATATTTTGTAAAGTTGTTTTAAAAGAGAATTACAGTGCCACAAAATATTACAACACAGAGGAAATTAGAGCTGAGTGGTGTCTGATTTGAGTGTCTCTAAACTCGTCTCCCTGACAATAATCTGAGCTGCAGTCTGGAAATAGCTTAAGGCAGTTTGTTAGTCACGCATCTCAGTAATCAGCATGCTTCAATAGTTTGACTGTATCAACTTGCTACAGATTATCAAAGCTGATACAGACAGGACATGTACTTGGTTTGTAGAACAGCAGAGATTGTGGAATTGGCAGGTATGCTGATTCATACAGTATCATGCTGCCTGAAAGGAAGTGGCTTGCAGCCAAGGAGCTATCTCCCAGGCAGGGCATCCTCCTAGGTAGTACAATGTTGTTGTTTTTCTTCTGGTAGGCGTAGATCCCTGAATAATAGAATATATGACTCAACTCCATGGGCTTATGCAAAGATGTCCTCTGACAAAAGTCTGTGGGGCTAACTCTTTGCAGTGCCAATGCCACAGATGTATATCTTGTGCAATCATTATAAACTCACTTGCAACATTAGCCCATTTCAAATAAATCAAACACGTTTACAGTGCCTATAGAGAGTCTACACCCCCTTTCAAATGTTTTACCTTTTGTTGCCTTATAGCCTGGAATTAAAATGCATTAAAATAGTTTTTTCCTACCCCACAACTTCCAAGTGAAAAAAAATATTCTAGAAATTTGTAGAAAATTAATTAAAAATAAAAACTGAAATAGCTTGGTTGGATAAGTGTCCACCCCCCTTGTAATAGCAATCCTAAATTAGCTCACACACCAAGTTAAGTGGCCTCTACCTGTGTTAAATTGTAGTGATTAACATGATTTCAGGATAAATTCAGCAGTTCCTGTAGTTTCCCTCTGCTGGGTAGTGCACTTCAAAGCAAAGACTCAACCATGAGCACCAAGGCGCTTTCAAAAGAACTCCAGGACAAAGTTGTTGAAAGGCATAGATCAGGGGATGGGTATAAAAAAATATCAAAGGCCTTGAATATCCCTTGGAGCACAGTCAAGACGATTATTCAGAAGTGGAAGGTGTATGGCACCACCAAGACCCTGCCTAGATCAGGCCATCCCTCCAAACTGGATGACCAAGAAAGAAGGAGACTGATCAGAGAGGCTGCCAAGAGGCCAATGGCAACTTTGCGAGAGCTATAGGCTTTTATGGCCAAGACTGGTCAAAGTGTGCTTGTGACAACAATATCCCAAGCACTCCACAAATCTGGCCTGTATGGTAGGGTGGCAAGAAGGAAGCCATTACTCTAGAAAGCCCACCTTGAATCCCATTTGAAGTATGCAAAAAAACACACAGGAGATTCGCAAACCCAACACAGCGCATCACCCAAAGAACACTATCCCTACTGTGAAGCATGGTGGTGGCAGCATCATGTTATGGGGATGTTTCTCATCGGCAGGGACTGGGGCACTTGTCAGGATAGAAGGGAAAATGAATGGAGCAAAGTACAGAGAAGTCCTTTTGAACAGTTTTGTAAAGAAGAATGGTCAAATATTGCCAAATCTAGGTGTGCAAAGTTGGTAGAGACCTATCCCAACAGACTCACAGATGCAATTGCTGCCAAAGGTGCTTCCACCAAGTATTAACTCAGGAGGTGGAGACTTATCCATTTATGATCTTTCAGTCTTGTATTTTTAATTAGTAATTTTTTTCTCAATAAAAACTGTTTTCCCCTTAACAGTGTGGAGTATGGTGTGTAGATAAGTGGAAAAAAATCCTCAATTAAATGCATGAAACTCTGAGGCACTGACACAAAAAAGTTCAAGGGGGTGTAGACTTTCTAGAGGTACTGTATGTGCAAAGCAAACATACAATGTGGGTTGTCAGACGATATAAAAAATGTCAGATAAACAACTGCCCTAATTATACATTCAAGGGATCCCTTTCAAGTACAAAATGTAACTATTACCAAATGGGTATGGGCGCCTTGTTTTATTCACCGCTGCACCAATGTAAAGCAGATTCACCAAACTGTTGTTAAATTGCAGGCTAGCTGCTTTCTGCATTCGATTTTAATATAACAACCTAGCCCTAATATCTCTATATTAGTCGGTTAAAGATAACTAAACCTAAACAGAGATGTGGCAGAGTGGTTGCAGTGCTGATGTCACGGACCAGGAAGAAGCAACACAAAACAAAGGCAGCAAAGGTAGGTAGGGGAAACAAGACGCGTTTGCGCTCACGTTTTAATAATAAATCAAATAATAAACAAAACACTTTACAGCAAACAAAAGGGCACGTTGGCCAAACAAAACAAACCCACAAACAGTTGTACTCACAAATATTGTGCTGGCTGTTCCAGCACAATAGCAGTTGTTTCTTTTTCACCGCTTTCTCTCCTTAACTTTCTCGTTCCTTACTCCCTGAACTCTCTCTCTCAGAGCGCAGAAAAGCTGCAGGTTTTATACAGGTGACCATCTCCCGATTAGCAACAATTAATCAATGAATTAACTCGGGAGATGGTCACCGGCTGCACGAGGTTTTTAAATAACCTAAACAAACCCACAGCTTTTCGCCGTCATCCCAAATAATAACTAAGACGGACGGCTTTGTCCGCCTGCATAAAAACACAATACAACAATAATAATAATAATAATAATAATAATAATAATAATAATAATAATACAAAATATACAAATAATACAGGGACGAGGTGTACCCCATCACACACGCCCCCCCTTGTGCGTAGCACACATGGCCTCAACGGCCACCTCCCCTTAAAACCCAGCAGTCCAGGACAAAGTCTCGGGCTGGGAAGGGAGGCTTCAGTGGGCCCATGGCTGGCAATGCTGTCAGCACCCCTGCCGGTAGTGGCACGGCTGACAGCATGCTGGTCCACTCCTGCAGCGAAATTGCTGCGGGGGATGCTGGTCGTCTGACCTCTCCCCCTTTCTTCGTAGCTGGAAGCTCCCTCCTGTGGGGCTCCGGCCACAAGAACTCCTGCAGCGAAACTGCTGCTGGGGAAAGTGGTCTCCTGACCTCTCCCCTGTCTTTGTAGCCGGTAGCTCTCTCTTCCGGGGCTCCGCCACAGTATCTCCGGCAGCGAAAGTGCTGCAGTGGGAGCAGGTCTCCTGACCTCCCCCACGATCTCCGGCAGCGAAAGTGCTGCAGTGGGAGCAGGTCTCCTGACCTCCCCACGATCTCCGGCAGTGAAAGTGCTGCAGTGGGAGCAGGTCTCCTGACCTCCCCACGATCTCCGGCAGCGAAAGTGCTGCAGTGGGAGCAGGTCTCCTGACCTCCCCACGATCTCCGCAGCGAAAGTGCTGCTGGGGTTGGTGGTCTCGGACCTCCTCCCCTTCTTCAAAGCCGACAGCTCCCCTTGCTGGAGCTCCGGCCACCGTACTTCTGGCAGTGATGCAGAGCAATAGGCAGCCCCAGGCGATGCGAGACAGGCATCCTTGGGCAAAGCGAGGCAGGCATCCTTGGGCAAAGCGAAGCAGGCATCCTTGGGCAAAGCGAAGCAGGCATCCTTGGGCGGTGCGAGGCAGGAGCAGTCCTTCCCATGATGGTGGAGGTGGAACCAGCAGGTATTCACCCTCTGCTGGTGGAGCTGGGAGCGGCAAGCAGTCCTCCCACGGCGGTTGAGGCGGAACCAGTAGGCATTCACCCTCTGCTGGTGGAGCTGGGAGCGGCAAGCAGTCCTCCCACGGTGGTGGAGACAGAGGCAGCTCCTGCTGCTCTGCTCCTGGTGGTGGTCGAGACAGAGGCAGCTCCTGCTGCTCTGCTCCTAGTGGTGGTGGAGACAGAGGCAGCTCCGGCTGCTCTGCTCCTAGCTGTGGTGGAGACAGAGGCAGCTCCGGCTGCTCTGCTCCTAGCGGTGGAGGTGTTGGAGACAGAGACAGCTCCTGCTGCTCTGCTCCTGGTGGTGGAAGCGATGGAGGTGGCGGAGACAGAGGCAGCTCCCGCTGCTCTGCTCCTGACGGTGGTGGAGACAGAGGCAGCTCCTGCTGCTCTGCTCCTGGTGGTGGTGGAGACAGAGGCAGCTCCTGCTGCTCTGCTCCTGGTGGTGGTGGAGACAGAGGCAGCTCCTGCTGCTCTGCTCCTGGTGGTGGTGGAGACAGAGGCAGCTCCTGCTGCTCTGCTCCTGGTGGTGGAGACAGAGGCAGCTCCTGCTGCTCTGCTGCTGGTGGTGGTGGAGACAGAGGCAGCTCCTGCTGCTCTGCTGCTGGTGGTGGTGGTGGAGACAGAGGCAGCTCCTGCTGCTCTGCTCCTGGTGGTGGTGGTGGAGACAGAGGCAGCTCCTGCTGCTCTGCTCCTGGTGGTGGTGGAGACAGAGGCAGCTCCTGCTGCTCTGCTCCTGGTGGTGGTGGAGACAGAGGCAGCTCCTGCTGCTCTGCTCCTGGTGGTGGAGACAGAGGCAGCTCCTGCTGCTCTGCTGCTGGTGGTGGTGGAGACAGAGGCAGCTCCTGCTGCTCTGCTGCTGGTGGTGGTGGAGACAGAGGCAGCTCCTGCTGCTCTGCTCCTGGTGGTGGTGGAGACAGAGGCAGCTCCTGCTGCTCTGCTCCTAGTGCTGGAGAAGGCAGCGGCGACTCCTCTCCCTCTGCGCTGGAGAAGGCAGCGACGACTCCTCTCCCTCTGGCTGGAGAAGGCAGCGACGACTCCTCTCCCTCTGGCTGGAGAAGGCAGCGACGACTCCTCTCCCTCTGGCTGGAGAAGGCAGCGACGACTCCTCTCCCTCTGGCGCTGGAGAAGGCAGCGACGACTCCTCTCCCTCTGGCGCTGGAGAAGGCAGCGACGACTCCTCTCCCTCTGGCGCTGGAGAAGGCAGCGACGACTCCTCTCCCTCTGGCGCTGGAGAAGGCAGCGACGACTCCTCTCCCTCTGGCGCTGGAGAAGGCAGCGGGGCCCCTCCCATATCTGCAGCCAGGTAGTTGAGCACCATGGCTGCGATGTCTGGGAGGGATGCTGGTTGGTGTTTCTGTTCCCAGGCCTCCCAGCGCTCCCCATCTCTCGCCCACAGGAGGTTGATCACAGCAGGGAGGGCGACCATTATATCCCTCTCAGGCTCCGCCAGCCAGTCCCAGATCCCCTCAGAGGAGACGGGATTCTTCCGCCTCGGAGGATGCAGGTCCTCTCTCACCCTTTCTGGATGCTCAGGCTCCTTCCTCTCCTGCCATGGAGGGGTTGGTCCGGTGCCACGTGCCCAACCTCACCAACCGCTGGCACCACTCCTCACCCTTCAGGCAGGTGAGGCAGACGTCCAGCGTGGTAAGGACCCGCTGCTGTTGCTGCGCCTCCTGCTGCTGTTGTTGTTGCTGCTGCTTTCTCCTCCGCTACTCTTCCCCATTTTTTTTTTTTTATTATTTTTTTCCAAAAAAAAACACAAAAAAATACTTTTTGAAAAACAAACAAAAAAACGTCCTTTTCCTTTCCTGGTCCGGCTCTTGGAGGCGTTGTTTGTCCCACGCAGGACACCATATGTGGCAGAGTGGTTGCAGTGCTGATGTCACGGACCAGGAAGAAGCAACACAAAACAAAGGCAGCAAAGGTAGGTAGGGGAAACAAGACGCGTTTGCGCTCGCGTTTTAATAATAAATCAAATAATAAACAAAACACTTTAGAGCAAACAAAAGGGCACGTTGGCCAAACAAAACAAACCCACAAACAGTTGTACTCACAAATATTGTGCTGGCTATTCCAGCACAATAGCAGTTGTTTCTTTTTCACCTCTTTCTCTCCTTAACTTTCTCGTTCCTTACTCCCTGAACTCTCTCTCAGAGCGCAGAAAAGCTGCAGGTTTTATACAGGTGACCATCTCCCGATTAGCAACAATTAATCAATGAATTAACTCGGGAGATGGTCACCGGCTGCACGAGGTTTTTAAATAAACTAAACAAACCCACGGCTTTTCGCCGTCATCCCAAATAATAACTAAGACGGACGGCTTTGTCCGCCTGCATAAAAACACAATACAACAACAACAATAATAATAATAATAATAATAATAATAATAATAATAATAATAATAATAATAATACAAAATATACAAATAATAATACAGGGACGAGGTGTACCCCATCACAAGAGACAATAAGGCTTTAAGTTCTTAGTTCGTCCCAATAAGCTTTCAGTTTATTTTGTAGATGCTACTTATGCGAGACGATACATCAGTGCTGTTTTCGCCAACATGACACAAGCAGCTGCAGAAAGAGCAGCCCATCAAGAGAGGCAGGTCAGTCAGAGAGCAGGTAGGTGCAGCTGTCAATCGATGAGCCAGTGTAAGTGTTAAGGATCAGTGGCACCAAAAAAGTAACACGTATTAATGCTATTCCTCACACAAGTCAACCATAGCCTTGCAAGCAGCAGCAGCAGCAATATCATCAGCCACTGATTCACCAAACTGTTTAAATCCCCCGCACTGATGAGCACCAAGTAATGTCACTTCCGACTCAGAGATGCAGTGCACCAATGAATAAAACAACGCAGCCTATTTATCTCCTAAAGACCTGAAACCTGAATAAGATATAACAAAACTGCTCAGCCAAGCCTGTGACGCAGTCAAGTCTGCCCCCGAGGGTATAAAGGACTGCATGCACAGATCTCAGTGCCATTTTTCCTTGACCAGACAGGAAAGCCTATTCGGATAAGTACTTTTGCTGCTATAGATTTTCACTTTTATTGTGTTTTTACACAAATTATATGTGCTTGTTTAGAACTATTTCAGCTCAACAGAGCGCTCACGGTAGTGACTTTGCAGAAACTACAGGGCTTGATGGCAGCACTTCTGGGCTTGATGGGTCTTCCTCGCATTCGCCCTCTGCAGGCCTGGTTCAACAGCAGAGTTTCCAGCCTGTGTTGAAGAGCGACCGCCTATTGACAGTGTCTTGCCACTAAAGGCACTCTCTTGGTGGAAACAGCCTGCCCATCTACGCCTTGGTGTAGCGCTGGGTAGTGTCACCAGAATGGAGGTCGTCACCACGGACGCGTCCAGCCTGGGCTGGGGCTCTGTGTGGAATGACAGGGGTGTGCAAGGTGTGTGTAACCACCCTGGCAGGGTCTCCACATAAATGTTTTGGAGCTGCAGGCAGTTTACCTGGCCTTGCAGAATTTGTTGCAGGAGGTTCGAGGGAGACATGTGCTTGTCCGTACGGACATCACAACAGTGGTGGTGTACATAAACCACAAGGGCAGCCTTAGGTCTCCCAGTCTCCATCGCGTGGCCCGCAAGCTTTTGCTCTGGGCACACGAGAACTTACTCTCAAGGGGACTTCCCAGCTCAGAATGGAGGCTTCACCTTGAGGTGGTGAGCCTCATTTGGGAGAGATTCGGGAGTGCAGAGATAGATCTCTTTGCCTTCCAGGAATCGACCCACTGTCCCCTCATTGTTATATGCCTTACCACCGCTCGCTATGCTTTCGCTGTGTCTGGATAAAATCAGGCAGGACTGGATCAAGGTGCTCTAAGTAGTCTCTTATTGGCCCAGGAGGCTCTGGTTTTCAGCCTTGATGCAGCTCCTTAGTGACCCGCCGTGGAGACTGCCCAAGCTCCGTGACCTGCTCAGTCAGGCACGGGGGACCTTATGGCATCCTGACCTATCAAGCCTGCAGCTCTGGGTCTGGCACCTGAAAGGCTGCATTTGAGCCATCTGGGTCTGTCCAATAGGGTTATTGACAATGCCAGAGCAGCGTACATGTGTTCCCAGTACGGGTACAAGTGAGGTATCTTTCAGGTTCGCCTCGGGTTCAACCCCACGACCTGTTTCATGGCAGTTATACTGCAATTTTTGCAGGACCTGTTTGACGAGGGTTGTAATTAAAGGTATATCTGGCAGCTATTTCAACTTGCCATGTCAAAATTGAAGAACTCACTTCCTGACAGATTAATTTTTGAAAGGAGCTCAGTGGCTTTGGCCACCTATGAAGGATAATGTTCCTTGCCTTAATGTGGTGCTTGATGCACCCATGAAGCCTCCATTTCAGCCTTTGCATTCAGCTGAGCTGAAATTTCTATCGCTCAAAGCAGCTTTCTTGCATGCAATCACCTCCACAAAGAGGGTGAGTGAGATGCAGGCCTTCTCAATTGCGAAAGCCTGCTTAATTTTTGTCAGGACAAAGTTTACGCTCCATAACAATCCTGCTTTCTTGCCGAAGAATATCTCGACGTTTCATGTCAACCTGTCATTGGAATTGGAGGCCTTCCATCCACCTCTTTTCCAGTCGGACAGAGAGCTGCAGCGCCATACACTCCAGTGTGGGCCCTAGCGTATTATGTTGCTTAACCTTGTAGCATTCAGGTCTTGCAGCAATCTTGCTCTTGCGAAGGTTTCGGTATACTGACCCATTCGGTAAAGGGATCGTTAGGTTATTATCATAACCCTGATTCCATGAAATTGAAATGTAACCATTAACCTTCAAGGTCGCTGCGTCCATGATTGCAGCAGGCTTGAAGGAAAAATGGCGATGAGTCATTTATACTCTGGGGGGCGGGCATGACTGCATCACAGGCTCAGCTGAGCAGCTTTGTTCATGTTTCGGGTCTTTAGGAGGTAAATACCCATTCGGTAATGGTTACATTTCTATTTCAGGGAACCAGGGTTATGATAATAATGTTTTATGTTCAAATTAGTAAATACTTTTTATGAAGTAAAATTACAATCCTAACATTAATTTATGTTAGGCTTAAGGAGGCTGTGTGGTCCAGTGGTTAAAGAAAAGGGTCTTGTAACCAGGAGGTCCCTGGTTCAAATCCCACCTCAGCCACTGACTCATTGTGTGACCCTGAGCAAGTCACTTAACCTCCTTGTGCTCTGTCTTTCGGGTGAGATGTAATTGTAAGTGACTCTGCAGCTGATGCATAGTTCACACACCCTAGTCTCTGTAAGTCACCTTGGATAAAGGCGTCTGCTAAATAAACAAATAACATATGTATGTTTAATGCACTATTAATCAAATAAATTATGTATTTATATCAATCATAATTTACAATTATTATGTTTTTATTGGATCTTCAAATAACAATGCTTTTGCAGGTAATATTAACGTTAAAGAAAAAGCAAAGGGAAGATGTAAGTTAATTTATTATAACTCCTATCAGGTAAACTTGAGTTTTAAATTAAGATTTCTACTTATTTCTAGACTGGGAGCCAAACAATGCATTCTAAATACTGTGGCAGCAATAAAAATTAATGTTAAAGAAAAAGCAAAGGGAAGATGTAAGTTAATTTATTATAACTCCTATCAGGTAAACTTGAGTTTTAAATTAAGATTTCTACTTATTTCTAGACTGGGAGCCAAACAATGCATTCTAAATACTGTGGCAGCAATAAAAATTAAATCATTCACTTAAATGTGGGTTTCTTAGCCTGGTTAGAAACAGCTTGAGTTACTTAATCTTCTATAACTTTTCAAATATTGTCTTTTCCGGCTTTAACCATTGTGAATCATATATATATGATTACATACAGCACAGTAACAGTACTTAAAAAACAAGCAAACAAACAAGCAAAAAAACAAAGGAGAACCCTGTGATAGAGAGAGAAAGGATCGATGCTGTAAATCTCCCTCCCGATTAGAAAGGGCGCTGTGTAAGGGGGAAGGTAAGCTGCCTCCTAGATCTGCCACCTCGGTGGTAGGTGGAAACCGGAAGGTGACCATATTAGGAGGGGCGTAGCTGCAAGTACTCAGGACGATTCCATTGCAGTCAGCTGCGGGCAGCCCTCTAGTGGAGAAACCATGGCAACGCTGACTGCAGGGAGGAGTTTGCTGGGTACAAAGGGGAAGCAGCTACGCCAGTTCCTCCTCTTGCGCTGAGAAACTGAGCCACCAGCCGGAGCTGCTGTGTTTTTGTGAATTACGTGTTGTTTGTTGTGTGTTGTCAGAGGCGGAGTAGGAGCGCGGGACTGCAGCCACGGAGCCAGTTCCAGATCACAGAGCACTACCTTCCCTTCACCAACATCAGCACACCCCGTGTGGATTACAGAGCACTTTCATGCACAGGACACTCGGGATTTCACTGTGGACACTTTCTGTTTGTTTTGTATTTTTGTTTTGCAGCCAGCTGTGTTCCCCAATACCCTCGCAGGTAAAGGGAGGTTTATTTTAATAAACACGGTTGTTTTTGTGGGAGAAATACTGTTTCAGGACTGTTATTTATTCACACACCACTGCATCCGTCACAATTGGAGTCAGAAGAGGGATCTATCATGGACGCCACGCATTGGGAGCAATATTGAGGCGCAGGAGCGGAGACATCAGGAGGGTATGGCAGTTATGATGGAGAGGATGCACACTATGTTCCTGGAAGCCAATCGGGGAGAGAACCGGCGGTCGAACCAACGGTGCCCTTACCACGGATAAAAATAGTGAAAATGTCGCCGGAGGATGATCCCGAGGCCTATTTAGTTGCTTTTGAGAGGCAGGCAACAGCAGCCCAGTGGTCTCGGGATTGGTGGGCTATCCAGCTGGGACCCAACTTGATTGGGGAGGCCCAGGCAGCCTACCAAGCCCTGACCGACGAAGACGCCCAGAATTATGATCGGGTGAGGCAGGCCATTCTCCAGCGACTTGATATCACTGAAGAAACGCACCGCCGCCGGTTCCGGGAATACCAGCGACCCCCAGGACTGCGACCTGCGTGGTGGCACAACAACTGGTGGACCATGTGACCCGGTGGCTCTGCCCCGCACCAATAGCGCTGAAAAGTGACTGAACTTATAGCCATTGAACAATTCATAAAAGTGCTGGGGCCAGACACGCAAAACTGGGTCAGCCGCCACCGTCCCACCACGCTGGATGGAGCAGTCAGATTGGCTGAAGGGTTCGAGGATGCCATGCCTTCCTCTCCAGCGGTTGCCACCCTGGCTCCAGCCTCCAGCAAGCCCCGGGCGGCGGGACCTCCTCCATACCTCACCACCACCACCCCGGACCAGCACTACAGCGTCACCCTATGGGCGGCCTCCCTCCAACACAATGGGGACCGAGGCGACCCCAGTGGGGTAAGAGTAGAGCAACCCTCCCGCTGCCAAATCGGCAGCGGGACACGCAGGCTCCGTGGGCACCCTTTCGCCCCACTTGTTACCGGTGCCAGGAGGTCGGCCACCTGGCCAGGAATTGCCCAGCAGCAATGGAGTGTGGCGTGGCCTCCCATTATGTTCTAACAGCACCAGGTAAGTCCAGGGGTAATGATTGGGAGGGGCCTTGCATTGTTGATGTACAGGTTGGTGATGTGAGCACCCACGCATTAGTGGACTCAGGGTGTGGGCAAACTTTAATTTTGAAAGCTCTGTTGAAGGGGGTACCTTGGTGGTCACGCGGGTTGTGGTCATTTCCTGCATTCATGGGGATAACAAGGACTACCCCTCACCAAATTAGATTTGACCATTGAAGTCATACCCGCCGCAATCGTGGGCGGTGGCTGAAAAGTTGCCCTATCCAGTTATTTTGGGTCGAGACTGGCCACATTTTGATAGTATGATTTATAAAACGGTAAAACCAGTCTCCGGTAAGGCCATGGGAGCAGCAGGGGAAGCTATTGGGAATATTTTTCCGCTGCACACTGACCTGTTCCATTCCCGATTTCACCCGAAAAACAAAAAGAGAGCGAAGGGTTGAAAATGGGAAGGAACATTAATAAAACAAGGTTGGAGCTTGGTGGGGATACTGCTCAATCAATCAAATGTAGGGGAAAGGGGTTGGGACTCAGTGTGATCTGCGGGGCAGGTTACTGAGACCCCAGTGCTGAGGCTACTTTAGCTCCGCCGATATCCCGAAATTCTGGGACCGAGATGTGGACCTAGCATTGGAGCAAAAGAACGATCCCTCGCTGGTACACATCTGGGGGCAGGTTCGGTCTATCGAGGGAAGGATGTAGAGGATAGCCGTCGCTTACATACCCCCACAACATTATTGTTGGGCATTTACTATATAGAGTATCCCAAGCCACGAGCACAAGTCAGATTGTAACACAATTACTTGTTCCCCAGTCTTTTCGACGTGAGATCATGCGGTTGGCGCATGATGTCCCCTGTTCGGGCCATTTAGGGATCGAAAAGACTCGGGAACGAATATTGGCTCGATTTTATTGGATGGGAGTGTTTAGTGATGTGGCGCGATATGTAGCGGAGTGTCCGAATGCCAGCAAGTAGCGCCGGGCGAAGTTCGCCCGCCCCGCTGGTCCCACTGCCCTGATCTCAGTTCCCTTTGAACGCATTGCTATGGACATAGTGGGTCCATTGAGCCAGTCTGACTCTGGATATACGCACATTTTGGTAGTGGTGGACTACGCGACTAGATATCCAGAGGCAGTACCATTGAGATCCACTAGTGCCGCAGTAGTTGCTCGAGAGTTAGTACAGATTATAACGAGTAGGGATTCCTAAAGAAATTCTCACTGATCACGGAACGAACTTCATGTCACAATTTTTGAAAGAATTATATAAATTATTGCAAATTAAGTCCATTCGAACCTCTGTTTATCATCCACAGACGGATGGTTTGGTGGAACGCTTTAATCAGACTTTAAAACAGATGCTGAAGCGGTTTGTTAACCAAGAACAGAAACATTGGGCTAAACTCCTCCCCTACCTAATGTTTGCAGTAAGAGAGGTGCCTCAGAGCTCAACCGGTTTTCTCCCTTTGAGCTGCTGTATGGGAGACAACCACGAGGTATCCTTGATCTTGTGAAAGAAGGGTGGGAGGAGCAAACAAAAACTTCCAAAACATAGTCAAGTATGTAATCATGTTAAGAGACCGCCTGGAATTGGTTGGTCGTTTGGCACAAGAGAACTTAAAACTAGCTCAGCATCGCCAAGAGCAGCAGTACAACAAACAATCAAGAATTCGGACCTTCGCCAGGTGATAAAGTACTGTTGCTGCTTCCCACATCGGAATCTAAGTTATATGCTAAGTGGCAGGGGCCATATGAGGTGATACGGGAATTGGTAGTGTGAATTATGAAATTAGACAACCCGATCGCCGGAACAAGACTGAAATTTATCACATTAATTTGTTAAAACCCTGGAATGAAAGGGAGGCCCTATTTGTAGCAGGCGACAGTGTAGAAGAGGATTTTGGTCCCACTGTCAATCCACCAGCTACAACTCATATTCCGATGGGGAACAGTTACTTCGGATCAGAAGCGTGAGCTCCACCTGGTGGTGGAAAGGTTTAGTGATGTTTTTCTGACTTGCCCGGCAGAACTAATGTTATTTCTCATGCTATTATTACTCCACCAGGTGTCAAGGTCCGAGAGAGACCGTATCGGATCCCGGAGAGTCGCAGGGGCCCTGTCCACAAGGAGGTGGAGGATATGCTCAAGCTTGGAGTCATTGAACCTTCCCGCAGCGAGTGGTGCAGTCCGATTGTGATGGTGGGAAAGAAGGACGGCTCCACTCGGTTCTGTGTGGACT
The DNA here is from genome assembly GCA_030684275.1 of Acipenser oxyrinchus oxyrinchus. Classification (NCBI taxonomy): domain Eukaryota; kingdom Metazoa; phylum Chordata; class Actinopteri; order Acipenseriformes; family Acipenseridae; genus Acipenser; species Acipenser oxyrinchus. Next base: position 27,347,665 of record CM060252.1, read on the forward strand.
TTCGAAAGGTTAATGCCATCTCCAAGTTCGATGCATATCCAATGCCCCGGTGGATGAGCTCCTCGACCGACTGGGTAAGGCGCAGTTAATTTCGACCTTGGATCTGACGAAGGGATACTGGCAGATTCCACTCACTCAGAGCTCAAGAGAGAAAACTGCTTTCTACCCCAGATGGCTTGTTCCATTTCCGACCATGCCCTTCGGGTTGCATGGAGCTCCAGCCACTTTTCAGAGACTGATGGACCAGGTCTTAGCTCCCCATCATCAGTATGCAGCCGCGTACATTGATGATGTGGTGATTTTAGCTCCACCTGGGAAGAGCATATTGTTAGACTTTTAGCCGTCCTTCAGTCTCTGAGAGAGGCAGGGCTAACAGCCAAACTGGGCAAGTGTGCATTTGGCAAACAAGAGACCCAATATCTTGGCTACGTTATGGGTAATGGTCGGTGAAGCCGATCGCCTCCAAAGTCCAGGCGCTGGTGGAGACGGTGATCCCGAGAACCAAGTCACAGGTGAGATCACTATTGGGGTTAGCCGGCTATTACCGCCGATTTATCCCCGAGTATGCCACCATAGTTAACCCCTGGTAGATCTCACCCGAAAGGCTGCTCCAAAATTAGTTAAATGGACAGGGCAGTGTCAGGAGGCATTTGATATGATTAAGAAGCGACTCTGTCAAGCTCCCGCTCTAATTTCACCAGATTTCAGCAAAGAGTTCATCCTGCAGACTGATGCCTCCCACATTGGTCTGGGGCAGTCCTGTCCCAACAAGTTGACGGGTAGAACACCCTATTATTTACCTGAGCAAAAAAATGGCTCCTAGGGAAATTAACTACTCCGCCATTGAGAAGGAATGTTTAGCTATTAAATGGGCTACTCACGCTCTTCGCTATTACTTATTGGGGCGTTCTTTCTCTCTCATCACTGATCATGCTCCTTTAAGGTGGTTACACACGATGAAGGACAATAACGCCGGATAACTCGGTGGTATCTGGCGCTGCAACCCTTCCACTATACTGTGAAACATCGTATGGGTAAGGAGCATCAAAATGCAGATTTTTTTCAAGGGAGGGGGACCATTGGGGAATGTAGAGTTGGCCGAGTGTTCCTTCGGCATCACTCTGAGGGGTGAGATATGTGATAGAGAGAGAAAGGATCGATGCTGTAAATCTCCCTCCCGATTAGAAAGGGCGCTGTGTAAGGGGAAGGTAAGCTGCCTCCTAGATCTGCCACCTCGGTGGTAGGTGGAAACCGGAAGGTGACCATATTAGGAGGGGCGTGAGCTGCAAGTACTCAGGACGATTCCATTGCAGTCAGCTGCGGGCAGCCCTCTAGTGGAGAAACCATGGCAACGCGCTGACTGCAGGGAGGAGTTTGCTGGGTACAAAGGGGAAGCAGCTACGCCAGTTCCTCCTCTTGCGCTGAGAAACTGAGCCACCAGCCGGAGCGTTGTGTTTTGTGAATTACGTGTTGTTTGTTGTGTGTTGTCAGAGGCGGAGTAGGAGCTGGACTGCAGCCACGGAGCCAGTTCCAGATCACAGAGCACTACCTTCCCTTCACCAACATCAGCACACCCCGTGTGGATTACAGAGCACTTTCATGCACAGGACACTCGGGATTTCACTGTGGACACTTTCTGTTTGTTTTTGTATTTTTGTTTTGCAGCCAGCTGTGTTCCCCCAATACCCTCGCAGGTAAAGGGGAGGTTTATTTTAATAAACACGGTTGTTTTTGTGGGAGAAATACTGTTTCAGGACTGTTATTTATTCACACACCACTCGCATCCGTCACAAACCCTCAAACATACTGTTCTGAATTTTTCATTAACTGAAAACACCCAATGCCCTGTGGCTGTTAGATCATTTTTCTTTTTTTCTTTCTTTTTTACCCTTTAGTATATTTTCATTACTTATAAATGACCAGGTCTGCTAGAACATATGTATAATAAAAGCTCAAGTCAATAACAATTAGAGCAACCTCCATTACAATATATAATGTAACATAGTCCACTGATCTGAATAGATGTTGGACAGACAAGCTAATGGACTGTAGCAAACTAGAAAGGAACTTTCCTAAATCAATGCTTGTAACTTAATCCAGTGTGCATACGTTTCAAACCAAATATAGATTAAACACATTGATTCTACACTATATTCATGTTTAAGCTCTCACAGGTTTTGTCTTTTCTAAAGTCATATGATTTGTAGATGTCTTTGTAAGAATGTTGTTAAAATGAAATGCATGTAATTTTTCATACAGTATATATAATATATCATGTGGGTAAATGCATGGGGGGGGGGAGCTAACAAAAAATATACAGTAAAACCCCTTCCCCTCGTTTATAACTCTCTCGGTTAGAACGTTCATATTGTGTGTCCCCGAGACCCGCTTTTATAGTGAGAGAGCACTGTGTATATATATATATATATATATATATATATATATATATATATATATATATATATATATCAAACTAAAAAAGCTAGGATCATTCTACATTTTTTTTTCATTTATTTCCTTTGCAACAACTCAAACTACCAGACTCTTCTCAGTGTCCATTAGCAGGTAAGATTATTTTGTTAGCTCTATGCATTTTAAACCAGAAACAAAAATGATATATTGTCTAGTACATAATGAATTTGAGTGATGAAGGGTAAAGCATTTCGTTAGTGAGAGTGGTGCCCATGTCCATGCCATCATAGCTAGGTTAGGTGTAGAAGTTTAGGAGAGGTTCTCTTCAGAGACTGATGATTACCATGTAAACCCCCTGTGGAATTGCGCTGTTGGGAAATAACTATAATCGAAACACACATTGATGTGATGGTAGAACTAAATACAGATGATGTTTATATCAAGTCTGGAGATCTTTCAACATCAACAACAGGCTGAGATACTGTACGTACCTATATTCTGTAGCCTGAGCTTACACAGTAGTCTTCCACTGAATAAAACAATCCACCAAATCAAAATTGTGAATAGGAATGATCATCATTCCTATTCATGTTATTAATTATTTTACCTGTTGCAAGCATTCACAGTCTATTATGTCCTACCTACCATATCATGAACGCTGTCTTGTCACCTACCCTAATGGCTACAACTGCACACCTCCCATTGGTGCTTGAATGTCACTCATACTGTTTTTGTATTCAACCTAAAGAACAATCTTTTTTGGAGTCCCCTCCCAAGAATTTAATAAAGTACAAAACAAGTTCTACAGCTGACTTTTGGTGTCAGAGCTAACATTGTGCTAAAAGATAGATTTTTCACACCAATAAAGGTGTCTGAAGAAACTTCCCTCAGAACGACTGACACGTATGGGTTTTATGCAGCTTGGGACTCATTACCACACGCTTGTGGTTGTAGTAATGACTTCTAGGCTGTAATGGGTTATCAACAGCACACAGTCTTGTAGCCATCTGGTTAGACTGGATTTGTCAATCAGGCTATTGTTATTGAGCAGAACCAAGTTGCTGATGGATACATGCTACTTTGCCCTTCATACTCCCCTCTGTGAACATTGCAATTACTTACTGTATGTAAAAGGGAGCATTGTTTATTGTCAGGGCAAAGACCTTCTGTATGACTAGCAGCTCAGACCTTGAGTAACATTGAGTGCTCGTAACATGTTGTTCCTACACCTATATATAGTGTACGAAGTAAGACAGCATAGAAGAGGTGGGCCAGGACATCAGGGCCAACACAGTACTCTACATTTGTCAAGGTAGCATATTGCAGTATCTCACTCACTGTTGTGTGGGATAGTTACATTAAAAAGTTATTTATTCTGTTTATAATAGCATTCATATCCTCTGCACCGGCCATTTCATATAGATAATTGACCTTTGCTAAGTGTCATCATCTTCAGCTTAGGATACCCAACTGTTGCTGAGGTAATTTAGCTAACAGGTAATCACTACTGCAATAGATATTGTTGCTTAATAGTGTAAACTTGTTCAATACCACAATGTTGAACTTTTCTGACATCCCACAAGTGTACACTGAATGAGCCAGAATGAGCTTGATTTATGAAGAGCTGCTGCTAAAGAGCCTTCCTTCCTGAAAAGTAAACATTCACAGTTTAATAACAGACGAGAAGTAACATACACATATATTTAACATTGAATTTTAATATTGAATTTTGGTACCGTGCTTGTCCAATGTAGTTAAAGAGATCTGAGGTCAAACTCATTATGTGGAATAATAACTGTTTGAAGTTCATGAGCTGACTGAAGTCACGGGATGAGAGCAATTAAATCTAATGCCTCTTTTTTCCACTGTACAACCGAGCCACACCAGGGCCGCACCGAACCCTCACTGTGCGGTTAAGGAGAGCCTGGGTTGTTGTTCCACTGCAGAGCCGAGCCATGCTACTGACGTCACATGCAACAAAAAGCTTTTATTAATTATTGTTATTAATGAACTCGGTTTGCCATAAGATACGCAAACAGATGGTGTTAAGAAATGAATAGACTAATGGTACAGCTCTATCTTGTATCGCTATATCTGTTCAAGGGGAAAAATAAGTTTTTAAAAATATGATTTGTCAAAGATATCCCCTTTAAGGATAGTTGTTGTTTTTTCTAGAGTTGTTTTTTTGTTTGGGTGCTTAAAAAAAAGAAGCTGTGCGAGCGCAACGAGAGCCGTAGTTGTATGTAGGGTACAGCTCTACAGCATTTTCTTTTACTATATTTTTGTACATATGTTTTTTCTTTTCTTTGCAGCATTTCTTTTCTTTATATTAATATAATAAAGATCAAACATGAGAAATTTGGCAGAATTTTGTGTTTTTGAGTGTGTGAGTTAAGTGTACTGTTCAAATCGTCATAAATTCAGGCGCCCGACTGCAGGTCTTCCTAAACACATCTATGTGTCCACAGAGAAACTAGAGTCTGCACTTCCTCAGTGTCCCAAGGCTGTACTTTTCTCTCATCACACTCTCTGCCTGCCATGTTTGTTGTTTGTCTTTCTGGAGTGTACTGATTGATGCAACGTAATGACGAACATCCTTAACCCCGCCCCTGGCCCGGCTTAGCTCCAAGTACTGCACGCACCCAGGACTGGTGACCGTGTTAGTATATTGTGGGACGGATATTCGTGTTTGTTATTTGGGACTGTAACCCTGTTGTTATTTACTCCGTGCACTACACATTGCTGTGTATTGCCGGGGGATTATTATTTGGTCACCAGACCCGGATACAATTAAAAACTGTTCCAAACTGGATTATAACTCTCTGTGTTTCATTACTGCACTCCATCACCCCTGCACCTGCACGCACCACTTACCACTTTGCCACAGCCCTTTAACTAGAGATTATTTTAAATAAGTTCATGTCTGCAGTGAGTCTGCCTGTTATGGTATATGACTGTCTTCTTGTATGCACTTCAATGCCCGTCCAAATTCTGGTAGTTTAAAAAACGAATAGGCTGAGGCCTGGGTATGAATTTAGATTGAAAAATTACTGAGCTTGGTTGTCCCTCAATACAATTAATGATTGCATTTTACAGTGCATGCAATTGATATTGATCAATTAGAAACCATTAATTAGAAAACTAAAGCACTGAGAAAAAAATATAATCTAACAATGGTTCCTTTGATGCTTTAGCCACACAAATGTTTTGTGATTCGAATCAATTCCAATGAGAATAGTATCACATGCTTCCAATATAAACAGTATGTATTAGAGATGGGAAAAGTTCAACTGGTATAGATCTGGCCTGAAGCTCCCATCCTGGGCATTCAGTCAGGGTTAATATGTAGCAGTGTGTCCTTGTGCTGTGCTTGGATCCCTAACCACTTATCTAGCTACAAGTCAAGCAAGCAAACAAATGTATTTTTAAAGGAACTTGTACTGCCACAAAGCAAGGTATCTATGCGAGACAAAGGAGGTCGTAAGCAGAATTCACAGCCTCTAGTCCAGGTCATTTTTAGTATAGTGAGAGAGAGAATAAGTTGAAAAATAGGAAAGGTCACTTTGCCACATGATCTGAAATTGGATAATTTATGGTAATAACAGATAGAATCTGGTTATTTTTCTATTTTAAGAGCTATAGTGCCTTACTTGGTGGGGGTGGGTTAGAGGTGGGGGTCAAGGAACACTATTGGTATCCATGAGGATATTATTTTCATCACGCACCAGACAATTCAAAAAATGTTGAAACACTTTGGTCATATGAAAAAATCAATACCACTCAATATTTGAGTACTCAGAACTACTAAGAACAGTTGCAAACAATATAAAAAGGTAGTTTAAAAAAATGTATATGTGAAAATGTAATTTTCTTTAAAATCTTTTTTTTTTTTTAATTAAATAATGTTTGGCAGACATGCCACACTTTTTTAAGAAACCAACAATAATCTAGAACATAGTCATGATAAACAAAGTTTATTTAAACAGTTAATTTTTGTTTTTACTTACGATCACATAACAGCCGCCTTTAATACACCATAAAAGTGGTTACATTCAGTGCCTTTCAGAAACCTAAAACTGCATATTTTTCCCAGCTGGATTGAATATTACATTAATATTTTAAATGATCAACTCCGCTTGAAACCTTTAGCAGCAATCACATGAAAAAAAGCATTGCATTCCTAATAGCATTTAACATTATAAAGGGATGTTTATGTAAGTATTCACACTATATCATTATTACAAAAAAAAAGCTGTGGTTTCTTATGTTTCCCAACCCACGACTTAGAAATCTACACAACCTAAAATTGGCAAGGATAACTCTTAATTTACAGTGACTGAAACAAATCAAACATGTGGTACATATTCTTATGACTGGGAACATCCTCCCATTCATTCCAAGCACTGCCCCGTACCTATTATACTACATCATCTCATTCTCTCTGGTGCTTCAGATTGAACATGAGGTTCCAGGAGCTTCTTGATGAAGTTGGTGGGTTCTCCAGGTTCCAGTGTATGGCAGTTCTTTTCCTTTGCGTTCCAAGAATCATTCTTCCCTTCCGTTTCATGCTCCACAACTTCATCTCAGCTGTGCCCCCTCATCACTGCACCACCCTAGAGATCCAAGGTGCTTTCTCCACACTTACTGAAGATGAGAGTCTGTCTGCAAGCATCCCCAGAGAGTCTGATGGGTCTTTCAGCTCATGCAAAATGTTATCCACAAAGCAACTTCATATCCTGTACAATAACCCTGGAAAAATGTCCAATTGTGCCTTGCCAACAGGGGTGGGTGTATGACCAGTCACAATTTATGTCAACCAAAGCATCTCAGGTAAGCAAACACATTAATGTTTCAGTCAACTGCTTCTGTTTTTTTGTATTAATAAAGAACACAATAGCATGGTTTTGTTTTTCTCAAATCATATACAGGATAATTGTGGTACTAGTGAGAAGGGAACTAGAGTATTTTTTGATAATGACTACATCCTTCTGCAGTCAGAATGAAGTCGAAGTTATGTAAAAGTGAATTTCTTGTTTATTTAACTGTTACACCTCTATTAAGATTTAAGTGAACATGTATATACATTTCAAAGGGAAACTTAGTGAACATCATTGCATGAAAACGACAGTGGTTTGTTTGTCTTTTACCTGATTACTGTATTATGAAAACATAATAGGAAAACTTACATTTATCAGTGGCAGTACATACTGTTTCCCCCATTAAGGATAAAAATAACACATTACATTAGTCAGTACCATAGAAAGCAGTAGTTCACCTACAGCCACAGTATATGCAATAGAATATCTTAAATAAAGTGTCAAGGCAAAACATTTCCTATAATTCTATTGGGTCACACATTAACTTCTTAAAAATGCAACAGCAACCTTTTTTTACTGCTAATAGCATAAATGTTCCTAACACAGTGGGGCAGTATTACATTGCAGTACACTTTTACTTTATAATTCTACAACGTACATTTATAACTAGGGCTGAATGTGGGCAGAAAGTACAGTCATTATTATTTTTTTATATTTTAAAAACCACATGTCTGTGCTCTTGTTGTTAAACAGGGCAAGCATGGTAGAAATATGGCATTCATTGAGGAGTTTAACAGTGTAATCAAAGTTTTTAAGTTTAGATATTATCTATTATGTTCTGTGTCGATCCACCTCCCATGCCATTTTTCTGTTTCAATTCATAATTTCATTATTTTCCCAGGTCCTCATCCTTTTCTCACTTCTGCTACTGACACAAACTATTCCAATTAATCATTTTACTTTAGTTATTTTTTCCATCCCCCTTTTGTACCCTTTTCCATCTTGTGTATCACCCATTTAGACAGGGGCCACAGAAACTACGGTGGTGCTTTAGTGGTTGGCGGCTAGCAGGAATATAGTCCAACTACGCCAACCACAAATTCTCTAAGGAAGAGAAACCTGCAAAAAGCATTCAAATGGCACATGCCACTTACCTTTTGTAATCTTTCCTAATGTTATTTTAATTGAAGCAGGAAATATGCTGGAAAAGTGCTGCACCATTATCAAAATGCCAGTAGAGAGCAATTGAAATGGTGTGTGAGGAGAAAAAGCTGAACCTAGCACTGCAACTGTCTTTTTCATTGGAGTCACACTGGGAGCTGTTGTATTTGGCTACCTGTCAGACAAGTAAGTTATTCTGATCTCTGTATGGTGTATGTACTGATTTACTGTGATAAACACATTCCCCCCCTCTGCTTTCCATGACTTCTGTGGGGAGTGTTCAATCCCAACTCCTTTGCACCGATGGCAAACTCCTTTTTTATCAAATGAAGAAGATCTTTAACAGCTACCACCTAGAACAAGATCTATTATTTAATAGTTTACTAGAAATGTCACTGTCAGTATAATTAACAAACACATTTACATTGTGCAATCTTTGATCTGTATTAAAGACTTTTTCAGCACAAAAGCAATTTACTGTAATACTAGACAGCAAATAACACACTAGTACCAAAACAACAGAGTGCAACTCTGAATGTCTTTATTTATATCCTAGTGAACCAGTTACGACTAGTTAACAAAGTTTTGGACCATCTTCTGATGTTTATATAACAGGTATGGACAAGATTGCAAGAAAGTTTTTCAAGGCTAGAACTTTCACCACTTGTTGTAAATTCTATCCATCAGGAGAAAAGTTTTTCAGGGGATTAATCCAGACCTTTTATTATCTTGTAATTTCAACATTGCTACTTTTTATATAGGCTACATTTTCAAGTGAGCTGCATTAGATCTGTGTTTTATTAGTAGTATTTTGTGACATATCTTTGTCTTGTGCAGAGAACGTTGCTCGTCTTTCCTACATACTTTATATTGTATATTACGTATATACATCTCAAAAATATGCTTTTTAATATAATTTTAACAGACTATGCTCCTAGTGTCCTTCTTAGCCACAGCAGTCTCTGGGTCAATGGCTGCGTTTTCAGTCTCCTGTGTGATGTTTGCTATAACTCTCTGTGGTGTGTCCCTGACTGGAATGTCAATCATTTCTTTAGCTCTAAGTCAAGTGAGAGCAATTTCATGTTTTCTTACTTTTCACATGCTTCTACTGAAAGGGTTTGTCAAGCATAACCCATTGTTGGGGTCTCTGCAAAAGGTGCAAAGTGTTTTAATACTTCCTGGTTGGCTGAAACAAGTGACAGCACAAAATGTCCTGTTTATAGTCTAGATACTATTTCGTATCACACGTTATTTTTAGTTTTGTCACTTTATCTGGGAAGTCAGTCTTAACACAATATGGAGATATCACAAGAGAAATGTAAGAAACTTTAAAAATGTACGAATGAGAAGAGGCCATTCGGCCCATCTATGCTTGCTCATCCAGTTCCTAGTAGCTGATGGGTCGCATAAGAACTTAAGAAAACAGGATTGAACCCTGGCCTCTAGGATCTGAGATTGAGTGCTCTTTATGTGAAGACATACTGAAGTCAATTTGTGTTTAAAAACAAGGTAACTAGATATACTGGCAACAGCCGACAGTAGTTCTTCAAAAAAACATGACATTAAAAATATAGTTCCATATAATCCTATCACCCTAATATGTATGTTACACGTTTAGGCATACACATGCACAGTAAAATGTTAAGACATTTCTTTTTTAACTCACCTCCCAATGTAGTTAGGATAACTTTTATGTGCCTCTTTTGTTAAGGCTACAAATCCCGGAATGCATTGCAATATGATTTAGAAACTGCCCCAGTGAAACTGGGGCCAAACAGGCACTAACTTAAGCCTAATACAATTGTAAACAAATTAAAAAAGGGGTCTTCTATTTTTTATATACTTACAACATTTTACAGGAAATACATTCTTAATACTTTCATCGTGGGTTCAAAGCTACTACATATGTTTTAAATATGTTGTTTTTTTAATGCCATGTCTCCCAAATCCATTGTAAAAATGTCACAAGTCACCTTAGATATAGAGGGAATTTCTTAGGAATTTGGTCTTACAAAACATGTTGACAGGTAGTCTGTAGATCCCTGGCCTTGACCTCAGCCCGAATTTGGCTGCTACGTAGCAGTTACATAGTAGTGACTTTTTGGTTCTTTAAAATAATGAGAATGAGTACCACTGAAATGCAAAATTTAAACATCTCTTATCATTGTTGAATAAATATAGCTTTCTAAAACCACCATATGCTTAAATGACATGCATGCATATATTAGTGCCATTTCTGATGTGAAACTTTTTTCTATGTGCCAAGCAAAGTACCAGGTGCAGAAGATCCATTTCGAAACTACTCATACTGGCATCTGGTGAAAACTGCCAAAATGAGAAGAATCACGCTGGGCTCTGGAATAGTCTGGTATGAAGATGAGCTACTGATTGCTTTTCTAAAACCTTTATCTCAATGGCAGCTGCCTACACATGAAATATTTTTGTGAGCAAAAACAGCTTGTAGAGGATTTCCGGAGAAATGGTCATCTCTTTCTTTAACCCTCTCTCTATCTCTCTATGTGTGTAAGCTTTTTGAAAAAATATGACCTTTTAAACCTGAATACCAAACCCTGCCGAATTGGCCTAAGCTCAAACAATTTAGTAATTTCCTTGAGTCTAAGTGGATGGATGTGTCACAAAACTGGTAAGGAGGAGGAGTTCCTGAGTCACATAAGCAAATGACAGACTGGAATGACGAGCAAACCCTACTCCCTCCTCCAGATCCTGTATTAATCATGCTGTGAATCAATAAGAAGCAGTGGAGTTGTCCTGCTTTCTCCTGCATATCACTGTCTCTCTGTGCTGTACCTCAGCAAGACAGAGGTGGTTCTGCAGTTAAAAAAATATATATGAAAAGGATTTTAAACACCAGAACATTAAAATGATTCTAAATACAGCAGTCTATGCACGTGATCAGCAGTTTATTTATTTTTCTAAAATACTTTGTTTTATACACCCATTATTCAATGAGCAGCACAAATAATTGACAAGCCCTCATCATTGTGTTTTAACGACAGCTTTGGAGTTGCTTTAACATATTATGGAATCAGCTTTAAAATAACGGGGTTTGGTGTGGACATGTACCTCACTCATTTTATCTACGCAGTGATTGAGATACCAGCCGAAGTGAGCTGTTACTTTGTGCTAGATAAAATTGGACGAAGAAATAGTCAAGCTTGGTTTTTGATTATAACAGGGATCTTAATAGCAATTAATATAGCCATTCCAACAGGTAAGCAAATAATATCTTCCTTAGCATGCTGTACCTCATGAAGGAAATAATGTGCAGCATTAGGCTATCACACTTTATTTTGAAACTTAGGCCATTCACAATTGTGCCTTTGTATTTCATTATAACGCTGGTTCTATACTGGGGGCAATGGCAGCACAAGGGCAGCTGCAGTGGTAAGATCTATTTTCATATGCTGATATATCAATGGTATTAAAATGGCATGAACCAATGGGATCAACAAACAACCAGTGTGCTCCCATATTGTATTGCCATTGCTGGTAATTCATGAATAATGGTTCTTATAAGGTTTTGTGAAGATAATTAACTAGTATTAAAAGGGTATCCAAAGAGATATGCTGTTGGACAAAGTAAGTTCTGAGAAAATGTATTGTGTCTGTTTTTATGAAACTGTACTGTTGTTATGGAATTCAAAAGCAGTTAAAAACATTTTTGTGAATTTCAAACTTTATTGAATTCACCAAAACAATCTTAAAGCTTTGTGAATAGGGCATAGCTTTTGAATTTTTTTATGTTATGTCATTTGGTGATACATCATAACAGTATGTGAGGCACAAGCATGTTTAATATCAGTATTCGTGTGGAAAATATAAAACATAACGATTAGATTTACAAGTACAGTGGAACGTCGCATATCCGACCGCCACATAACCGCCCTGATCAATGAACCGCCTCGCTAAATAAATAAATAAATAAATATTAAAATTAGGCTACAAGAGTAAAGGGGCATTCACACCGGACATGGCGCAGCAGTGCCACGCGGCAAGAACAATTGTTTTCAATGAAGGCGGTCACGCGCAGCGGCAGAGGGAAGTGGCACTCAAGAGGCACCTGTAGTTAGGAATTCAGTTGATGCCACATGGACAGAAAGAGGCAGGTTTTTTTTTTTCTTTAAAGAGCCCTTATGGCTACAGCTTCTATTTCTATCAATATTGTTATGTTGAGATCATTTATACATTGGGAGACCAAATAAAATGACAGAAGACAAATAATCTTTATATTTGTGTAAAACAAAAGTCTTGAAATAATCCACTGTTGCAAATGCTTTTTTAAGCAGCTGCAGAAAATGTATTTTTTCTATTTCACATCCAGGCACAAAGATGATTCAGGAAACCAGCCTCCTCCGCAATGGAGTGGAACACCGATAAGGGATTTCGGTAGACTTGTAACTTAACTTTCAGGGTTTGGTAGTCAAGTTGCTATAGAGATTTAAAAAAATAAATAAATAATAAATTGCACCTGAGGACAAAGTACTGCATATGCTTGAATTATGTATTTTGCACTGTGTGTCATTCCTCAGCAGTTTTCCTAATACGTGGTTCCAGACTATTTCATATGTACATGTATTGAAAATTTGAATGCAACACTTGTATAAAACATTTGTAATTAACTGAATACATTAATTGATATCCACTCCTTTTCTCTACATAGGTCTCCCATTCTAGAATCTGGAAGCAAATTAAAGTTAGCTTATACTATAGTTTACAAAGGGTATATTCAGGGCCGCCGAGAGCCTTCATAGGTCCCAGGGAAGGACTGGTATTCGAGCACTGCATAACCCTTAACCTGTGAAAGCATGTTGATAGATAAGTAATTACAATAACAAACGTGCTTGGTTGGCTTTACACAATCGGTATTAAGTGGCACTGCTGTAGCTGGGATACCTATTCATTAAAATATGCCCTTTGATGACCAAATACGTTGGTTCAATTCAACCCAGATAATATCCAAATTATACACACTGCTCACCCTCCTTTCCTGGGTCCAAGCTTACTACTGTAAAGAGCTGAAAAATAACATTAAAACTGACAGAGCAACTTATTCAACAAATCCACACTTCCAAATAAAAACTACTATAAAAACTACTAAAATGCTTTCATAAAGCAAGATTGAGGCGTATACACACAGATGCAAATCATAAACACACACCGAACATTTCTCCCTATAAATTTCAAACATTGAATTTCAAATAAATGAATAGTATTTTGCATACATTAGACTACCACAGAAGCACACTGGTTCAGGGTACAGTACTATAGTCTGTAGTGTAGTGTAGTGCAACCTTACCCTGAAAAAAATTAATAAAAGTGGTTTTAATGTGGTGATGGGCTCAAACACAAATGGTCCTGTGCAGGGCTGAGGGACTGGTGCTGTTACTTGTTTATTTTTTATTTTTGAAATGTTCGGTATTGTTTGACCAGAATTTGACTTGTTTTTTGTTTTTGCCTTCACCAGGGCCCCTTTTGAGCCAGCAGGCCCCGGGGAAATTTCCTTCACCTCCCTGCCCTCTCGGTGGGCCTGGGTATATCTATTCTGTCTTCCCCAGAAGTGGTGGCATGGAAGTTCCCTAACAAGAGCTATGTTCAATTTGTCTAGCTGCACTGTACATTATGGGCTGCGATGACAGGATTGATTTGACAAGAAAAGTCTGCAAGGCATTACGTGATAATTTATTTCCAGGGGTGCAAATTTGGTTCTATGGCGCTAGATTTTAGCACCAGGGTACCTCATATAGCACCAGCAACATTAAATTCTGGCGCCAGTAGACGTGTAAAAATGTATTTATATTCCTTAGCAACCATAGATGATGATAGTTTCTCATTGGGTCTGGACTCACCTGGCTCACCCACACTCATCCACATACACAGAAGCAGAGAAGGTTTGTGTCATGTGGGAAGCTGTGAGGAGGGTTGATTAGGGCAGGGTTTGATCATTTAGCACCAGTAGGCTGTCTGATGCTAAACTTTCAAAATAGTTTAGCACCAATTTTCAAAACGATTTCCACCTCTGTTTATATGTATGTATTTAACAACACTACAGAGATGCACACGTTCCAGAAGCCTAAACCTCAGTTCAACTGTGGCATATACAATTAACAACATGGTTTGGAGTTGTTTAAATTAATTAATTACACATTAATTAAAGGTTGACTTGACACTTTTTTTTCCATCCACACAAACAAATGTTCTCATTACGATATAGCACACAAAACATCTGCTGTCATACATTTTTGTGAGATTTTTTTTGTTTTTTTAAATACAAAAATCTGTCATAAACAGCATTACCAGGATAGGTGGTTATCTGTAGTTTTGGATGTGGAAGTAACCTAATATTCCCTACCAAGACACAATACAGGTATAAGTTCTGGTACACCCAAAACTTGAAAGACAGCATCTTGTTATACAGGAAATGCCTGTGTTCAATGGAATTGTACACACAGTTCCCAACATAAGGTGTCCTGGTTTTTCTCAAAATATTTATGTTTTTTTATATTATTTACATAATATAAAAACATAAATATTTATTTTTTTATATTATTTACATAATGTAAACCTTCATAAATAAAGGTTTGGTGGTCCAGTAGTTAAAGAAAGGGGCTTGTTACCGGGTTCCAGGTTCAATCCCAGCTCAGCCACTGACACTCTGTGTGTGACCCTGAGCAAGTCACTTAACCTCCTTGCACTCTGTCCTTCGGATGAGACATAAAAACCCAGGTCCTATTGTAAGTGACTCTGCAGCAGCAGTTGTGATGCATAGTTCACCCCCAAGTCTCTCTAAGTTGCTTTGGATAAAAGTATCTGCTAAATAATAATAATAATAATAATAATAATAATAATAATAATAATTTCTGAGCTGTATTTTAAACTCTATTGTATGGGAAATCCCAGTTAATCTCATGTATCTTGTCAGCGCAATCTTGATATTCTGCTTTCATCAGCTTGCATAGACTGGAGCAGGGAATGAAGGGTGAGCGAAGCAAGTAGTTCGAATCCCACTCACAAGACGTTGCAGATCTTGGCAGGGTTTAAGAGGAAAGTCAGATGGCCCCCATTTCTTCCAGTGTTCAGTAGATTGGTAACAATTGTTTGGTCAGTGAGTTCCGGCAGAGAGACAGTTGGATTGGCCTAATAAACACTGATTTATAAATCCATGACTACAATTGTTTGGTACATTTACAAATAATGAATTTGTTTGAGATCATTAAGAGAGTGAAGCAGGTGAGGTGCTTCATGTGTTTCAGTAACACCACCAATGCCAGGTTGTGGGCAATGTTAGTGGCTGTTCTGCTTTGTACAGTACACTGTATATTTGTGTGTTTCTATGTTGTACCAACTCGAACGTCGTCCCAATCTGATATTGGCCCATAGCTCTTGAAACCTTAATGGGAAAAATATATGGTTACAATATGACCGTATGTACACTATTACAGATTCAGACAGCTTTTCAACTCACATTGCATTGCATTCTGGTGCACGTTACCTTTCACAACAAATGGATTGTGAGTTGAAAAGCCTGAACTGCACCAAAATGGCCTAGTGTATATGAAGTCAAATGGTAACCCTAGAAAGAGATTTGATAGTTGGAACTGATCCTTCACTTCCAAAAAAGGAAAATAAAAGGAGAAAAGTGTATGTAAGTGAGGTGAGGCAGCTAGAATTAACATCACATGGGAATGGGGACGGGAAAGATACATCTTTAACAACCCCCCTTCCTGATTCTTTAGTTAATATGCTGAATGAACATTTAAATAATTAAAAAATAATAATAATTTATAGTATTTTGAAAAGATAAAAAGACCACTTTTTCTGTTCTATAATAACCAGAAACTTTGGAGTTTTGAAGACCATTAAGAGTACAGGTACTTTTGTTTTCAATGGTCTCCAAGTCCATCGGGCGATTATACAATAAGCGATAGAAAGGGTTGTCTGGCACTCTTCTATCATCTCAGTTAAAAGAAGAAGCAACTCCACACTGACTCGCTTAAATAAGCGAGTCAATGATGAAGTTTACAAACTTCCTGGCAGACATTGGAGGCTTTGGGGGGTTCCAGGTTTTTATTTTCATCATCCTATGCTTTCCTATGATTCTCCCGTGGCACTTTCTGCTCCACAAACTTCATTTCAGCTGTACCCAGTCACCACTGTGCCATTTCAGACCCAGACAATGGAGACATCTTTGGGAACCTTACTGCACACCAGAAACTTGCTGTCAGCATCCCAGTGGAGCCTAGTGGGACTTTCAGCTCCTGCAAGATGTTCTCTGATCCCCAGTTTCAACTGCTTTCCAACTCCTCCGTGGAGGCTGGAAATGTTGCTGCAACTGTGGAGTGCCAGTATGGATGGGTTTATGATACATCTATATTCTCTTCAACTCTAGCAACAGTGGTAAACCTTTTTTTTAAAATCTTTTTAAGGTAACGTTAAGTCCAAATGGGTTTCAGGTTAACTCGTTATGTACCATCTTTTGAAGGTATTCTAAATCACTTATAAAACAGTCACAGTTATTGATTTTTCAAAATAGCAGTTTTTATCCAGTGGACAGATTTAATATTTGCTTAAATGAAAACATACCTATTGAATCTTTATTTCTAAGACAATTCTAACAAGAGATCTGGATAAACTCATCTAGGACAAAGAATGCCATTTGTTAAGCTAAATTCTTACTGTAAAGATCGGCTAAGCTTGACTTTGTTAAGCACATTTAGATTGTTATCAGAACTATGTATTGAACTTCAAACAGATTTTTATTTACACCTTGTATCTTGAAACTGAGAACAGGACCATGTAAAGTTCTTACAGACATTAAGTCTGAGGAATGTATATTTAATGAGAGTAATACTGCCATCTAGTGGACGATAGAGATGGTTCAGTTTGTAATTAAAATACATTGGCTTTGCTGGTAAGCTATGTTAACTGTTATACAAATGATATATACTTGTGAACTCTTAAATGTACAAAAATAGAAAATGTAAGGTATTAAAAGCCTTAAATAAATCACTTAAAATTAAGTAATTTATCATTTAGGAAAATGGGACTTGTATGATTTATTTTGGCACTGCATTGTGTAAAATCACATCAGGACAATAGAAATGTGATTATTAAGTGAAAATGAATAACTTAGGAAAAGTTATTTCACAAAAGAGTGTTTTTAACTGAATGCATTTTCTGTGATTTATGATCTTTTGTTCAAATGAAAATGGGGAGGTGTCTTTTTGATGAAGTTATGATGTCATCTGTTTACATTCAAAACAGCCAATAAAATTACCTGATGGAGTTTACCAATGGAATGACTAGCAGTAACGAAATATAAAACACAACTGCTGTAGCCTGTAACAAGAAGAGGAAACCCCATGGTGTGTGGTTCTGTTGCATTGTGGGACATGGAGCCCTGAAGAAAAAGCGGTCATGTTTTTCCTAACAACCTTGAGTGAAGAGGACTACAAACTGAAGATCAGGTTTCTAAACTGAAACACTTTTTAACCACAAGGAGAAAGCTATATACATTGATTCTTCATTGTGAGACTGTTTCAACTTTCTTCACATATAAGGACTGGTAACTAAACAACTTATGAATTTCCATGGTGCATAAATCGATTATATGATTAATGCTGTTTAAATTTAAGTAATATTAAACTATGCTGAATTGCATGATCGAATATGAATGCATTGTTGAATGTTGAATATATTTAGAATCTTAATTACAACTGAATATATGGTTAATTTGTCTTGAACATACATAGTATAATACATTGAAAACAAATTACTACAATCAAATACAATCTACTTTTGTTTTTGTAACTTTAATAAAAGAAGGCATTTACTTTCTACACAATTTGTCGTTTTGTTTTTGTATGTTGAAACAAGCACTGATATATGATAACACTGAATTGAATCAAAGTTGAATATTGTCTAATCCTTAAATCATATGCCGAATGAGTCAATCATATTTATAGCCAGAATTCTATGATTACTGTAGAATATATATATGCATATGTTTAAGTCTAACTTTTGATTGCACTTGGATATGAATGTAGTATTGATGTTGATATAGAAGAATAGTCACATAAAACCCTAGATCATTATAGTAAGGTATTGTTTATACAAAGGTAAAGGCGTGTCTTGAGAAGATATCCAAATACATGTCTTGAGATAGCATAAGGATTTATGTTACAATTACTATATCATAACTTTTATCACCACAGGATGTCTATACACTATAAAGAATAACGCATATAAATATACACAGCATGCAGCTACAGCTCCTTTAACACAGGAGTAGGTTGTCAGAGACAAGGGTAGGGTAGGCTACTTAAGTTTATTGTTCGACTGCCATTGAGGTTTTTTTTGTTTGTTTTTTTTGGACTGTGTTATTTTATCTAAAGTGAACAGAAGAAGACAGGGGAAAAATATGCATTTTCTACTATGTTATAATCTTTTCAGTTTGCAGTATAATTACAAATAATTTAATTTCTACTTGGTTTTCTATATTTAATTGGTTAATTGCAATAATGTACAGTACAGTATGTGTTGTGGTTTATCATGGTTTATACAACAACTGGACACTGATCTCCCATTGTTTTCTAGTATTAAGTAAAATATGTCACGTTGCAAGGCAGACATAAAGCTATAAACCTTACATAATTTACTGTATTACTACCAAATCATGGCACACAAACGACACACAAATACAAACTAGTCAAGGCCTTTAATTTGGTTTTCACTAAATAATTAAAATGTATGTATAGTATGTTTTTGATGCTGTTTAGAACTAGCATTGATTTAATCAATGTCTAAGTCAAAAGTAATATAAAATACCAACTAAAAAATGTATGTATTTCTAATGTATGTATGTAATCATTGTTATGCAGTACAACGTGTGGAGTAGTGATTAGTGATTGCTCCAGTAATAAACCAACTGTATAAATGGGTAATTGTATGTAAAAAATAATGTGATATCTGTAGAAAGTGAAATAATGTGATATCTTGTAACAATTGTAAGTCACCCTGGATAAGGGTGTCTGCTAAGAAATAAATAATAATAATAACGTGTGAAAAATGGTTAATCAAAGGGTAAGTATACCAAAAGCTGTTAGCTGTGACTTCCTCACACTAGCTTATCTGAGCAGAAACTTGAGATGGCTGGCAAATTAGTGTGGAATTAACCATGGTTAAATTAAACGATTAATAAACAATGAAGCAGACCTCTGTGCAAACTGTGTGACATTGTTTTCAGTCAGGGTGAAGGATTAGGGGTTTACTAGTCACACCAGTTATATAATAGTGAAGTTGGCACACACTGTTTTGCTGAACTCTGTGAATGAAAATAAAAAATTGTTTTGCTTTTTTTTGTTAAGTGGGACATGGTATGGTGTGATGATAGGAACCATTGTATTTGGCAGCTTCTCAGATAAGTAATTTTTTATTGTATTGCTTCCTTTTAATGTAAAACATTCCTCTACCACCCTTGAAAATGCATATATACTACTGTCATTTTGAGTTTTCTATTCATTTTGTTACCTGACACTTAATAAAAAACACCTGTGCAGTACTCTCACCACTGATATATACACGCTTTGTCAAAATATTTACCTGCTTTTTTTGTTGTTGTTTTTTTTACCTTTTACTTGTTTACATGCAATTACCTGTAAGGGTGATCATAAAGATTTGAGCTTGACTGGACTGTGTTTGGGAATTGTAAACTTGGTTGCTTTTCTGCAAAGGAGAATCCGCCCCTAACCAATACGCCATCAGCAAGAGCATAAAAGCTCTGTGTGTTATTCTTTCATGTCGCTTCTTTTTGTTTCAGCTGCTCCGTCAAGCGCTGGGAGGCCGAAACAGGAGTTGACCGCTTAGAGCCTGGAGGAAGGGCAGCCCTCAGCCACGGACTCCCTGAGGTTTCCACTAAAAAATTAAAAATATGTCAGTAGGGGTTTTTCCATACCCGAGTGCTGAGCGGTTCGTATTTAGTTCTGCGGGGTGAGTGGTTGGGTTGGACAGGCTGGGCTCTCTCCCCCAGCACAGTCATGCTCTGAGGGACGGGCCATGTCTCAGCTGCTGATTTTCATTAAATTCAATATTTTGTGGATAGGTGGCAGGGCGCCACTGTGGAGCGTGTTAATTATTTATTATTATTCATTCATGGTTTGGCGGCCTCGTCTTTTTGGGGGGAGGTGGCCACAGCCACTTCCTATCTGCGGCACTGGGATGCGTGTAACTGTTCATGTATTTCCAGCCAGCCTCGCGCAGGTAGCCGTCGGGCACCCACGGACAAGGCCTCCGGCCAAATTTATCTTTCACCATTTATTTATTTCTTAGCAGACGCCCTTATCCAGGGCGACTTACAATTGTTACAAGATATCACATTATTTTTACATACAATTACCCATTTATACAGTTAGATTTTTACTGGAGCAATCTAGGTAAAGTACCTTGCTCAAGGGTACAGCAGCAGTGTCCCCCACCTGGGATCAAACCCACGACCCTCCAGTCAAGAGTCCAGAGCCCTAACACTACTCCACACTGCTGCCCATCACAGTCATCGGGCCCTGAGCGCCTTTCACAGTTCATAAATCATCTGCAATTGCAATCATCATCATTCATTCATTGCCATTCATTCATAGCGGATTCTCCATGCTGAATCAATCTGTTTCTTCCTTCAAGTATGTTTTTTTTTTTCTTCCTGCAGTCATATTATATCTGAATTTTAAATGTATTGAAGTTTCATATCCTATAGTACAGACAGTGGATTTGCATATACAGTACCACCATCAAAGCTTCATTATGATTGTCTGGTCTTCTTCGTTATGATTGTGTGTGACGGGAGGGAATAATCAGAATAATCAGAGAAAAAGAAAAAAGAATACTGACATGTAAAAGGATTTTTTTCTTTGCCAAAATTGAAGTAGTAGTGCAAGTAACTTGCTTTAAGAAAGCATTCTCTGGCTAGTATTTCCTGCATTTATTTTTGTTTGTTTTATTAGGAACAATGTCAATATAAGCCATTTCTATTTATTTACTTTTTTTTGCCATATACAAGTATCTAAGAAAGAAAGAACAGACATCTCCCTGAAACCCCTCAATTGTGATTTAAATTACAATGCATTCTAAACTGGAATAAATCAACAGCAATACTTGGTCAATCACAAGCAATGTCAGTATTGTGTTAATTAATGGTGACCGAAACATTCCAGTGCAACACTTTAGTGTGGTATCTAATTGTAGAATATTAGTTAGAGAAAGCTTTAAAAAAAAGTGTACATTTAAAAGTAACAGACCAGTACATTTATAGACACATACCCTGCAAGAACAACATGGCAAAGTGTCATCATCCAGCACAGTTACCGGGGAGTAGAACTAGAACTTAATTTTAAAGCTCTATTTCCATCCATCCATTATCATTAACCGCTTACTCCTTTACAGGGTCGCAGTGAGCCAGAGCCTAACCTGGCATACACAGGGCACAAGGCGAGACTACACCCTGGACGGGACACCAGTCCATCGCAGGGCACCACACACACACACACAGAGGGCAATTTAGAGTGACCAATCAACCTGGACAGCGTGTCTTTGGACTGTGGGAGGAAACCAGAGTACCCGGAGAAAGCCCACGCGAACACGGGGAGAACATGCAAACTCCACACAGACAGTACCCTAGGCTAGATTCGAACCTAGGACCCTGGCGCTGTGAGGCAGCAGCGCAAACCGCTACGCCACCGTGCCGCCCTAAAGCTCTATTTACTTGTTTTAAATATTCATTGGATTTCCTTTTGCTGTAGGGTTTCAATTGCCTGAACGTCGACTGGCTATTTCTGGAAAATAGTGCCCACTAGTGGTTACTTGTGATAGTGAGCAAAGTTTCTGATCCTGACACACTGTATTGCTCACTTTCATCCCTTAAAAATGATTAGAATATTTATAAAATCATGTATGTAAGCTATGCAGAACATAAATAAGACATTTTGTCCTGTGGGCCTGTAGTGCTACTGACAGGCTCTGCCATTACGTTGTTTTTTTTTTCTTGTCCGAGATATTTACAATGTGCATATTATAGAATAAAGATGGATACATAGGTGTAATACAATGATGCCAGAAGGATTAAAACAAAGGGAAGTAATGTCCAACAGATGTGTAATAAATCTTGTACAGTACAGTAGTTTTCCAGATATTGCTGGTCAGTAGCTCAGCCAATTATCTGTTTCATCTAGGTAGATTTAAAATACAACAAATGTCTGTTTGCTAGTAATGTAAAACAACAAAGCATTTTGTGCAAGACAGGTCATGAGACTAAAGCTGGGATTTTGTCGTGGAAATTTGTACCAAAAATCACGTTGCAGTCAGGGTAAAATCACGTTCAAAATCATGGAGGAAGTCTCAGTCCCGTGGCATTCTGGGGGGGATGTAGTCCTTTTTCCCCTCCTGGACTACATATTTCTCTCCTTTTCCCCCTAGTCTGCCACTAAATTTTATTTATAAAATAATGCTGGTCGTTCAGACTCTCTCAAGCAAGACTGGAATGAAGTCAATGTTACAAAATGACCATGCAAGTCTGACAAGTTGACCAGACTCATCTGGATTACTAATTGACTAATAAAGACACCTTGGTTGATTTAGCTAAAAAGAGCGTTGTCAGGATCAACAATGAAAAGAAAAAATGACAGGTATGATATTTAAATAGTTAAATAGGGACATGCAACACTTTTTCAGAACTCCACTACTTACCCTTTAACACAAGCTTAATTCAAACAACAATAAAAAAAAAAAAAACATTTGAGTTATCGAAGGATTGTAAACATCAGGAAAAGTTAAGGGAGCAGTAAAAAAACAAACAAAAAAAAGATAAAATAAAATGGAATTTAAAGCTTACAGACATACCACATGCTACTGTTCTTAAAATGCAACCGGACACAAGGAGTCTACTACCACAGGCTGAGGGACAAATAGTTACAGCAGGTGTGTCTTTGTTTTCAAGCAATAGAAATAACCCCAAGATGCAGTGTTCTCTTTGACATTTTTATTATCTCTATTTCTACATTTTACATGTTTATTTCCTTTATGTGACCGTTTAGTACTTGTAAAAACACATATGAACAAAAACAAAACGAACAAAAACTTTTGCACATCTTACAGTTATTTGTCAGTGGCTATTATTAATGCAATAAAAGCTTCATATGTTTTGCATAAGCACACAGTTATTCGTTTTTGATATCTGGTCATTTTTAAAAGTCACTTTGGAGATAGCAGGGACATAACTGAAATGTAATCCTAGGGTTAGGTGTAAAATATAAACACTGAAATTAAGCATCTTACTTTACTGTTACAATATTCTTGGCATATCAATATGATCATAAATGTATTACAGCATTTCTTAGCTAGTTAGTAAAATTAAATCCATAATAAAAAGGGTTTCACAGACCACAATATCTTGAAGTAGATAATGTAAGTTTTTAAGCAAGACAAAATAATAAGTGTGATTTCATTGCACAGAAACTTGCAAACCGGCCTACTATAAACCATGATAATTATGAGAATATTTGATAAATTGTGAAAAACACAGTTTGACTCCCAGACCTGTCCACCTGTTGAGTTTTTTTATAATAATAAAAAAAATAATAATAATAATAATAATAATAATAATAATAATAATAATAATAATAATAATAATAATAATACTACATACACTTTCTGGTTGCTATAGAAACTTGTTTAGAGAGTGGTGGTTGTGGCTTGGAGTGGTGGACAAAAAAGGTTAAACTCAGGAGCAGTCCTCCCTGGCATCTCACAAGGACTGCTCCTTATGTGGTGCCACAAGAAAAAGATCTTTCCTTATTGCTTTACTACAAAATATTACAATGATCAAATTCACTTGGAGCCCCACGAGTGGAGAGAGAAAAGAAAAAAATAAAATTATTCAAAAAGGTGCTCGGTTTCCACGGCAATGGTCTTTTAAAATCAAGTAGTTAATGCTTGAGCCCAATTATTTAAAACAAGATGTAATAGGTCTGACCAGGAACTGTTGTGGATCAATCCACAAGACTACATGTCACATTTCAAAGATTTACTTTATTAAAAATAATAGTCTTTAGTGTTATGAATTGGTTATAATGTATGTGATTGTATAAAGCATTTACATCACAGGGACTAGCTGTTAAAAGCATTATTTGCGACATGTCTGTAATGCACGTGACAGTGACAAGTATTTTATTTCAGCCATAAGAAAGCAAACGATAAAAGTAGCAGAAAGTTTATAAGCAAACCTAGTATGCCTGGTTTGAGGTGCTGCGAGAAATAAGATTGCAACAATTTAATTCAAACAGGCAAGCCTGCATAACTATAGCTTGCAGCAGATTGTAGTGTTCTTGTGAATATCTTAAGTAAACATTGCAAAATCTCGCTTAAATTCATATTCCTGTTGCAATAAAGCCTCACAACTGTCAAAGACGACAAAAATCTATTTCTCTGTATTGAAAACAGAGCACCTTCTATTGAGCTAGATATGCAATAAATGAATTACATTAAGTATAAACCTATTTTAAATATATAACATTCTCAAATAATAACTATACTGTATATTCTATACAAGTATATCTTTTCTGCACTACCAGTGTATTCTACACACTGACAATACCTACAGTACCAGTGAAAGTGCACAAAATAAATTCATATAGCTGTTAAACAAAGCAAACAGGTAAACAAAAAACTAAAACAAAGTGAATATTATTCAAAGCGTCACATTCATTCTTTTAAATCATCTTCATTCCAAAGCTTCTGAAAATAGTAAAAACAGACAAATCATCAACTGGCATTTGTTAAGGAGGATATTGCTGGACAAAACAGCCATTACACTAGCTACTCTGTGCTCTCAAACTATGCTTTGTGTTCCAGTTTCCTTTTGCAATATATAGATAGTTACATGTCATAAGAGAGAAAGGATCAGGCCCTTGACTTTCTGACAAAGACACAAATGTGCCTGTGGCCATTAAGGATCACTAATCTAAACAAAACATGGCAGAATTAATGTTTAAATGAAGATTAACAGATTTCGCATGTTTAATATAGGATTAGAAGATAACGTATTTATTTATTCACAATGTATCCAGTCAGTGTACTTACCTTATTTGTTCCCTTATACATATGAAGTTAATACTGGCTCGTAATCTCAGGCTGCTCCCTGTCTTTATCATAAATGTAACATCCAACTTCTCCAATGTTAACGCCTAGGAATAAAAGCAATAGGTACAGTAGTTATTCTTGTGTTTTCTACTACAACTTTTGGTTTGTAACATGCACTTGTACAGAACACAGATTGTTGCCCCAGTTTATTACAGGCGCTCCAGCACTCCATGTAATCTTTTTGTTTAAAACAAGAACATCTGCCATTCATTTTAATGTCAATACTTCAGCTGGTTTTGCCTCCTGGATGACCACTCTCTACCGAGGACAAGATTGAACAGGGTATATTTTCAAATTCTAGGGTATACAGGGTAGGAAAGTTGCACATTCTGAGAAAAAGTCATAGGATCAGTGAATATTTGGAGGGAATACCAATCAAAAGAGAGAAAAGGACACAAAATCACAAAATCAGGATTTCAATTCAAGTTCTTAATTCCTCCAATATCTTGAAATTCCCTACAATGTTTTAATGTCTTAAATTCAGGGAAATCAGACTAACCTTTTGGTCCAAACAGGTATCCGTAGCAAGGAACATGGCAATATGGTTTTCCTTCATGCTACAAATGATCAGTAAATAATCATCAGTCAGGTGAGTAAAATGTTATGAAAACTTCTATGCTATGAAATACTGTCTTTGAACAAGTACTACAAAGCAGAGCACCCCGTCCCGAGGAACTGCTGTAGTTGGGGGTCCCCTGTTTCCAAGTACAAGCACTGCAGCTTGGAATGCATGACCAGCTGGTTTGAATTTCAATTACATCAAGTTTACAATCTTGGTTGGGTGCCCTTGGGGAGCCTTTGTACTCCCACAGGGTCTATAAAATCTGGAAACTGTTTGTGAAAACTCAAGGCAGTTATTACATTCCTCATGAAGAGTGCAACAGACAATCTATAATATTCACAGATTGTCTCAGTCTGTATTGCATGAAGCTGGATTACCACCAGTTACTGTAAGGTTTTACTGGACTGTAAAATCTCCTATCCATCTAATTGACAACATACAACCCCTTTCTTCATTTCTGTGCAGCAAAACTTATCCACTAGGGGTCATCATAACACCTCAAAGCTACAAGTTTAATCTTGTTGAGAAGCCATGACCAACAAGCTGCTGAAAAAATACAATGATCCTTGGTAACCGCCTCCCTTTACAACTGCTCCCACAGCTAAAATTTTAGAGGCAAAAATGTTCTATAGACCTTTAGGCAGCATTTAGCTAAAGGTTATACTTTTACAACAACTTTCTCCTACAAAAAAGGTACGATAAGCAACTGTAAACAGCTGCAACTGTAAACAACTGTAAACAGCTGCAACTAATATGCCTATAAAAATTAACCCACAGAGCTTCAAAAGCTTTCTGCCTTCATCCTAAAATAATAAAAGACATGTGCGCTTCTGTGACAAGGTGAGCGAATGGAAGCGTAATTAACAGCTGTTTGATGATGTGGAATCTGCATTGTAAAAGTAGGAGTTGTTGTAAGGTTGCGTGGTGGTTTTCTGATCTGACACAGCCCTGATAATGGCAGTCTACCTCAGCATGGCCTCCAGCGCACAGTGTCTTCTTGCACCTCTCACAGCGCAGGCACGGCCGATGCCAGCTTCTGCCTAGGGACATCACCTTCTCCGCTAGGGGAAAAAACAAGACACAGTCAGAGCTACAGAAACCTTGCTTTGGGTTTCAACATCAAGATTTTGTTCTTAATAAACCATCTGCTTGTGTTAACACTGCTGTGCCGTCTTAAGAGGTATTGGGGGCGTGTGTTTAAGAGTTATAAATACAGTATTGAAATAATAGCCCAGCATCCTTCTAGAGTCATCAGGTGATGGAAATATGAACATATCTGACATTACAGCCGGATGCTGGGACAGGGTACCAACTGTCAAGGCTTTCATACTTGCCTTATTGTCCCAGGCCTGGCATTAATTATGCATACTGGAAAGAAGTGTTTATGAGTGCAAGAGCCCCGTCCCCCGTGTACTGTAGGTGAATAATGCATTCTTGAATAGGCACGGTTATTATTTTTGAGCATTGAAGACCCTAACAAAACTGTAAAATCTATGCATTTACTGTTAAAATGGAAAACAGAGCTGCCCTTCTGCCTCAGCCACGTGGAGCATTTAGCAAGTTGATGCAGAAAGTGACAAACAGGACTCTCACCACTAAATGGGTCCTTTTGTTCTGTGTTCCAAATGCCACCAAGCCCGGAAACCTTCTCCCAGAACAGTAAAGAGCTGTGCGGCATGTTTATGAGGCAGACCAGCTGTGCGGCTGTGCGCTTGAGAGGAAGTCCATTGCTTCTTCCGCTTTATGCATATAAAAGAATGGATGTTCCACTTGAATTTACAAAAATGCTGTATTTCATTACCACAGGCACAGTAGCATGCTGAACTAATTAAGGCACAAGGATGTCATATTGCACAGCAAATTACAGAAGCAGAAGTATTCCTAAAAGAAACTGTCCAGATATGTTTTTGCATCTTCCACATGTTTTAACTGCTCGCTATAATCTCAGAGGTAGACTTACTCAAGCCAGTAAGTAATTAAGTGATTAGAATTATTCACCAACAAGATTGCTAGACAAAGAGCTACATTTCTGACAGTTTAGTCATTTATTAGTGATGGTCTAGGTAGTGTAGTACAATTTCCAGGACAAAATTAATATTGTACAATTTTCTAAGGTTTCAGAGCCCAGACCCCCTCTAAATATTGTACAATTTTCTAAGGTTTCAGAGCCCAGACCCCCTCTACATTACTGCTGCAAAAAATGATGTGTAATGTCATTTTTATCAAGTATTTAACTACATGTTCATTGTAACTCTGTCCAAAAATAAAATAAAGTAAGTGTGGTCTTTACATATAGTTCAAAACACAAGTGACCTTAAACTATGGTCAGGATTGACAGAAGATAAACACAGAGGTAATGTCAACACTAAACCTAGATTCAGCTGTCGGATAACAACATTTTGATTGGCTCAGTCATTTGGCAACGTGTTTTCCAGTATGCTATAAAAATGTCGGAAAAATTCATTTGTACCCTCGTGTCATCATTTTGTGCTGTGTAGTTCTGCAAAACTCAATTCTGAATATGTTGTAACAGTATTTTAATTTTAAAAAATGCAAACAAAAGGTTTTTTAAATGTATTAGCCCTATCAATATCACCACTGGGCCCCCTTTTCTGTTTAACACCTTTTGGTTCATGGCTTATATGTAAGTGTGGTGTTCTTGCATGTTGCTCCTGCACTGAAGCAGGCAGACAGGCAGGTGAGAGCCGGAATGGAGACACGGAGACACAGGTGCAGTGAAACACGCCAGCACGGCGCTCAGTATTTATTAACACAGAAAACAAAGAAAAACCAAACAATAATGTCATGTGACTCTACCAGCGATGGTAGCGCACAGAGGACGGTACAAGACTGTAAAAGACACTAAAAATAAAACACAATACAACAAACTATAAATCAAAAGTGCCGTGAAAATGGCAGGCCTTGCAGCAGCCCCGATCATAGTGATCACCATGTTTTTAAACTGACGCTCCGCCGAGACACGCCCACCTGCCTGGTGGAACAGCTCATTGCTTTCAGCTGCTGCTCCACGCAGACAGCTAATCGTCCCCGGCGGAGCGCCACAGTAGTTAAACAATTAATTAAATCAATCTATTTACAACAATTAACGCAAAAATATACAATG
Source organism: Acipenser oxyrinchus oxyrinchus (assembly GCA_030684275.1). NCBI lineage: Eukaryota > Metazoa > Chordata > Actinopteri > Acipenseriformes > Acipenseridae > Acipenser > Acipenser oxyrinchus. Next base: position 27,376,940 of record CM060252.1, read on the forward strand.
CAACTATATATTTCCCATGTGTAGGGCTTCCGCCCTGCCACATATTCTCCCGCCCAGAATGGACCCCATAGGGGTCTTTTCGACAACAAACAAAAATCATAAGGGCGTGGGAGGGAACATTGGAGCCAGCCGCATCCTCCATACAGTCCTATTAGACACCAGGCTCCAACGTTAGCTCCACAAAATTATCCATATTATCAACATCGCTATAACAATAAACATGCACACACACACACATACACACACACACTGGGCCCATGCAACACGGTTTTAGTCCGTGTCCTGCCGGACACTGCAGCACAGTACATCGGCAGTGACATTACTGTCTTTGGAAGTGTTTATAGTGGTTGCTAAGGGCGCCGTGGCTTGTTGCCCTTTACCGATGGTCTCTCCTCCCTCTCCGAGTACAGCAAAGGCTCCTTCCTTCATGAATTGTGCTCCTGCCGCTCGGCATTCGGGGTAGACACTCCTCCCTCCCAGTCCTTCGGACACGAAGCTCCACCCTCTCTGACGTGATGACGTCACAGAATGTGAGCGACTGCTCGGCAGCAACAGCTGAACCGGAGACAGCAGCACTCCTCCAGTGATTGGCCCGCTTCCTCAGGCTCTGGGGGCCGGAGCTCCTCCTCCCCGACGTTCGGCAGGATGCTTTTCTCTGTCGTTGACTCATTTTTTTTCCTTCTCCTCAGCAGTACTACCCGTACCTGCTGAGCGTCGTCATGGCTTACACTTGCCCTTGTCCCTCCCAAAAAAATCGTGGGGGTGGCGCAAGCTCCTCTTCCAGGCGTTCTCAGCAACCGCAGCACTTCCGGCTCTTGTCCCCCCAGTCCGCCACTCGGAAGCTAGGTCCCCTCTTCAGCGCATCCCACTCTGACACCATCTGTGGTGTTCTTGCGTGTTGTTCCCGCCCTGAAGCAGGCAGACAGGCAGGTGAGAGCCGGAATGGAGGCATGGAGACACAGGTGCAGTGAAACAAACAATAATGTCATGTGACGCTACCAGCAATGGAGAAAGACACTAAAAATAAAAACACAATACAACAAACTATAAATCAAAGGTGCCGTGAAAATGGCAGGCCTTGCAGCAGCCCCGATCATAGTGATCGCCATGTTTTTATACTCGCGCTCCGCTGAGACAAGCCCACCTGCCTGTTGAAACAGCGGATTGCTTTCAGCTGCTGCTCCACGCAGACAGGTAATCGTCCCCGGCGGAGCGCCACAGCAGTTAAACAATTAAATAAATAAATTTAATTTAGAACAATTAGCACAAAAATATACAATGCAACTACATATTTCCCATGTGTAGGGCTTCCACCCTGCCACAGAAAGGCCCTGCGAAAATCGCGGCTATTTTCTTTAAAATTCATTGCAGTGTCACGGGTAAAGTATCGTACTTTGCAGAATGGCACGTAAATATAAAATAAATTACGTGTACAGATTATTATTTTTTTCCAAAAAGCAGCAAATATACAGATAAAGGCACTGACATCAAAATTAACATCAAAGTTATTCAATCACTTTACAATAGCTTGTGAAACGGTGTTGTAATTGATAGCCTGTAGTTAAAGTGTATCTGCAAGGACAGCTTTCAGTTCTAGTACGTCAGATGCATGTTCACTATTTAGGTCTTACAAAACAAATACAATGTGTAACCCATACTGATCTTGGGCATCAGTCAACTCATCAGAGACCACTGACAAGCAACCAGACTGTTTCACCAGTTCCATAATCTCCTGCTTGTGATACTCGGTAACTTTAGGTAAGTACAGTATTCATGTGAAAAAAGTCAATTTGACCTCATAAGTACCAACTAGTGTACAGTACACTCTATTAAGCTTCTCATCTATTAACTTGCTTTGTTTATTCGCCCAGTAAAACAACACCTTCTGGGACATGTTCAAAAGCAATAAGTGATCTTTTAAAAGGTAACCAAAATGCAAACAGTCTATCAAATATGGTTGCCACTTTCTCAAATTCAAATTCAAAAACACTTTGAATTAAGTTTGGAACCCTTACAGCTCTTTACACAGCTAATCTGGGTCTGTACAACCAGCCATTGCTGTTTTTACAGTGCTGGTATATTAAGATTCAAAATCAAAAAGAAACATAAATAAATAACACAAAAATCACAGCAATGACAATTATATTGGAAGGTTAAAATCAATCAGAACAAAACACAAATTGCTAAGAGGAACACATTTTTAGGTAATACAGATGTAAGGAAATATGAATTACTGCAACACCTCCAGCTGCAAGTACCTGTTTAAAGAACATTGACTAGAACACTTCAGCATAACTACCACACATTTTATTTTCTTTCTCCCCCAAATAAGGTTTAGCTGTTCATACTTACCCAGAAACACTACCAGAAAGCAACCAAGTATGCAGGACAATTAAACAAACAGTAATGAGAATAACCATGAAAAAAGCTGTATTTATTAAGGTCTAAGCCAAAAGCCTCAGGCATGTAAAACTATACTTCTTGCCTGAATATATCTTGGATACAATAAAGGGATGGAGCAGGAGCAGTGGTGTAGGACTGCACAGTGATTTTGCGAGAAGGACTTCTAAATCGTTCTGTGTTAGTTGGTGAATTAACCACTGTGTATAGGCTGCCCTTGAACTGCTGTTGTGTGTTATGGAACACTATTGAGAAGAATGTGGCCTCTTTGACCAGCCCCAAGGACGGCTCTGAAAACAAGCAGCCTGGCTGAATTGGAACAGTTCCTGCCTAAGCAACAGAAGTAAATAAATCATACGGTTGCTCACCAAAATAAACCACCTTCCCACAGCCAGGGCAGAGCTGTGTTTCTCCAGCAAAAGTCTTCACATAAGTTGAACCAGCTGAAAGACATATACAAAATTAAGACAAAATAATTCAATCATCAAGGACACGTTTTGTTGTAGGATAGGGACAGATAAGCTGAAGAAGAAGTTGACATTCCTCATCAGATCGAGGATAAAGAGAATTTTTTTTTTTTTTTATGCGCTCCCACAGATGCAAATCTTGGAAGTAAAATTTGTAAAAGGGGCAACATTTTCACTGGAGTGCAGAACCTTAGGTTGTTCTGAATGGCGTCTGCAGATACAGTCTTGTCACTAGCTAGCTGGAAGACATTCCACTAAGCAGTTCCAAGCTCACAGCAGGTCAAGTGCATCAGAGATTTCCCCTCCCGTGACACTCAATTTCAGACTGACAGCATTGATAGGACTGTAACTTGTACTCTTATTTAAAATTCCAATGAGTAGACACAATTTGTAAAGGCTTGCCGAGGAGTCAGGGATATTCAACCCCCAATGAGAAGTTCTTTAGATGTAGAACATCTCTATGTTTACATAAACCAAGTCTGTCCAACTGATGACCCTCGAGCCTTGTATGACTTGCACAGCTTCCCCAATATGGCTTTTTTTTGTTTAGAATTACAATGCGAATTAAAGCTCTTAAACTAAATATATTTCATGTTAGTCTTCACCCTCCCCTAGAAAATTACATATTATATATATATATATATTTTTAGGGCAGCTCTGATTAACAGATTAAACCGGATCGATTAATCAACTAAATAGCTGATAACAGATAACATTTTTTTACAATTTAAAAAATAGGGCAGTTTTTGTTTTTTTGTTTTTTGGCTGGGCATTTTGAACTCAATTTCCCAACATCGCCTGCTGAGAAAGAATGCACGCGAGAAGGCTTCCCATGTCAGTTCGTATCTGGTTTACTGTTGTTACACACACACTTCTTACATTTTCTACAACGTCAAGAGCGATCCTCAATGTCTGCTGCCAGCTTGGAAAAATATGTCTGTATTTACTACAATCAAAGCAGACTATATTCATTTTAAAACTGTGTGGGTGAAAAGGGAGTTTTTATGTAAGTTGGATGTACAAAGTTCATTTCAAAGGATGCATTTATTTTTCCATGATTCCTTCATTTGGCCTGGCATGGTTTCTGGCGAGTAAATATCTTTTACTAGTGTCACAAGCTGCGATTATAACACTGTGTTTTATTGATGTTAGTACTGTTAATAATACATTACTGTTCAAGTTGTTTATTTATACCAATTTTTACTAGTTTATATTGTGGAACATGGGTAGGAGAGTTGTTTTAACCGATGTTTACCTGTTTCATGTTCCTGAAAAATCCCCTAAATATAATATAAAGTTTGTTCATAAGGAGCCATAAACTGTTATATACGGTATGTTTGCATCAAAGACAAAAAAAAAAAAAAATCCATTCTCAGTTCTTGTGCATTATATTTTGCGATTAAAAACTCTTTCATGGATTGATATTGTTCTGTGAAAATGTGTTACATTTACTGAAATAAAAAAGATTTTAAAACCAACCAAATTTCCATTGGGTTTATGTTATTTTAGATTGTATTGATTTTTTTTTATGTTTTACTATGCAGGAAAGCCACTATAAGATCATTACCTTTATAAATGTGCAGGGATGAAAATCTACCGATTAATCCACCGATTAATCAACTAATGCCCAAAAATTAACCAATCAAAAATTTTAAAATCGAGTGACAGCCCTAATATATATATTTAGAAAAAAGAACATTCGTGCACTGCAATGCTTAACCCCAATGAGGTGCCAACCATACAAGGTAATTCTATATTAAAGCAAAAGAAAAGTCTGTTTGGGCTTACGCTCACTTCTCAAATCGATCCACCATTGTGAACCTGATGAAGACCCTGTTGAAACGTGTAGTTCTACTACCTTTTTGTTTGTTTAGTAAAAAATATGTTTTAACTAATAAAATGAAGAAATTCTTTTTTAAAAGTACAGTAAATCTTGTCCTGATTTTGAGTGTGCGACCAATTGGTACTCTATAATCAAGGTTGGTGGATCGATTTGAGAAGGGAGCGTAAGCCCAAACACTTTCTTTTGTTTTAATATTATATATATATATATATATATATATATATATATATATATATATATATATATATATATATATATATATATATATATATATATATACACACACACACACACACACACACACCAGTACATGTTTTGTATGACTAAGAATTCACCATACCAATTCCATTTCTTAGTGCTTCTGATAATATTCCAACAATGCCGGTGGAATATCTCTTCATATTTTTGTACAGTTTCCTCTAAAGAACTGAAGGTTTATACAGTCTGGCCTCGAAGGAAAAGTCTTGTTAAAACAAATATTTTAAGGAAGACAAAAGCTAGCTCATTAAAATTCTTCACGGAAGTATTTATCGGGCTCATTAAATCATTTAGCTGCATCTCCCTTGACAGTTATAAGATTTCTATTTTAAACCCATCCGTTCACTCATGAGTGTGGTTAGTGTTCTGGCTCCAGATCAAAAGGTTTTCTTTTTCTTTTTCCCCCCTGAGGATCTATGGTGACGAGGGGCTAAATTAGCCCTGAAGTCTCAAATAATAACCCTCCTCCACTCATCAAATCTTCAAGTCTGGAATTAAAGTCTGACATTCCAACTGTGCATTTTATCATGAACACCAGTGATAATTCATTCTTAAAATCATCATAATATTCTCAAACTGTATAAATGGATTACAGACAACCACTGACTGGTGTATAATTAGTTGACAAGCATAATAAGGCATACCAGGCATCTGTGGTCAAATGACAAATGCATGCAATGTACTGTTGCTATGACTACATGCTTCTCATCTTAGGGTAAGTAGCAGGGTACCGAAAAATATAGCGTTACAAGTCCCAACGTGTTGCTACAACTGCTTAAATAACGTACATGTAATTTTTCTTTTCATTGTTAACATCCTGCCAACACATTGCATAAGACCTATACCTGAATTGTGAATTATTTACCTAATCTAATACTCAATGAGCACAGTGGTCAACAATTGCAGACAATCATTTCATACATTTCCCCCTTCTCTTACCTGGTCTGAATGGCTTGGTTGTATGAACGGGTGTCCAGGGTGTAGTAGGAGAGCACTCAGTGGGACTTTCCATTGATTTATTCACAGGAGTGTGTGGTGGGGTTTCATAAATATAAGAACCGGCTCCTCCAATATTAACACCTGTAGACAGAACGCAAACAAATTAATAATCTGGCATATATTTAGTTCTAAGGTTGTTACCCGTATTCTCAGAGTAATTACCTTTAAACAGTATCTGGTCATTAGGTATTACATAAATCCATTCATTAATGTGTTGATTTCAAAATCAGACCTTTCATCACCTTTACAATTGAGACCCAATCAATGGCAATTAACCTCTGCAATAGGCACTTTAAAAAGTCGATTTGGAAGAGAGTTTTCCTCATTCTACTACATTTCTACTGCCATATTGAGGTCATAAACTGGTAATGAGAATATGTTGCAAAACTAGTAAATGCAACTGATTCGTCGCGTAAATGTGACCCTTCCTTAAGCCTAACAGCTACCGCCAAGGAAAACTGGGATATGTATTTCTGTTGAGCTTAATCAGAGATTACATTTTACCCAGGACTACGATCCCACAATTCACTGCAGAGATTACGCATTTCTAAGGAAAGTGAAGTAAACATTATTTCATATCAAAAGCATAGAAGAAAGGCAAGACAAACAAGGGAAACCGAGGGACCGCATTGTTTTGTGAGGAGTAATTAACATGTTTTATTCCATTTAACTAATACCTAACAACTTCCAAATTTCTAAAGGTAATTACTCAGAAACTATGAGTATCGGCACACCCCTATTTATTTCTATAAATTCTTACATTTGTAATCATAATTCTAACTCTGAGAGTCAAACTTCCACGCCGTGTTCTGCATTAATCATTATTCATTTATAGGAATGGTATCTTATTACAATATTTTCCATTCATAATTATCTACAGAGGACATACCAGGGTATTTTGTAGGAAATCAATCAACAAATGCCTTGCCTCAGTCAATCTGCATTTCTTCATCTTTACCCATACTTGCTAGGGCTAGTGTATATACTGCGTGTAACTTGCCCATTGCACACCAGGGTATATTCTACATATATTTTGACCTTTATGATTGGTAATGAAAAGTGGGTTGGTCCAATCAATCAATAATGTGCATATCAGGACGATTACAGCCTACAACAGGAATATTTACCATCACTATTTACTGAAACAGTAAGTTAGTGTTTAAATCCTATGCCTGTGATGTTGCGGGGCTTGCAGCCGCTGCGCACCGGTGTATCATTATTATTATTATTATTATTATTATTATTATTCATTGTTTAGATTTGTTAATTATTTCTTGTGCATATGCGATTGAGTTTCAATTGAATAATCAGAATCAATTGAAACTCGGCCGCATAAAAACTTCACCAGCGCCGCTCAGGAGGAGGCAGAAAGAGGCCATCGAACCCTTTTGGTTTTGTGTTCCTGTTTGTTTTGTTTGCTGCCTTTTCTTTTGGTGTGTTTATTAAATATGCGCTATAGCACTTAAACGCATTCCCCTGCCTGTGTGTCTGTCTCCGGGTCCTTCAGCAGGGGCTGACGTCATCGCTACACCTTTACCCCGCCACAGTGCCATACAATTTAAAACACTAGTTACAGACCCAAACTTAAATGTTAAAACAAAAAGTTTAAATAATGTGACCTTTGCTCAAGGTCAAACTTGGTACAGAACATTGCCTTGGTGTGGCAATTATTTCCCAAGTCAACCTGCAAAAGCTTAATTTGAATTAGGCAGCGACGCCCCAGTGTGTATAACACCATTATCATAATTTCTTTTGACTTAAATAATTACTTGAGGGAATAAGCCAATTTAGGTTCTCATTAGCTCAAAATTGAATAGAAAAATAACGACTTCCGGCAGTGTTTGATTGTAGCATTTCTGTTTTAGCTTTAGAGTGCTAAGATCATTCCTGAGTAGGGTTAGGGGGCAGCATGATATGCACAAGTATTATTTAGGCAGGCACACATTATCCTTTAAGGTAGAATCCATAGACATTGTTTAAGCGGTTATCCTTGTCAATGAGGGGCAGAGACACTTCAGCTCTCAAAACACATCAGAGCAGTAACACCCACAGACATGCTTCAGAGATGCATAGGACTTCAGTGCATTTACTGCAGCACTAATGATTTATGAACACAACCTTCTAATGTTTTAAGAAGACAGCGCTCATTCCACAGATGGAGGATAAACACTCATAATGCATTTTCCAGGTGCTGACAGATCTCCTTGAAAAACTCAGTTTAGCCAGATATAAATTCACTGCAGAGACATAAAGCAGCAATGTTACGGGGCTCAAAGAAGCAAAGGAACAGACACTGTCTAGCCAAACATGTGCTGCTTCTCTCACAAGGATAAGACAAATGCAAATACTGTACTGGTGAGGCTGGCACAGGGTGGTCTACGGTCTTTCAGGTGTCTGAAGAAATACACATTTTCACGGTTCGCAAAGCTTCCCTTCGGCATTTTATTTTTTAAGCAGTGCTGTATTTTATTCACTGTAAGAATAAATGCTTATTTCACTGCATTTCAGAGTCTAAAAATAGGTATTTCAAAATATTTCACAATTAAACATAATATTTATTAAAAGCATGAAAAAAAACAGCAGTTACATTCAAAATTGATCATTTTCTCTAGTTATTATACAACAAATGTTCCTAAATATTTAAATGCTTACCTGAAAACCAGCAAATGCTAAATTCTAAACATTTCTTTTATGTCCACCTTTTAAGGACATTGTACGTATTTTCACCCATCAGTAAATTATCAAACAAATAAATGTAGAAATATCAGATGTGAAATGTACCCTTCTTGTACTGGACAGAGTGGTCTTTAGCAGAAATATGCCTGATCTTTGATGCAGCTGGCATCTTTCATTTAAGACATTAAGAAAACCGTGCAGCTCTATGCAGTGTGTTAAATCATTTACCGGAAGCAAACTAGACCAGCTTTAAGTTTAGGGCTGCAACGAAGTGTACATTTTGACCTTCAAAGGTCCGGAACACATTACCGGAGGAAGGTTCGATCCTTTGATGGTACTAATTTGCATAATTTACTGGTGACATCACCACAGCTACTTGTTTGTATTTGATTAAAAATCATGTTTTATGGGTAATCCATATAAATGGAATAAAACATTCACATGTAGTTTAAAAATATGTTATATAGAACAGTAATAATGTTTTTATAATTTAAATAAAAATAACAATGCACGTTGTTTATTTACACATAATTGAAGATGTTTGCAATACATACAGTAAGCTTGCATTGCACAATGCACCAAGCAGGTTATCAATCACATTTGAAGAAGAAGAAGAATTATTATACCATAGCACTTCTCTTACACTGCCTTGTACACTAGGTATTCAGTACATACTTTACTGAAGCAATACAACTGTACCGCCCCAGTGCTTTGGATACACCCTGCTCCATACACGGCAGCGGCACCTTATAGAGTTGCGGATTTACAACTTTTGTTTACGTAATATGCATTATACAAATCAAAGGAATCCCGCTAGCGAACGAACCTTCGAACCTTCAAACACAGCCCTATTTAAGTTACACTATTCTTTCAGAAATGGGGAACTACCTACAGTATTACATGGCAATGGGGACATTTCATGGGAATTGCGATAACCGTGAAAAAAATACAGCCTTGTCTATAAGCACATGATAAAAATGGTCAAAACATTGTTTAATATGTGGTAGGTAAAAAAAGTGCTAACCAATGATTAAAACTTTGTATTACCTCTGACTAATGTTATGAACATTTTAACTGCCCCCCTTTTATTATTTCAGATACAACTGTTGCATCTTGGTCACAAAGTCTGATTGCAGCTCGACCACTGGAGTATGAAGTAGTCTAAACACAGGAAGTTAACTATTACCAGGAAGCAGCAGGGACTTTTCATTAACAGAGTTGTGTTTGATTGAATTGCTTATTCCAATGTATAGCATATAGTACATAGCGTAATTAAGCGGTACTTTGTAACTGCAATAAATGACGAGGCCTGCTGATTAATTTTAAAATTCAGAATGTTTATCTCTGCGTAATTGGGTATACTGTAGCACTTCTTTAAATGCATGAACTTGAAGTACTGACTGTAAATACTTACATACAATGTGCGCACAATGTGAAGTTGACCAGCTTTAAAATTTTGCCCCTTGAGTACTTAAGTATTTAAAATAATTACAGAAAACAATATTATATTTTCAGTTTCTCTATACAAGTACAGCGAAAGCAATCTATCAACATTTGTATAAAATAAAAAGAACTAAAACAAGCAAAATAATTCTGTGATCAGCAGACTGGCAGATGCAGAATCGAATGCCAAACGTCAGCAGTAAGTCAATTGAAGGAAGCTGAACTCCCTTGCAATTTTATTGCAGATGGATAATGGTTCTACTGAGGCAAGCAACTAAGCACGATCTAAAAGTAGCTTTGTTTGTTTTTTTTATTTTGTTTTTTTTTTTACTGTAGTGTCTGCCTCATTGCAGGAGTAACTAAGTTGAACTGTTAGCTCCAGCTGAATTGATGATACTGTATAAGACTTGCACGGCTATCTTTATTTTCTCCTTTAAAAGCTTTGGCCAGTTTTTAACTGAAAAATTGCGTACTTAATTTAAGCAAGTACAAAAAACATTTTTTCCCCCTTTAATTAAGCTGATTTTACCTTTTACTAAGTCAATCGTGATTAAATATACATTTTACAAGTAAGCCCTGGCCAAACTCCCACTCGGTGCTCCAGGTAAGCTGCGTACTGGGTGTTTTCCGCATAGAAAAAATATTAATTACGCATGATATTTAAATATAAATGCGTAATGAATACACATAGCAATTTTTCTGCACAGCTTGAGTTAGCCTGTTATCAAGCTTGTTGTATTTTGTTGGTTCCTGGTGTCTCAATGGTCAATTGTGAATATACTGCAAGTGGTAGCTAGAGAATGGATCATAGAAATATATTGTTTCTAATTTACAATAGTGTTACGACAGAACTGCAGGAGCATATTCTGTATATCAAATTTCAGACATTTGGGGATTTAGTAAATGAGAGGAAAACAATATGAACTTACCTTTGGGTCCAAACAGTGTAGCATAGCATGGCTGGTGGCAATACGGCATCCCATCGTGCTGCAGTTTGGAAATTAAAGAAATACATTAGTGACATTAAAGAAATGTTTTCAATCGTTGCAAATTTTAGAAATTCCCACTTTAAAAACACCCCAAAAAACAGCCAAGACAAAGAGATTACACTATTAAGGATTCCGAACAAAACTCTAGGTTTATCACAACACATCTCTTCAGGATAGCAGCTCAGGTTTGCGTCCAGTCCTTGCCTCTCCATTCAATTAAATGCACTGAGCTGCCAAGTCATTGCAATGCCCAGTCCCATTGCTAAATAAACTAAACATCCATAATCATGCAATGACATAATGGGGTCTATTTTATTGATCTGAACTGTAACGGATGAACCCGAACACAGTGGCTAAACTGAATTTGAAGTGTTGTATTTGTAGTTAAATTAAGAAGTACTTGGACCTAGACTTAAGTTGAACTGTAAAATCAGTACTGTACAAATTGGTACCAGAGATTAGTGCAAAGACTAAACACAAAACAGTTGTGTAGAATGGCGGACAGGTGTAAGAGTCTGCCAGCAGAGATACATTTTATCTCAGGCTTAGTGGGAATGTTGCCAAAGACACAGTAATTGTAACCAACAATGCAGTTTTCTATATTACTGCCAATAATCCTACTGTAGAGCTGAGATGAATTCTACTCAGGTGACTATGCGCACATGAATGTTGGCAGAAGTATATAGGGTTTCGATTTCCTTTCTTGGAACAATTTCTCCTCAAAAACTATAGCTGCAGAACAACATCCATTGCCCTTGTAAGGCACTTAATGCAGTCATCAAGCCATAATTGTCTCTTTAGATGAGGACCTTAAATCAGAAGAGATTTATTGGGGAAGGGTACCGTGAAAATACAACCCCCCCCCAAAAAAAAACACTCATATAAAAGGTTCTTCATTTAATTACATTAAGTCTAGTTTTATATAAAAGTAGAACAATAAGGCTGCATACACACACATACTGCAGTTGGCTCGACAACTGTATTAACAAACGGCACTCGCTGCGGTTGTGTGTTGTACACACACACACACACACACACACGCCTTTCATTACTGAAGTGAGTGCACTCCCTGTTAAAACAATCCACTGAACTCGGGTCATCATTACATGCCAATCGTGAGGTTTTGTGTGACAACATAGAGGCAGTGTTTTTGTTTATGCTTTTGGAGGAAAGTACTGTACGTAATCGATCGAGAGTTCATCAAGCTCAGCTATGCTCTTTTCTGCAAAACCAGCGGAGATGCCGTTTTGCTTTTTCTGCACTGCTAAATACAGTGGCGACGATCTGCAGTACCGTGACGGTAGATCAAAACATTTAGGCAATCTTCTGACCAGAAGGCTGGTGGGAACGACTTGAGTGGTTTCCAAATGACTGGATAAAAAATGTACTCATGTCTAAGGAGTCGTATATGCGTCTGTCATTTACGGAGACATTTCCTGGAGTGCCAAAACACACTAATGAGGCGTTAGGTATCAGTGGAAAAATGAATTGCGGTCGCACTGTAGCGTTTGTGGATATGAATTGTCCCATTTTGGTTTTATTTACGTTGCAAAACCAAATATATATATATATATATTTCTTACAACAAAATATTATACAACTGTACTTTGATTATATAAAAAAGTATATGTATGCACTATTTACCATTGTTATGAATTTATTATTCATCAATATTACAAAATCAGCTTGGCTCATCAGGCACCATATTTTTTTAGCCATGTTTATCACACGGAAATGTCTGATAAACAATGACATCATTAGTTGTGCAGAAATCCACTGAGCACCAACTGCAGTTGTGTTAGTGTGGTTGTAATACACACACACACACACACACAGTTATTGCGCATTAACTAACCAAACTGAATTAATAACCTCATTCGATACTTGCTCTGAAAAGGATTAACTAGTGTGGTTGTTGCTGCCCTTTGTAACTGAACTGTGTGTGTATACAAACCATATTAAGAACAAAAGGTGAACTTACAACCGCATTTAGCCTGTGTGTGTACATAGCCTGAGTTAATTAAATAAAAAATAAAAACAAAAACTACATATTTCCCATTTTTTTTTTATTTTTAAATTCAAGAGTCAGCTTTTTGGACCACAGCAAAAGTTTAGGGAATTTAGGGAACACTCCAGCCAAAAATTCCATTTCAATCACTTCCTTTGTCCCATCCCTATTTTTAGCAAACAGTTTCCATATGTGCGCTCACATTCTAAGTCATGCAAGAAATAAAATAATATTTAGATTAAAAACAGAGGGTTCAGTAGCAAAGAAAAAAACATATTGTACCATACACTAAACATTTCACATTACAAACATAATTCACTTGTTCAGCCTAATTTTAGAAAATAGACACCATATGTGTCCAGAGGTTACTCGCTCTTTTCAATTTGTACAGAACCACACAGCAGAGAAACATAAAAATGATTTACTTAAGTGGCTGTTAAAAAAAAAAAAAAATGCTGTATTTAAGGCAGTGGTGTAGTCGAGGGTATACGCAGGTAAATGGCGTTTATCCACTTTTAATTTGGGCAATATAGCGTTTACCCACTTCTCATATAAGGGATACAGAGTTTACTCATTTCTACTCTCCTGTGATATACAAATCCTGGGTTAAAGACAAGATATTGTAACGGGGAGCATCTGTGTTGTGTTGCTGCGTGCGAGACTGACACCTGAAAGCTCTCATTCAGAAATGTGACACGAGCAGGGGGCGTGGCCACTGGACTGCGTGTTCTCTGTGTGTGTGCGTGAGTGTTCTGCAATTGGTTGTTTATGTTCCGTTAATGTTCTGTTAGGCACACTGGACCTGCAGGGCAGTGCTAGTAGCCTTCAACCTACCCTGTGAAAGGATGCTCACAGAACTGAAGAGCACCATCGGGTCTGTGACTGTTCACAGAGGGGAAACAACTGTATGTGGGGGGCTCTGGTTGGCTGAGGGTTAATAACAATGTATCCGTTCATGTTTATCTGCTCAATCTATCTGTTGAACTCCAAACGAGGGCGTATACCCACTTTTTTATTTACCACTACAGCACTGATTTAAGGGTAGAAAATAAAACCTGGCACAGGGGACAGAGGTATGGATTCTTAAACCTAACAGACAGGTTCATTGTGCCAGTAATACGTTTTACCGGCACCTTATTTTTCTGTCTGATTCGGAAAGCCTTTTCAGTATTTAACACATTCACATTGTTGTTAGCTTGGTACATACTGTAAAGGCCCATATTTTAAGTGATCTAAACCAGTGGAAATACTTAGATCTGCCTCTGTTCAGATCAACTGACACTTGTGTTTTGATGTGTGGGTTTATGCATCGCTAACATAACTGTAGAGTTATTAATGTATGGCTGTGGCATCAAACTGTCAAGTGTCCAGAATCGAATCAAATTCTAGCAACTGGAATTGCCATGGTAATGTCATACAATTTCCACATAAAAACAGTTTTTGCCAGGTTGAGAATTCCAGGAATGTAATGCATTCCCTACTGTGGTTTGAGACAGTTTCAGGCAACACGTAGCACAGATTATTGATTTATATTTTTTGAGCAAATATTCTAGCACGCCCTGCTGATAAGTCACTTTGTTTCCTACAAAGCTCCATGCAGCAATTGATGCTGGGAATATCCTTGTAAACTCTAGTTAATACAATATTCTGTTCATGCACCTTCCCCCAAATATTGCAACCACAAACACATTTGTACCCTACTTGGGTCCAGTGTACTGCGGGCGAGCCTGGTTTCTAACTATCCCTAAAGTATTTCTGCATTCCCAATAAAGTGGAGACTGAACATTCTTGAAAGTCAGCCAAAGCACTAAAGTTAAAACTACTTCTTAGACTAGTGCTTTGCCTTCAATTTGTCAAAATATTTCAGCGACAAAACTAATTCCATAGCATGCAGTGCTCCAGCTAATGTTTATCTGAGTCTGTATAACTAATTTGCAATAAAAGTATACAGTGCCTACAGAAAGTCTACACCCCCTTCTATCACCTTTTGTTGCCTTATAGCCTGGAATTAAAATGCATTAAAATATTTTTTTGTCATTTATCTACAATAGAAAGAAAAAAATTCTGATGTACAGGTAAGTAAGCTGGGCCGAGTTGAGTGGGGGACGGAGGGGGGTGATTCTGGGACGCCAGAATCACCGTCGAGCCCTCTTGAGGTGTCGTGGGCTCGTCGACGAAACACCGAGGATGGAAGGTGCCCACTTGAAGACCCCAGAGATGTACCCTACTTAGCTCAATCCAGACGGTTGTCATGCTGATGCGCTGGGGAGACCGCACTGTGGTTGATCCCCGGAGCCAGCATCGTAGCCATTGTGTGTGCTGATGCGCTAGGGAGGCAAAATAAGCTGCTCCCTCGAGCCAGCATTACACTTCAGCCATCAACACCTGACAGAAGGATATCGACATCATCATATGGAAGGAAGTGCAAATGGATGGAGACACCTATGGATCACATTAGTTTACTGTAAAGCTACGTCTTAGTTGGTGCTTATCTTGGCGAGAGCCGAGTTCAAATCAGCATGAAGTTTTAACATCTACTCTCGTGTAATGGAAAACACATCCTACCCCACAATTTCCAAGTGAAAAAATATTCTAGAAATCTGTAGAAAATTAATTAAAAATAAAAACTGAAATAGCTTGGTTAGATAAGTGTCCACCCATCTTGTAATAGCAATCCTAAATTAGCTCACACACCAAGTTAAGTGGCCTCTACCTGTGTTAAATTGTAGTGATTAACATGATTTCAGGATAAATTCAGCAGTTCCTGTAGTTTCCCTCTGCTGGGTAGTGCACTTCAAAGCAAAGACTCAACCATGAGCACCAAGGCGCTTTCAAAAGAACTCTGGGACAAAGTTGTTGAAAAGCACAGATCAGGGGATGGGTATAAAAAAAATATCAAAGGCCTTGAATATCCCTTGGAGCACAGTCAAGACGATTATTAAGAAGTGGAAGGTGTATGGCACCACCAAGACCCTGCCTAGATCAGGCCGTCCCTCCAAACTGGATGACCAAGCAAGAAGGAGACTGATCAGAGAGGCTAACAAGAGGCCAATGGCAACTTTGCAAGAGCTACAGGCTTTTATGGCCAAGACTAGTCAAAGTGTGCATGTGACAACAATGTCCCAAGCACTCCACAAATCTGGGCTGTATGGTAGGGTGGCAAGAAGGAAGCCATTACTCAAGAAAGCCCACCTTGAATCCTGTTTGAAGTATGCAAAAAAACACTCAGGAGATTCTGTAGCCATGTGGCAAAAAGTTTTGTTGTCTGACAAAACTAAAATGGAACTTTTTGGCCTAAATGGAAAGCGTTATGTTTGGCGCAAACCCAACACAGCGCATCACCCAAAGAACACCATCCCTACTGTGAAGCATGGTGGTGGCAGCATCATGTTATGGGGATGTTTCTCATTGGCAGGGACTGGGGCACTTGTCAGGGTAGAAGGGAAAATGAATGGAGCAAAGTACAGAGAAGTTCTTGAGGAAAACCTGCTGCCCTCTGCAAGAAAGCTGAAACGGGGACGGAAGTTCACCTTTCAGCATGACAATGACCCAAAGCCCACAGCCAAAGCTACACTGGAGTGGCTAAGGAACAAAAAGGTAAATGTCCTTGAGTGGCCCAGTCAGAGCCCCGACCTAAATCCAATCGAAAATTTGTGGCATGACTTGAAGATTGCTGTCCATCAACACTCCCCAAGGAACTTGACAGAGCTTAAACAGTTTTGTAAAGAAGAATGGTCAAATATTGCCAAATCTAGGTGTGCAAAGTTGGTAGAGACCTATCCCAACAGACTCACAGCTGTAATTGCTGCCAAAGGTGCTTCCACCAAGTATTAACTCAGGGGGGTGGAGACTTATCCAATTATGATCTTTCAGTCTTGTATTTTTAATATATAATTTTTTTCTCAATAAAAACATTTTTCCCCTTAACAGTGTGGAGCATGGTGTGTAGATAAGTGGAAAGAAATCCTCATTTAAATGCATGAAACTCTGAGGCACTGATACAACAAAATGTGAAAAGTTCAAGGGGGTGTAGACTTTCTATAGGCACTGTAGTACTTGAAAAATAAGGCTATACAAGATCTTCAACATTAACTGGAGTCATAAATGTTTGTTTTTTGTAGGGCGTCTGGCTAAGTGTCTGCTCCCCATCTCATCTATTAAAATGGCTTAAAACAGAAATTCCCAAATTTTAGGGCAGGACAAGAGAAGCTTTCAGAGGAACAGATTGATCCTTTAGAACAGTCACCTGAGACTGCTGTTTTGTGAAGAAGTGAGCTAGTGTACTATGTGCACATCAGTCCCAGATGTTTATACTAAAAGTGTAGTGTTTTTCTCTCAAAGATGGCTGGTCACAAACCCAGTAATTATGGGCATCTCCCTGTAATTATGTTCCCGGTGTAGACTCTTGTCCTGGTTGTATAGTTGACAAACGTATTTCTAGCTGGGAACAGCCAGCCTGTGGTTTATCTGGACTGTGCAGAGCAATGCTCCAGTCTGACAGGAGCAAGACCTTATCCATTATATTCATGTCTGCTTTAGAAGGTTACTCAATGGCTACAGTATGTAATGTGGGACCACACCCTTGCAGTTACTTGAATTCATCAAATTATAGAGGTTAATTGAAAGATACCTAAAACAAAAAAAGGACTGTCTATTGATCAGGCCAGCAGTGTGGAGTAGTGGTTAGGGCTCTGGACTCTTGACCGGAGGGTCGTGGGTTCAATCCCAGGTGGGGGGACGCTGCTGTTGTACCCTTGAGCAAGGTACTTTACCTAGATTGCTCCAGTAAAAACCCTACTGTATAAATGGGTAATTGTATGTAAAAATAACATGATATCTTGTAACAATTGTAAATCGCCCTGGATAAGGGCGTCTGCTAAGAAATAAATATTGAAGTTGCAAAGATCCTTGAGCCTGCTCCTTATCACCACAAATGATAGATCCTAAAGGTTGAAATAATACAATATTTTTTTTCTTGACAAAAAAAAAAAAACTGTCAATTACTGTGGGCAGCAATTCATTGTATGGTAACAGCACATCGTTCTGGGTGAAAAATAAAAATCTAACCAACAAGGGCAGAATTCAGTCAAAAACTAAACGTTGTGATATTTTAGCAACTTAACATTTTTTAATGGTTAACTGTTCCAATGTAACCTGATTTTACTGTTATCAATGCTGCAGAGCTATACATGGTCAAAATTGTGAAAAATGAAAAGGAGGGTTTTAACTAATGCAAGAAATAGGATGCAAGTGTAACATTAATATTTGGTGATGGGCTTTGATAAATGCATCAAAACCTACATCAGTAGAAGGAAGGACTCCTCCTTGACATCACAGCTGGATCCAATATCCACGGGAAATGCTTTCTACGGTTTCATGTGAGTTTGTATATCTTAAAAACATTTTACTGACCTGTACTTTAGCAACCCATAAAAGTAGAGGGCCTGCAAACCAATAAAAATTATACTGCTAGAGCAAAGACAACTAAACTCTGTATTTTATGGTTGGCTAATTACACAATAAACAAAACATAGATTCCAGTAAACTTAACAATAAATACCAAACTATCTATAGAAGCCAGCAATTATTCATTGAAAACTGGCACTTAACAGACAATTCTGGGGGGAAAAAATTAAGAAAAATACATTAAAAAAATACATAAATAGGTGTGAACATCTTTCGAAGTAGCAACAAAAAATGAAACTGGCTTATTTGGTATTGGCACTTCAGTAAAATGTATTGAAGCTATCTGAAGTTTCCCATGGCCATTACTATATCTATTACCGTTTTTTTCAATAAACAGTAGCTCATTTACTCAAACATCATTAACACAGTGAATGAATGTCTTACTCAGTCATCTCCTTTTCCGTCCACTTTCAATGTGTACACAGACAGAGAAATGTTTTGAATAGCAAGTCTTGGCGATATTCGCGATAAGAAAACACAAACATCATTCTGTTGAGAGAGATTTTACATGTACTGTTGAGCTACACACACAAAAGCGTATGACAAAAAGGCAAAGAGTAGGCAGGCAGACTTCAAAAGAATCTTGAAAGAATAAAAGGTATTATGATCAGGGTATTCTGTAACAGAAAATAGAAGCGATTTCAGATTTCCAAACCTTGAATGGCTATAACCCTTGACACAGAGATCAGGTGTGTGCAGGACAGTGTGAGGCCTTTTGTGTGCAGTCATTCAAGTCAACTAAAATTATCATTTTTTGCCTATAATCTTAGCTTAAAATGATAAATTAAGTAGACAAAACAAAGTATTATAGAAATATTGTTTATATGTTATATTATGCATGTATTACAGTAGACTGCAAAGTTTCATGGAGCCAGGGTATCAGTGTCACTAATCTTAAACTTTCTTGACTAGAGGTCTTAAATCAATGTTCCCAAAAAACAGCATTCCATTTGAGAATGTTCACCTCTATTAGCATGGTACAGCAGGTAGCTTCATATGTATCTACCCTCACTACAGTATTTCGTGTTTTTTGCAATCCGAGTAGTTCTGTGTTCTGTTGATCCAATATAAATAATTATTTTTTTTCTGGCTTTGCACCTGTCTAGAAAATCCGGTGATGCCGAGACAAGCCAAAGCTTGGGGGTGGGGGGGTGGAGATAATCATTAACAGAACACAGAACCACTCAGAATGGCTGTGAGCATCATAAAAGGGAAATGTTAATACAAACAAATACCTGAAATTACATTTGAAGCTACTTACTCTTTAAAAAATGTAATCACAGTATTAGAAGGCATATGTTGCCTGTTTTTTCAAGAGGACAGCAAAACGGTTATTTATAGTCTAAAAGTCATTAGCATGGGACAACTCGTATATAGAACCAAATCAGCACTGACAAAGGCAACAAAATCAATCAATTAAAAAAAAAAAGACAGCAAAAAGTACCAATCAAAAGTTTCCTGCAGCGATTACCAAATCACTTATCAGTAGCAGCAGTATTACCTATTAGCTGCTAGGAAACTGAACTTTTACAGTTTACTAATAGAACATTTAATGAAAATGTAAACACATTTTATTTGAAATAACTTCATCTTTAACTTTCTTTTTAACAAATCTTCCCCGCTGGTAAATGTTACCAGATACTCCAAACCAGATACTCATTTTAAATCCCAGCCTTATTTCATTAAAAATTAACCGGTGTTCAGGCTGCTGCAGGTGTGTTCAAGGCAAGGTACTGTACTGGCTGAAGGCTGGTAAAAAACAGCAGCGCTACTGTACATTCACAACAGACATGTTTCAGATCAGCGAGCTAGAAAATGTGCTTGTTCTTTGGCACAGGACCATCAAACACAACCTCTGACCTATTGCACACTAGACAACCTTGCTGTGGAGTTTGATTTTTTTGGGTCAATGCACAGGTATCAGGTTAGCAGTCACTCCCCCCCCCCGGGTAAGTCTAAAGTTGCTAGTCTACTGTTCACATTCCTTTACAGAACACCTTACCTATGCACTGTACTGTATGCATTCAACTGAATAGCAGGGTGTGCATGTGACACGGACATGACAATAGGAAGAGGTTCTGAAACAAATGACAATGCCCTTCACATTTATGCAGAACAATGTACTTTAATATTATCATACTTTTGTAAATTAAACCTTGTATTACATTGCCATTTAAAGTTGCAATTAAAATTGGCTACTTTCTACAGCCCAACATAATCATTGCTGGTTCCTTAACTGAGAGGCCATAGGTTTGATCCCCACCAAAGTGGACTCAGCATAGATTGCAGTCTAAAATTAGTAGTTTGGGACTGGTTGTCTCAGCTGAAGATAATAGAAGTAGAGCAGAGGAACACATAAGGTATCTCTCCCCACTTCTCCCTGCATGCTTTTACTCCAGGGATCTCCGTGAATAAAAACTAATTATTACAGCTATGTGATGTTAAATCATGCAGCATAACCTCTTAAAGTTGTGAGATCACTATTTGAAATCATGCTAACTGATGTCTGCAATGGAATTCTGACTGGGAATAGTGTTAGTGATGTGCAAAAAAACAACAACGAATAAATAAATACAAAAGGTCCAATTCCAATTATATAAAAAGTGGGTGCACATTTTTGTGAAAGCATTTGTCTTTCATTTGTTTGTACTGTAGACTGCCAGGGAAGGCCAAATTTTATAATTTAAAAAGGCAGCTGTGTAGATCCACAATGGTTTATATATTAAAGTCTGCTTTGCAGTAAATTCGTTTTTAGGACTTAAAGTAGAGCCTGTCATATCCGATTTAATTGGTTCCAGGGGTCTCAGAGGGAGTCATTTTACTATGCCTTATTAAAGTTGCAGCATTATAAATGTTAGGTGCATCAATGTGTCTAAAACACCAAAGTATGGCACTGCACATACGATACAAAGAAACTCAGTACAAAATATTATGAAACAAAGCACTATAATACAGTACTTAGCAATGTACAATATAGCATTCCAAAAACAGTTCTTCCTGTGCTTTCTTGGTCTACTGAATGCCAAAGTAATCCAGCAGTTGTTTTTTTGGTTGGTTTGTGTGTTTTGTTTTGGGTTTTTTTTGTACCATGAGTATTAACTCGAGACAGAAACAAGAAGAACAAGAAAGCACACACAAACACAAACTGCCTTTCGAAAAAAATCTTGTTAGGTTTTTACGATACAGTAATTATATTAAATTTCTTGCTTTCTTTTATTTAACACAGACTAAACTGGCCAGTTACGTGAAGTGGCAGCACGTAATAAATGAAACTGAATTCCCAAACACACCTTTTGCTTTTTTAAATCTGCAACTGAATCCATTCTATCCTGGTAAGAGCTGAATTTATCAGCACCGTTCAGTTGGTAGCAGCATGTGTAAATGACACATGCCACACGTCCATCGCTTAATAGAGGGTATCACTCTATCACAGAACCACTAATTTTGACCAAACTACAGTAAATGTACCAGTGCTAATTGGGAGTCTGTGAAAGCAACCATGTGTCACACAAGTACGTAGGTATTAAAGCATAAAGAAAGAAAAAACAGGTTTTAAATCGGACAGTTAAGCAATGCCACCCTTCCAGGTCTGGTGGTATTGTGCGTGAAGCACCCGAGACGTTGGTCCTCGACTGGCTCACAGAGGGTAGAGTTTAAGAAGAAATGCCACTTTACCTCAGCATGGCCGCCCGCAGACAGAGTCTTGTTACAGCGTTCACATTTCAGACAAAAACGATGCCAGTTCTTCCCAAGGGAGCTCACTTTTTCGGCTGTTATGTTAAAAAAAGGGAAAGTTAATAAGCAAAGTATAGCATAAGCATCCGTTTCAGAACAAACCATGGTCTCCAAATACCATTAAACCACAACACTGGATTGTCAATGCCAGCTTAAATGACAGGGTTGTAACTGGATATTGGGCATTAATTCACTGAATAAAATTAAAATTGATATTTAAAACTTGAAATAATGTTAAATAAAGTGACAAATTAGGCACAGGGAACTTTGGGATATAAATAGTTAACCTCTTGTAAAATCTTAGGCACATTAACCAAACACATACTATAGTACTTGTATTAAGATTTTACTTCAATTTACAATACAACTTCAAAGCTAAAATAAAAAATTATATTATATAGCACACACACACACACACACACACACACACACACACACACACACAGTGGTTTGCAGAAGTATTTACCTCCGACCAATAATGTCACATGTAGACAATACTATCATAGCATCAAAGGGTATGAATACTTCTGAATTAGCATTTTTGGAGTTTTGCAAAAAAAAATCTGAAATAAATAATTGTAGACATCTATTTCTTATAACTTTTTTTTCCTCGTCCACAAACGCAAAACTTTTGCTACAAAATTTTTCATAAAATTCTTTGTTTGAGACATTTCTAGAAATTATACATTTACAGTGGTTTGCAGAAGTATTCATCCCTACCAATGTTGTCACATTTTGTTGAATTACAAATAATGTGTTCACAGTTTTTCAAACAAACTTTTTTTATTCAAAGCTGTAGTGGTTAAACTGAACACTGTTATATGAGGAGGAGGTTAAAATGTCAGCAGAATGTCAGCAAAGAAAAATGTACAAAATGAAATTACTGATTCAGCCCCTTAAGTCAGTACTTGGTAGAAGCACCTTTTGCAGCAATTACTGCTATGAGTCTTTTTGGATTGGTCTCTACTAACTTTGCACAGTAGGATGGTGAAATTTTTGCCCATTCTTCACGGGAAAATTGCTCCAGTTCTGGGGATCGTCGATGGAGTTTGTTGGGGATCGTCGATGGACTGCAATCTTCAAGTTTCGCCATAAATTTTCGATTGGATTCAAGTCAGGACTTTGACTGGGCCACTCAAGAACATTAATTCTCTTTTTGTTCAACCACTCCAGTGTGCCTTTGGCTTTGTGCTTCGGGTCATTGTCCTGCCAAAATGTGAATTTCCTCCCTAGTTTCAGTCTTGGCCGACTCAAACAGGTTTTCCTCAAGGATTCGCCTGTACTTTGCACCATCCATTCTCCCCTCTATCCTGACAAGCTTCCCAGTCCCTGCTGAAGAGAAGCATCCCCATAACATGATGCTGCCACCACCATGCTTGACAGTTGGGATGCTGTTGACTGGGTGATGTGCAGTGTTGGGCTTGCGCCAGACCAATTTAGATCGAAAAGTTCAGTTTTTGTCTCGTCTGACCGCAAAACCTTTCTCCAAATGTCTGCAGTATCATCTACATGCTTTTTCACAAACTCCATACATGCTTTAAAGATGAGGCTTTTTGAGTAATGGCTTCTTTCTTGCCACCCGTCCATACAGGCAGCTTTGTGTAGGGACCGGCTTACTGTTGATGTGTGAACACTGAACACAGAACATTGCAGATCTCTCAAGGTCATCGTTGGCTTCAAAGTGACATCCCGAACCAGTTTCCTGCTTGCCCGGCTCCTCAGTTTGGGAGGGCAACCTGATCTGGGTAGTGTCTGGGTGGTATGATGCATCTTCCACTTCTTAATGATGGCCTTCAATGTGCTGAGAGGGATAATCAGCGCCTTTTAAATTTTCTTGTACCCTTGTCCTGCTCTGTGCCTCTATACCATTTTATTCCTGACTTGTTTCGAAAGCTCGTTGGTCTTCATGGTTGCTTTTTTGGATCACTATGTGAGCTGCAGCTTGAAAGTCTTTATATACCTGAGGGAAATTATCTACAAGTTAAACCGCTTTGAACACAGGCTGAAACCATTTCACTAATTTCATGACCTTTCAAACAAATCATTTGCACCCAACCTGATTTAGGGCTGCAGTAGCAAAGGGGTTGAATACTTATGCAACTAAGATTAATCTGTTTTCTCTGTAAATCTTACTTATTTATATTCTATATGCATGTTTTAACTTTATCAGTGTGCAGTAGTTTGTGTAGATTCTACATGTAAAGTCTAATTTGAAAGCCTCGTGGAGTACACTCAGGTGCCAACAAAATGTGAAAACTTTGCAGGGGGGTGAATACTTCTGCAAACCACTGTATATTACACAGTGCTCCCTCGCTATAACGCGGGTCTCGGGGGACACACAATATGTTGTAATCGAAGAGAGTTATAAACGGGTGAGGGGGTGGGGGGCGCCGCAGGACACATAACACACATCTGACTAAAATACAAAATAAAATAACTCCCTCTCTATAATGCACATATAGGTGAAGCAAAAATGTAACTTTCCATAAAATAACCATGCATAAACCACCTTGTAATCAACACTATATTTTTTACAAAAAAAAAAAAAAAGGTAACACCGCGGTCAGGAGTTCCGTTCGAAACGACAGACAAGCAAACCAAGTTCGAGAAGGAGAGCAGGTCGGGAGAGGCGAAGAGGGAATGGGCTCGCCCCAGGTTCGGCTGCCGGAGCGGGCTGAAGCTGGCTGCCTCGTCTCCCGGAGAAAGCCGCAGCTCCTCTCGCAGCAAAAAAGTAAATACATTAGTCAAGAGAACCATATAATAGGCCTAATATTTATTTAGTTATAAAACGAATGCTGAATAAGATGTCTGTGTTATAAAGTGCCAGAGCAGCTTTTCTTCAGTTCAGATATTGTAGTAAAAGGGAGAGACAGAAACGGAAGTTAGACTGAGAAGTTGTTTATAGTTTGAACAACACCGATACTGTATTTACTGTAGAGATATTGAATTAATCACCATTATAGGGAATTGGAGGACACGCTGTAGGAGCGTTATATCCGAGGAGCATTATAATCAAGAGCCTTAGAGCGAGGGAGCACTGTATATATATTTTTTAAATATAGCTGGTCTATGATAATATCACTGTCAAGTCTTCAGAATCAGGTCTTGGCAACTGTGCTATCAAGATGCATACTTAGTCACCCAATAATTGGATTACTGGAAATGGCTTTCCAACAAAAACAGTAGGAGCAAACTGTCCTGTGAAAAAATAACCTCGGACATGACTGCCAGGACAAATTGAGGAGGGATTAAAGGTCAGTAGATGTTTTTAGATCGCAAGGGCACAGGTTAAATTCCTTGTTTGCTTCTGCAGCCCGGACACAGGGTCTAAGCAAGTGCTGTACTCCTGAAAAAACTATTCACAACAATATTTATGGTGACCTTAACCAAGCAGTAATCTATGTATGATACCAGCCAGTTTACTCCAGATTATATGATGTTATGCTTCAATATGTGATTGACAGAGTAACCTTGTATCAGTAGACAAGAGACAATAATTAGATCAATATAAATTCATAGTTGAGTGTATTAAGGTGTGGGTGATCAAAATAATTGTATTTGTCAGTTTCAATGCACTAGAAAATCGATTAAACCACAGTATTATAAACACTGGCATTTCATTAAGCCATTTAATCTCGGTGCGGGGTCTCTCATTCCACAAGGGATTGGTGAACGATTCAACAGACCATTCAGTTTTCCCCTCAGGAAATTCAACTAAAACAAAGGGTTTGAATTTGAAGTTGGGAGAAAGTCCTCCCTTTTTCTGAAATGAAGCCAAACAATACTATTATAAAACTTAGTTTCAGGTACTGCAGGAGCTGGTGCATTCTTGTTTTGCAAGTTTCATAATGTCAAAAACAAACAAAAAAAAATTGAAGCAACATAATGTGCCAGTGTTTCAGAAACTGTTGTGTTGGCACTGTAAAAAGATGTGTTGGCTAAATAGGGCACACTCTCCCCTGTGACCTCCGGACCACCAATCAACCACTGGCCATACCTTTAAATGGGTTGGCGGGGGAGTGGGGAGGTGTCTGAAAGTGTGAAACATGAACCCTTAAATCTATCCTAGTACAGTTTCTCTTATGTACACACATTTAATGAGCATATTAAAATCACTCAATGTTGTGATGGCAATACAAATAGCCACAGAAGCTCCAAATACAGTATGATCATTTTTTGGCATTTAGTCAAAATAAAGCAATTTCCCCACGATGAATGAGATCTTGGACAATTAAAATCCATGTTTCAGAATGGAGAATCCGCAAAGTGATGATTTATTGAATTGCAATTGAACAGGCGATGTAATGATGAATGATAAACTTGGCCGGAGACCTCGTCCATGGGTTCTCAACAGCTACCCTCACATTGGCCGGCTAGGAGAAAGCACGAACTACATCATGAATCCTAGTGCTGCAGATAGGAAGTGGCACTCAGGGCCACCTCCCCTCAGGACAAGGCACGCTGCAAGGTGGTGGCAGGGCAGGAGGAGCTCAAAACAAAAGAAGCGACATGAATGAAAGCCACGTGGAGTTTTTATAGTGCTTGGTGATAACGTGTTGGTTAGGGGCAGATACTCCTTTCCAGAAAAGCAACCAAGTTTTCAGTTCTCCAAAACTTTCACAGTGATCCGTTCTGTTTGGAAGCCTTGGTTCCTAACTACTACATTCATGTCTCTGCAGTGCAAAGGCAAATTCAAATTCAGTGAGAAATACACATTAACTTTATAAAACCAACAGAAACACCACATAAAAATGGTACAGCTTCTTGTCAGAACCAGGTTGTTTAATGCTAGTTTTTTTTTATTGTTTTATTTCTTTAAAAAAATGTATACTTGTTTCAAAATACTTTGGGGCCCCAGTGTTGGGTACAGTGTCTTAATTGTAGAGAGGGTTGCATGCAAAAAGCAGTTAAACCGTCATAAAAATTTGACCCTGTTTTCAACTGTGCTGTAATAGGCATGACTGTCTTGAAGGACCGTGATCATGTAAACACGATCGTACTGAAGTGTCTTTCTGGGTCCATGATCGGGTAAACACGATTAAAAAAAAAAACTACAAAAAACACATGCTTCATTTTATTGACTTAGTGGGCCACCATACTTTGCCGTACAGGGTGTAAATACATATCATTGGATGGGGGAGGAATTGAATTTCACTCCCTGCTTTTTTCGTGTGACGTCACTGAGAGGGCATTTAAATTTTAAAGGGCAGAGAAAGTTTTGGGCAGCACGCAGAGAGAAAGCATCAGAGGACCTTGTTTAGAGATAAGAAAGAAAAGGAAAAACACTGTAAATCCAATGTATTTGACATACCATATGAGAACATTTATTTTAGTGTTTTTACAACATGTATAAATATCAAGAAACGAGTGGATATAAGCAGATAATGGTTTCATGAACACATTTTTTTTATATTACTAAATGGAATGAAGAACTATTATTTTATTTATACATATTTAATCTAAGAAAATAAAAATTGAGAGTAGTGTCCATTATTGCTTAAAAAGATCCTGAGAATAAACGTTTATTATTGCAATTGCTTAGAATAGTTCACATTTTGTAGTTTATTTAGCACTATTTATTCTGTTATTGCAGTTTGTAAAATATTGCTTTGATAATAGAATATTCTGTGCAAGTTACAGAAACTTGCACACAAGAATAGAAAACGTTTCCACCCTAGAATTTCATTTCAAGATGGCAAGATGATTAGATGAATCATTGTTGGCAGAAATACTGGCATCTGGAGAATCAGCATTTTCTGACAGAGATTCAGTTTATAGAATATAGGCGTTCTCAGTATTATTTATTTTTTAAATAAATGTTTAGTTCTAAATCATGTGTTGTCATGTATTGTGTACAACGATTTGGTAGTGGATTTTAATACAACTTTTGTTTAAGTAATATGCATTATACAAATCAAAAGATCAAATTTTGAATGCAAGTGACATTTAATGTGGAATTTATAATATTTACACATTGTCAAATGGTTTCTTTTAACAGAGAGAAAAAAAAAAGACATACAGTGTGTAAATGCCGCCTGAAGGTTTAGAACTAACTTTTAATTTCTGGCTAGCGAATGAACCTTCGAACCTCTGAACCTTTACACACAGCCCTAAAAATCAGTACAGTATTTTTGTTTTAGTTTCTATAGTATTGTATAATATTCTCTAGAGTGTCCTGAACCAAGAAATACAGTTTTCAAGTATCTACTACTAAAAATGAATGTAATGTAAAACAGAGATCCTATTTTAAGTGACTCTGCAGCAGCAGTTGTGATGCATAGTTCACCCCCTAGTCAAGAGGTTTTCAAACTGTAGGTTATTAGGGGGTCGCCAATATCTGACTAGAAAATACTTTTTTTCTAACTTCCTGACAATTGTAGAAGCTCTGCGGTAAATGGCAGACTCGGTAGGCCTCCAGGATGATTGACTCAATCAACTACCCACGCGGAACTCATGTTTAGTCTGACCAACCCCCTGTTAAATCTGACCAATCCCCATCCAGAGAGCTGTCGTTTCAGACCTATCGCAGCTCAGCGACACTATCGCCAGCCCTCCTTCATTTGAAAGTGCAGCTGTGGCAGGTTTTAATATCAAATTATAAATGCAATTTATAAATGGGGAGGTAGCTTTTAGTTTCATATACGGATTTTGCTGTGTGCAAAATGTAGGACAGGCAAACAAGGGTGCTGGACAAACATTACAATTACTATTCATAATTGCATTCACATTAATCAAGACTACTCACTTATTAAAATGTTGCACACTCATTTTCTCGTTATTACAAGAAAGTAAGAACTTGGGGGATTTAAAAGCTCATTTAGTTGTTTCACAGCAAAACACTGTCAATTAAACTGATTTTATTACTATTATTGTAGTATTGTTAATATAGTATACCTTTTATTTTACAAACAAACAAATTGAAATTTCAATGATCGTAGATTAAAAGCACTAACAGTGTTACTACTAGTGAAACCAGATCGTTATATAAACAAAAAGGTATACTGTAATAACAACATTGTAATAATAATAGTACAATCAGTTTATTTTACAGGGTTTGGCTCTGAAACAATGAATGGGCTTTTAAATCCTCCATGTCCTTACTTTCTCATTTAAATGTAGAATGAAGAATGAGAATAAGTGACTATGTATTGCTGATACAGTAGTGATTGTAATAAAGAGTATCCATCTTAAAAATACATATTATAACTTTAAATTTTGCACCTCTACTGAAATTTATGATTCTAATTTGAATGACTACAGGCACATCAATCATACATAATTGAGGCTGCCACACAATTCCAGTGCACAAAATAATGAAATATAATAACTAGGCTAATGAAAAATAATAAACAGAATCTATTGTTAACTGCATTCTAATTTAAGCAGGCCACAAAATGCTAGTTGGCTGAACTACAATATTCTAATATACCAATGTGTCAGAACGTGTTTAATATACAAGTCAAGGGTTTCCAAACATCATATGCATAATAAGAATTGGTCAGCTTTTATGGAGATGGAAGAGCCAAGGACGGCTGTTTTGCTTTGTTCAGGGTTTGTGGTATGCGGTAATAAAACACAAGCCTTTGTCATTTTAAGATGTCACGTCATGTCAGAAATCAGAGTTACTATGAATGTACCCAGCATGGTATAATATCTTCCATTCAGCCAAGTGGTACTGTAGCATGTAGCAATAGTGGGAGAATATAATGAGGTACAGGGTAAGTAAAGCTACTGTATAATTAGGGCTTGAATTTTTTTTTGTTTTTATTATTTGGCAAAATCGGTTATTTTCAGTTATTAAAAATAAAAAACTGCTCAAAAAGCATCAACTTTCAGTTTCTATAATTAATTACATGTACTTTTCACCAATACATAGAGCTATGGCCAAAGGTTCTGCATCACCAACAATGTTTAGATTGACATAATAAAAAATAAAAATATCACAAGTCTACCGAAAGCCACCATAGTAGTACAGTATTTAGAAACGTCTCATTTTTCAATTCGTCAGTTTTTTTTTTTTTACTAAGTTTCTGGAAAACTACAAAGCAGTATCTAATTCAATATGTTATCATAACATTATTCAGCAGGTTTCATTTGACTTTATGCAGCAAAATTAGATAATTCTATAGGGTGATGCAAAACTTTTGGCCATAGCAGTATACAAAGATTAACTTACTGTACTGAAGTGAGGATTTTCACATTTAGGATTCAGGCAATGTAGAACTGTGGTTGCATTTTGAATATGAGAATTGTGAGAACAGACTTCGTTTTCCACCCCATTCTATGCTTTGTTTAGAAATGTGTTGACCAACATGGGCTGTGTAAAGCATTTTATTTACCTACAGTATGCACATTTGATTGTGTCATCAAAAAACGTATTAATGCTCTTTAAAAATAATGTGACTTATGCTTCTACTCCTTATCTACTCTTCCAGATTTAATATGAGTGGTAACAGAGTAAGGAAGCAGACTTGTCATTGTCCAACGAGTCTGTGGGTAAAGATCTGCGGGTAAAGAACTGGCCGGTATTACGGGAAATATCAACAGGATGAAAAACTTATCACCAGATTATTAAAAAGGACCATCCATAATGTGTGTGCACTGATTTTCAATATTATCCACTGTGTTAATGCTCTTGGTGCACTGAAATATCTGTCATATCCATTCCCACCTCTAATGAACACTTGATATAACTAGCTAGTTAAATTGTTAGTGCAAGAGAAGTACTGTACATACAAGCGCCTCCACTATAGAGCCGTGTGCTATTATTACAAATTACCAGTGCCTTTATAATGATTTGAAAGTACGCTGTAGAAGCTCTTAAACAGATTTTATCATAAATGTGATGCATCTCTTCTACTTTGAAACCTCCCACGCTATGTCTATGTGCCATCCTCCTACTGAACATCTACTGCAAAAAGTACAGATTCATGACTGTATGCATAAGTACCGTATGCACCAGCGTACAGTATCTGAAACAAACAATTCCTGGGTTAAAAGGTCACACCGGAGGTATCAGAAGAATGGAAAGTGTGAACACGTTGTATTATACTGTTCTCTGTTATAGGAAGACTATTTTGCATACACAATTACTGTACAGCTCAATGGGTGCCAGTCAGAACTAACTATTGGTAATGGTCCATTTTTTTATGTAATATATTTTAGCAGTTTAAAAGGACATTACACTTTTACCACAATATCAATCTTAGCAGCAGGTCTCATATTATGGGATTTTAACAAACAAGTGTTCTGGTTTTACAACACCTCTTAGCTGCTTCGTTTTGGACCATCTTCATGTGCAGCAGGTGTGCCAGCCTAGACAGTGATAATCTTGATGCAATTATACTCTCTCCATGTGTTTCATTCACACCCCAATGCACTGGAAGCAAGGTTAATAAACTTTACATCCTTTAAACAAAAGGCAGTTTATGTAGTTGCACTTGTTAATTTAGGGGGTCTGTGTAACGTAAAATAATATACAAATTGATCCAAACATACACCTAAAACGATGATCCATGGTGTATATGACTGTCATGTAATCGAGACCTACAACAATGCGAGTCTATACCATATACAGACACTAATTCAGGTTTAACTTGAAGTGTAAATTAAGTATACAAGATGCCATTAACCATAAAACATATTTTTGAAATCCCGACTTGTTGTATTTTTAAAATAGTATACATATACTTAAACAAACGACATAAAGATCCAAATGAATCATTGTATTTCAGCAGTGGGTTAAAAAAAAAAACAGCACATAGATGACTATTGTGATACATCGGTCTGCTTCATGTCTACTTAGGAGTATATTAAACGTAAAAAAAACATCTGACAACAAACGTTGGTAAATAAATACCGTACACACGCTTACCGAAATAGACAGGTTTCTCACATCTGGGACACTTAGAGGTCATCTTGCTGAAATTTTCAGTTGCGATTCACAGACAATTTAATCCCTGGTAATGTATTTGCTCTCTTTGCTACAATAACTACACTCTATCCATGCATCCTCTGCTCTGCGCAGCAAAGTTATTCAATTTAAAGAGTTACAGCCCCGCCTCCTCTGACAGCCTCGAGTAGAATTACTATTAGAGGCAACTTGTGATAGGTCAGTTTACTTGTCAGTCGCTACAAGTTTCTGTTGGCACCAGAGGCTCAATTGTAGAAAATTATATTCTGCAGTACATGTTTATAAACAACTGCTTGTAATCTGTAGAGGAGAGTGTCTGCTTGGTTACGTGCCCCTAAAACAAAACAAAAAAAAATAGCGTGCACATACAGTAAATCAATGGAATCCTGTAAAACCAGACATCAAAGAATTAGCCAGCAGTGGATTTTTGGTACACTGCAGCTTTAACACTATTTTCATATAAAATTCTGAATGTCTTATTAAATTATATGGAAAAGGAGTAGCTCACATTAAAGGTTGTATTAATTCTTTAAAATATATTATTTTAACTGGCAAGTGAACAGAGAGTTATTACCTTTGAAGAGAATAGGATTATTCATATAACACAAGGCATGTGTGCTGGTAAAACATACTGTAAATACAAATACAGTACTTTTTCCTTTGTTTTAATATCCTCCTGAAAAATATGCTTGTCAGTGTCTCAGTGTTTAAGAAGATAATGCCACAAATCAAGGGCAAATCAAGTTCATTGACATTGTGTTTCTTAGCCTAAAACATGTAATTGTGTGTCCTGCCCATTCGTAGGACACATTCAAAGCCTAATGTTATACTGTCCCAACTACTTACAAATAACATCTCTTTTTCTACTAATATTTTACAGGACATATAGTGCTGACATTAAGCATGAACTGATAAGGTAGCAACCTTCTAAAAGGTATTCCAGTTCATTACATGTGGCACTGCACCTTAAAAGTGCAGATCTTAATTTAGAACTTAATAGATTCATAATAGCCACCAACACAAAATAGTGCTTTTGTGGCAGTAGATTTAGGAAAACAATGCATTACTCAGCAACTAAGAGACATACATATATGGGTAGCCTTGTGCAGGAAATGTCTGGAGGATAGGAAGGAAGTTCCTAGTTACGAATAAAAACCACAGTGGCCAGTGTTTGGTCCCATTTATAACTGCAGGGTATCATTTAAAAATAGTAGAGTTCATTTTCTTCAGGAAGTTTAAGTGGATATTTGCCTAAGAGCTAGTGGTTGAGATGTTCTCAAGGGATAATAAAGATTGTGTTACTTACTTACACACACAGACATAGGGAACATACTGCAACTGAGTTATTTCCCAGTTCTATAGCAGCATTCAATCATACTTTCTTGCACAGTTTGTATGTTTAAAATTAAAAAGCAACTTCTATGTGATTTTTATGAATGTATTTCTTACTGTCATCCACTAGATGCAGAGTTTTGTGGGCTGACAGGTTTAGGGTAGCAATCTGGTGTATCAGATGCACTTTGAGATTAGACAAGAGTCTGAGAGCTAGAGCCAGAGAGAATCTAAACAAGAATACATTAGGTAAGATGAAGTCAAGTACACTGAAGAGGGTGCTAGTCTACATGTGTCTACTTGAATTGTGAATGAGTGTTTTGAAGTTGTGGATGATTGATGTGCATCAGTGACTATGGTAAGTCACATGTAATGTTTTACTTTGGAAATTGTCCTTCCTGTGCTACATCTTGTTAATGTCCCAAGTAGTAGTACATACTGTAAAATCCCATGACCTGTCAGTGTGCGACTTTTGGAGTCTGTGTTATAGTTTGTTTATTTTTCAATAGAGCACTCTGTTTTTGTGTGTGTGTTAGTTTGGGTTTTTCTTCAGCTTAAACACCCCCACTCCGAAGCCAGATGTGAAGTCGCTTTGACAAATCACAAAAGGGATCCTGTTGTTGGTCAGCCAATGGTCAAACAGGTAAACACAGGAAATATCAGAACCAGGAAGTAGATTTCAGCACTTGTATTTACAAACAAACAAACAAATGGTTAAACAGAATGCAAACTTAAATCAACGGTCCTTTAACTACAGAGAGGAGTACTTTGTAGCTCAGGTACGAAGTAACACACCTTCTCCCCCACACTAGGCTGACTGTAGCATTTTATGATTAGAGATGTTTATAAGTTCAGCGATGGACTACATTTTTTTTTAAATAATAAAAAAAAACAGTTGAAAGAAGCAGTCTCCTCAATTTCACAATCTAGTGCTTCATGTTAGCCACTTTAAGGCTGGTGGATATGGAGTGATGATTTAGGGCCTCTGATCTTGGGAGTTAATATATTTGCATGTCGTACATCATGGTTTGTTGCATGGGACTGTGTCTTTTAAAGGTTCTAAAGAAGAGCGAACTTCACTGTGGACCACGTATTCTTTTAGATTTTTGTCTCTTCTATAGGACATTAGTGGAGGATTGGACAATTTCAAAGAACACTATCACTGTGATAATCCTATTCTGTTTACAATGGACATTAAAAGCCTCTACACTGTTATCCCCAACAGTGAAGGTTTAATAGCTTTAAAACACTTCCTTGATGAATGGAGAGAAGCCCCAAACAGATATCCTTTTGAGACTAGCTGAACTTGTGCTCACTTTGAATTGTTTTTCTTGAAATGGAAATTTTTACACTCAAGTAAAAGGTGTCAGCATGGGAACTAAAATGGGACCATCATATGCCTGCCTTTTTGTAGGATCAGTTGAGAACACATTTTTGCAGCAATACAATGGTAACACACTGAAACTCTACCTCAGATACATTGATGACATCTTTGGAATTTCAACTACCTCTTTTGAAGATTTGAAACAGTTCATTCAGCCAGCATCATATTCCCACCTAGCTTTAGGATACACATGTGACATCTCAGATCCCGGCACCAGTATATCATTTCTAGATATTTCCATCACAGCTGAGAATTCCACTATTAACACCACTATTCCAGACAAGATCATCAACAGTGCTAAATACCATCTACAGCACCTATTTTTAAAAATCCTCCACTAATGTCCTATAGAAGAGACAAGAATCTAAAAGAATACGTGGTCCACAGTGAAATTCACTCTTCTTTAGAACCTTTAAAAGGCACAGTCCCATGCAACAAACGACTATGATGTCTATTCTGACATCATCTTAACATCATCCTCAGATTTTTTGAAAATCAACAAGTTTACTGCACTGTGTTACTTTTCTTTTGCCCAAAACGTCCGGAAATAAATGATTTTTTAATCATTTAAACTTTTTGTGTACATTATTTTTATTTTATTTTTTAAATAATTCTTACCAACCTATATATATATATATATATATATATATATATATATATATATATATATATATATATATATATATATAGTTAATTCAACACTTTTTTAACCTCTTAAATTGTATTGTGTAATTTTTGTTCATTTTGGTATGCATTTTCTTTTCTTGACATATAATAGTCTTCAAATGTTACTGTTCTCCATAATCTGATGTTATTGTTTTTTATACTGTAATACAGCGCCCCTTAGTGTATTAAAAAAAAAAATTCTATTGCTTGATTATCTACCCTTTACACTTAAAGCTATTTAATCAGTGCACTCTGTTATACAACATGGCAGCTCTGACAGAGTTGTTCACCTTGGATACCTTCCCTTCTCAATACCATTCCCTTCACTTTCTTCTTACAAGGTCACAATTCACGCAGGTATTCCTGAACAGAAATGATTCCACTTGTACCCTGCTGTCACCTCGGAGACATCAGGATCCAGCTGACAGCAGGGTACAAGTGGGCTAGCTCTGAGAAGTTTTCCAACGGGATGCTGCTAATACTTGCTTCTTGTCAGAAGTAAAACATCCTGGCAAGACAAGGGGATATGTTGGCAGTTCCTTAACATCCACTGCTTGGGGAAGACATTGCCCAGGTTAACCATTATCTGCTTGATTTGGATATATTAGAGTGCACACCTGTAATGCAGGGAATCATTACAGTAAATGCTTGCGTAGATTTTTAGAGAGATGGCCCAGATCCATGCTGCTTGGAAGGTTCAAATCATGCACATAGAGTTCTCCAGTCTGTTTCTGATTTTTTCCACATTATGCCTAAGCGATGGCAGTTCTTTCCTGGGCAGCAGGAAGTTTGTGAATTCTGACTTTTCTAGTTTTCTGCCAGCCCTGGAGTGCAGGTTTGATATCAGAGTGGTAGATATATCTAGCTTGTTAAAGCAGGGGAGAATTCAACTGAAAGAGGAACCTGGTCCAACAAGGGGCCTCAACACATGCCTCTTGATGAGAAAACATTCACTCTTTAAATTGGGTCTGTTCAACCAGGAATGGGTTGTGGTTTCTGTATTCAACCTCCCATCCGATAAAACCAGAACTCTAAATAGAAATGAACATTTACGAGAACTGGGAAGATCGGCTGACAAAACAGATCATGATGATGCTGGAAAGAATAGATGTGGGCATCTTGCTTCAGTTGGTGTTGCTGATTTCATTAGGTCTGCAGACCCAGATCTACCTGACAACATGAGTCTTGTCTCCCCTTCTTAATGGTTCAAACTTTCCAAGGGGCACCAGTGCTTATTACCAGCAAAGTTGAGAAGCTAAAGGTAAGCAACAAGTGCTGGTCCATAACCCATAACTTGGAGAATGCCTTATTGTGATGAGCCACTGTATTGTAAATCAAGTTAGCTTACATGTTATTCCAAAATCTGATCTTAGAACAAATGTTAGTTTAATTGTGTATTGGAATAGGAATTTTAACAAAAGTGATCTTGTTTTTCATTTCTTTCAAGACACACAGCCAAAAGACAGCAGGTCATGCACAGCAACCCCACTTTATGCAAAAGAACTGTATGCTGAAGTCATTAAATCACTTGACTACAGCTCCAGTGGAGTCTTTGATAATATCCTGTATGAGTACTTTAGCACACACAGGTTAGGGATGTCCACTAGAATAATAACAAAAGGATTAAAGTTTAAGGTTGTCTACTGTATTTGCAGTTGGCCGATGCTGTATTGTAAGGTAAAGAAGGTTTGTGGCATAGATGAAGAGGATGGAGGTACAAGCTCAATTGGTTACCTGGCAGACAAAGATCACTCTTCTCTGTACATGGTAACCGTTAACTAGCTTAACAAATCTGACTTTTTTTTCCTTTCAGTATCAGTGGAAAAGCATTGTAGTTCAAAGGGTTTTGACAAGAAGTCAGTTTCAGTGATCATGTTTTTAACATATGTGGCACTCTGGGACATGAGAATGTACAATTGAGGTGCTCCATGTGGGTTCTAGAAAGTGAAGCTTTCAGTTGGAAGTGTCACAGACAAACTAATTGCACAAAAGCATTATTGCATGTAGTGAAATAGTGAAATAAGCTCTCTGTGCTAGAGATACACGCAGTGTATTTGTAAACTTGCTAGTGCACAGTACAGTACTTGCGTTCAAGTAAATGTCTTGTTTGGGGGTCGCTGTGTATCTGTTGTAATTCCAATGCAAACAGCTGTTCCATGTTCCTTCTTGGGAGATGGGCATACATTCTGGACCAGCTTGTCTCCTCCAGGGCTTTCTAACACAGCCTTACGTTACGGATGGGTCAGTACCAAAGTGTGTGTGTACAGTGGATGAAATCTTACTTCTACAAGACACCTTAACCTACTAGAACTTAAAAATCTTATTTAACAGTGTTTATTTAACACTGCTATGATGTTGGTTGGCCCCTTTAGCTCTATCCAGAACAATACACAATGGTTTTATAATGTAGTTGGTTGCAATAAGAAGCCTTTGTTAGAGACCAATAATGTTTCCTCGTGGTTCTGTGACTAGAGCCCGACTTTTTCCATTTCAGATTCTTGAAATAATGCTATTGTGTTTTGTGGTTTTTTGCTACTGTGATTAATTTACACTGTAAAAGTATGGGTGAAAAAGTACAAACATGTTTTTTGTCTTGCAGTTTTCCTGGGCTGGGTTGACCGGGTTGGGCGGACCGTGTGGTGTCCTAGTGCAGGGACGTAGGGGCAGTGGGAAGATCATAGCCATCAGTAGGGGTAATCCTAGGATAACCACATACTGGTAGTTGGTGCAATGCAGGGTGATTTCCCACTGCTGTGAAAAACCCAGCTGTGATTTATTGGTTTATCCTGGCAGCTTACAGGTTAAACAAATCAACCTCTCAGTGAAATAACACTGCCACGGCCACTAAAGCTAAGCTGCTGGCTGCCTTCCCACAGGCTGATATATATATATATATATATATATATATATATATATATATATATATAAAAATTTCCTGTGCCATTAAAGCAAAAATAGCCCCATAGAAGGATATTACCACCTCTATGCTTGACAGTAGGTATGGTGTTCTTTCTTTGTACGCCTCACCAGACGTTCTCCAAACGTAACGACTATCAGCATGACCAAATAGCTCGATTTTGTTTCATCACTCCACAAAACCTTTGTCCAGAACTCATATCCATCATTCAAATGCCATTTTGCAAACTTTAAGCGATTGTCCTTGTGACGTTTTCCTAAGAGTGGCTTTTTCCTTGGCCTGCGACCATTGAGAACTTGTGGCAGGATGTGGGCAGCCTGCAGCCCATGAAGAAAGAGATCCTGGATACCATCCAGCTGCCCCAGGAGCACTCTGAGCTGCCGTCTCTGGGCCTGAGGCACTCTGGACTCTATGGACCACCAGGCACTGGAAAAATCCTGCTGGCTAAAGCAGTGGCAACAGTGTTCCATGACATTCTTCAGGTGTGGAACCCAGATGATCCCAAGACCCTAAATCCAACTTCCTTCCTCCTTAATGGTTTTGAGGAATATATATATATATATATATATATATATATCTTGAAAGTATGTGGATGGTATCTCTCAGACTTTTCTCCTGGATTCTTATCAATCAATCTTTATTTTATATAAAGCCTTTTATAGTGGACCACCATCACAAAGTGCTTTACAAGACACAGCAAAAAAAAAAAAAAACATTATACATGAAATACAGTGAAAAACAATGCATAATACATTAAATACCAGGCTAGGATGTAAAAATAATTCTAATTATGTATCCATGTCACTCAGCCAACCTGCAATTTCAGTGTGTATCCTTCCATCTGTTCTACAAAATATTGCTCTCTATCCAATTGATGAGTGTGTGCAGGATTCTCTTTCAAACAGTAGCACAAATGTCACAAGTTGCTATACAAAACACTATGCAATATAGTCATTTTAAGTTTACACTCACTTTCTATAAAATTGAGACTGTAACTTTGCACCTTTAAGAGTGTGTGTCAGTGTGACGCGGAATTGATAAATTACAAATAATCCTTTTGGCTAACACTGCCAATAGTTGAACACTACAGAATGTCATCCACTCCTGTGGATTGTATTTATTGTTGAATTTCTGTTGAAACCTGATTTTTCTGTCCTCTCTAGTGTAAAGGAGTCAGAACTGATACATATGTATGTGGGACAAAGTAAGGAAAATGTTAGTGAAAGTAAGGGCTAAAGACCGTTTTGTCCAAGTAAATATCTTCTGACCAAACATAAGAAACATTTGTATGTACATTTTATATGTGTGATTGTGCAGGTAATTTAATCCTTTTATACGTAATTATTTAAATGAAATGTGTGAGGCGGTTCACTGTAATGTTATATCCACTGAGCACAAAGGTGTTGACATTTGTTTTGCAGCTGCTGGTGCTCAGTTTGACTTTAATCTGAGCAGGCTTAATATATTCTCCTATTTCTGACTTTTATAAACCTGTGTATTTTTTTATTTCATCTTTGCTTCTTGTTTCAGTGTTTGGAAAGGCCAAGGCAGCAGCACCTTGTATTATTTTCTTTGATGAGCTGGACTCTCTTGCTCCCAACAGAGGTTGCAGTGGAGACTCAGGAGGAGTCATGAACAGATAAGCTAAGCCCTTAACCAGATATAGTTCTACTACCAGGTCTAAAATGCCTGGCCTTGTGGGGCAGTCCTCAGACAAATAGACACAAGTAAGAGACCTGATTTCAGGGGACAAGCAAGACATTGTAAGGAATAATTCACCTGATATCCAAGGGTTTTTAGGGGTTTATTTTTGTTTCCAAATGGTGGACATCATATTATCATTTCATTTCATTTCTTTTTTTTCTTTCAGTTAAGCTTGATCAAAAATCTTTACATCTTTTTAAATTAAATCACATAATGGAATGAGATATAAGGTATTGCATGCTTTTAACGTTTCAACAACATAACCATGAACCTTATCTGTCAACACAACCATGGTGTAGCCACTTGTTTTGTTCTTTTTTCTTTCTCTTTTCTATCTCCCTTCATCTTCTTGCTTCCGTCTCTTTTGTCCCTTTTCCATTGACACTTCTTACAGCCATTTCCTTTTCCTTTGTCCTCTTTTACATGTATAGAGTGTTTTCTCGATTTTATCTTTAAATAAAAAGAAAGAAAAAGAAACAGGCCTACAGGACTGACCCAGCTTCATCTTTAGCATCCAGCTGCATCTGGTAACAGCCGTGATAAGTATGCTGATTAAGCTATGTAACCTCAATGTGATTATTATTGTGGGAAGATATCCTTGAACAACAAAGTTTATTGCTGGTTTTACACTTTTTGTTTCCAAATGGTGGACATCATATTAAATCATTTCTTTTTTTCTTTCAGTTAAGCCACTGTAACAACAGCTTTCCCTTTTCATGTTTTTCTAGGTTCAAGGTGGATTCAAGTGTCAGCCTCCCTGATGTTACTGAGAGATTCCCTCCTCAGTTGACGGGCGCGGATATGTACACACTCTGCTCAGATGCCATGATGTCAGCCATAAAGCGGAAGATCAGGATAGATGAAGGTTTCCATCACAGGAAACCATTCAGCTTGAGAGCCTGTTTCAAAGTTTTAAAACACTGTCATTCATTTGCTAACTGAAGGCTGTTTTGACCAGACAAAATAGCCTATTTTTGTAGCATTTACAGAAACAAACAAAAAAGGTAATTGCAGTATAGCTCAGAGCCTAAAAATTCAAACCGAGAGGGCTCCCGAGTGGCGCATCCAGTAAAGGCGCTCCTCGTGGAGTGCAGGATGTGCCCTATAGTCTGGA
Source organism: Acipenser oxyrinchus oxyrinchus (assembly GCA_030684275.1). Lineage (NCBI taxonomy): Eukaryota > Metazoa > Chordata > Actinopteri > Acipenseriformes > Acipenseridae > Acipenser > Acipenser oxyrinchus. Next base: position 27,418,254 of record CM060252.1, read on the forward strand.
CGTCGCGTGTTCGAGTCCAGGCTATTCCTTTGCCGACCGAGGACGGAGCTTCCAGGGGGCGGCGCTCAATTGGTAGCGGTGAGCTGAGCCTAAAAATAATTGGCCATTCCAAATTGGGGAAAAAATAATACAAAAAATAATTGTCAACTACTAAATTTAAAAAAAAAAAAATCAAACCAACAGTATTGTAGGATGCACAGTGCAGCAGACAGATCTCTAGACTGCTGTGACCAGTATGTTACAGAATAAATACCTGAAAAATCTCCCCACGAGACATTAGGAGTGTTAAAGATGTATGTTTTTGGCATAACCTTGATCTGCGTTAGAGATTTACAGGAATTATTAGCGCAACCACAGGAACAAAATGAAATATGTCACAGGGAAGTAATCCTTTTAGCCTGTTGCTTCATTGCACTAAGCAATTCAGCATTGTAAATGAACATAAATTAAGTTGCCTTTTGTTTGTTTACATATGATTGCTTCTAAAAATAATTGGCTATTCTAAATTGCCAACTACTACATTTTTTTAATAAAACACACACACACACATATACAGTACTGTGCAAAAGTTTTAGGCAGGTGTGAAAAAATGCTGTAAAGTAAGAATGCTTTCAAAAATAGACATGTTAATAGATTATATTTATCAATTAACTAAATGCAAAGTGAGTGAACAGAAGAAAAATCTAAATCAAATCCATATTTGGTGTGACCACCCTTTGCCTTCAAAACAGCATCAAGCATCAATTCTTCTAGGTACACTTGCACACAGTTTTTGAAGGAACTCGGCAGGTAGGTTGGCCCAAACATCTTGGAGAACTAACCACATTTCTTCTGTGGATTTAGGCAGCCTCAGTTGCTTCTCTCTCTTCATGTAATCCCAGACAGACTCGATGATGTGGGCTCTGTGGGGGCCATACCATCACTTCCAGGACTCCTTGTTCTTCTTTACGCTGAAGATAGTTCTTAATGACTTTCGCTGTATGTTTGGGGTCGTTGTCATGCTGCAGAATAAATTTGGGGCCAATCAGATGCCTCCCTGATGGTATTGCATGATGGATAAGTATCTGCCTGTACTTCTCAGCATTGAGGAGACCATTAATTCTGACCAAATCCCCAACTCCATTTGCAGAAATGCAGCCCCAAACTTGCAAGGAACCTCCACCATGCTTCACTGTTGCCTGCAGACACTCATTCGTATACGCTGTCCAGCCCTTCGGTGAACAAACTGCCTTCTGCTACAGCCAAATATTTCAAATTTTGACTCATCAGTCCAGAGCACCTGCTGCCATTTTTCTGCACCCCAGTTCCTGTGTTTTCGTGCATAGTTGAGTCGCTTGGCCTTGTTTCCACGCCGGTGGTATGGCTTTTGGCCGCAAGTCTTCCATGAAGGCCACTTCTGACCAGACTTCTCCGGACAGTAGATGGGTGTACCAGGGTCCCACTGTTTTCTGCCAGTTCTGAGCTGATGGCACTGCTGGACATCTTCCGATTGTGAAGGGAAGTAAGCATGATGTGTCTTTCATCTGCTGCAGTAAGTTTCCTTGGCCGACCACTGCGTCTCACGGTCCTCAACGTTGCCAGTTTCTTTGTGCTTCTTCAAAAGAGCTTGGACAGCACATCTGGAAACCCCTGTCTGCCTTGAAATTTCTGCCTGGGAGAGACCTTGCTGATGCAGTATAACTACCTTGTGTCTTGTTGCTGTGCTCAGTCTTGCCATGGTGTATGACTTTTGACAGTAAACTGTCTTCAGCAACCTCACCTTGTTAGCTGAGTTTGGCTGTTCCTCACCCAGTTTTATCCCTCCTACACAGCTGTTTCTGTTTCAGTTAATGATTGTGTTTCAACCTACATATTGAATTGATGATCATTAGCACCTGTTTGGTATAATTGTTTAATCATACACCTGACTATATGCCTACAAAATCCCTGACTTTGTGCAAGTGTACCTAGAAGAATTGATGCTGTTTTGAAGGCAAAGGGTGGTCACACCAAATATGGATTTGATTTAGATTTTTCTTCTGTTCACTCACTTTGCATTTAGTTAATTGATAAATATAATCTATTAACATGTCTATTTTTGAAAGCATTCTTACTTTACAGCATTTTTTCACACCTGCCTAAAACTTTTGCACAGTACTATATCTATCTATCTATCTATCTATCTATCTATCTATCTATCTATATATATATATATATATATATATATATATATATATATATATATATATATATATATATATATATATATATATATTGGGTTAGCAATTGTAAGGATAGTGTCTTGGATTTTCTGTTAAATGATAGACAGTGCTGTTTAAATCAACATTCAACCGAGTCTTATACATCTTTACAAGCACATTAGTATTCTGCATCAATAGCTGACATACTGTACAGTGAAGCCTTGATGCAGTGTATTTGTTGAGATGCAAGAGAAAATAAATTTGCAATAGGAGAACAATTGGACAGAGACAACCTTATCTTAAATGAAGGAGACAGTGTAAAAAAAAAAAAGGTGTAATTTATAACTGGGTGCGTAGCAAGAAACAAGCAATATTTTCAATGCTACGTCTCCAATAAAGAGTGAAAATACGAATCAATACGAATCGCAACTGATGGCTTATGCTTAACCAGAAGAGATACAGAAATCATATACCTGCCAAAAACCAAGATACAAACCTTCAAGCAACATGTGTTACTTGGTAACGGATAAGCACCCCAGCAACTTGGTACGAGTATGAAATATCACTGTGATCTTAACTATTGCATTCTTCTTATTGTCTAAAATCACTTGATCATTTTCTCATTTAGTAATCACATCCCGGTTACTTTTCAAAAACTCAGAAGTTTAAAGCACCCGGGTGGCTAAAATGGCTTTAACAGCTACTATATGCAGTGTAAGTCTTATCAGATTCCTGATATTAATATCCGTTTGGGTTAAGGGCAGCCACTCACAGCTACTTGACATAGATTATAATGTAGTGAGCATCATTTTCTCATCAGCTCATGGGCTCTGGCAAAATGTCCTGATCTGAATGAATGTTCACAGAGTAATTATGGTAAACCATTCTGTCTCCCCTACCCAGGTCTGGATAGAGGACTTAGATCTCCTACTAATGAGGGAGGATTTTCATCATGCACTAGAGAAACTATAGCCATCCGTATCGGACCAAGAACTGTTGAAATTCAAAGCAAAATAACAAAAACACAAGAATGCATTACGTGTTGTAAAACATGCCCCTTTTCAAAGCTGGTTACCACTTTGTGTACCAATGACTAGTGCAGCCAATGATAGCTGAAAGAATGTATTGGCTCTAGAAAAACTTGGAAGACTTTTTCAAAGTTGATTTCTAGAATTTATAAACCAGAAATGAAAACAAACTACAGGGTGCAGAATTGTTTCACGCCTGTTGAATACCACAAAATTGCAACATTTACTTCACAGAAAAAATAGGAAAAAAATGTTCAGTGTAGTTCAGTACTGTTTCAAAGACTGTTGATTTTTTAGTATTTCTCAAACAGAAGTGAAAACGACAGTGTTTGTTTGTGAAGGTTAGCTATTACGTGCATCACAGGCAAAATGATTGTTTCACGCCAGTGGAATACCACAAAACTATATCATTTTCTCCACAAATAGCAGATGATCTTGTTACATTAACAGTAGGATGTATAGGCCATCTACCAGTGTGCTAAAGGCTGTCACATTCTGTTTACAATCTTGTATTTTCTTTCTTTTTCTTGTTTTTGAATGTAATCATATATTTTTTTAGTGAAGATAAGATGCTAATACAATAGATTATTATGTCCATGAAGGTTTGCTAACAAAAGAGAAGTCAGAAAAGGCTGTGTTATAATAACTACATTGAACAACAAGCCACTCTGCTGCACTGTGCTGGTACCATTCACACCCATTCTCTCTACAAACACAAATTCTCAGGACATTCTATACATACATTCCTATACTAAAAGCTTTGTGATTACAGGGAAATGAATGTAACTAAATGTAAATCATTTACAATCACACTCATTGTATTATAATAAACCATGTGGGACCTTTTTGTGTCATTTTTAAAAAACAGCAAAAGTGCACATTTTTCATTTAAATGCTGGATATGTAGACTGCATGTATGCTCCGTTTTATTTTTGCTTATTAATAAACCTATTTTTATGCAACTTGCATAATCGGAAAGAAAATGTCTCAGTGCTGCTAAATGCACCACCTGCAAGCCACCCAGACATTGTGTTTCTTCTGGATGTCTTTGTAATCATTCAATTTGCAATTATATAATAATGGATACTACTGCACCTCATAAATTAACTTTTCGTCGTCCATGATTAACTTGTTTTGAGGCGTGAAATGTTTTGAGGCTTGTGTTTGACGTGTGTCAAGGGTGTTTTTGCTTCTGATTGGTCAGCGTCCAGTGTGGATGCAGCTTTATTGGTAAAGGCAATTGGTTATTCTTCAGATTTACCAGTATATGTCCGAAGTAAAGCATTACCATGTTTATTTCTGACATTGACTGCTTTACTTGGTATATGTCGACATTTACCAGTAAATCTTAAGATTTGCAATATTTAGACTTTTACCATAACACATACAGTAAACTTTAGATTTATAAGTGTATTTATTTAATGCTGTATAATGTTTTATATTTTATATGAAACCCATATAAAATTGCAACAGACAAAATGAATTCCTGAATTTAAACATCTATCTTCCTTCCCTTTTCTACAAATGGAAATTAAAAGTGCAAAGTATATGTTGGGATGTTTTAGCTTACCTTGTGCATTCTCAATCCCTATTAGACTGAAAAACATGCCTTAAAAACCACAGGCAATTAGAATAAGAGGAAAAAGCACCTATACCTGAAGCATTTTCTGGTAGTGCTTCCATATCCAGTCCCAAACAGACAAATGAATTATTTTGAGAAGCATTTGCTTTGTTTTGAAGTATTAATTCAATGAACAAATTTGTCATGCTAATTTTTTTTAATGTATAATGTTTTTAGCCCGACAAAATGCAGTGCTCCCCCTTTATAACGCTGTAGTTGGGAGCCATAGTTAAGAGACTGTGCTATTTGTGTTCCGCCTTATAACGAGAATACTAGTGTTAGTTCAATGGCATTATGGGGCAAATGGGAGTCATGACAGTGCGCTTTAAAACCTGTTCCGCTGTATAACGGGCAACCTTATAAAGGAGGAGCACTGTACCTGAAAACCTGGCTTTTCCAATATTTAAATTAATTTACACATTTCTCAAGGAGGCTCACTAACCAATTGGACTGGTCTATCCACCATGTAACCTGAATGATCCTTCATAAATATAAGTTGTTTTTTCACACTGTGCCCCTTCTCTTGGCTTTTATTTATTTATTTATTTTTATTTCCCTCTTGTATTAACTTTTCTAATTTTCACATCTTTATTTAAAGTTATTTATTTTTATTTTCTTTTTTTCCATTCTTGTCTACATGACTAACTATCTGAAATGGCATAAGCAGTGAATCCAAAACCATTTGAAAACATTGAAAAAGTCCAATTGTGTGTCTGTCATTTAATTTATTATGTTTGAGTTAACATTTCTATGTTAAGCACTTTGAGTGTTATAGTTATGGATAATGTATACGTACTATAGGTTTAGTATTTTGATTGGGCCAGTGTTCATGACGGCAAAAATCTCTCGGAAAATGAAAGCCAATTCTACCAATCAAAACCTCAGTACCCCAGTGTGTTACTAGCTCCTCTGTGCAGAGTGGCATTGCTAAGATGAGAATCAACTTGAATTCTACCTGGCATCTCATGGAACACAGAAATACAGAAAGGCAGAAATGCAGATCAAGGATACTCCACCACCAGTACACGTCCTGTAATCTTCTGCAGTGAAAACTGTCATGCACTGAATTACATGGAGGAACATGGTCTCTGGCAATACAGCATAATGCAGTTTATCAGTAATAGGAAATTACTTGGTTCCCATGTATTATTAGGAAACACTACTCCATTCACCAAGGGAGAGACACTAGCAAAGATGCAGCAGAAAACTAGATCAATGACATTGCTGGCAGAACCAGTAAGTCACTTGACCAGCTGAAGAACAAAATAACTACATTTTGTTGACCATAAAGAAAACATCAGTAGAAGTGTCCTGACACTTCAAAGGGTACAGGACAGATAATGGCAATCACAGTAAAGAGTATAACCTTAAATCATTTAAGTCTTGCATGTAGAATAACCATATTTACCGTAGAATAACTAAAGAGTATAACCTTAAATCATTTAAGTCTTGCATGTAGAATAACAGTAAAGAGTATAACCTTAAATCATTTAAGTCTTGCATGTAGAATAACCATATTTACCGCTTACGTACTTTGCTATTTTCGAGCGCTTCATCCTTTTCCTCCGTGTTAGTGTCACTTGTGGCCTTTTTAACCCTGTAATCAATAAAAGAAATCTGGGCCGGGACTTGGTGAGCCAGCTTCTCAGGAGCGTCCCTTTGGGAAACCTGGGAGAGATGGAGTTTAGAGAGTCATCTGATTGAACAACAACTTCATTTGCCAGTCATGGTAGCGAACCAGGACTCTTACGTCTGGGTTCAGAGACCCTAATTAGCACTAGTATTGAACTACCTAATGTTAATTTAGGTAAGGTAGTTCAAGACTACTGCTAATCTGGGTCTGTGAAACCAGTCATTAAAGTTTTATTCATGTCTACAGAAATCAAAATGAGAACCCCCCCCCCCTTTAAATAAGTTTCATAGAAATCTAAATTCCATTTCTTAAACAAGAACAATTTCATTATTTTCTGTCTCCATCTTACAGTAAAAATAAAAGATTGGATTTTTTTCCCCCATATGTTGCCCATCTGTGTCCTACTTTCTATCAAGTTTTATAAACAAAATAATAGATTGATATGCATCTTTAAATCATTTTTGTCTTATCTTCCTATGATGTGTTCAATCATTCTGAGGGGTTATTGTAATTACTCAAATGTATTTTTGTATATCTTGAAGGCTTTGACTGAGTTCAGGAGCTGCTCTTCGGTCCTAGTTGCCTGCCGTAGACATATGTAATGTAGGCTAGATTAGGCAGTGTCTTTATATTAGTAAGCGCCAGTACCATCTAGTCCACAGCAGTGTATTGCCAGCAAAACAAAAAGAAAATTGATCCAAAGTGGCAGATCATGGCGCTCTCTCCTAATTATATTCTAAGACACTTTGGCTGACTTAGCCTACATTAAACACATCTATGGCAGGTAACTGGAGCTGAAAAGCAGCTTCTGAACTCAGTATTTGAGAAATTGCAATAATAATCAATCAGAACGATAGCAAAAATCATAAAAAAAGAGAAGACGGAAGCAATAGTGTGCACTCAAGAGTATCATCAGCATCATGTTTTACACTTACTGCTGTTTTCAATAATACGTATTTTCTCCAGAAAACAGGCATCGCATCATATTATTCAGCATAATAGATGAATAGTACTGCAGATGTCCACATAGATGGTGCAAACCATCATTCACAGGACACATTGAAACGGAATGCAAATCAAGGCCATAGTCACTACACATGACAGTGTTCCATGGTGTATTGTAGATAATATGGAGCAAACGCTGTGTCTCAGATCATTATCATCCAAGTGGCAGGGGTCTTTGAGGCATCATGGAGTGAGGAACATGCTGCAAGACAGCTGACTAGTAATCCTAAAAATGGTTGTCCATGTCTAATTCCACAAAAAAAGATCTTATCTTGTCCTCAATGGCAACACACTTTTTCAAGGGTACATAACAATTCCACAATTCCATCACCAATTTCTGGAAGCTTTTGGTACCTGGATATGCAGGTCAACAATACAGGAGGTAGGCCTTTGCACAGTGCTGAAGATTTAGCTTGGGGGTGCATCTGCCTCCTTTGAAGCAATGGATGAACTATCCAACAGCATTGGGATATAATTCTGGAACTCATTTTAAGGAGCAGTTGGTCCAGCCTTAATGGAGCTACTGTACCTACCTGTAACTTTGACTTGAAAGCATTTGGGAAATGGACCTGAGCATAATTTGAACACAAATATGAAACACATACATATCACAGTGACTACAAATGCTTGCATCTTTGTTACTCTGTTTTCTGAATATCACAGTGGCTATATTTTTAAAGGGATTTTTTTCAAAACCACAGCTGAGAAAGGATCAGCTGTTTTTTCAGACAGTTACTGTACAGAATGCACATGTTCATCCTATCAAAGAGGACAGCAAGAGGACTGATTACACAGGAGATTCACAATTTCCACATTCAGGCTATCAATCATTCAATGTCTGTTACCATCAAACTGTTACTGACTACTTGCTGGATATGTATGAACTTTGTTGACTGAAACCATTACATTTAAATATATCCCCAATTCTGACAGATATAGAAGCCATCAGAGCTCAGAGGATTTTATACCTCAGGTCCATAACCACAATTCATGCCACTTGAATTAAAGGTACTGTACTTGCACTGATGCCTTTCAATTTTGGTCTTGAACAAACTAAGGTTATTGCACTTAAATTTCCCTTTTACCAGGATTTTCTAACAAACCAAAAGACTTGAGTCTTACCGCTCTAAAAATAACTTCTTCCACAGCCTATGTTACAACTTGCACATAAACAAGCTTCCTGTCACTTCATTTATTGAGCTCAATTAAAACAGCAAGACGATTGTACCAGTACCCTATTTCAGTGATATGAACAGCGGAACTAAATATATCTGTCGGTCTTCCAACAATATATTAAAGAGACACACATTCACTAAAGATGATGGTTTTGAAGTCTTGATACACAAAGGGCCTATTTTAATTATCAAAAACGGCAGAGTTTCAAGTAGTACATTTTGTTCCAATTAATTAGGTACACATGCACATATCAAAAAGCGAAATAATCTTAAGGACTACTGTACCTACACTAGGCTACTTGAGAAGAATTGACTTCCAAGCTTGTATGTCCTTCTCACCACCTTTACAACAGAATGCAGTCTCATCATTCACTCAAAGAGACTTTCTGACCTAACTGAACTTCAGTTATTGGGCTGGTGAAATATTATGTAACTGGTTATCCAGCAGTAAAGCTCATACAACGTCTACACATTCCCTGAAAGTAAAATGTCCTGCGTGGGGGCACCTCTAGATATTTAAACATCCAGCTTTATAGGATTACTAGTTTGTGTTTAAGCCCTGTGCATTGCTTTATATACAGACCTGTCGAAATTATGAGTGCTGAGTATGAAACCTTCAATTGTTTGACTTTTGCTGGTTGAGCATAGTTTAACTAGCCAGAGAGAAATCTAGCAATGTTTAGATTCGTAAAGACCTTGCTAAACCTATTGTGTTGATGATGTTGATGTTAAATATACTAAACACACTTTTTTTTTTTTTTTGCAGTGCTTATATACACACTGTAGCTGAAGATCAATTTTCTTGGCTATCAGCATTTGTCTTAGTAGTTATCCTTTTGGAAACAGTATTAGAGGCTGTGTGGTCCAGTGGTTAAAGAAACTGGCTTGTAACCAGGCGGTCCCTGGTTCAAATCCCAGCTCAGCCACTGACTCTGTGTGACCCTGAGCATGTCACTTAACCTCCTTGTGCTCCGTCTTTTGGGTGAGATGTAATTGTAAGTGACTCTGCAGCTGATGCATAGTTCACACACCCTAGTCTCTGTAAGTCGCCTGGATAAAGGCGTCTGCTAAATAAACAAATAACAACAATATGTTTTATTGTAGAAGAGGTTGCACATTAAATCAAGTTAGTTATCTTGGCTCCTCGTGTCCATTTTGTCAAATAATGGCCCACAAATGGTAAACACAGACCCTGGGCTCAATTACCTGACTGTCCTCCCTCCCAACCAGAGCTGAGGGTGGACCCTTTAGTTAGAGCCAAGACTTATGGGAGGAGAGCACTGCTATGGCTTAGCTGAGGGTTTCAGTCACTCATAATGCCTGCTCTCCCCTCTCAAAGACACAACCTTACGTATTAATATATAGGTGGAACTTCTTTGGACATCTAAGGATAGATTTGCCAAGCTTTAGCACTAGTACAAAGTTTAACATGTTTAAGTGAAGATTTAACGGCCACTGCATACACTTTAGTTATTTATCCGTGTTTATTTATTTTATTCCATCTAGAAAGAGCTTAGCCCATACTCTGTAATAATGTATGATGCTAAGAAATAGAATTTAAAATGCAAAACCCCTTCCAGATTTAATGCAATGAAATCTACAACAATGACAATAGATCTGATTATGTTTTGCTGTATTGGGCTCTGATGCAAGTGTCATAATCATTTTCTTATATTCTGCTGCCTAAGGTCAATTTATATATATATATATATATATATATATATATATATATATATATATATATATATATATATATATATATATATATATATATATATATATATATATATGGATAAATAGACTGAACACGATTATGCCAGTGGGACTCAACAGAAAAGAATGAACTAATTAACTTCAATAAATATATAACATTTATATAAATAAACAAAATTCATTCAAAAGTTGTGCATGCTGATGCGCTGGGGAGGCCAAATCAAGACTGATCCTCAGAGCCAGCATTGCAGGATATAATAAAAATATAAGTTTATATAAAGTAATGTTAATTAGAATTAATACAGATTCAAAGATGTCACAATATATAGAACACCATTACATCATGTAAGAATAAATCATGGATTTGAATGTAAACAATAACAAGTAGTTGTCATGCCGTCAAAAACCTATAAATACTTCCAATGTTTTGATTCAAACACAGGCTCCCTTGAGAAAGATATGTACAACATATCGAAATGTTGGGCAGCTGGCTCTTTGAGCTAATATACAGTACTGTGCAAAAGTTTTAGGCAGGTGTGAAAAAATACTGTAAAGTAAGAATGCTTTCAAAAATAGACATGTTAATAGATTATATTTATCAATTAACTAAATGCAAAGTGAGTGAACAGAAGAAAAATCTAAATCAAATCCATATTTGGTGTGACCACCCTTTGCCTTCAAAACAGCATCAATTCTTCTAGGTACACTTGCACAAAGTCAGGGATTTTGTAGGCATATAGTCAGGTGTATGATTAAACAATTATACCAAACAGGTGCTAATGATCATCAATTCAATATGTAGGTTGAAACACAATCATTAACTGAAACAGAAACAGCTGTGTAGGAGGAATAAAACTGGGTGAGGAACAGCCAAACTCAGCTAACAAGGTGAGGTTGCTGAAGACAGTTTACTGTCAAAAGTCATACACCATGGCAAGACTGAGCACAGCAACAAGACACAAGGTAGTTATACTGCATCAGCAAGGTCTCTCCCAGGCAGAAATTTCAAGGCAGACAGGGGTTTCCAGATGTGCTGTCCAAGCTCTTTTGAAGAAGCACAAAGAAACGGGCAACGCTGAGGACCGTGAGCGCAGTGGTCGGCCAAAGGAAACTTACTGCAGCAGATGAAAGACACATCATGCTTACTTCCCTTCGCAATCGGAAGATGTCCAGCAGTGCCATCAGCTCAGAACTGGCAGAAAACAGTGGGACCCTGGTACACCCATCTACTGTCCGGAGAAGTCTGGTCAGAAGTGGCCTTCATGGAAGACTTGCAGCCAAAAAGCCATACCTCCAACGTGGAAACAAGGCCAAGCGACTCAACTATGCACGAAAACACAGGAACTGGGGTGCAGAAAAATGGCAGCAGGTGCTCTGGACTGATGAGTCAAAATTTGAAATATTTGGCTGTAGCAGAAGGCAGTTTGTTCGCGAAGGGCTGGAGGCGTACACAAATGACTGTCTGCAGGCAACAGTGAAGCATGGTGGAGGTTCCTTGCAAGTTTGGGGCTGCATTTCTGCAAATGGAGTTGGGGATTTGGTCAGAATTAATGGTCTCCTCAATGCTGAGAAGTACAGGCAGATACTTATCCATCATGCAATACCATCAGGGAGGCATCTGATTGGCCCCAAATTTATTCTGCAGCATGACAACGACCCCAAACATACAGCGAAAGTCATTAAGAACTATCTTCAGCGTAAAGAAGAACAAGGAGTCCTGGAAGTAATGGTATGGCCCCCACAGAGCCCTGATCTCAACATCATCGAGTCTGTCTGGGATTACATGAAGAGAGAGAAGCAACTGAGGCTGCCTAAATCCACAGAAGAACTGTGGTTAGTTCTCCAAGATGTTTGGGCCAACCTACTTGCCGAGTTCCTTCAAAAACTGTGTGCAAGTGTACCTAGAAGAATTGATGCTGTTTTGAAGGCAAAGGGTGGTCACACCAAATATTGATTTGATGTAGATTTTTCTTCTGTTCACTCACTTTACATTTTGTTAATTGATAAATATAAACTATTAACATGTCTATTTTTGAAAGCATTCTTACTTTACAGCATTTTTTCACACCAGCCTAAAACTTTTGCACAGTACTGTATATATATAATGTAGAAGTTTGACGAAACTATATATATTGCAGAGCATGCATTTGATTTAAGTGTACAGTTTCCTTTATTTATTAAAAAACGTTGGTATTAAACTTCTACATTACACTAAACTATAACTGTAATGTAATATCTTTGTCTTTTCCAAACCCAACACCCCTACTAAAGGGATTTACTCAATTTGGAGATGCTACAGTAATTATTCACTGACCAATCGGAGTCTCTTGAACTGGTAGCAGGAAACCTGGGCATTCTTCTTTCTGTTGTGGACAGCTGCACCCAGCCAGGGAGTTAGCCCTAATCCAAATGCTTTTTCCAGAACAGAAACCTGTTGGGCACTCATGCTCTTATTAAAAATGATCCAATTGTGCATGTCAAACAGTTGAGCATTTCTAAATAGAAGTACCTTTTACCAGTTTATGAAAATACTGCACAAATAACCACCCTAGTATTTTTGGATTGGTACCTGTGGTTATGCGCCAAGACCACAACTTTTAAAAAGTGCTAGATTCAGAAGTCATAATTATTAGATGACTAGGTCTTTATTCTATTAGATTTTGTTTTAAACATGCACAAATCAACAAACATATCACAGAACCTCAATCTGTATCATGCTTTGGTCCAGATTGTTAGAATTTGTTATCTGTATCATTTTGGCTATGTCTCTTTATTTCAAACAGTGTTGCACATTTAAAAAGCATTTTGAATAAAAACAAAATACAGTATTAATAATAAATGCTCTTACCAATTGACCCCACACATTTGTTAGGTTATGCCCTCGGCGTCCCTGCTCTGGTACATATAGGATCCGAATGGAGTTTTCACTCTCACACTAGAAGGTTCAGCCGGGATGCAAAACAAATCTGTTAAATAACGGGAGGCCATGAACTGAGTGGGGTTTTAAAAAGAAGGGTCCACTCAGCAGTTCTCACTGGGAACGTACCATCCTGGGACACTGACCAATCAGGGCACAGAACTGCTCAGTTACCATGACATCTGACATATTATCAATAAAAGGCAAGCCTTTTTTCTGTTTGCAATAATGATTTGAACCTGGGTAGGGACAATGGTGGGATGAAAGTCAACCAGAAAAAAAAACAATCATATCAAACACACATAGGAAAAAAACTTTCATTCCATTTCCAATTTCGGAAGAAATCTATTAAACAAATAAACTGCTAGAAATTTCCTCATCAAAGTGTCTGCTGCTTAGCTGCGGGGAACATAGCCTTTTATAGGTCAGCATTGGATCAGAGTTAAAAAAAAAGTGTGTCATACATGTCTCACTGTGTCTTCCACCAAACAGACTGCAATTCCTTCCTAAAAGGACTGTTCATTTACAGTGCTCAACATAGGTTTCAGTATTGGCCTCAGCAGATTCAGGTAGTTTTATGGCTATTCTACTGTTTTTTGTTGCTGTATTGGAGTTAAGGTTAGTGCACTGATGGTTTTTCAGTCCTCATTGATCATAAATCATCATCAGTTCAACATGCGTCCCCCTCTCTTTCCTAACAATACCTACCACACACAATTCATGCAGTGTTACAGAAATGGGGAATCCGATACAACTGGATCTCTTGGGAAACCTATTATCATCACAACTGACAAAATGGCAGCTACTGCTATCGAAATAATGTTTGGGTTGTGATAACATATCACTTTCAAATATTTTGGTTCTTAGTTGTTTTGTTTGTTTATTTTTTTACATACCGGTATACAGATTTTTACAACTCTATATAGGTGAAGAACGACTACTTATTTGCCAAAGTCAAGTAGTCAGGGTAAAAATAGTTGACTACTCACCACCTATTTGTGTTCTTACATTTTTGTAACATTCTGTTGTTTATGCAATGCATTTTAAAATGTATTGGAATTATTTAAAACTATTTAGATGTGGGCTCCCGAGTGGCACATCCAGTAAAGGTGCTCCGCGTGGAGTGCAAGATGCGCTCTATAGCCTGGACGTCGTCGGTTCGAGTCCAGGCTATTCCACAGCTGACCGTGGACGGGAGCTCCCAGGGGGCGGCGCACAATTGGCTGAGCATTGCCCGGGGGGAGGGAGGGTTAGGTCGGCCAGGGCGTCCTTGGCTCACCGTGCACCAGCGACCGCTGTAGTCTGGCCGGGCGCCTGCGGGCTTGCCTGTAAGCTACCAGAGAGCTGCGTTGTCCTCCGATGCTGTAGCTCTTGGGTGGCTGCATGGTGAGTCCGCAGTGTGAAAAAAAGCGGTCGGCTGACAGCACACGCTTCAGAGGACAGTGCGTGTTTGTCTTCGCCCTCCTGAGTCAGCGCAAGGGTGGTAGCGGTGAGCTGAGCTTAAAAAATAATTGGTCATTCTAAATTGGGAGAAAATAATAAAAATAATTGGCAATGACTAAATTAAAAAAAATATATATATATTTAGATGTAATGGATTGCAACTTCACTACCGTCCATCTTAAACCCCACACTTCACTCAATTACTTTGCATTTCAATGCAAACAGCTGAATACAGTTAAATATTGACATTGCTAGTTCTCTACCAGTTCACTTTAAACACACACACAATATTACCATGCTGCTGCTGCTTTGAATTAAAGCATGCAACTACCAGTTTCTGAGGTTGACTGTTGCTTTTTTGGTCGATTATTCAGTGCCCGTACATGGTGGGCAGGGATCAATAGGTACATGCCAGCAGATGTCAGAGGGATGGATTTGATTTTTAACTCCTATTAGTTGCTATTCCTCTTTATGTTCGCCCTCTTTAGGCGATGCCGCAGGTGTGTGACACAATCACCAACTTGAACACATGACAAGAATAGTCTCTCTTAATTGGCTGCAGCAACACATTGGCATATTATGCAATGCCATTGTGCCCAAAAGACAAAACCAGGATGGCTTGTATCTGTTTAGTTCAAACAATGTGATTAGCTAGGGAGAGAGAGAATGAAGCCAGGACCTGATTGCTAGAACAGTCAGCATGCTGACTTCAGCTTATCTCTGTGTTTATACACTGTGGAGTCCTACAGTATACACTACATACAAGTGATGATAAACATTATCCATTTTTTTTTAACTCTCAACTCCTATGTAATCTTTCTTCTAAATTTAAGTCGAGTCAGTGCATTAACCGGAGTACTGACTTTATGCACACAGAGGTCACCATTTCATAATTCTGCCTTCTCCACCAAATACTGCAGCCATATAAAACGTCAGAATAGTTAGCAGAGAGGATATTTAGAAATATGTTAACAGTTATAAAGGCAGGTCATTACCAGGTCAATACCCCTCCCGCCCACAATTTAGCATTTTATAAAGACCCTAGTGATCGATTGGTCCACCGTTTATTTACTACCATCTCATAGAGGACATTTTAGCAGACAGAACACCAGGGTCATCTTCATTATCTCTCTGATACAAATATTCATGCTTTATTTACAAAGTAGCAGTTAATGTAACAAATGACACATTTAAGCTATATTATACAGTTGCTGAAAAAGCAAAGGTTTATTATAAACTTAATGCCATTTTTGTATACATATAGTGACATATATAATGCAGATATTTTCAACATTGCGAATACATTTTTATCACATCAAATTTATACTACTCTTTATTGCCTCTCAGAATATTATATTACCTCTCAGACATCGTATCTCCTATTGTTTTGCTGTTTATAGTTTTTGTTTTTCTGGCTTTGACAAAGGAAAGGTACATTGCCTGTCCATCTCCCTAGGTTTTTGCTTCCTTTCCCCTAGTATTCACTTCCAAAGTCCCACTTGCAGTATTAGGCAGGGCACTGTTTGGGTCCTAGTACTGTACCTTTAATACAAGAAGTCAACCACAGCGTTGTGGTAGGAAGTTTATTCATCTGTGAAATAGTCAATCATACTTGCCCTGACAGGTAATCTGTCACCGCTTTAATGTGTAACATCTTATATTTTATTATTTTATTTTAATGAAGGTACATATTCTCCCGTAGTGATTAAATAGAAAATTGAACTGTACCTTTAAGAAAAGAATACACATTTTATTTGGTGTTTCTGCCTTCCTGCCGTATAGCTCTGCGTAAAATCTGTAATCCCAAATTATCTGTCTATGGCTAAAAGCAATGTTTGCAAAGAGCGGTTTTTACGACTGAGAAATCTTCCACCCAACCGGATATAGAAAGAAAAGACAGGATTGTTAATTTTAGAGCTACGGGGGCAGGATTTGTGGAAGGACAGGGCGGGGCAATGTATGAATACGTTTGAGAAAGTGGCAAGAAAGAGGAAAAGGAGACTGAAACAGTTGGATGTTAACTATTTGCAATATGTGTGAGTAGAAATGTATTCATGTATGTATTGTTTTAAAACATAATTCATTTGCACATACAGTGTAAATCGAGACACGTTTTATTTCTTTTGCACAATTAAAACATGCAATCTGTCCATATGTACAACTACACTGTACAGTTATGTGTACGATACTGGTATACATTATAAATTATAAATAGCACTAACTTTTTGATTATGTGGTAAAGATGACTATATTATTTTTTTTTTAAAAGTTTGCCGATCTTTTTAAATAAAATTATTTCAAAGAACGTACCGTAGAAGCAGCCTGTCTAAAAAACAAAAAAAAGAAAGAAAAGTATTCAGTTATAAGCTCCTGGTTTGCTTTTTCCCACTTGATCGTGGAGGTACAGTAGACTTCATGCTGACTGAGGAGCTGGTTAAGCTGGTCCATGAAATAATAAATCCATTAAAAATCCCTGTACTGTACAATTCTAAAGTCAACTGTTTGTTGTCTACATTCCCAAATGAATGTACATTTGCAGTAAACCTTGTCTGGGATTTGAAGCACCTTTTGTGTGCCCTGTAATAAGCTTAACAATATTTGCACGGTAGTCTATTCTGCTAATGGTTGTTAGAAACTGATGGTACTGTATTACAGAATGCTGGCCTTGAGATAGTATGGAGTGTATAAAAACAGATTGCATGCACATTTATGTGTGAATCTTCCCCAATTCAATATAAGCCCCCTTCACACTGGCATGTTCTACCACTGTCAGACCCTACCTGTTTTGAAGAAGCAGGGTCGACCTGGGTGACAGAGTATACACAATGATACAGCTCCAGCAAGTACACAATGTGTGTACGCAATGCCCGGAAGCAGCAACGTTCACATGACCACCCTTTCATCTGTTCAGGCCTTCAGGATGACGTGCTTGTTATGGATGCTTCCATCCAAGCTTCTCTGGTTTGAACTGCCGGTCCAAGTGTTGATTAGAGCAAATGTTTCTTCATCCCTGCTGTAATCTGGCTCATGGTGTGTCCCAATCAACAGAAATATGGTAAACAGAATAAAAAGAAATGTGCCTTGCGGAAGTGAAACCTTCACGCAGGCGTGGCTGATTGTTACTTTGTCCGCTTACAAATGCCCATCATGCATTCTGTCTCGCTCAACCCGGGTCAAAGCGTGTCGACCCGCATCCTGAGCACCAGTGTGAAATAGGCTTTAGATGGAATCTCTGGCTCGTTTCCCATCTAGTTTACTAAATAAATAACCGTAATAGGATGAAAACCATCCCTATAACATACTGGTGGTAGATACGTGATACTTAGACCCCTCTCTCCAGATGCCACTGCATCTCCCTTCTAATTAAAGCTGATTCCGACTAGACAGGAGGCTTCATTGGGATTAGTCTGATTGAGCTTTTAACATATTTGACAAACAGAAATGCCCTACTAGCTCCCTGGGTCCAGTTTGGAGAAACACTTAAGTTGCTGCTGTGCTGCTTTCTGGTTTCTTTGGCAATAACGTTCTAGACAAAGGTATTATACTTGGACTGTGGAGGTTGATTTAAGTACATTAATAAAGCTTCATTTAAAATATATTCTTCCACCAAACCGGACTACTGAGTCACACTAGTATAGGATACAAAGGGTGAACTAGTAATTCCATGAATAAGGAAATCCGTATGTATCGTCCTTATGTTTATGCAGCAGTCACAGTACACCCCCTCCACACACAGGGAATACTGGAGGATTCCAAAAAGATATGGCGTTACAAAAGTGATTGCTGCATTAATCTCCATGTGAATGCTAACCTTTCCCAGGGTTGAAGCAGCCACCCAGTTATATCTCAAACTTTTTGTGGCAAAATGGTATGGTAATACACCACAATGTCTCCTCATCTCACAAAGTGAAGGGAGTGGGGATTTACTTTGACTGATGCATTAGTTCATGGAATAATTCCAGCTCAAGTAGACCAAGGAGGTTGCTTGACCCTTGAAGCTATGATACTGACGTTATTAGTGTACTGTAGGTCAACCCCCACATGGAAACAATAAGGTCAAAGGTTAGCAAAAAGGTATTTTAGCAAACTTTAGACAGACAGGTTGTCGCCATGTGGAACATGATAAGAAGACTTCTTTTGCATTTACACCAAACCTGGGAGCCATTTTCTCACATGTGGTTTATGTATTAACAACCCAAAATGGAGGAATCACATCTCCAGAATTTGGTCCACTTAATCAAGAATAAGTACAGTTATGCGTTATTGTGATCATCACGCATATCTTGTCATATGAATGAGATTAGTTTGTTTGGGGTTAAGGTTCATTTGAATTAGCATGAATGGGTGTGCATTAGAATATCATATACAGATTGAAATTGCTTAATTATCCATCATGAATGTGTAATCGCTGTGTTCCTGTTGCTTGTAAATATCATGAAAATACCCTAACGTAACCCCAATATCTTCCTTGTTTTTTGTATTGTCCTATTTGTATAATGGTCCTTACCTAGTTCTTGTAGTACAGTTAGTACCCAAAATTAAATTACTAACTAGATTGAGAGAGAGGGTCAACTTCTATGCAGGGGATGTGATGATTTGACTCCAACACTACATGTATAACTCTTACTAGTTAAGCAAAATGAGGATCTTCTTCAGACAGGCTGGTGTACGGGCCTGATCATACCTTTCCCTCCCCTTATTAAAGCTTATCACAGGACAAAAGTACATAAAATATATTTACTGACCTATGTATGCACCTATATAATTTTCTGTATTCTCAGAACATTTTTATAAAGCGTGTCCTGAAATTAGTTACATGTTTTTCTATGAGGATTTTAACCACATACAGGGTATGGATTTGTTTATCTAATTAATACATTTGATTAATTCATTATTTCTTTTTTTATTGTAGAAAATGAATGCAGCAATGAAAGAATGCACAATCAAGCCAAACAGAGATTTCAGAAGGCTGCACTTCATACAGCTGCATTGCCTGTCTGGGAAATAGGCTTTTACCTGCTGCTGTCAGCTGCTTCTCACTTATACTCATTTTATGAGGTTTACAAAGTCTCAAAAGGTAACATTTTACATTTCTCACGTTCCTGTTTATATAGGAGTATGATACATGGTTTTAATTAAATTGACTAAAGTCTTGCTTTTACTATATTTTTTTAAGTCATTTGCATGGTGTCATTTTTTTAACGTATCATTTATTCTACTGTTGTTATGGACCTATCCTCATTGTAAAATAAGAAATACACCGTTGTCGTGCCCTGAAACTTTTCTGTTTTTAGTGTATTTTGTATTAGTTTGGGCAACCTCTCGTAGGGCTATAGTCTTAACTGTAGAAGTTAGAAGAAAGTATATCAAGTTTTATTAGTGTTAAAAGTCTACTAATTGGACTATCCATGCCATAACTTTTTAAATGAGTACAATGCAAGAATGTTGACAAAATATTGTTTTTGATCTTGAAGAAAAAGTATAAAAGTATATTATGTATAAACATTATTATTATTATTATGTATTTATTTGGCAGACGCCTTTATCCAAGGTGACTTACAGGTGTTACAGAGCAGTACGGGGTTACATTGCAAGATTAATATTTAAATACAGTATAGTTTACAATAAGTGCAAAAACACTACTAAAAATACAATATGAACTAGGATGCAACAAGTTAGGATTACAACATATATCTACAATGATGTAGTAGTGCATAGCTGAGGATCCAGTAACGTGGTGCTAGATCAGGCAGACTACTGCATAGTAGGAGGGATGGATCAAGAGATCTACAATTGCAGTCTAAACAGATGGGTCTTGAGCAGGCAGCGGAAGGCAGTGAGAGATCCTCAAGTTCTCCAGTAGCTGGTTCCACCACAGAGGGGCTAGGGAAGAGAAGTAGCAGGCATGGGAGGATGAAGAGTGGAGGGAAGGTATGACCAGTCGGCCAGTATAGGAGGAGCGGAGAGGGCAAGAGGGAGTGTAGGTAGACACGAGGGATTGAAGGTAGGACGGGGCAGTGTGGTGAAAAGAGCAGTAGGCAAGAACAAGGGTCTTGAATTGAATGCAAGCAGAGATGCTACGTCATGCTACGTTCCCTCTAGCCGCTCGCCACATCGCCACAAGTGAAACATTTTCCTGTGTGGCTCAATTAATTTTCACGAAGGCTTTGAAAAACATACTTGTGTAAGACTGTGCCAGTATGATTACTTTGAACGTGTGCTGGTAGATGAATCAATACAGACTGTTTTGTTTAATTTCAGTTTCACCCAATTCGCACCAACGTTGTGTTTGGCGGGACAGAGGTTCAAATTAGAAACAAAGATATGACCATGATAGTCACAGACAGTTTGCTACCTCTTTAAAATGTGCTGAAATATAGTTTGGAAATAACAGAATGGTTCCAAGAAGATTTGGAAGAGGAACAATTAATAAAAGAATAAACACATTTATTATTTTAAAAAGAAGGATTCTTCTCGCTATGATTTATTGAGTTTTAATGTTGGAATCAGTGCAATATTACTGTCAGTAGTCCCAGGTGAAAAAATCGTGGCTGTACAATCCTACTTAATATTGCAGCTTGTGTAACTAGAGCTGCGGCTGGTCAGGGAGCCATTTATATTAACATACAATTATAGCACTGTCTACTGGCAGTTTTGCTTTACCGTTCTGCAGTGGAAAGAAAACCGCTACACCATTAAAATAATGTAAAAGTGCAGCACATGAATATCTGCAAACCAATTCAGAATTTAGGAAATCTGCAATCTGCAAGCAGGTTTTTTTTCACGTAGGGCAGTTTGGCATTGATTAAATTGGAATCAGAGTTCTAGTGCACTTTCCTGAGTTTGTAACACAACAACAATGTTTAGGGTTATGAATGAGTGGGGAAGGCATGTACAGCAAAATTAAGAGGGGGGAAATGTATATTTTGCTGCTGTTTAGATGTTTCTTTGTATTACGTGCTTTATACTGACTTTCTAGTGTAGAAACATACAGTACTGTGCAAAAGTTTTAGGCAGGTGTGAAAAAATGCTGTAAAGTAAGAATGCTTTCAAAAATAGACATGTTAATAGATTATATTGATCAATTAACTAAATGCAAAGTGAGTGAACAGAAGAAAAATCTAAATCAAATCCATATTTGGTGTGACCACCCTTTGCCTTCAAACAGCATCAAGCATCAATTCTTCTAGGTACACTTACACACAGTTTTTGAAGGAACTCGGCAGGTAGGTTGGCCCAAACATCTTGGAGAACTAACCACAGTTCTTCTGTGGATTTAGGCAGCCTCAGTTGCTTCTCTCTCTTCATGTAATTCCAGACAGACTCGATGATGTTGAGATCAGGGCTCTGTGGGGGCCATACCATTACTTCCAGGACTCCTTGTTCTTCTTTACGCTGAAGATAGTTCTTAATGACTTTCGCTGTATGTTTGGGGTCGTTGTCATGCTGCAGAATAAATTTGGGGCCAATCAGATGCCTCCCTGATGGTATTGCATGATGGATAAGTATCTACCTGTACTTCTCAGCATTGAGGAGACCATTAATTCTGACCAAATCCCCAACTCCATTTGCAGAAATGCAGCCCCAAACTTGCAAGGAACCTCCACCATGCTTCACTGTTGCCTGCAGACACTCATTCGTGTACGCTCTCCAGCCCTTCGGCGAACAAACTGCCTTCTGCTACAGCCAGATATTTCAAATTTTGACTCATCAGTTAGGAGCACCTGCTGCCATTTTTGTGCACCCCAGTTCCTGTGTTTTCGTGCATAGTTGAGTTGCTTGGCCTTGTTTCCACGTCGGAGGTATGGCTTTTTGGCCGCAAGTCTTCCATGAAGGCCACTTCTGACCAGACTTCTCCGGACAGTAGATGGGTGTACCAGGGTCCCACTGCTTTCTGCCAGTTCTGAGCTGATGGCACTGCTGGACATCTTCCAATTGCGAAGGGAAGTAAGCATGATGTGTCTTTCATCTGCTGCAGTAAGTTTCCTTGGCCGACCACTGCGCTCACGGTCCTCAACGTTGCTCGTTTCTTTGTACTTCTTCAAAAGAGCTTGGACAGCACATCTGGAAACCCCTGTCTGCCTTGAAATTTCTGCCTGGGAGAGACCTTGCTGATGCAATATAACTACCTTGTGTCTTGTTGCTGTGCTCAGTCTTGCCATGGTGTATGACTTTTGACAGTAAACTGTCTTCAGCAATCTCACCTTGTTAGCTGAGTTTGGCTGTTCCTCACCCACTTTTATTCCTCCTACACAGCTGTTTCTGTTTCAGTTAATGATTGTGTTTCAACCTACATATTGAATTGATGATCATTAGCACCTGTTTGGTATAATTGTTTAATCATACACCTGACTATATGCTTACAAAATCCCTGACTTTGTGCAAGTGTACCTAGAAGAATTGATGCTGTTTTGAAGGCAAAGGGTGGTCACACCAAATATGGATTTGATTTAGATTTTTCTTCTGTTCACTCACTTTGCATTTAGTTAATTGATAAATATAAACTATTAACATGTCTATTTTTGAAAGCATTCTTACTTTACAGCATTTTTTCACACCTGCCTAAAACTTTTGCACAGTACTGTATGTGTTTCAAAAAATGGTTTTCCACTAGGGGGTGACCTTAAACAACTTTAAATGACTGTGTATTCACTGAATTACTAATTTCCAAGGTGCGTTTTCATTTTACACTATGTAACAGTACCTCCCTAATGAAGCAAGACAGTGCTGGCTTCATATATAACTGACCACCAGCATTCAGGAGTGTAAAAAGCATGATTAGAAAACTGCTTATATACAGTTGTAGTCAAACATTTACATACGCCAATGGAAATGTATAATTTCTAGAAAACATAGAATTTTAGGGAAAATCTTTTGTGGATATGGAAAATAAGTTACAAGAAATAGAAATTATTTATTTCAGCATTTTTTTTTTGCAAAACTCCAAAAATGCCAATTCAGAAGTATTTATACTCTTTGATGCTATGATAGATTTGTTTACAAGGTGCTAGAAATTTCAGTATGATAATGCAGAACCTAATTCTAGAAAAGTCTAGAAAATGCTGGATTGTAGGTGAACATTCTTAGAGAGTATAAAAGGCTTAGGCATAGGATGGTTGCTGTCATTACCAATAAGTCAATATGGGGAAAACTAAAAGCTATCTGAAGACCTTAGGCAGACAATGATTTATTGTCATAAAGCTGGAGAAGGATATAAGAAGATTTCCAAGCATTTGAATATCCCAATTTTAACTATTGTTTCTATTATCAAGAAGTACAAGACTCATGGTACTGTCACAACGGTCCCTCGGTCTGGAAGAAAGAAGGTTATTTCACCAAGAACAAGTAGAAGAATTGTGACGAAGATTAATAACAATCCGAGATTGACTGCCAAAGATATCCAAAGTGAACTGGCTGCAAGTGGGATTGGGGTTTCTGTTTTAACCATAGGTTGAGTATTGCATGGTGAAGGTCTCAATGGTCGCAGGCCAAGGAAAAAGCCACCCTTAGGAAAACGTGAACAAGGACAATCGCTTAAAGTTTGCAAAATGGCATTTGAATGATGGATATGAGTTCTGGTCAAAGGTTTTGTGGAGTGATGAAACAAAAATCAAGCTATTTCAACACAACAATGATCCAAAGCACACATCAAAATCTACTTCAGAATGGTTAAATAAGAATAAAATCAAGGTTCTGTAATGGCCTAGTCACAGTCCTGATCTAAATCCGATTAAAAATAATTGTAGTCATCTATTTCTTGTAACTTTTTTTTCCTCATCCACAAAACCCCAACTTTTGCTACAAAAGATTTTTCGTGTAAATATAAATTTCCATTGGGTTATGTAAACTTTTGACTACAACTGTGTATATATACTGTGTATACCTACGATACAGGGTGCAACAACAAGGACTTCTCTGTAAAGGGTTAAAGATCCACCAATCAGTCAGTTTTCCTTTTACCCCCAGAGAGGAATGCAAATATGTATCTAAAGAACTGGCCAACAAGTTGTGATAAATCCTGTATAACGACTAATGTTACAGATGTGAAACTATCGGTAAACAGGTAAACACTTGCTTTTTATTTTCTTCACAGCTTTCCTAAAATTGGTTTTAAATAACATCTAAACCAGCCATTTTTATGGCAATACTTTTGTACTATTTATACAGTAGTTAAGGTCTTGGTTCTCTGTTAATGCAGTTATGGATTTATTTGGATTTACTGCGTTAACGTTACCTTGTAGTTCATCTGTCTGTTGCATCTAGCAACCAAACATAAAAAGCTGCAGGGTTATTTTTTCCCAGAAGGTGGAGCACTTCCCTAAAGGTTCTCATCCCACAAACTGTTTTAAGTTTCCTGATTGATACTGCACCAGGCAGGAAAACCTCCTACATGGGTGAGTTCCCAGGGAAGGGAAAAACCAGGCGCAGCTGACACTGCACTGCAGAGAAGAGGAGTGCCTGCTGCTGACCCACACAGGGGCTTCGATATGCATTGGCTGCGGAGAGGGGGAATGGGGTTTGCAGGCTTCCCTGCCACTGCAGATGCAAATGTTATTAACAGATCTACTTTCCTCAAGGCATGGTAGCAAATATCATGTATGTATTCCATGGAAAAACACAGGATGAAAAAGAAGTTCAATGGATAAACATAACTGTGGTATACATGCTGCTACTGTATATGATAACCAACACACCTCGCCCATAATGCCATCATTATCAAAGGAATTATTTAGATATGTTCAGCATTTATTGTATTTGTTTTTATTTTACTAGTTCAGTCCTGGTAGCATTAGCTCACAGACTGGATTAATGAGCCGGTCCCTGCAAGAGTGTTCCTAGCAGTACTGAAAAAACCAGGCTAATAATTTGTTCATAATTGTTTCTTTGGATCAGTCACGTGCCTCATTTCCACTGCCTGGCACTATAGGCTTCGGCTGCTAGCGGTAGCAAAGCCATGGAAGCTGTAATTTAAAGAACAGTGCTATTTTCATTATGGCACTACATAAGATTTTCTTTTAGCTTCTAGTTTGTGTGTTATCTTAAAAAAAAAAAAAAAGACTTCATACTGCTAAATGTGAAACAATAATACATTGTAAAGAAATGCCTTAATAACATATGCAGTTACTGGCTAACATTGCAGTTTTTTATTTATCAATTTCCATATGTTTCATCATTATTATTATTTATTTCTTAGCAGGCACCCTTATCCAGGGTGACTTACAATTGTTACAAGATATCACATTATTCTTACATACAATTACATTCTTTTTTACACATTATTTTACATACAATTACCCATTTATACAGTTGGGTTTTTACTCGAGCAATCTAGGTAAAGTACCTTGCTCAAGGGTACAGCAGCAGTGTCCCCCACCTGGGATTGAACCCACGACCCTCCGGTCAAGAGTCCAGAGCCCTAACCACTACTCCACACTGCTGCCAATCATGGTTGTAAACAAAGAGCTTATACACCTCCTGACTTCCTTTGTAGCCAGTTAGGCTACATCGAGTATGAACCTGACCAGATAGCCACGTTCAGCCACTTGGCCAAGCATTGGAAGCACCTTGTTGCCGTGGTCAGCCGTAGCCAGGAGTGCCAGGTAGTGGAAACAAGGCATAACTTAGGAATGACCATGATCAGCATTTGCTTATTTTCAAGAATGACAGGAGAAATTACATTGTTACTACTGCTACATGCTAATGTATGATTGTTGTTATGTATCCAGGAACGGAATAGTAACTTTTTTACTAATTACACACAGTACATGGTAGCACCAATTACTAAGTTACAAGCAATACTAGAATAATGATCTAATAATTACATGAATTGCATTATATTTAACAAATAAATATTTGTGCCCTGCAACAGAAAGAGTTACCCAAATCCAATGATGTTGTAATGCATATACAAAAATGTACATTACTAAGATGATCAACTGAAAGGTTATTTACCAATAACAGCTGCATTGTGCTGATCTCATAAAGTAATGTCTCGACTGCCGCTCTGCAGAGGCCTGATTCAAATATCTCAAAATTTGCAAAAAAAATGTAAATGGTTATATAAAAATCCAGCCGTGTTCTCTTGTACCTAGACAGAGTGATTGCACAGAATAACGATGCCACGATTACACAAACTAATACTGCTCCTTTACCCACCCTCAGAAAAAAACTGTTGTAGACAATTTAGCAGTGAAGCTAGATGTAATGCAGAAAGTGTGTCACTTGATAGGGATCACTGTGCATCAAGGTATTGTACACTTCTGCAGTTTCATCTCTACATTTCACTTTTGACAGACTATGAAGAAGAACTCACAAGCGAATTTGAATTTGAACAAGGATTTTTCATTTGGGGATTTAAAAAGGTAATGTTTAATAAATATGCATTGAATCTCATCCATCTCTATGAATACGAAATCCTTTGGCTAAGATGTAGCACTTTGACATTCTTGCGAATTTTGTTCCAGCAGTTGCCCAATAGGCTTGCAGGTAGAAATTGATTAGATGCTATTACACTAAGCTAATAGTAGTCTCATTCATAGACTTAATGTTTGGGGTTTTTTCAGTGTGGATGAACCAAAATTATGGAACTATTAAATCATGTATAACAGCAGTTCATTATTTTAAATAAAACAGCACAAGAATAATTTCATGATTAAAGATGTAATATCATCTGTCGGCTAGTTTTAGAGACCCAGGTAAGCACTAATGACAGCATCTGTGAAACCAGCCACATATGTAATGTCTGGATAAAATGGCTCATGATCCAAAGCAACATATCATTCTTTATTTGCCTGCAGCCAAACCACTCTGATTTCTGATTCTTCATCAGATCTTGGAAGCTAATGAGGATGAGTACAACACTGTAGGCATGTACTTGGTCTACTCACAGGGCATTGTTTGGCTGGAGGTGCTGCCTTCTGAAACAGAAGTAGCATTTGTGGTCATTAAAGGTTACTAACCCTGGTACCATGACTAATTGATGTCTGGCTAGATAACTATAAAGCAGTCTAGATATAAAATAATTGTTTATTGGTTATATTATCTCTAAATATGTGATCGTATCATAATAATCATAATAATATTGCTAATATTGCTAATAATATTAACAAGAAAACGCTGTTTCAGAAAGCCACTGGCATTTGCACCTACTTAAACTGTCCTACAGTTTTAGCCTTCATACTGATCCCTGACCCCCGGTGCTGATGGCTTGGTGGGAGAAACTAACTCTTCCAGGGTGGAGGCCTTCGGTGACGATATCTGGTATCTCATCTGACTGTCTTTTAGCTCAGGTAGCCCAACCTGAAATTGTGGTGATAACATGATGGGTTGCTTTTTATTTTGGCAGGATAATGTGTGCTTTAAACAAGACATGTCAAAAAAAGAATTGACAGTTAGAAGACCCACAGGCATAATACACATTCTCTTTTAAAACCTTGTATTTTTTTCACATTTGTAGGATCCAACAGACTTTGAATGGAGTTTCTGGACAGAGTGGGGTCAGAATTCTTTAATCTGGACACTGATTGGACATTCAGTTGTTTCAAAGGCGTCCAGAATGTGTATTCCCAAGGTAATTGTCCACAGTGCTTTGGTTCTAGAAAATCCAGGCAAAATGATTATCATAGACAGTCGCAGGCAAAAGTATTTCTGCAGTTAAAGAAAATAAATAAAAACTGAAAAACCACAAATAAAGTGATTTCCATAATTTATAATTGTTCTATTGAGAGATATAAATGAAAGTAGTGATTGAGCTTTATAATAAAACAACAAATTATTACATAACATGCATACAATGAAAAATAATATGCAAAAAAAAAAAAATGTCATACTTTGACCAAAGTATTTGGGCAATCAACATATTTTGTGTGAAACCCGGTCGTTGTTAATTATTGACAATTATCATGATTGAAAACCAACACCTGATGATAATTATAGAATGAATAAATACATACTCATCAAGTGCACAAATAAGACATTTGTGATTCAAAAAAGCAACAAAAATAGTTAAAACTAAAGAGTACAGCATCGATCTCAAAATGGCAGTGACACCACTAATTGAAAAATAGCAGAAAGACTTGGTTTACCGAAAAGCACTGTGTGGGCCATTATTGACAAACATAGGAGAACTAGCTCCAGGTGTGTTAGACCAAAAAAGATTTCTTCAAAATCTGGAAGAGTCGTCGTTCAAGCAGCCTGGCAAAATCCTTGGATTACTGCAAAAGATTTGACACAAGAATTGAGAGAAGATGGTCAAGAAATTTACGAGTGAACAATTCAACAATACCTTAACAATATGAATGGCCATGGGCAAAAACCAAGATGCAAACCTTTGTTAAAAATAGCACAAAAGTAAGCCATTGAATACTTGAAGAAGCCTGATGATGTCTTCAACCAAATGTTATGGTCAGTCAAATCCAAAATATAACTTTTTTTCTCCAAGAAAGCAACAATATGTTTGGAGGAAGAGAGGAGAAGACTTTAAAGAAAAGTTAGTCATGCCCAGTGTTAAACATGGTGGAGGTTGTGTGATGGTATGGGCTCGTTTTTCTTCCTCGGGCACTGTTGCAACCTTTCTATTGTAGACATTTTGTACTCTCATTTGTTACCCCGTGCTAGAAGGCTCATTGGACGGAAGTTTATATTCCAGCAGGATAATGACCCTAAACATTATGCAAAGAGTATAAAGGAATTTCTGAAAAAAAGAAAGATTACAGTTATGGATTGGCCATCTCAGTCCCCAGACTTGAATCCCATCGAGATGTTGTGGATTGACTTGAAGGCTGCTGTTGCTAAAAGGAAACCGAAGCCATTTGCTGAACAAAGCTGTATGTGTTGAAGAATGGGCACAAACATCTCTGGAAAGATGCCAGGAACTGGTTTCAAAATACAAAAAAGATTGCAAGCTGTAAAGGAGGCAAAGGGTGGGCACACAAAATACTAATGTAAGGGTGCCCAAATACTTCTGTCAAAGTATGAAATTTGTTTTTGCATGTTATTTTTCATTTTCTGCATGTTATGTAATAATTTGTTGTTTTATTATAAAGCTGAATCTCTACTTTAATTTTATATATTTCAGTAGAACACTTCGAAATTACAGAAATCACTTTCTTTGTGGTTTTTCTCATTTTTTTTGAACTGCTCAAATACTTTTGTCTGCGACTGTATATTCTACATTATCCAATGTAGCCAACAGAAGTCATAATTGCAGTTTATTTGAACTTTTTTGGAAAAACTGGACAGTGTCAAATTTCTAATTATACGCAGCTTTAAACACAAAATCATAAGATATTCAGTAAGACTAAAAAGAAACATTTATAAAACTTGACACGGGTTTTAATAAGACCAAAAATTGTCTTTAGTTTTATTTACCTTTTAAATTTAGTACACATTTATGTAATGCATTTGTCATTCAATCGTAGCATATGTAAACAAATATATAAAACAAATTAAAAAGCTTATTTTGCTCTTCAGTTTAGAGTTTGGTTTCTGACGCTGTATGGCTTGCTGGCCTCTTTATTTCTCTTGGGCCTCAAAGGCCTGGCTGTGGTTCTGCTGCACATGGCCCTCTCCTACACTGTGGCCATGCTGAGAGTGCCTCTTATGTCCTGGCTCTGCTCCCTGCTGCTGCTCTACACACTACACATGAGCTCGCTGGAGGAAATGCAGGTAATGGGTCACCATGCTACGTCAAGTTTTTCTGGGTTCTTCATAACGTCAGACAGTGGAGTTGAAAGGAAGAACCATTTGAGTTTTACTTCTAGAATTTTCCAAATGACGTATAATCCCCAAAGTCAGCCAGCAGTATTATTAATAAAGGAAGGAGATCAGTACAGTTTAATGTGCTGCTTTATCGTCTAATGTAGGCAGGAATTTAATTTAAAATAAATTTAGGCTGGCATGTAACCATGCCCATATAAAACAGAAAATGAATGTATTACTTGGGGAATCTGCTAGTGTTATAGTTCCCCCAGAGAGGTATGTAGCTTAGCTTAGTTTTGTACATCAAACTAAAATAGCATTCTAATGGTATCTTCTCAGTTAATTACTGCTTTGTTATAAATCTGGGCCACATCATAAAATACAGATTCCTTTTATGAAAACAAATTTAGTAAAAACATTTATCTGGAAATATTATCGAGAAATAAGAATAACTAGGCTTGGATTAGTTTAAATAAGATCACTGTTCATATTTTTAATAGAACACCATTTTGTGTTACTGCAGTAGTTTTCCAAATCTAGAATTGGATGAGGCATATATATATACAGTACTGTGCAAAAGTTTTAGGCAGGTGTGAAAAAATGCTGTAAAGTAAGAATGCTTTCAAAAATAGACATGTTAATAGATTATATTTATCAATTAACGAAATGCGAAGTGAGTGAACAGAAGAAAAATCTAAATCAAATCCATATTTGGTGTGACCACCCTTTGCCTTCAAAACAGCATCAATTCTTCTAGGTACACTTGCACAAAGTCAGGGATTTTGTAAGCATATAGTCAGGTGTATGATTAAACAATTATACCAAACAGGTGCTAATGATCATCAATTCAATATGTAGGTTGAAACACAATCATTAACTGAAACAGAAACAGCTGTGTAGGAGGAATAAAACTGGGTGAGGAACAGCCAAACTCAGCTAACAAGGTGAGGTTGCTGAAGACAGTTTACTGTCAAAAGTCATACACCATGGCAAGACTGAGCACAGCAACAAGACACAAGGTAGTTATACTGCATCAGCAAGGTCTCTCCCAGGCAGAAATTTCAAGGCAGACAGGGGTTTCCAGATGTGCTGTCCAAGCTCTTTTGAAGAAGCACAAAGAAACGGGCAACGTTGAGGACCGTAGACGCCAAGGAAACTTACTACAGCAGATGAAAGACACATCATGCTTACTTCCCTTCGCAATCGGAAGATGTCCAGCAGTGCCATCAGCTCAGAATTGGCAGAAAACAGTGGGACCCTGGTACACCTATCTACTGTCCGGAGAAGTCTGGTCAGAAGTGGCCTTCATGGAAGACTTGCGGCAAAAAGCCATACATCCGACGTGGAAACAAGGCCAAGCGACTCAACTATGCACGAAAACACAGGAACTGGGGTGCAGAAAAATGGCAGCAGGTGCTCTGGACTGATGATTCAAAATTTGAAATATTTGGCTGTAGCAGAAGGCAGTTTGTTCGCCGAAGGGCTGGAGAGCGGTACACGAATGAGTGTCTGCAGGCAACAGTGAAGCATGGTGGAGGTTCCTTGCAAGTTTGGGGCTGCATTTCTGCAAATGGAGTTGGGGATTTGGTCAGAATTAATGGTCTCCTCAATGCTGAGAAGTACAGGCAGATTCTTATCCATCATGCAATACCATCAGGGAGGCATCTGATTGGCCCCAAATTTATTCTGCAGCATGACAACGACCCCAACTGTGGTTAGTTCTCCAAGATGTTTGGGCCAACCTACCTGCCGAGTTCCTTCAAAAACTGTGTGCAAGTGTACCTAGAAGAATTGATGCTGTTTTGAAGGCAAAGGGTGGTCACACCAAATATTGATTTGATGTAGATTTTTCTTCTGTTCACTCACTTTGCATTTTGTTAATTGATAAATATAAACTATTAACATGTCTATTTTTGAAAGCATTCTTACTTTACAGCATTTTTTCACACCTGCCTAAAACTTTTGCACAGTACTGTATATATATATAATACGTAGTATCAGGTGTGTCTGCTATGACATTGTTTTTTAGTATAATTTTCAAACTCTTACTTGTGAAACAGCCGCAGAAACAGGTTTGGTAGCACACTCGTCAGAAGCTATATTTCTTCTAAATGAAATATGGAGTGAAATATTCTTTAATTCTAAGGTTTTATTTTATTGTATAACAAAAAGTAGATTGAGGCTTCTTTTCAGTGTCCCCCTTCTTTAATCAAGGACACAACAGAGAGAAACCAGTTTGTAGGTCATATGGATCTACAAACTATATATAAGTATCTACTTATACCACTTCTAGCTGTAATTTTAGCATCAGTTGCAAGAGTTTTATTTTATTTGTTTTAAGAGTGTTTGTTAACATTCTCTAAGGTTTTCTTTAATTGAACAAAAATAGTTTAAAATTAAACGTAATGTTAGAGTTTGCGTTGTGTGAATAGAGCTCTGTGTTCATTTTTGTGGGCTTATTTTATAAAGCAATCGTATTGCTTGTTTCCCCCATTTTAGAGCTTGCCTTATACTGGCAAAATATCTGAAGAATATCTCCAGTCCAACACATTTCAAGAGCATCAATTGAAATGAAGAAGAATATGTAATCACTGATCCTGGTCTTTTCTCTCTTTTATAGAGAAGTTGGTACAAGACAGAGAATGAATACTACCTGCTGCTGTTCAGCCTGGCTATGTGTTGCTTGCGGTACACCAGCTTCAGCCTGGAGTACTGCTGGCAAAATTCTGGGCAGAAGAGCTACAAGTCTTTCTTTTGGTTCACTGCCTACCTTTTCTACTACCCCTTGTTTCACAACGGACCCATCATAAACTATGAAGAGTTCACCTTGCAGGTGAGGCTTCTTTTGTGAGTTACACTGCCTTGAAAGCAGGGCTTTCGGCATTGGAAACAGTGAATTATTGTTGTTGTGTTGCATTTTTGTTTTGTTTTTGGTGGATCTTAATACTGACATCCAAAAATCTGCAAACCTTTTCACAGACATAATTACACGGAATTGTTTTTGGATCACCTGAGCACCAAATCTGATGATGAACCTCAACCCCTGATACAGATAATTTTCACATTGTTTTTGAGACAGACTAGGACCCAATACATCCTTCTAGGGTGGATGCGTCATAGGAAATGTGGTAAAATAAAACGTTTTTCATGTTACATTAAATTCATATTTTAAAAAGTTAGGAGTGGTGGTACAGGTAAGACACGGATTCAAACAAAATTATCCGTGTATTGAACTCAGTCTGTGTTGGAGCACATGCATAATTATTCATATATTAAAACATTGAAAAACATGATGTGTGATATAATAGGCAAGACAAAATGCTTTCCATAGATGTATAACTGGCGTGGTTTTGAGATTATCAGAATTCTGCACCATGGGTTGACATTTTAACTGAATGTTTGAAAAACCATACACATTTTTGTCAAAATAGATATACCCTATAAGATATAAATGAAGCCTATTTGGCAAAAAAACTGACACATAATCTGAGGAGTCTACTTACACACTTCTAGCTCAAGCAGAACACATTTTTGAACCATTTAAACTCAAAAGGCCCCAAAACAGCTCAAAACATGAGTCTACGACAACTTTGATAGTGTCACATGATTATACTACCCCACACTGTGACATATTAAATGAAAACACAGATCTTGTTCAGTGCACTGATACCACGTTTGTGTTTTGCCACCACCCCTAACTTTTTAAAATATACATTTCAGGAACTAAGTAACCTGAGAAAGTATTTTGTTATTTGACCACATTGCCAATGACGTACCCACCCTGAAAGGATGTACTATTTAATACAGATGATAAACCATATTGTATGTAGTAAAATAGGCAAGTCAATTAATCACCCCTGGGAGAAAATATCAGCATGATTAATAGAGTTTAAGAGTGGCGGTACAGCATGGGATTGATCGAAAAGAAGTCTCCAATATCTCACAGTCATTGACCCTTTAGCTTTTCTAAATTAAAACTGATGTGATGTAACACAACCTTTAACTTATTATACCAATGTATCTGCATAAAAAGATCAAAATATATTGAACAATAATGTACCAACAAATGTTCATTATATACGGTACACTTTATTTGCAGATGCAGAGACAGGATTCAAGTGTTGTGCAGACTGAC
The DNA here is from genome assembly GCA_030684275.1 of Acipenser oxyrinchus oxyrinchus. Classification (NCBI taxonomy): domain Eukaryota; kingdom Metazoa; phylum Chordata; class Actinopteri; order Acipenseriformes; family Acipenseridae; genus Acipenser; species Acipenser oxyrinchus. The sequence goes on from CM060252.1 coordinate 27,452,803, forward strand.
CTCTGTACTGTGATTCTGACTGTTGCAAGAATATTCCTCTGGTGGTTACTTGCGGAGTCTATGATTCAGTTCATGTACATGCATGCAATTCAGAGCCACGCGACACTCCTGGAAATTGTACCAATCTGGGCCTTAGGTCAGTAATCATTTATTTATTTATTTATGTATTTTATTTAAATCGAGTCTTCCTTACAGGATCTGCTGCCTACTTATATTGACATAAAAAATAAAATGTTTTAGCACTGCAGACTTCAGATCGAGACTTTTGTTTACTAAAATGAGTACAGTATTTGAAACCACAGGACGGCAGCACTGTTTTGTAAGAAGAGAATATGTTTATCCATTTTATTAATTGGTTAAAAGTTCAACTACACGTAGAAGGCATCCAAGTATTGACACAGTGACTACACTATATGGAACCTGACTTGAGTCAATTTGATCTAACTATGCTCTGCTCGAAGCTCAGTCTATTAGTAGAAACAGCCCAGTCTTCTTGAAAGCTTTTCCATAACAAGGTTAACCTAAGCACATTTTTAACCTGTGACTTGCACAGTTTTGTCAGCTCCCTGCAGTCCTTCCTCGGGTTCTTAACAGCAGGCAGGCTTCGTTCCTGGTCCCTTTTGTTTAACCTACAATTACCACCGATTGCCTTACTGTTAAATGTGTCAGAAAGGATATAAAAACCATTAGACAGTACTTCAAGAGGTTCTGAGATAGATGCAACATATCATGTACTATGCATTATGCTACTGTCACTATTCTGATCCACCATATAAAACACTTTTTAAAATACTGGCAGCCAAAGTTGTATGTCAAGAAAGGGTTCCATTCGCTCTATAGACATGTTTCAGTCTGTTTTATATAGTTCAGGCCAGAGATCAAATAACAGGTTGTTCCAAGGTCAAATACTGCACCATCATTTTCCAGAGTCCTCTTATTCCCCCTCAATATGACAGTTCACATAATGACCAAACTGGATGACATGATAACTTTGACCTCACTGTGCTTCAGACTCTTCATTAAGTATCCGATAGTAGACACAGTAGACTTTAGGCTGTTCTGGGATTTGAGTTACTGCAGTGGGTGGCCAGAAAGATATTGGCTGGGTTTTAGTATCCTCTGTACGTAATTTCTGTATTTAAATAACATTGCTTGATTATGACATTCTCCACAAGTTATTAAGAGTATCAAAATCTAGACAGTTCTGGACATGCGATGGATGTAGGTCATTGCAAAAAAAAATCAACACATTTGTTTTAAGTGCAACAGAAACCCATTAGTGCATTTATGCTTGGAATTGGCTAAGCCATAACATGATATTAGTATTTGTAATTGTCTAAAGTACATCTCTGATACGTAATGCAGGGTTCACAACACCGCACCTTTCCACTGTGGCCTCAACACAGCCTTGCCTGTAAGGTTGATGGCACTAAGTCAGTGCCAAGGCCACTCTGTAAGGCCACAAACAAAATGATCTGTTACGTGCCAGAAAGGGAGTAGTTTATGATTTGAACTGTTGTCCATTTCACCAAGTGCAGGGCCACAGCAGTACAATGGATTGAGTATAGTTGGGACTATTTGTAGCATGAACTTTAAACATTCAGGGCATATCATACAACATTGGGGGTGACCTTGTATCCCAGATTACCTTTCATGTAGGTGTGTTGATTGCCAACTGGTGACCACCTTCGTTATTTCCCCTTTATAGTTTCATGAAATTGGGCACTGAATAATTACCTTCCTTATGAAGGTATGTTGATGATCAAGCTGTGAGTATATACTGGATACAGAGCGGTTTCAACGTTAGCTCATTTTTGTTTACTACATTTAGCAAATTACGCAACATTTAAACTAAACTCAAACTATCAGCCTCTTTTCAACAATTACAGTGAGCTGTCGCTGGAGTACCAGCGATGGTAGCGCCCAGCACTGTATATCTTATAACTAATTATAGCCTATACATTAAATGGACTTGAAAAGCTGGTAAGATCTATCTGCAGTATCTTAACCCCTACGCGCAGGACAGCGTTAATTTCAGGTTTTAAATACTGATGCTGCAATCTCTTTTCCAGGATGTCTCATGGCCCTAATAAGCCGTGGAACAATGAAATAAGTCTTTGTCATTGAATAAGGCTAGGCAATAGGAATAAAAAAATTGTATCCATTCATGGCAGTTTTGATTATACACTTAAAAAACGCATACGCAGTAAACGCGTCTACCAGCGCGTGTTTTGAAGTGGAAGAGGAGGACAAGATCGAGAGCAGGCTTGTACTTGACAGTACGTACACCACATTACATCTTATATATTTATGTATGTATTTGTTTGTTTGCTTGCTTACAGTGGTGGCAGCGTTTATAGTATCACCCCATTATCTTTGATTACTGCTTTATGATTATCATATAGTTCGTTTTTCGACTTTTTTTTGTAATTGTTGATTTGCTGTTCGTGGTTATATTGAATTCTATAACTTTTGTATATAAATATGATTTTCTCTTCATAATGCAAAATTATTGAAAGTCAGGAAATATACAGTACATTATGTTTATATGCCAAAAATGAAATGCATGTATTTATTTGTTTGCTTTACAGTGGTGGCCACATTTATTGCAGTAGCCCAATATAGTTAGCTACTGCTTTGTCATCATTTATACTATAGTTCGTTTTTCTATATACTTTTTGTTGTTGTAGTAGTAAGTTTTTCTGTAGACTTAAAAAAAAATGCTATTCGTGGATATGTTGAATTCTATAAAGTTTATGATTTTTCTCTTCATAATGCAAAATTATTGAATAATTTACTAAAAACAACTGCATTTTTTACTTATATTTATTCATATATTTCATGGCTAAAAGGTTTTACGTATGATTTGGCAATATACATGTGATATTTTGCTTCGTCTGGACTACTTCCATAAAATAGCTGACAGAGCCTGTAAATAGCCCCGTTCTGTCATAGAGACCATGGCTCAGACAAAATCTTGTAGCTCCTCAATGGTAGAATATATTTCAAATCAGATGTTTTATTTGAAATCCTAATATTTTTTTCTGTATCTAACTTAGAAAGGGGTTGAAATTGGCAGCTTTTAAAAATATTATTTATTATTATAAATTGTTATGATTTTTTTAGGGGCACAGCTTATATAAATATATATATATATACGTTCCACAACAAAATACATGATATAATTGGAAACAGCTAGGTAAGGCCTTTCTGTGGATATATTGGGTTTTAATTTCTGTTACAAGATTGCCAAACTACAAGCGCTAAAACACAAAGCAGAGTATATGGTCATTCTGCTTAGGCATCAAAGGGTTAATGAGATTTAATACTGCTCTGCTCCTACAGGCTTACTTAACCTGGCAGTGAAAACTTTATTTCCTTTAATTTAGTTTAGCAGCAGAGAAGTTTTGCATAAGACCATAAGAAAGGTTACAAACGAGAGGAGACCATTCAGCCCATCTTGCTCGTTTGGTTGTTAGTAGCTTATTGATCCCAGAATCTCATCAAGCATTTTCTTAAAGGATCCCAGGGTGTTGGCTTCAACAACATTACTGGGGAGTTAGTTCCAGACTCCCACAATTCTCTGTGTAAAAAAAGTGCCACCTATTTTCTGTTCTGAATGCCCCTTTATCTAATCTCCGTTTGTGACCCCTGGTCCTTGTTTCTTTTTTCAGGTTGAAAAAGTCCCCTGAGTCGACATTGTCAATACCTTTTAAAATTTTGAATGATTGAATCAGATCGCCGTGTAGTCTTCTTTGTTCAAGACTGAGTAGATTCAGTTCTTTTAGCCTGTCTGCATACAACATGCCTTTTAAACCTGGCGTAATTCTGGTCGCTCTTCTGTGCACTCTTTCTTGAGCAGCAATATCCTTTTTGTAGTGAGGTGACCAGAACTGAATACAATATTCTAGATGAGGTCTTATTAATGCATTGTAAAGTTTTAACATTACTTCCCTTGATTTAAATTCAACGCTTTTCACTATATATCTGAGCATTTTGTTGGCCTTTTTTATAGCTTCCCCACATTGTCTAGATGAAGACATTTCTGTGTCAACATAAACTCCTTCATAGGTTCCTTCTTCAATTTCAGTATCTCCCATACGGTATTTTCAGTGGCTCTCAAAAGCTTTTATTTTATTTTTCACTTCGACATTATGGACTTTTTTTGTGTTGATCAGTGGCAAAAACTCCTAATTTAAATCCATTTTGATTCCATGTTTTAACACAATAAAATGTGGAAAAGTCCAAGGGGGGTGAATACTTTTGAGAGTCACTGTATAATGCACATTTTTATTACCTGTGTGCAGTACCTTACACTTTTCTGTATTAAATGTCATTTGCCATGTGTCTACCCAGTTCTGAATGCTGTCTAGATCATTTTGAATTACCTTTGCCACTCTGCTCCTGCAGGCTTGTCGGTGCAGAATTTCCCTGCGTCACCGGTTCCTATTTATACACAAATCAATTATTCAATTTAAAATTCAATCAAGCCAGACTGCTGGGCAGCAATTACAAGCTGCGTGAAAATCCAAGAATCAAACTTTGCATCCCTTGCATTTTCATGTAACTTATCAGCCTCGGCACTGTCAGGGAGCACTCACAGCTGACTCAAAATACACCCCTGTGAGTCAACATAGTTACTAAAAGAAGAATCTTGTTGCAGGGGTAGAGGGGGCTTTGGAAGCCACACCCAATAAAGGACATCAGCAGAGACATTTTCCAAAAACTTTTGCCAGCTAAAAAGTGGAAAAAGTTGCCACCATGTGGATAGATATATCACTCTATATTTGTACACCCTGCCAACTTGCTTTTTGTATTCAGATTCTCTGAGTATGTACAGCAGCAAGGAGCCAGCCTTACCCTCACAGAGATGTTCTGTAGAGATGCTGGTTTTACTGAGATAAATAGCCCTCCTGCAGCAGAGGACTCATTCCAATTAGTTTGAATAAACCTAGTCTGTAAATGAAACCCAGGATTGGTTGGTATACTGGTTACTGGCTTCATACACACTCCTAATGTAATTCTGTTATTTAAAATGTGTGTTTCATATACAGCTGTGCAATGTCTTTGATACAGAAACCACTACAAACCTAGCTGTAGATGGATTTGAAATGGTATGTTTGATTTAAAAATCCAATATATATGTCACAGCAGGATTTTTTTCACAGCCTCACAGCCCAGAAACTATCTAAATGGAAATGAAATGCTGACAGTGGTCAGATCCAGATGGGTATATACTGTTTCATCAGGTAGAGAATCCTACAAGAGAAATGTTTATGATGATTTGTTCTGTGTACCTGTATACTGCAGTATAAGTTATATGTAAAATAACTTATTGAAAAGCTGTGGTATTCTTGTGTGGTTGACAGTGAAACAATATTTTTGAAAAACACAAAACAACTAAATTGAAGATATGTGTATAATCTTTGAAGACCATAATAGAGCCATAATACAGTAAATGCAATAACATTTATTAATTTATTTTTTTGGTCTAACCATGGGGATGTTGTCTCATTTCAGGTGGCCTGGCATTGGCCCAAGTACTATTTTTCTATGTGAAGTACTTGGTGCTTTTTGGTGTGCCAACCCTAATTGTTAAACTGGATGGCATTGAAGCACCTAGACTACCGCGCTGTGTCAGCACCATGTACAGTTTCACTGGAATGTGGAGGTGAGGGACGTGCTTTATATGTGTTTAGTAACATTTTCATTCTCTGTTTTATTTAAAGATTAGCTTGGTACAGGTATGGCGTACTACAAGTGTTGTTGTTGTTGTGGTTGTTGTTGTTGTTGTTGTTGTTGTTGTTGTTGTTTAGAATCACTTGAATGTTAACTACCCCCCCACCCCCAAATACAAATTCGCTCTGTAGTACAAGGTTAAATTTCACTGATCATTGCATGCAATTTCTCATGTCAGCGATTAATTTAAAACACTCAATTCAAAGGTTAGTTCTGTATGTTATAGAGTTGGTTTGACAGGAAAGAACACTAAGTTAAGTGAAATCTATTCTTTTAAGTAGACACCACAGTATTACTGCATAACCAGTTTTGTTGTGAATTTTGTTTTTTTGTGTTTTGTTTTAGTGCAGAGGGGGGGACAATATATTGCAAGCCAGTGAGAAGGAAATGTTAATTATTTCTCCCTGCTGCCAAAGTGTTCTTCATATTTTTGTATTTTGGAAACTCCTTGTGGGGTGGGAGGATGGGGGGGGTTGGGAATCCAACAGTAACCTTAACTTTGAGATGTGTCTTTAGACAGCTGTTTTCTATGAACCATTGTTTTAACCTCCATATGAATGATACAGATCTTTTCCCATTTTAGTTCATATTTACAAACCTTTCAACTGTAGATACCATTATGCCAATGGAAATGATTTCTGTTCATAGACATCAACCTCATCTTTGTGACGTTGTTTGTGTACAGCATTACCAGGAGTCCAATTCCACTGGTTCATTCTAGGCCATTTTCTATTTCCCTCCCCCCTTTGGACTCCAGTTGGAACACACATAAGATTAAGCATATTGTGACGCAGCTACAATTTGGAATTTTCCCAGTATGGTTGAGATCAGAATTTATTGTAGCTCATGGGCCAACAGAGTTCTTTCATCCTGTGTCACCAACACCTGCCAGTGCACCTGTGTTGTAATATCTTTGCCAATATATTGTAATTCATTATAGAGTAATTCATGAATATGCAAACATTATCTATTTGTACTAGCAGAATATGTTTGATGACTTTCAGGAACATGACCGAAATGTACTGTACAGAGAGACAGGTGAAAACCCTTGTGAATGTGTGTCTTTTGTCTGACATACTTTTATGGAATATCTTAATGCTTTCTGCTAACCTCACCCCCCTCCCAACACCACAGTATATGTATGTAAATATGATTTACCCCAATGTACTCTGTCTATTCAGGAATCCAGCATGATTTGTAAGTCTTGTCTGTCTAAAACCAACGTAAGTCTGACTGCAGATTAAATTACGCTTATCAAAAAAGCTGAAAGCTTACCAAAACCAACGCAAGAAGAGTTAAGTGAAAAATCCCAAATCACAAGACAAACCATTTCAGACATTCTGAAAAAAATATGCTATTTTAAAGCAACACGGAGAAAACCTGAATGGCAACGGAAAGTGCCTGAATCCTGAATGCAGGTATAGTGTAAACAAGTCGTTCTATGGGAATGGTTTAAACACACCATGCTAATAACAGATACAGATTTAGGTGAGGCATTGTTGTGTATGTACAGCTTTTTTTTAAGTGTTCAAATAGTTTAGTCATTTTACATTTGTTAGGTACAGTATGAGATTTTTTTTACAGTTACTCTAATCCAACATACTGTCTTGTCCGGCACAATTTTCCAGTCCCAAATGACGCTTCATTGGACAGGTTTTACTGTACCAGATGCCACTTTTAATAAACATACAAAATCATTATTTTGCTGTCAGAAATAAATGTTGTTTGCACAATGGCCATCTGAACTGTGGTCTGAGGAAAGCATTCTTTCGGTGCAGTATCCAAGAAACAACTTGGCTATCTACAGACCAGAATATTACCGTGCTGGGACAGATCTAAAGATCCATTATGTGTTGCTATGTAATAAAATACAGTTTAATTGGTATGTTAATTTTAAAACAAGGAATTATTGAAGTTGATCTGCCATGGTCTTTCATTAAGATTCCAAATCTGTATATCCAGTGATATACAGGACGCTGTCCACTTCTTAGAACTATTAAAAGAAGCTTAATAAATTCAGTGACTAACATTTCAGCTACTGTAGAAGTCTTCCTCAATGTTTCTGTGTTACCACCTCTGATTTAGTCAAGCCACAAAGGATCCCCTTGACAGCTGATTCCCTTGAGCCGAAGCAGCACATAACTTTATCCCTGTAGTTATGTCTGAAACATACGTTGTGTGGGAAAATATTTAGTAGTTTCTTTCAATTTCGTCTTCAGAAACCTGTTACATTTATGTATTGTGCTGTTTTAGTTTTCCTTTGCATTTTATGTAATATACATATACTGTGTGTGTATATACAACAAGCCTTGAGAGATCTAATCATTTTTTTTTTTTTCACATCCGGTGGTTGATTCAATCCGGGTGAATTGCAGTGTTCAAAATTACGCCGTGTTGCTAAGCAGATGCAGAGCTTGATTTAAGGAAAGTAATCATCGAATTCAGTTGTTTAATTTTGGTTTAAACATACTTTATTTTCCGTAATTATCCCTGTCATATACTGTAAACATAATACACCATAAACGTCATCAGAGTGTTGTGGTTATTTAACTCATGAGGATAACCAGAAACAACCCTCTTAACCCTCTTAATCTTGTGGGTTATTTGACAATCTTGATTTGTGGAATAACTACAGGACTCTTTTTTAAAGTCTATTTTTGTGTATAAGTTATATACTGTTGTGTCTTCTTTATCAACAGTCTATAAAATTGTCCCAAATATCAAACTTGATTTTAGTTGTAAATGCACTTCATTTGAAGGAATGCTAATTATCTGCCCATGAGATGCAAATGTTTGGTGACAGGGACAAACAGGAGGTGTCCATCTATTTGTCTTTATGTCACTGATTTTAATTTAGAAGCAACGTAAGCTTGCTTGTCAGTACATCACACTTTTACTGCAAAACAATTAATCAGTTTGTCTTGCCTTGCTAATGGGCCGATGTATCTTATGACGTGGCACAGTGAGTGATTACACTAGTTTATTAATGTTTATCAGGATAAGACCCTTAAGATGAAAAGAAACACTTTTTCAAGCTGTTTGAATGCAAGTGAAATTCAGATGTATTACCTAAAAGTGAAACAGGTTGGCATTACTGGGATTATAAAGATTATACATTTTCCATTTCCTTTCAGGCAAGAATCCCCTCCAGCTCAGATCTGAGTAGTTATAATGCTAGTGTTTCTCATTTGTTCCCCAGAGACTTACATAAATTACTGTAATTTATTCATGACAGGACTGGATATAAATCTCTATCTTTGGATAATTCAAAAGAGAAATGAATCCAAGCCTGGGCTTTATTATCATCAAGCTTTTAAACTGTTTTCCCCTTATCCAGAACTTTTGATGCTTTCTTTAGTAAAGTAGAAGCCGAAACGAGAATAAATCCAATTCAATATTTTTTTTTCAGTAATTGCTTTTGAAGGCTTCTGAAGGCTCTTGCTGATTGGTAGGGTTAGAAACCGCTGCAGTAAAATGTTCAAGAAATGTACAGTGTCACATAGTCTTCCCTTGTACAAGGTGTCAGCACCTTTTTTAAGTGAAAGGTATATGGGGCTGACATGTCTGACTCTTTGATAGAAACAGTTTAATTTATTTGAAGTCTTCCCACTAATGATGGGAATGGGAATGTAGAGATGGGAGCCCAGCTAACAAGATTTAAGTTTTTGCAGGTATCAAGTAAAGGCCCTGGTTGCCCAAACGCTGGATGCACAGGCCTGTCGTGGTGTTCGCAGACCCTGTCCGAGCTGAGTCTGGCACAGAGTTCAAATCCTGTTGGGAACGTGCTGAGTTATTAGACATGAATTGGATGATTTAAACAAACTATTGATTGAAGTAATATGATATACTCTTTGTCAATAATTATAATAATACGGTATATACTCCTTTCAAATAGATCTGTAAAACCAGTTGAAAATATTATTAGCAGTCAATGAAAGCACCTGCTGGAAGGACTCAAACTTGGCAGGCTCTTATCATAAAGCTGTGTTAACATATTCCAGTTTTATAAGAAAAGGTAGCCAATTTCTTTTGTTACTTGATTCCAGTTTTATAAGAAAAGGTAGCCAATTTCTTTTGTTACTTTACTGTCATTACTGCATACGGTAATGTCTCATATTAATCAACACCAAAAATTGGCCAAAAAGCTAGAATGTCAACACCTGCTTCATCTGGATTTTGTATGAACAGGAAGGGGTCAGACTTAATTCAGTGAAATAATATTACCATTTCTAGGAGCAACTAAATTAGAAATACATGTTATAAAATCATTTAAAATTAAACTATTATACAAATAACAGTATTGTTGAAAGAACATATTACATTTAAAAACGAAAGAAGTTCAGTACTGACTGACACTGTCAGAATATTGTAATAATTGTACTGTGTTTTAAAGAATATAAAACCAGCATAAATAATATTGCAGCAAATTATGAACAGGTTACAATGATTTGAACTAAGAAAACTGAACAAGTGTTAATGTTAGAAAAAAAAGCTTGTCTATGTGCACATACACTCTTGGAAGCCAGTCAGACTATTGCGCGTGGAAGACTGTAACCTTGAAAGAAGCAGGCATCTGGGGGAACTAAACACGGAGGCTAGGTATTGCAAATTAGCAAAAACAAAAGGGTAACCCTTTTTAGACAGAATAATATTTGAAACTAAAAAGACCTATTTGATTTTATTTGATTGTGTTGTTACTAAGCATAGAGGTTTTAAATAAAAAAAAAGTTTTCTGATCTAATAATAGTGACAAAACTCTCTGAAGAGAAATAATATGTTTTAAGTATTTTGATCTAATAAGAAAAATAATATTTGAACTAACAAGTGTTTTTGCTTATTAAGGCTCTACTGTAATATAAAAAGTCTAAAAGCAGGAGCGAGCATTTAATTTAATCAATTTAAGAATTAATTCAGTTTCTTTCTCCAACTAAACAAAAAATATTTGACATTAATCCATTAAATTTTAAAGGTTTTACTGCAATAAAAAACAAACTGTTAGGTTGGAATATTAGACAAATAAAGTGTAAACTGTATTCAATAATTTTAGTACACAATAAATCTACAGAAAAATAGTCTTGCCCTTATCTATTCGCCCACGAATTAGGCGAGTTGTGTCGAGTATCAGTTCTTAACAAATAAGTAGTGACTTTCTTTGGGATAAAACTGACTTCATGCGGTGAATTTGGAGAAGTGCTTACAAATGGTGTTTCATATTAATCAAAACAATAGTCTTGGCGAGAAAACAGGGTGTCTTAAAAACTTGCTTGTGCAGGCAGCTTTTAGAAACAGAGAGAGGTCAGGCATAGTCCAAGCATGGTCCAAGTTAATATAAGGCTATTTAACATGTTCATTATAGTTTAAATTTAAATAAAAATAATTTAACTGACCACTGTATGCTTATTCAATAAATCCCTACAGTCTTTGTCCCATACTTTTGTATATGAAGTTAAACTGGCACATTGACGACACACTGAAAAGATAAAATAATAAGCGGCTAAGAGGGACATATATTTTTGACCCAGATTAATATAATCAAATAGAGCTGGTGTTACATATTAAAAACAGTCTCTCTTTTTACACATATAAACTTGTATTGTATTGTATTTTAGCAAGGATTCTGTGAACTTTGGTTCACCTGACTTTTTAGAAAAAGGAGGAGTTGGAAAAAGACAGCGATGAAAACATGTTTCAGTATTTTTTGGCAAGAAGTTATATCCAATCAGTTTTGAAAAAGGAGTTAACCAGATCCTTCTAGAATGTATCATTAACTTAAAGATAAGAAATGTCAAGGCCAAGTGGTGATTAGATTTACTTGGGACTTCTGATGTATTCAAGGGAGGGAAAATCCTGTGTAAGCCCAGAGCAAGACCCCATTCGATACCATTGATCTTGATCTTGCAAGCTGACATGGTCCATGCTCTGAGGGTCTCTGAAAAACTGATGTTTGCTGTTTGGTTGAATTTAGAAGTCTCTACCTTTTGAAAACGGTTCTTATTTTTCCTGTCCTTATATTATATTCTACACTTCCATATAATTTGGAAGGTAAGAACTATTTTTTCTCTTTTATATGGATGCATTTTAGAAATTATGTTTTAGTCTTAAGAGCGAAATATAAATTATGTTTTAGTCTTAAGAGCGATATATATATATATATATACAGAGGCGGGGTAAGGTGTCAAGGGAGGCGTGAGCTGTGTGTCCTTTTTTTTGGAGAGTTTGGATGATTTGAAAAAAATGGCAAATTATTATATATTTTAAATGTATTATTTAAAAACAACTAAAATAAAATAACGCAAAAAGCTTTTGTTTAACATGCTAATGCTGTGATACGTCACATGTACGTTGCGTGGTTCCCCACTCCCCACCCCCCCCAAGTAAACTTAAAAACAGTATCAGCAGCGCGCTTACAGTGAGAAACAGCTTTAAAGAGAAATGGATCGTTTTGTGACAAAGGGAGAAAACGTACAACACAAACCGAAGTAAGGGCAGCAGCGGAGGTTCCAGCAAAACGCAGAAGCCGAAAATATTATGAAGCATATTTAAAACTGGGCTTTACATGGAGCGGGTCCAGCGGTGGACCAAGGCCTCAAATATGCGGTGAAATACTGGCAAACCACAGCATGCAGCCCTGCAAGCTACACCGGCATCTCAAAACACGACAACCCTACCTTAGTATCTGAACCCGTAAAGATTTTTCACAGGAAGCGCAATGAGTTTATTTCTTTATTTACTTATTGCATTATATTGCACTTTTTATACAAAAGTATCACAAAGCACTGTACAGTACATAGCAGAAAAAAAAGAACAAACCACACTACATTTGTATAGCATGTCACACATACAACTGCAACAATCAGACCATTTAAATAACAGATTTAAACAACAGTATACACATAATATAAAATCAGCAATTTTGAAGTTACATTAAAACCCACTTAGATAAGAAAGTTAACAAGACAAAAAAAAAAGATTTTAGCTGCTTCCTTTTTGTACTGTTTTGAATTGATACTTCTGAAACTCATACTGCTCTATATTGATCAATTCCCTTCTACTTTTTTATTAATTTTTTTGCAACATGTAGGATTTTCAGTTTGTTATATTGTTTTAGTAAACTGGGGAGGCGCAGTTATTTTTTTCATAGCTCAGGAAGGCTCACTATGACAAAATTTGAGAACCACTGTTCAAGAATTTAGCAGTGGGTGTTTTTAGCTTTATGAAAGCATAGCCTGAAGGCTAAATATATAATAACCATATTCGTATTACTGTATTGAAGTACTAATGCAGTTAAACCTGTAAAGCACTGGATCACCCAGACTGCTTTTTACTTGGGATTTATGGTGGTCTGCGCAACCTGTCAGTCCAATTTTTAAAGCATTTAATAAACCGAAAAGAGCACTACTAATGCTCTGATTTGTTAAAACTTCAAATTAAATGATTCTGTGTGATTTTCTTGAGTATTAAAAAGTCTGTGTGATTTTCTTGAGTATTAAAAAGTCAAGAGTATGTGCAAAAATCTTGACAACAGGATATTTTTTTGTAGTACTAGAAGAACTTTTGACTGACGTTTTTTCTAAAAGTCAGTGGTATTAATTGAGAAAGACTTCTGTCTTATCATAGGTTGTTGTTAGTTTACAAATTATCATATTCTCTATAATCTTTTAAAAGTTTACTATGGTGTGAGTATACCAAAGTGCAGGTAAGCTTAGTAAAAGCATATTGAAAACATGGTGAAGCAAGCTTGATAAAGACCACAGTATTATAAAAATCATGATAGGTTTGACAAATGCATACTGTTGTTGAAGCACAAGAAAAGCATGGTGCTACTGTAAATGATTACACATTTACCATGCTAAATTATACCATTGATAAGAGGGGAGGCCTTTCTGTTTTGTTTGGGAAAGATAGGTTTTTCACTATTAACAAGTATTTATGGAATTCCAATTATATTTACTGCAATATTGTTTTTCCAAAGGATTTATTAATTATACTTTATGAGCTGATTTGTATGTAGAATGTATTATGGAACTAGCTCCTAGGGCCTTAATTACATTTTTATTTTCTGTAGAGAACAGCCCTGATACTGTATGTTATTTATAATTAGAATTATATGATGGCATGGTGCTACTAATGAAATCAAAATAGCAATAATAGCGGCTGGATTTAAATAAATATGGCAGTAATTAGCTAAACTCTTTTTAAAGCTCTGTTGGCCTAACTTATTAAAATCGGTCAGTCATGTGGGTTGGATGATAATTATCGGCTAAAAAATGATCACAGTAATCACATCGATTACCTCTCTCCTCCTAGATAGTACAGTAGTTATTTCTCTCGCCCCCCTCATTTTGTGGACAAAATCAGAGAGAGGAACAAATTGGTAGGTAGCAGTAATGCATATTAATTATCGCTGATCGTACAATTATCAGTAATAATGCTTTCCTTTACCTTGACACTTGGTCATCACATCTGTCTTTCCGTGTCTATCTCTGAATACTCCCAGACGGTGGCAGTTATAAGGATGTCCTGTAAGTTGCCCTGGCCAGTGAGACAATGACAGAGTTCCACCTACACTTATATTGTGTTTGTAAAATAAATGAAGAACTGCAGTTTTCTGCTTGTCTTGATACCTGAGCTGCTTTAATGTGCAGTAGATTTTGTTTTGGTTGTTCTTCGTTAACTGATCTTCACTGGAGACTGGAGATGTTAATTTTGCCTCCTGGGCTCAGCTTGGATTTTCTGCCCCATTGATGCAGCTCTTCTATATGTTAACTGGCATTCTGTCTCTAGTCTCAACATTCAACAATACAGCTCATAGACCCTGAACAGTTTCATATCCTACACTAAACTATCTGGTTTTGTTTATTGTTTGCAAATAATGAATACATCAGTAAAGCAACATTGTTCTGTAGCACACCGTGCTTTCATTTCCTGAGAATAATTTGCTATTTCCTGAAAACTTCTTTCTTCGTTCTGAGTATTTAAAGCTACAGTGTACTAAAATAAATAAAAAATCAGCTTACAATATAATTCTTTACTGAACTACATGCTCCATAGTTTATCAGGTAGACATTTTACAAGGTAGTTTCAGAACAGGGACACAAGCTTCCTCCTCGTTGAAACCTGCTTGCAGTGTTACTTTGTGAGGCATACTATAGCATGTTCTGCTGCTCCCTTGTACTGTAGCTCAGGAACCAAGCAGAAGTGAAGAAATCTATGTCTTGTTATGCTGCACGCTTTTATGTGAATAACTGGCTATTAAGTATCCTTGTGAGTGGAGCATGTATGAATTTGCAAATCTGGCACTTACTACTTCTAATACTGCACATATTTATACCATTTCAACTAGCACGTTCATATTTACAGTGTTATAGAAACAGCACCTTTTGCTTTGAGCTGTGATGAGTGGCTGCCATATTCAGATGTTTTCAGTTTTTTTCCTCTGGTCATATTAATGACACAGACCACGCACTTTCAGACAGCGTCTTTATAGTTGGTACACAGAGGTATTCTAAGATTCTCTCAATGAAGTGCCATTACAGGTGGTGTCCATTAGAAATTAACTATTTCACTGCCATATTCTGTAACCTGTAGAAATATGAGTGAGAGATCTCATTTTCCCATTTCCATTTTACTTTTACAAACCATTCAATCTGATATGACACTCACATCAGAGTATGCACCCGGGGATGCTTTATTTTTGTTCACAAGAACTCATTTCTATTTTCAACATGATATGGTTACACCATTAAGCTTCTGTTAGATTTCAAAGACTGTCTATACATTGCAGGTGTTACAGTTGCTTTGAAATGATGTGTCGGGGAGAAGAATGAACTTGTCTTGTTTCATCAGCAACACGACCTGCCATTAAATATGAATTGAACACTGTATATTGAATATATATGGAAAGGATTACCAGAACAGTATACACAAATAAGCGCTTGCTGCAAAAAGGCGGAGAGAGGTGAAAATTAAGCTGACTTTTCTTTTTCTTAACGTTTATTGCAAATCCAATGTGGAATCCATTGCAATTAATTGTATTTCTCTTTAAAAAAAAAAAAAAAAAAAAAAAGAAGCAGCAGCGGAACAGCTTGGTGAGCAGGATTCCTGCTGGTTGTTAAAAGTAATTTCCGCTTTCAAGCATTGTGAGATTTAGTGAGTTAGCCAGTCTGTGGTTTCTGTGTACCTTTTACATTTTAGAAAAAAATACAGTATCAGTAATCGACTGAGTGTCGCACAAAACATACAGAAAAATAGTTAAATTCAGTTATTTGTTTCACTAGGATAAATACCTTGGAGGACAGTGGTAATCTCATTTTGAGAGCACAAAGCAGTAACTTTATTAGACCATACAAATTCAGTAATACAGTGGAGTCTTCTTAACTCAGATAAAAAGGATTCACCTTAGTCATGCCTTTGTGCTCGACCACAAAATCAGCTCGAAAACACAGTAAATAAATTGCAAAAAAAAATAAATCATAATGTTCTTCTATATTTGTCAGTCATTTGGTATAATAGTAATTTAGTATACGTTGTATAGTCTGTAACTGACTCATGGGTTTGTTTCAAAGTCTGCAAGCCCTTTTATTTAGATAAAAACTGTATACTGCTATATATGTTTGAACCTACATTTTACAACAATAACAGCATTTGCAAAAAAAAAGTTTAGTTGTCAGTATAGCAGCATTTGTAACATTTTGACAGATGTAATATCAACATACCTTTGACTCCTTGCCACGATTTAATAACTCTCCCTTTCTCCTATTACTTTGATCTCTGATTGTGTTGTTATTATTATTATTTATTTCTTAGCAGATGCCTTTATCCCAGGCGACTTACAATTGTTACAAGATATCACATTATTTTTACATACAATTACCCATTTATACAGTTGGGTTTTTTACTGGAGCAATCTAGGTAAAGTACCTTGCTCAAGGGTACAGCAGCAGTGTCCCCACCGGGATTGAACCCCACCCTCCGGTCAAGAGTCCAGAGCCCTAACCACTACTCCACACTGCTGCCCTTTACATAAAAAATAATTGTTAATGCTGCTCTTTACATAAAAATGCTGTTCAAAACAGAACAAGGGGATTTGCGATTGTACTCAAGAGACCCCTAACTTAATGATTGTTCAGTTGACTGCTTCATACAAAATCTGAATCAGTATTCCTCTAGCATTATTTGAGAGCTCGGAGATTACATTGCTGGTGTTACATATGTGTTCATGAATCACTTAGTCTGACTGTGCCCTCCCTCCATATTCCATAAGTTGAATGTCGTTTTTAAAATCTTCCTTAATATCCCATCTTTTACTTTCACATCTTGTCTCTCACTCATTTCAGTGACTAAGCCTGCGGCTAAAAGGAATAACACTTTATTTGCCTCTAAGATGGCCAGAGCTCCTTCAGTGACAGCTGGGTGAATATGTGCTTTTACTGGGATGAGAATTTGTTTAGAAGTTTTGACTGAAGGCCAATGTGATAGTAGTGAACTCATAAACCCAATGCATTCCATAGGAAGGTACTGCAAATCATCAGACTCCTTTTGAATTTGAGTGGTGACCTTCAATTTGTGCTGAGACAGATAATCTGTTTACCAGTCACAACACGCATTACATCACACAGTACTTTGATAATTTGTCTTAATTTCGAATTATGGAAACGGTAATCCAAGCATCTGATTTTATATTTCACGTAAGTGTAAGTAAAAGCAATCTATGATTGTCTAATGCCCTTATAAAAAAAAGATCATAGTAAAAGCATAGCAAAGTGTAATAAAGCATAGTTTAAGTATTGTAAAGCCCAGAGAGCATTTAAACAAACATGGTAAACTATGGTAAATGCATAGTGTAACATTGTAATTGGTGTCATATTATCTGCCCAGACCTAACTGTCAAGCTAAGTGCCAACTGACACATGTAAAAGCTAGAGAAATAATTATTTTAGTTGAAGGGTAGGTTTTCGTGTTTTAATATTAGAAACATTTGCAGCCAAAACAGTGATAATAAACAGCACCTGGCTCTGCCTAAGGTCTTAAAGTCAGTAAGACAACATTCCAAACAATCAGTGTCTAGAATTCAAGCAGATCACTTTCAAGTGTCATCACAAGTGTGGCTTGTGTGTGGGTGGCACCACAATAACCCTGCTGTTGTGGATAACATGTCACAACCGTGAATTAATTTAGTAGCCACATTAAAAGCTTTTCTAAAAATGTTGTGAAGACACACGACACACGTTTCATGTTAATGATATAGTGCAGCTGTAATCCCCTACAGTGGATAAAACAATCAGTTGCATTTTAATTAGCGAGCTCCTACTTTGTGATTATTTTGCATAATTGAACATTAATCATGTATTCACAGTTAAGGAAATGATTTGGAATTGTTTATCTTTGGATTCATTCAAGTACTGTATGTTCTGTGCAAAAGAAAAGGCATTCGGCTTGCTGCAGTGCTCACCTGTATTATAATAGCAGAAAATATAGAAGACCTTCACTCTCGTAGCACTCTGGGATTGCCATGACTCTGATTTTCTGGTTTCAATGGAGAAATATCACATTTCTCAGTGATTTGGAGTATAAAGTGATGTTTAAGCTGTCTCGCAGGCATGTAAGAATTCCTGCTTTTGATGGTATACTTTTTTTTTTTTTTATAACAAAACCCAGTTGATTACATAGAAAAATATTAACTCTGATCCAGAACTGCCTAGTAATTGATTAAAATAGTTTGCTTGCAGCTGTTAATTTGAAGTGGTTCGATTTACAAGCGGTGTTGTGTATAAGAAGTAAATAACAACTTATGTTTGTATTATTCAAAGATAACCCCTTTTGAGAAGCATAATTCCATTGTAACGGTGCCTCAGAAGAAGCAGACAGGCATACAAATACTGTATTCAAATTAACAGCCGTCAGTATCAACACAAACGTATTATTATTATTCCGTTTCAGATATTATTTAAGTGGCTTAATCCACACATTGATAGCCTTTTGTAACAAGTGCAGTAGACTCCCGTTAATCCGTGTTTCAATAATCTGTGCGGTTTAATACAGTACATTATCAAAATGTATTAGTGCAGAAATCATCAGATCTATGCAGAAGCGGGTATTCGCACGCTTTATTAGTGCGGAAATCAGCGTATCTGTGCAGGAGCGGACAGTCATCATTTAATTTAATTCAATTCAGTTGGGTACTGAAGCCAACGGACAGTACTGTATTGTAGTTACTGAAACCAGTGACAGTCGAGCAGAAAGCAGATTTAAGACTCTCAGCCTGGCACTCTGAATTTGAAGAGCAGTTACTACAATTAAAGACTAAGTGATGTCGGTGACCTTTCTTAACCTGCTCTCTCTGCCTCTGAACAACACTGGTTATGTACAGTATATATTTTGACCATTGTTGGGATATTATATTTTATTTTGTATTATTGCATTTTATGAGTTTTCAATTAATAGAGCATGGATTTTCCAAAAAGTAAATGCAATTTCGGCTAATCTGTGTTTTTCATTACTTCGGGCTCAAATCGGTCCCAGTCTGCACGGATTAAAAGGGGTCTACTGTAATAACTAGGATATCAAACAAAGCCCATTGTGTGTTTTCTTTTCACTCAACAGGTTGCTTTTGATAACACAATGGTGTGCTTATACAGGCTCCTTGGACGAGTGCTGTTTCAAGCTTATAACCCACCAAGTGTAACAGGGTGGAGGCTGGGTGAGAACCAGCACACTGCAAGCAAGCCAGACAGCCTGTTAACCACTATGCAAAAGAGCTTATCAGCATTCATGGTTTTAGGGCTTTTAACCCCATCCTATCCCAGCGACATGGGCCAGGATCTGCAACAGCAGTGGATCACACAACATTACACGTTACACAAGCTTATAACCCTCTGGATGTCACAAAAAGTGGGTACATTGCACAGGGCACAGGGAAGATCAGTGGCAGGGCATTGCCTCTCCACCTTTGTTTCAAGCACAAGTAAATGTTTTCGTGCATTGCCATTTTATATGCAGTGTGGTGACTGTCTCACTGTTTCAGTAACATTGAAGTAAGAAATATGGTGTAGAACACAACAGTTGAAATTGCATTCATGCCCATGTACTGTATCTGTGTGCCAAAATGTGTGATATTTATGTGATCAATTTATGTGATCAAAATGTGTGATATTTATGTGATCAAATTGCTTTAGTATTCCGAAATAATCATAAGTGAAGTTTAAAAAGTGTGTAGTCATCTTTTGTTGACAGTATTCATTCTTTTTCTTTCAGGCATTTTGATGTAGGACTGCACCGTTGGCTTATTAGGTGAGTCACACAACTGATTAGTCTAATACTAACCTTCCTCACTGAGAAGCTTGTACAACACAAGCCTCCCATGATAAATGGCAGCGAGCATTCCATAAAGACTGCTTTTAAAGGATCCACTGAGTGTTTATTTCAGTTATTAATTTGGCTCCACTGATTTCTGTAAGAGAACATTCAAGATTATGACATATACTTGCCATTTAACAGAACAGGCTCTGGCTTTTACTTTTCTGAGCCATACATTTCAAGGAGGAACATTTAAAGACAATAGTAGCCTCAGAAAACATTTATATAAATTATGTTAACCTTCTACTTGGTATTATACAGAAGCAGATAGAACCAACTGAGATAAAAAATGACAAGTGTCCTGAAATTATGCTGGAATCAATTCTGAACTGACCTTCATGAATGCTCATTTTACATTTCGCCCTCAGCATTTCACTATATCATGGATAGTCATCCAGCAATTGCATAGATAATCATCAATATTGCATAGATTGTCATCTCTATAGACTTATCCCATATAGAAAAAGATAAATAATTAGAAGAAATGTATACACAAAAAAAGTGAAACTTTGTATCAATCTTAATTTGGCAATACTAGTTTGTTCATCGAATCTAAATTAATTGATTTAGATTAATGGATATTTGAATATTTGGAGGCATCCTGTCTGTATATATCTTGAGCAGTGCTTATCCAGTTGTGATTGAACTTGTAGTATATTGATTTACTTCCAACAGTTTATCGTTTGCTGTTTAGAATTTTTTGCGGCTGAAACGAAGTAGATAAGCCAACATGTGAGACACAGAAGTACAAAAGTGGATGAGAACTGAACTCCAGATCTATCGGAGGAGTCAAACATCTGAAGACAGCTTTATGTAGCTGTCTTGAGGCTCAATATATCAGAGAATACTAGTCAGCAATCTGCATGTTATTCCAGGTTGTTAGCATTCAGCCTTGAGCACATGATTGATTTAAAAAATAAACCTGTTCTTGTTTTTAATCGTCAGTGGGAAATTACTGTAATTTACTGTTAAGTACTGAATATTTTTTGTGCTTCTGTCCTCTAAAGATTATATATATATATATATATATATATATATATATATATATATATATATATATATATATATGCTTGTGTGTATTACGCCAAAACCTTGAAAAACACACAGTTAAAATACGTTGGTATAGGCTTTTCATGCGAACTATTTGCTAAATTTATTGGTAAGTTTATTTTTAGTGCAACTGTACAGTATGTGTGCACTATTGCCTATCTTTATCTATTAGGCTAAAAGCATGTTATTGTTTTAGGGTGAATATAGAAAGATGTATTACTATACAGACAACGTAAAGATTAAGATGAAGGGCATCTAGAACTTTAAAGGACACACATTTGAAATGATTGGAGTGCTTGGAAAGGGTGTAACTTGATCAAAAGCCACTGTCATAGCTGTACACAAAGCAATGCTATTTGAACTTCAGAGGTTGATTTCACAAAAAGATTAGACCCCAGGCTTTCTTTCTGAATTTTTACCAGGTGAGAACACGTTTTATAAGGTGTGTGGATACTGTACAGTTAAGTCCCTGAATAAAAAGGCACTAGGAAATAAATCGCTTGCTTTTAATGCTCAGATAGCTGGAACTGGCTCTCCCTAGATTTAAAAAAACAACAACAACATCAGAATACTGCGGCTAGTTTTGTGCTTGATCTTTTGATAAACGGCACGGTTTGGAATTAATTATTGTATAGATTGCATTGCAAGTCTTGGCAGGAAGAGGATGTAGTTCTACAGTTCTTTGTGTTACCGATGGTTAGAACAAGGTGTATACCAAATGGAGGAATGTTCTTCAAGGAAAGCCGTTCAATTATGCACACTTACTTTTAACTAAAAAAAAAATTCTGCAAACAGATTATATAAATAACTTTTTCATTGGACTGCTGCAGTTTTCTGTCTCCTGAGAATACTTGCCTGTTATGTAACACTGTTTTTTGCATGGATGTTTGGTTTTTAGAGTATAAAAATAGAATGAAATTACACACCATTAAGACGTACTTACATTTATACTCCCTAACCTTATTGTTGTTCACATATTGTAGGTTTAGTTTTTGTTATGATTACTGTAGGGGCCGGATTTCAGCTTTACAAACCTACAGATTTGCTACAAAACTGTGATAGATAAAACTACAAAGACATTGCTCTCTCTTTTTCTTAAAGATTATGGGCAGGGTCATTAAAGCTCAAATGGAGCAAGGGCGGTGCTTGACAACATACATATGAAAACAGATATTCAAATGAGTATCTACCACTATAAAGAGATGGGATTTTGGTCAGACCAGTTTTTTGGAGCTTAGTATTTTAGTTTTGATGCAGATAAAACAGACACCTGGAATTTGAGATACAAAATCTATTGGTTTTATGTGCAGTGATAGCACTGTGAAGGAAAAATAATGCATGGTGTGTCTACCACTTGCTTGCTTCTGTCTGACTCTGGGGTCACTCCCCTTATTAGTTTTACTCTCTATGGTTTTCTGTATTGATCCTTTGCTTTCATGTGCCACAAGTTCAGATCTTGGCAGGGGACTTGGACATGTGATGAGTATAAAGAGAGGTATTGTGTCTAATTTGACCTGGCCTTCAGTGATGAGGAGAACCGATGTCCTCGGGGGGGCGGGGGGAGGGGGACCTGAAACTGGCATTGATTGAAACAGCACTCGGTTTCTAGAAGGTGATCATTCTTAAAAGTTAGAATTTTTTTTTCTTTTTTTCTGAATCATTAATTATTGCAAAACATCTCCCTTTTGAGACATTTAGCTTCTGTATTAATGGTGCAAAAGTAAAAACATAGCAACGTGTAGTATGGAGAGTACAAGGAATTCTAAAGAACAGACTATGGTAAAGCAAGGTTAACAAACAAACAAACAAACATGGTAAAGTAAGTTAACAATCTGCAAAATGAACGTTCATTACCATGGTGATCTTTTATATGGGTCCTGCTTCAAGAAGCTCCTTCTATTATCCGTTCAAGATTGTACACTACACACTGTTTAAGGTTTGGACAAAAATACAATTAGCTGCAATAGTACACTGTTTTGTATAAATGGTTGTACCTCCCATTACTGCTTAATTTGTTATGTAAACACCATCCCTGACATGTATTCTGTAATTTCTAAAAGCTCCATCTTTGCAGATCAGACTTTGAAAGAGCTATGATTTAAGGATACGATTTTGGCACACTGATTTTTTGTGCATTTTACGGGCAAGTTGCAGGAAAAAAAAACAGACAAGAATTCACAGAAAGGCCACCAAATAATGTAGGTTTAACTACATCAACATACACAAGAGCTTTTAAATAGTACACCAAAAACAATAATATAAAGACTATTGCTTTTGACTGTTGGCAAGTTTAAATGTTACTTTAGAGTAAAAAACTTAGTAAAGGTCTTTTCACACCAACGTAATTTTTTTTTTTTTTTTTTAATACTGTATGATGCAGGCTTTCACACCGGCCACGTAGCAAAACAGGTCTGAAATAAACAGTATTCCTATTTCTCTGTGCACGTCCGGCGTAAATGTGCATATATATATATACCTGTCATATGCATTCTCTTTGTAGAGTTTTAATGTCATCATACCTGTCATATACATTTGTAGAAATACGAGTTCCAAGCGTGGAACACCTTAGGCCACTGTCAGTCTGGTAACATTAGGATCATTCCATGGGTCAAAATGTGTCAAATTCAAGGGACAAATCTTACTGAGACAGAAATACACTTCCTTACCTCCTGTAATCTCGTTGCCTGCAAGTCTTGTGTTAAGAAACAACAACTAAGAACAAATAGTCAATAATAGTGCAAAGACAATTGACACCAATTTGTACAGCACTTTGAAGTTTATAAAAAAGACTTTGAGGACTTTGATTTTGAGGAATAATAGCGCTACAATCATACAGTGCTACCTTTGTTGTAAACATAGCCAACGATTCTCTAAATGGAGCTTTTTGAATGCAAGCTGCACCAATTGCCCTTGCCGGCCTACTGCAATTGTACACCCTGCTCCAGTTTCCCCAGGCATCCTTGCAGCAGCTTTAATACAGCAGCTATTTGTATCACTTGTTCTTCTAATGAAATCATTAATGAGCTGAAGGATAATTGCATGTGGCCTAATTAATCAATATATGGACTGCTAAACCAATTAGTTCACATTATATGGGAGCCCGGCCCACAATAATTTATCAAAGGGAAAATTTAATCCAGATTACCTATGTTACTTTGTATTGTAGGTGCCACAGTAAATGGCTGTTCTGTAATATTCATGGAATGGTAATGCTTCATCATACTAAACCATATATATATATATATATATATATATATATATATATATATATATATATATATATACACAGTACTGTGCAAAAGTTTTAGGCAGGTGTGAAAAAATGCTGTAAAATAAGAATGCTTTCAAAAATAGACATGTTAATAGATTATATTTATCAATTAACTAAATGCAAAGTGAGTGAACAGAAGAAAAATCTAAATCAAATCTATATTTGGTGTGACCACCCTTTGCCTTCAAAACAGCATCAATGCTTCTAGGTACACTTGCACAAAGTCAGGGATTTTGTAGGCATATAGTCCGGTGTATGATTAAACTATTATACCAAACAGGTGCTAATGATCATCAATTCAATATGTAGGTTGAAACACAATCATTAACTGAAACAGAAACAGCTGTGTAGGAGGAATAAAACTGGGTGAGGAACAGCCAAACTCAGCTAACAAGGTGAGGTTGCTGAAGACAGTTTACTAATGGAGTTGGGGATTTGGTCAGAATTAATGGTCTCTTCAATGCTGAGAAGTACAGGAGGATACTTATCCATCATGCAATACCATCAGGGAGGCATCTGATTGGCCCCAAATTTATTCTGCAGCATGACAACGACCCCAAACATACAGCGAAAGTCATTAAGAACTATCTTCAGCGTAAAGAATAACAAGGAGTCCTGGAAGTGATGGTATGGCCCCCACAGAGCCCTGGTCTCAACATCATCGAGTCTGTCTGGGATTACATGAAGAGAGAGAAGCAACTGAGGCTGCCTAAATCCACAGAAGAACTGTGGTTAGTTCTCCAAGATGTTTGGGCCAACCTACCTGCCGAGTTCCTTCAAAAACTATGTGCAAGTGTACCTAGAAGAATTGATGCTTGATGCTGTTTTGAAGGCAAAGGGTGGTCACACCAAATATTGATTTGATGTAGATTTTTCTTCTGTTCACTCACTTTGCATTTTGTTAATTGATAAATATAAACTATTAACATGTCTATTTTTGAAAGCATTCTTACTTTACAGCATTTTTTCACACCTGCCTAAAACTTTTGCACAGTACTGTATATATATACAAAATCAGCATGTCAAATAATTGTTTTTATTACCGTGTTCAAAATGAAACAGTATATAAACATTCTTCAATAATAAGAACAAGGTGTTTAAATTGGTTGTTTTTGAGTAACCTACAGAGCACTCCCTCTTTAAAAAGAAAAAAAAACAGAGAGTTGAAAACTCAAATTCCACAGGCAGGCACCGTGTCCTAGAAGCGGGGCATCACAAAGATCAGAAAAAAGACTACAAAACAGATAAACCTCTTGTTTTAGCTACAGTTTGCAGGAAATAAAAAAATAAAAAAAACGATGTTCAACTGCAGTCTGAAGTATTTTGTTTAGCAATGTTTAGTTTTAGAGAAAGTGAGTATTTATTTTCAACTGACTACTTGGTTACACTACATTGTATGAAAAAAAGTTTCAAGCAATAAAATGTAAGTATTAATTAATATTTTTTAAAGATGCAAGCCCACTTTTTTGTTTAAAAAATTAACAAGCTCTGTATATCACTACAGAGAGTACCATGAGATCTGTGTTCATTTACATGCTCGCTCAGCTACAAAATACTTAAAGCAGAGACATTTTCTTTTTTATATATTTAATGGTAAGTTTGACATTTTTTTATATACACACTACCGGTCAAAAGTTTTAGAACACCTCCATTTTTCCAGTTTTTATTGAAATTTATGCTGTTTAATGTCTCAATGTACTCTGAAATTAAAGCATAGAACAAATAAACAATTGGAGATAAAAAAGAAATCATGGAATCGTTTTGTTTAACAAAATTTAATCTAAATTTTTGACTCATCAAAGTAGCCACCTTTTGCAGATATAACAGCCGAACACACTCGTGGCATTCTTTCTACAATGGAAATCAAATATTGTTCGGAAAGTTCTTCCCAACACTGTTGCAGAAGTTCCCACAAATGTGTTGCACTTGTAGGTTGCTTTGCTTTCACCCTTCTGTCCAGTTCATCCCAAACCAGCTCAATGGGGTTTAAGTCTGGAGACTGTGCTGGCCATTCCATGATTTGAAGCCTACCGTCTTGTTCTTTTCTTCTAAGGTAGTTCTGACATAGCCTGGAGGTATGTTTTGGGTCATTATCTTGCTGTAGGATGAACCCCTGACCAACTAGGCGTATACCAGAGGGTATTGCATGGCGCTTCAAAATGCTGCGGTAGCCGTTTTGGTTCAGGGTGCCACTCACTCTGTGCAAGTCGCCGACTCTGGATCCAGCAAAAGAGCCCCAGACCATCACGCTTCCTCCTCCATGTTTGACAGTTGGTGTCACACACCGAGGAACCATCCTTTAAGCCTACTCGACGGTGCAAAAACCCTGCGTGATGAACCGAAGATTTCAAATTTTGATTCATCGGTCCATAAGACCTTCTTCCAGTCTTCAGTAGTCCACTGGTGGTGCTTCATGGCCCAGGCAAGCCTCTTTTTCTTATTTTGCCACCTTAGCAATGGCTTTCTTACTGCCACTTGACCTGTCAAACCTGCAGCTCGAAGTCTTCTCTTCACAGTTGAAACTGAGACTTGCTTACTTCGACCAGTGTTAAGCTGTGCTTGAAGCTGTTGTCCTGTGAGCCGCCTATCACTCAAGCTGTTGACTCTCAGAAACTTGTCTTCTGATTCTGTTGTGGCTTTGGGTCTGCCAGACCTCTTCCTGTCAGAGTTTCCTCCAGTTTCCAAGTGCCTTTTGATGGTGTAGGAAACTGTACTCACTGACACCTGGCTTTCTTTGCAATTTCTCTAAAGGAAAGACCTACACTTTTAAGGGTTATAATGGTCTGTCTGTCTTCCTTTGTTAATTGCCTTTTTCTCGCCATTATGATAGCAATATACTACTTCCTGCAGTACAATACTGTCCAAATAATGCTTAAGAGGGTGTAGTAACACAGTCTGTTCCAACACTGCTTTTATACAGACAGAGGGTTTGTAAGTAATCAACAAAAGTTGGGACACCTGTAGGAATTGTTAGCATCAACTTTCAAGGCTTAATTTACTTC
The DNA here is from genome assembly GCA_030684275.1 of Acipenser oxyrinchus oxyrinchus. Classification (NCBI taxonomy): domain Eukaryota; kingdom Metazoa; phylum Chordata; class Actinopteri; order Acipenseriformes; family Acipenseridae; genus Acipenser; species Acipenser oxyrinchus. The sequence continues at coordinate 27,480,220 of CM060252.1, forward strand.
CATTGCTGCAGAATAGCTGTAAGTTGTTAACCCATTACTTGTTCCCTGAAAAGGCCTTTTGTATAACTCTGAAATGTACATTATTTTTCAGTTTTTGGTAACCTAAACTTTTTTTTAAACCTCTGGCAGTTTACCGCTTACCTTTGTACCATTTCAGGTTATTCACTGGACTTGAACTGCTTAAATTTCAATAAAAACTGGAAAAATGGGGGTGTTCTAAAACTTTTGACTGGTAGTGTAAATATTTAATAGTAATCTCTGAACAGTACAGGGTTATTTGTTGCATCTTGATTTTTTTTGTTATATGGATTTGAATTGTTGATTCCCAAAACAAAGACTTTATACTCTCATTACACTTTTCTCAGATTTGTTCTCAAATCTCACTTGCTGCACAATTATGTTCAACACAAATGCATTAATATTCATGAGAAGTTTTAGTACATCAGTTACAATTTAAAATTATTTCTAGGTTATTTTATTGGAAAACAGAAAACTTGAAACCATTCAAAGATGAAAGTGCTTCTGCTGCTGCTGTTGCCTGATTGCAATGATGTTTCTGAAAAACGCACAACACTCACGGTCCATCAGGCTTTTGACAGATTGGCGCTCAGCCTGGTTAGAAAAAAACTAAAACAATGACAGGTGCTGAGGGTAAATTACTGGCACATATATTTGTTTTGTACGTGTCTGTATGTTGTGTAATTGGGAAAAACAAAATAAGTGTGGAACTCCAGGTGAAAACAGCTAATTACCCTGTTGATTTTGTGGGGTTATATATATATACACATTGTCATGCATTAGTACTTTGATGCTTTGGCATGAATGATAAATAAATTGGAAGGTGTCTGAAATGGAATGGCAGACACTATTCTAACTATTTTAATAATAGTAATAATTATGTTTATGAATACTATACTACTGCATGGAGGGCCAGATTTAGTAAGCTTTTGCTACGAGCAGTTTTTCACCTTTTAAAATGATTGTTTATTAAACTCTGTGAGTAGAGTTTCATGAAAGAATACAGTTCAGTTCCTGTTATTATAGCGCTGTGATTTTAAGGCAGGGCTGGAGGTCCTCTTCATGAGCTGTATTTCCCGAATTGCTCACTTCTATGATGAATACTCAGCCTTTTTGTACCCACAAAACAACCTCACTGTCACAACCCAAGGTATGTGTTCTAAATTGAGTTCTCATACTGTGTTCTCATATAACTGGGTAAGACAGCTATTGCAATGCTCTTATTTTGACCATTCTATCACTGTTCCTCTTTTATTATTCTTATATTTACTGGTTTCAGCTAGCTTCATGGTTAGGCCATTGTGATCTGATCCAAAGTGCATGAACGTTATGACCCATATCTCAGTATAACAGAAAATACTTTATTTCCCTACACAACTGATCTTGAACTCAATCCACAGCAAACACGTCTCATATAAAGAACAAGCTGCTGACTTCCCAGTTTATTAAAATATATTATTGTACGCCTATATTATATTATTTGATTAAACCCAGAAGCATGGTGCTTGCCATGAATTCCCTATCCTTTCCACACAAGAGAATTGTATAGAGTGCTCTCTCTCTCTCTCTCTCTCTCTCTCTCTCTCTCTCTCTCTCTCTCTCTCTCTCTCTCTCTCTCTCTCTCTCTCTCTCTCTCTCTATATATATATATATATATATATATATATATAATCCAGGGATGCAAACTGAGGCAGCAACTGTACATTCTTAAGGTACGTTGCTTGCTATTTGCATAATGACTGGGTTTTATCCCTGTGACACATGCAAGGCCAGCCTGCCTGTGGACAAGCAGATGCTCTTCCTGCCTGAGTCAGCAGCACTCACAGGAGGCACTGGTAAACCACATTTTCTGCAAGTTATGTGTGCATTCTCCAGGCGTACGCTAGAGAAACGTTCCTCCTGTAGCTCTACAGAGCGCTCTGCGTCCCTCACCTGTACAGCGCTCTTCCCCATCACCCTCTCATAGTGTGGTGGCTGCGTCCTCACCCCATGGCTCTGTGCCACGCACCTGGGAATAGAGAAGCTCTGAGCAACAGTTTCCCACAGACACACGTGCCTGATGGGGACAAAGTTTTTTCCGTTCCGTCCAATTCTGGACCGCTACTGACCGGTGTTTACATCCCAGTCTGGTACCACGCTGGCCTTGTTGACAGTCCTGTGGCTGTCTTTAGCAGCTGAGGCAGCAACTGTATGCAGGGGAAAGAGCCTCAGGCAGGGCCCCTAGAGGTTTGTTGCCACAGGCCCAGGGCCTCTTCTCACAGAGCCATCTGGACCATAGGCGTCAGTGCACCACGGACATCTGGCTGCTTACTACTGTTCAGACCGGCTACTCACTGCAGTTCAAGCACGGCCCCTCTCCCTTTCGGGGCATGACTGCAGCATCAGTCACGGACCCACAGGACGCGCTGTGGTGTCTTGGGAGGTAGCAGCTCTGCTGCATAAACAGGCTATTCATATGGTACACCCCCCTCAAGTTGGAGGAAGAGTTCTACTCCAGGTACTTCCTAGTGCCAAAGCAGGATGGTGGCACGAGACCAATCTTCGGCCTCAGGCAGATCAACCTGTATCTGAGCCGAAGGAGATTAAAAATGTTGACGACGCAGCAGCTGTTGCAGTCATTCAGGCCAGACGACTGGTTCAACACTGTGGACCTCAAGGATGCCCATAAAAACCAGCACACTTAAGTACCTGCGGTTCGCTTTTCAAGGAAGAGTTCAGGGTCTTGCCGTTTGGCCTCTCGCTAGCTCCTGGTGCCTTTTCGAAGCACAGGGAAGTTATACTGGTCCCATTGAGACTCAAAGGTATCAGAGAACTCTATTATTTGGACGACTGATTAATTGTGCCCAGTCTCCAGCTCAGGCATATGCTCACGCGTAACTGTTCATTGGCCACCTTCTACGTTTGGGACATGGTGAATCATACAAACAGCCAGCTCACACCTTCTCAGACAGCCTCCTATCTAGGAGTGTGCTTGGACTCCGGATCCATGCTGTCCACTCTGTCGAATGGCAGAGTGCAGAGAATAACTGCCTGTTTAGAGCTATTCAGCTCAACAGAGCTCTCATGGTAATGACATTCCAGAACATCTGGGCTTGAGAGCAGCAGTTTCGCAGATCTTATCTTTGGGTCTCCAGCGCATGCACCCTCTGCCAGCCTGGTTCAACAGCAGGGAGGTGCAGCTCCATATGCTCTGCCCAGTGTGGTCCCTGGCGTGCTATGTTGACAAGAAAAAAAGTTGGAGGCACTCTGGACGATGTGTTGTCTGCTTTGGGACGAAGTCCCATGATCAAGCCCTGTCTAGGCAGAGGCTGTCCAAATGGATAGCAGACACATGCAAAACTGCCTATGAGCTGGTCAGCTTGCCCCCTCCAGAAAGCTCACTGCCCATTCCTTCAGGGGCATGGCAACTTCGTGGGCTTTATTCCAGTGTGCATCTGTCAATGACATTTGCAATGCAGCAGTGTGGGCTACTCCCCATACCCTTATTAGGTTCTACACTCTTAGGTCTTGGATCCACAAAAACCCTGGTTTTGGAACTAGAGTATTAAAGGCGACTTCCAGGTCAACCCTTACAAATAGAGATGAGTTTCTCCCTCAGTTGTTAACCCTAGCTCCTTGTACTGGGGTTCCTCAAGGTAACGCATAAGGTGGCCTTTGGCTTGTCTGCAATATTGCCTTGCGACAGCTTTGCTATTTCTACCCATGGTTACATTTTGTACTTGAAAGGGAACGGGGCAGGCACGACTGTGTCACAAGCTCTAACGAACAGTCTTTGTTATATCTATTCAGGTTACAGGGTCTTTCAGGATAAATACCCATTCAGTAATGGCTACATTTCTATTTCAGGGAACCAGGATTATGAGAATAACCTAACATTTTTTTAAGGCCTGTGTCGGAAAGAGGCGGATAATGTACAGACTTGTCTTTTTGTGTTTTTCTGTAGCGTTTACAAACCACTAAAAAGACATTATTTGAAGTGGTAAAGTCAGGGTGAGTGTGTATATTGACAGATTGCCCAGTTTTGTTTTCATTTAGACAGCGGTTTATTCCAGCTCGGAGACTTGCAATGTTATATTCTTCTCTGTGGCTATTTCCTGTATCAACCAGCAGTGTATTATGAGAAAAATATCAACTGGATGAGCCCATTGAAAAAAATGCTCACTAGTTATTATAAACTAATGCTGTATTACTGTATTTTATTTTTTGTTGACATAACAACAGTGCTGTAATTGGTCATGTTGTAGCTTCAAAACATAAACCAAATGTTCTCCTATGATTGCACATTTTTAAGAGGTGATTTAAAAAGCAGAATATCAATCAGAATGTATTCAAAATAAACACTCCACACCCCTATAATAAGAGTGAATAAAAAGCATAAATTAATCTAAAAACAAAGACAAATACATATCATTATATCATTAAAGTAAGCTATTGTTCTGATATAAGAACAGTATTATTGTTGTCAAACTCAGATAAATAGAAAAATGAAATAATTTTCATTTATTGATTTAGAGGCCTGCCAAACATAATCAGTTCTTTTGTTTACATCACTAGTATCTTGTTAGTATTCAACTTGGTATTCATAGTGCTGTCAGACAACAGAATGAGACAGTTGTAGAACTAAGGGTAGGAACAGAGGGAAATGAGAGCAGCTGATTAATACTGATTGGTTTTATTTTTTATTCCAGTTGAAATTACAGAAATTATTAATGCACATAAACCTCAGCTCTCTTTGATATGCTTATTCCTATACAAAGGAGTGTTTTTAGTTTTACTCTTTTTAAAGGTATAGAGCAGCGATGGCGAACCTATGGCACACGTGCCCAGAGTGGCACGCAGAGTCGTATTTGTTGGCACGCCGAGTGAGCAGTTACCTGCTTTTTTTTTTTTTTTTTTGCACGCCCTCTGAGTGGCACTTTGGAAAGCCAGTCAGTTTGATTTGCAAGGACGGCCCCGCCCCAAGTAATTGAGCATGCTAACTGTAGCCGTTATTATCTACACGTTCATGGTTGGCTGTTTATGCTGTTGAGCTGCTTTATTCAAGTACCCTGGGAACAGAAAGCTGATCAAAAACAGTAAGTCTGTCCCATGGAGGATCAAATGTAATTGTGGTCAGCTATGGATGTTTCAGCGGGACACGCGGGGAGGAAGGGATCGTTAGCCTGATGCTTGTAGCATTTTACTGACCGTCATCTCCTGTACTAAATGGAGAAATGGCCACAATCTTTAATACTTTACAGACGGGGTCGGGGTCTGCGAGCCTAAAATAGGTCGAAATTTCATAACCAAGCACTTTCGGCTTACGTCTTTTCTAGAAAGATGTACAGCTTTTCGCACACGTGTTAATGTGCAGTGCAAGGTCTTTTGCAGGTGTCAGTGGCGGCAACACGTGTATTTGTGCATTGAACTTTAAAGCAAATGTCCCACTCTGTTTTGATTGTCAAACCTTTCCCTTGTCATAAATACCGAAAATATATTTCACTGTCACATATCTGAAACTATGTATTCTTTGTTTGATGCACTGTTTTTTATGTTTGTTTTTGTTTTTGTTTTTTTATAAATACTATTTTAATCTTCAAACTATGGGGAAATGCAGGTTTAAATTCTGACGGGCCATACTGTGGTATGTTACCCCTCTTCATACAGTGGGGGAAAGCAGGTTGTAAATTCTCAAAAAACAAACGTCTCAAAATAAATTATGCCTCTGATATGTAGAGTGCATTTGTGGATACTCCTTTTTTTTCAAGGTAGTTTGACACCACAGAAATCTTTTTCTAATAAGTATGTTATCTGCTACTCGTCTTTTAAATAGTTATTTTACAAAATGTAAAAGTAATAGATATGTTTTATGTAAGTAAATATACAGTTGAAAAAAAATGACGGTACACCTGTAATGGCTGCTACTGTGTGCAATTGCAAACAAAAATACAAAACAATTATGGCCAGGGTTACTGGTGCAGCGCGCCAATTGAGCAAACGTCTTATATTTATTGTATGATGCACAGTGATTGTTGCTTTTACTGATGTTTAGCATTATAATTCTTAAACTTAATGCGTCATGAAATGTGATTTATGTATTTTACTGTAGTTTAGCAATATAATAGTCAAACTATGTATTTATTGTATGAGGCACTGTTATTCTTTTACATGCTGTGAAGTGCTTTGAGATGATGTTCCACTATGAAAGGCGCTATATAAAATTAAGATTGATTGATTTTACTTGAATAAGGATTAAAGAGTCTCATTGTCCAAAATATAGCAGGGCAAATGCAAAAGCTGATGGGTCCCTGTGAGGTGCACTATCACTATTGCTTTTTATGTCTGTAAATTTACAAAAAAAATATAATATAATCTATGAGCAAAAATGGATCTAGGGACAGAAAGAACATGCATATTCATAATTATTCATTTTTGTCTGAATTTGATCAGTCTTGCTGCCTCACATTGCCTCCCACTGGTCTGCCCCAAAGTAGTCTTCCACTGCCTTCTACCACAGCCACGCTCCCGGCCGCAGTCTCCAGCAAGAACAGTATGTGAGTGTAGATTAGAATGTGCAGTGTACTTAGGGACAGGGAATGGAGAATGTAAGGGAATTGCTTAGAACAGAGTTCTCAGGGACAAAAGGAAATTATGGGAGGTGAGGGGAGACCAGCATTAAGTGCCCAGTGAAGTATAAAGGGGAACAGGAGTGGGATGGGGTTGATTTTAATGACGTGAACCAAAAATTGCAGGGTTTTGGCAAAACAGCTGAAAGCATGTTTGGGGATATCAGGGCAAAACACATTTGCAGAAATCTGCACACTTTGCAGACAGTCCCAGTAATCTGCAGGAAGTTTACCACCAGTTTTCCAAAATCATGGGGGCTTCAAGGGAAGCATTTGCAGCCAGGTTTATTCAGTTCTGCAATATGGTGGCAACACTGTCTTTCATGAGCAGTCCTGACACAGCCATGTTTGACCAACTGAATATTTCCCAGTTGGAATGGTTGGGACTTGAAAGTTTGGAAAGGGAATTGTTCTAATTTCAAGAAAGTGCAGTGTGGAAAAGAAAATTCACTGATCTGCATGTATTACAGCAGATTGAGTGTGACAGAGTAGATGGGGGAAAAAGCAGAAAGTGCAGAAAATTAGATATTGATAGTCTAATTGGAATTTCACTTCTAACTTTTTTTGGCTCATCATATTTTTGTGAGCAGCTTTTTTCTGGCATGAATTTGATCAAATCAGACATGCGCAACAGGCTGACAGATGACATGAGTGCTGCGTGTGTTGCTCTAAAAATAACTGACTATGAACCACGGGTTGAAAAAATGTCAGCGGATATTCAGCAGCAGAAGTCCCATTCGTCATAGGAATGTAAATATTGTTCCCCCACACCTGCTCTCCAGACAACAGAGGGGGGAGGGGGGTTCAGGGTTTGGGGAGGTTGTGAGGGGATGAGGGCGGATGGAAGGGTTCTGTCCTAGTTCATGTAATGTTCTTGATTATTTTGTATTGTAGATTGCTGTTTTTTTGGTATGTTTGCTTAATAAAAACTTAAATTACAATAAAAAAGGAAAGTAAATATTGTTTTAAAAAGTTACCGTTTAGCCGCCATATAATCTTTTACACCCCTAATTAATCATTGGCACCCTTGGCATTTAGTGACAAAAAAAATCCAACTTTGGGCACTCCAGCTAAAAAAGGTTCGCCATCCCTGGTATAGAGGATATGTTACCATGGTTAAATAGAAATACAGCTTTTTGCCCCCTGTTCTAAAATATATTTTTTTATTGACCAAAAACATGTTGCATGAACAAAAACACAGGTTTTAGTTTCATCTAGAGGCCAGTGCTTCAGGAACATCTGCTGAATGCTTTGCAAAAGTACTTAAATAAAAACATAGCCAGGTAACAACTGTGTATTAGGTACAGTGTTATATTGCATCCATACTGTATGTGAGTAGTGCATTGCTACTAAACTTACACCCCCATGTTGGAAACACACACCCCAGTTTAATTTGTATAGTGATTGTGACAAACCGTGTTGAGCTTGCTACATGCACGACCGTCTTCACTTGACTTGTTGTGTAAAAGAACAGCAGGTCTGTATGTTTGTTTATTTTAAACAAAACAAAAACTCTTTCAAGGAGTGATAACTAAACGGTTCAGGTTTTTAAACTAATAAACTGGACGGCTAAGCCGTTTACCAGTATCAAACCTGTATATTCTTAAAGTATACACACAGTACCTTTTCTTTGTTCCTGCTCCCTGGTAGTCTCTCTCCAATGGAGACTTGTGCTGTCCTTTTTATATGATGTGGATGTGCATTTCATTACAACCCTTTTACTAATCTTAGCTGTAAAGAAAAGCATAGCTTTGAATAATCTCAAAATCCCTGTTTTAATTATTTAATTCCAGCCTGTCACAGATTTTGCAGATAAAGAGCTTTCTCCTTGCGTACACATACAAACAATCTAAATAAATCCCAGGGAAAAAAAAAAGAATTGGCTTTCAAATTGCTCATAACTATGTATTAGATTTACACCCTGCCCTCAAGAATAATACATTGATCTCAACAATATTATTGTTAGTAAAACCCTGACAGAGGAACCTAATACAACTTAAAATAAACCCACACTTGCAATTGCATTACAGGAATACACATTTCAAAATTACTTTCAAAGTCTATTTTTTTTTTTTTTTTGAGAACACCATCCCCACAGTGAAGCATGGTGGTGGCAGCATCATGTTATGGGGATGCTTTTCATCGGCAGCGACTGGGAAACTGGTCAGGATTAAGGGCAAGATGGATGGAGCCAAATACAGGGAAATTCTAGAGGAAAACCTGTTTCAGTCTGCAAGAGACCTGGGACTGGGGCGGAGGTTCTCCTTCCAGCAGGACAATGACCCTAAACACACAGCCAAAGCTACACTGGAGTGGTTTAAAAACAAGAACCTGAATGTCTTAGAATGGCCCAGTCAAAGCCCACACCTCAATCCGACTGAGAATCCGTGGCAAGACTTGAAAATTGCTGTTCACCAACAGTTCCCATCCAACTTGACAGAGCTTGAGCAATTTTGCCAAGAAGAATGGGCAAAAATTGCAGAATCCAAAGGTGCTTCTACCAAGTATTGACTCAGGGGGGTGAATACATATGCAACCAACAAATGTCTTTTTTTGTTTAATTAACTTTTGTGTCACAATAAAAAATACGGCAACAGGATTTTCATGTTCAATATGCCTTTTTCCCCACAACTGCTGGGAAGTCCCGTTCTAGTATTACTGTATACGGTAATGTGGATACCACACCTACCCGGCAATTCACTGACTTGGCAGTGGTCTTGATCTGAACAATGGCCATGGGATATTGGCAGGTATCTCCATGTATGCACGTAATTCTAACTTTTTGAGACCTTTCCAATTTATTTTTCTCCACTAAATGTTCGGAGACCATTGTAATTTATACTTCCCAAATCGAGTAGAGTTTTAACCATATTTCCTTACATCACCCGTGCTTGTCATTTTCTGTATGTGATGACTCGCTCTGATATGTTGAGACCCAGGTTGTGTCCCACTGGTAACAGCCCCAAGCTTTTCAGAGCCCACCCCCCCCCACTCCCCACAATTTGAAAGCACCCAGTTTGAGTTTCACTTGCGACCTGAGTCGGATTCAAAACTTGGCCTCCAGAGGTTATAGCCATGACAGACTTGTAAATTAGCTCACCTTGCTATCTGAAAAGTTATACTTCTGATTTAACAATTGAGTAGACAATAAACACAGCGAACTATAGCATCATAACTGCCGCCAGAGAGGAACAGAAAGAAGCAACAGTGCCTCAATATCTGATGTCATAATGAGATTTAGAAAAAAGCCAGTGGTATGTATTAACATTTGAAGTTAATCGTTGCAGCAAGTCAATCTACAAGTGTTTCATGGGGGATTTCATCAAGACATTTGACAAGCCTGTGGAGAAAAAGATGAAAGAATTGCTTAGACAGCCCAAATTCTAATTTATTCTGTCTTTTATTTTCTTTTGCAAAAAGTTTGTGATGCAATTTTGAAGCAATTCAGAGGTTAACATAGTCATTTTATCAAAGTGTGAATGCAGTGAAGCTGGACATGCTTAAGATAAAATATTGGTTACAAACCAGCCTATATGGAGGGATTTTTGGCATCACCTCTGTATCATTTGTCTTCATAAAATAATGAAGTAATTGGCAACCATGTTAAATTTTCATTAGCATAGGAGACCAGAACTTTAGATTTAAATCATGAGTTAGAAGCAATTGAGAACAGGTTCTCGTTTACAGTGGTGACCTGGGGTAACCAAACCAGAACTTTATCCATTAAACTGGCTTAACACCCTTGAAGTGCCCCCTGAGCCACCAACAGCACATGATTTTTCCACAGAGGTCCCCCATCGGACCAGTCCCAACCCTGCTAGCTTCTGCGCATAGACAGTCTGGTCTTGTTGTTTACAAAACACATTTCTTAAATGAATCCTGGTATGTGTAGCAACAGTAGATCCTTTTTTTTATTGTGAATTGAGAATAATGCCAATATATTTGCTAATAAAAGAAAAATGATGCATAGAGAGACCCTGGTGGAGAGTTAAGGATTGTCTGTGGTGCAACATACTGCATGGTTGCATGTTCCAAGAAGAACTAAAGATAAAACAGTTATATCACTGTGAATGGTTGTTTTCCCACACAGGTATTTTATAATATCTGATTATGACAGTGTGAATATGGCCTAGTGAAAAGCACCCATCCTTGAAGTACCAAAAGCCATTTTTTAACCCTTGGAATTGGCCTCTGGGGAGATTTGTTGACACTAATTTTCACAGAGAGAAAAGATGACTGCAGCTTTTAAAATGGAGTTAGGAGCCACCATTTACCAACAGACTGCATTGTTTTTTTGTACATCCTGACAGGAGGCTGTGTGGTCCAGTGGTTAAAGAAAAGGCTCAATCTGTTTCAAAGCTCTTTTCAAAATGTCCACTCTAGTGCACTAATAGTGTAAGGATTATTGCCCACATTGTCAAACAGGTAACACAGCAATAACGATCCATGATGTGCTACGGAACAGAAAATTTTTTTAATTGCTCTTCCTGCAATGATTTAAGAGGACAGATCTCAAACCCCAGTGCACTAGAGCTGCCATTTTTAAAAGAGCTTTGAAACGGCTGTTCAATTTAAGTGTAAAAAGTTGTCAGGATGTTAACAATGAAAAGAAAAATTACAGGTACATTATTTAAACAATTGCAGCAACACGTGGGGACGTACAACACTATATTTTTCGGAACCCCGCTACTTACTCTTCAAGTGTTCATAAGGTGATAACTCTTTTCTTTACCAAGCCAGCAATGCTCGAGTGGCTTCAGAACTGGAGATAATACAAACTATAAACGAGAAACCTTGATGTTTGCTCGAAACCCTTGATAACATTACAGCCTTATTATGCACAGTTGGGTTTACTTTATTCCTTATAGTAACCAGCACTTTGGGTAATACCTAATAGATAACCGACGTTTTCTTTAAGTACTCTTGTCTTTGGCTCAGAACATTTCATTGTCACCACAGTTCATTATTTAGAAGGTTGTGCATGCTGCATTGGATATTAATGCTTCATCACAGAATCTAAAGACCTGAACATTTTCCCTGATTGTCGTTACAGATACATCTATGTTCCAATGGGAGGTTCTCAGCATGGGTTTCTGGGAAAGATGTTTTCGTCTGGATTGGCCTTTGGGTTTGTTTACTACTGGCATGGTGGCCACGATTACCTTCTTAACTGGGCAGTGTTGAATTGGCTGGGAATCATAGCAGAAAATGGAGTGAAGACAGTTGCTTCTTTTCCACCTGTTCAAGGGTTAATAGTAAGTGTTAACCAGCTTTAATTATTCTTTAAATGCTAAATTGAATAACCATTTTTTGACCAGGGAGGGTTTGGGCTTGGTTAACAGTTTTCATAAGCTTAATCCGCCTTTGTCTATGTAATGGGTTCATTTTACGGAAATTGTGAAATCCATGATAACCGTGAAAAAAACACACCCTTGCTAATATGTCATTGTTCCCAACAAAAATCCATTAACTTATTGTTTAACATGTTTTTGTATTTTAATATCACATTGTATTTTATGTTTTTTTGAGTGCATGCCCACACTTGAATAAAGAGCATAAAGATATCATAAATCAGGATTATTTTATTTGGACTCTTAACTGATGTATTATACATTAAGATTACTCCCTTGTGAAGGAAGGGATGAGACCCTCAAATTGGAAATGTAAGTACAACAGGTTTGCTTCAGGCACATCCCATTGCTCTAGAGGCCTCTCTCTCAGACTGCAGAGACCTACAGAAAGTTCATCACTTGATTTCTAATAAATAGTTTATCCTATCGTACCTCTGAAGCACTTTCAGCTGCAATAACAGGCCCGTGCACACCAAAGCAGCTATATTAACCCTTTATATACGGTGGAATTCACTGTGTGTCTTGTGGCTTTCATGTGTTTTTAACAATTCCTATTATGATGTGCAAGTTGCTTAGGCATGGAGTGGCAAAGGGACTCTGTTGAGCCACAGAACAGTATCTGAAATAAAAATTCAAGTACAGTGAGCACTCGAATATTCGTTACCCAGATACACTTCAGTTGCATTTTACCACCCGCCCTGGTATTAAGAATAAAATAAATCCCTGTTATATTTATATTTGTATTTATAGATATATATGTAACAAATTAATGCAATTACCCATCACACGCGATTTCCGACTCCGTCACCAGTTTTCTGATACAAAGCCCATCTCTTCAATGTTACAATGTAATTGTTTTACGTCACAGCCCACGTGTTTTTGTTTTTGTTTCTCGCATGAGCGAATCAGTCTGTCTTTTATTGTGCAGTTACACAGCGGTTCCTCCAGTTTCACCTGACGAAAATGCAGCAAAAATAAAATGAACAAGACAAGGTATTGTACATACTGTTACAATTCATACCGGATTTAAAAGAATGTACTGTATTACAGTCCACAAAGATTGTCTCTTTTGGCATGTGACATTTTCAGAATCATATCGTTCTGAATTAAAATACTACTTCTGTTGAAAATATAATACTGTACCATCTACAGTACATCTAAATGGAAGCCTACTTATTTTAAAACACAGTCCTTTCAGCTATGTATTTTTGACGACGTATCTTTTTTATGGTCCCTGAAAAAACAGACAAGGGTTGGAACGGGCCAAAATGAAATAATCAGATATGCGTCACACGCGTTCAACCGTCACAGGAGTCAAAATTTTATAGGGTCGGATATGCAAGTGCTGACTGTATTGCGCTATGGTCTATTAAACATCAACAGGGAATACAAAATAAAAGCAACTCCCATTGCATATTTTAGTTGACTGAAGTTTGAGTTAATACGTTTTGTCTTGTTAATCGCCTTTTATTACCAAACCACTGGATAACATTAATTGGATAACATTGACAAACCTGCAATTACTAATTACCGTAGCAACCTGCAGCCCAGTAATAGACTGTGTTTCATCCATCCAGGAGCAGTCCTTGTCGGCAGGAATGATCCGAAGAGGTCACGCTTTCCTGTCGGCTTTCTGTACAGCTATGCTAATACTGTCAAACCTGGTGTTTCTCGGAGGAAACCACATAGGGAGGATCTACTGGAACAGGATTTTTGTGCAAGGTATTTTTTTTTTTTCTTGTTCTTCAAAAACATGTTTTGGGTTCCGGCTCTTAAACAGATTTTGAGTTGCAGCTGTGAATGGAGTGGAAAGTCAAGTGGAGACAGAAAGAGACTGCTCATATCATTAGACCAAGTACCAAACATTAGAAACAGCTGCAATATGTAGCATGCACGTTTGTGTAAATAGGTTGTACTTCACATGATCTGGCTGCCCATGGTGACCCTGCCCCCTTGTGACAGTGTTGTGTCAGGTGTTTATATTCTATCTAATGCATGCAGCTGTTAAAATACTGGTAAAAGCAGCGTATTTCTTCAAATTTAAGCCTCACTTTTTAAACCATTTTTTTATTCTCAAAAATGGCCTGGGTCTTAAATTCAAGGATAGTGAACATGTATTAAAAGACATGACTGCCCGAGTACACAAACAGTATTGTGACTAACCGATCTCGAATCATCCATGATGTACAGTCAGCCATTTTTAAAGAAGCGAGAGTCATTGTCTGGGAAATGTCAAGTAATAAAGAGGACTTCTGCAACTCAGAGGATGATTACAAGGAGAGATTTGTTGTTGTTACAGGCATGTTAATTTACCAATATACAATATGCTTTACCAATAGGCCTAATAGATGAGTTTGTAGCATTTTATTGGAAAAAAGTGAAGCATTCCGTTGTATGAATGGCTCTTATATGCAAGGTTGTATCTTTGTAAATGCATATTTGTGTTTTATTTTGTCCTCAAATTGAGGGTGGGAAATGTGGTCTGCATCTTAAATTCAAAGGAATATGGTATAACCACACAGTCTACTTTCTTCCTGATGATGGAAACAGTTAAGAATGAATAACAGATACCAAGACAAGTTATGTATTGATAAAACGAGAGATTCGAGATTTAGTTTCTGTGAAAATATAGGAAGCTTCCTAAATATTTGTGATGCAAACAGTATTGTGTTGTATGGTAAAGCATTTACAGAATGTCCTTAATGGTGGATAGGACCACACAGCTCGTGAGACAGTGTTACAGTGGAAACAGGTGTGTCTTCCTCAAGGTTTTATTCAACTGTAGTACAAAACGTTCTTCACGTCTGCAGACTCAAGCCACCATTTGTTGAGTCGAGTTGTGCTTTCCCGTGATGGTTTTTTGCAAACGTTGCCATTCCAGGAACACGTAGAAGACCATCTTGATTGACACATTGGCCAATTGCACTGCGTTCAAGGACAAGGGCACTTTGTTGCGGAATATATCGCACACTGCTTATATAGACCTAGTGGATCACATGACTCGCCCCATGACCACATGTATAATCATGTATTTCATTTTAATTTTACTTGATTAGTAAAGACACATAAATGGAATGTCTAGTATATCAGTATTACCTATAAAACTACATTAAAAACTTGATTTTGATTTAATATAGTATGCAGGTAGTATATTGTATACACATGCATGCTCCCTGGAGCTTATATATGATATATAAATAAAATATTATTCGTCATTGTGTAATTGTAGAAGTATATTCCCTTGTTTTCCTTTTCTGTGGTTTAATAACATGTGGGACAGAAATGATAATAACACAATTCTGTACTCAATATTGAAGAATGAATTTCCAATGCACTAACCTCTACAAACATAAAACACATTTGGGCCTCCTGCTGATACACAATTTCTGTACTGTGAATATATAAAGCTTAATTATGTGTGACAGATCAAACAGTGTAGTGATTAGCGTAGGTGTCTATAAAATGAACCGTTTAGGCTTTTATACCTGACTTTGGTCTCTTCAGCATAGGAGCAGGTCGAAAATGAATGCTGAGTGGCCACTTGTTTCTACAGCTCTACTTGATTAGAGAAATCAAATCATTTGTTTCTAGAAATGCCCTTTCCCAATTTATTAGGCTAACTGTATATCTTACTTTGGCTGGGATTGTCCCCATAATTGTTCCACATATCCTAAAATGTCCTTTTTTCTGTCAATAAAACCTGACCAATTACATCACTTAAGACAGTCTTCATACATTTGCAGACAGTATTCTAACCAGCTGGTTGATCCCCAGGAATTTAGCAGCATCACTGGAGCAGCAACTGTGTTGTTTCCGTGCTCCACTCTTCACTGCAGAGAGTTGCACATTAAAAAAAAGCTGTGTCAGCGGAAGGTGCATTCTGTTGAATCATCAGGCAGCTCATTTGTAACTTCATAACATAAGCTATCAACCATGTGATGCCCATGTGTTTCAGAAGAGTACAGAACTGTACATTGAGGATACACCAGGAGTACTGTAGTTATTCTTTCATTTGTTTGTAGAAATGCCCTTTCCCAGAGTGCAAATAGGATGTTTACAGCCATTCTCATGAGTAGGGCTATTTTCACGTAAAAAAAGAGCTTATTTCATGGTATTTATGTGTTTGGTACAGAAAATAGGTGTTTAAATGCAACAAATGTTCCTAAATATTTAAATGCTTACCTGAAATGTCCCATCTTTTAAAGTCTATTTTCACCATCAGTGAATTATCAAACAAAATAAAAACATAAATAAATGTAAACGTGAAACGCATTACGTAAAAGGGCGGGGGGGGTTTCAGACATCAGCATTATTGTATCAAGCTTGTGGTATAGGAACGACAGCTTTAGTAGCAAGTGATTTTCAAACTGAATTTGTCAATAAAATCAATCCGTTAATGCTTTGAAATTGAGTCGATGATGTCGTTAATTAACTAATATTTTGGTAAAAATCTTAATTGTCGCAGGTCACGTACATAATTTCCTGTCTCAATGACTAGATAAGGAGAACTTGTCAATCAAAATGCATGTTAATGAGATCAAGAGAAATGAATGGAAGCACAATTTGCTGTTATGGAAACTAGTTGCATACAGGGAGAAGGCTCTCCCACCAGCGAGCAGCAGCCAAATGGAAATAAAAAATAATGGGAATACCTTTTTTGTGTATAAAAATAAAACTTCAACTGATGGATGAAGGAAGCTGAGAATAATCACATTCCTTCTCAGCTTGCATTTCTAAACAGTCAGTGTGCAGTCAAAGAGTGTTTGAGGATTTTGGTGGAGGACTGCTGTGTTTGCAGGTTTTTTGCAGATGCTTATTCAATGTTCCAATCAGGCTTGTTTTTTTCTTCTGCAACTCTTTTGCCAATTGCAGTGGTAACATTCCTCCTTCCCTAAATAGGGTCTAAGTAGCCGAAGTACCACGTTTTCACCCAGTCTTTGTCTAGCTGGACGAGTCTCATCCTTTCCCAAGAAGGGGTAACCATTTACCAAATATTTGGACTGGACGTACACAGCCAGCCAAAACGTGATCCTGAATTTGTCTGGTTTATTAGCCAGGTACTGAGTCCAGCGACACCTTGTTTTTGTTGGGAAAAGCTGCTCGTCCACTGTAATATTCTGTCTCGGTTTGCAGGAATCATCTTGTAGTTGTCAATGGGCTTCTGCTTCAGTGCAACGTTGTATGTGGTACAGCGTATGCATGTCAATCAATAGGTGAAAAGCACTCAATCTGCTTGCATCAATGTTGCATTTTGCATATGCCATGGGCCATGGAACTTCCCTCTAAATATTATATTCACCCCTTCTACCTGCAGCTGCAACACCAGGATGTATAGTGTTCCAAACAGTGCCATCATTGCCAGCTTCTTGAGTGCCATGTGGTGCTGGCGCTACCGTGGCTGCCTCAGGTGAAGCAGCGGCTGGATCAGGTGCAGGGACTAATGCAGGTGAAGTGGCTGGCATCCTTGCAGGGACTGCCATAGGATTGCTTCTTCTCCCACTGGATCTCCTGCACCCTCGGTGTCACTCCTGCTGGAATATTAATTTTCACAAACCCAATCTGCTTCAGAGCCAGATTCGTCATTGTCTGTCTCTGCTGCATCAGAATCGTTGTTTGGTAAACTTTGCAGTAATTCCAAACACCGCTTTGCTGTCTTGAGTCTTCTGCAATACTTTTTCAATGTGTACTGGGGTAACAATGAATTTCTTAAAAAACAAAGGTATCTATAACATAGATCAGAGGTGATAGACGATAACATAGATAGACAACTGGGCGCCGTGAGCTGTCAAGGCTGATTGATGAGCTATCAGGAGGCTCATTGAAACAATAGAAATGTCAGAAGATCGTTCACTTGAGGAATGCAGACTGAGATAATCAAACTTCAATACATGGCGGCAAGTCCCGAGTGATAAATACAAATAATACCGCAACATCTCATTGTTATAATATGTTTTATATGTAGCGGTCAATTTGACCGCTCCTGTTCGGAATAGGTATGATGATATTTTATCTCCCTAATTTTTTAACACATGCATCGCAATTTAAATTTAAATTCCAAAAACGGTCCAAATGACCGCCTTGGTTGTTCTAGTGTTAAAACCCTCCTTTTCCAAGTGCAAATTAACTCCTGATAAATTATGACATTTAACACGGATTTCCTTTTAAAATTCCCACGCAAACAAAAAAAATAGTCGCAAGAAGTCACTGCTCGTTCAGATATTAACATTATTTTGTAAATCAACATAATTTTGGAAATACTTATCAGTTATTAAGGTATTATGATTGGGACTGAAAACTAGTAGTCTGTTCATTAATACATTAGAAATCTTAGAGCTACACACTGACAATATTGCACAAATGTATCCTGCTAGCACAGTGGTTCCCAACCTGTGGTCCGTGGACCGCTTGTGGTCCAAGGTCAAACTCCATGTGGTCCACAAACAGCTCCCAAAATTTGGTTACGCAATTCTTGCAAAAACAATTTCTATCACGCTCACGTTGTGTTACCAGTATTACTAAGCAACACAACAAATAGCTCTAACCTCATGATATATAATTATATGATATGTATGTAGTCTACATTTCCCCCACTTCCCCCTATCTGTTTTCTTTTATTACGGGTGTGTTTATAAATTCATATATATTACAGCTCCCTTTTGATGCAATACCAAGCATCGCCTTCAGAGCCGACATTAACTGAAACAGCTTTTTAATGTGAAATACTAATTAAATAACTTACACATTATGAAGCCACATTTGTCTTCTCAGAATACAGACTTCTTTTTTTTAGCGAGCATTTAAAAAAAAAAAAAAATTCTGCATCTAGCATTCTCGTAAATGCACTGCTTTCTAATCTGTGTTCATTCTACTGCTTGTGTTCATTGAACTTCAGAAAAGAAAAAAGGTAATCTGGCTGTCCCAGCCTTTTTACTTGGCATAGTAGCTCACTGCATTGGCATTGAATAGGCCTAACTCAGTTGAATAACTAAATAATAAATAAATAAAACCACAGTTTTAGTAGTTTTCATTTTCAACAATATATGTCAGGGGTATAGGAATACAGTATACCATTATTTCAATACATTATTGGAGAGGTTAGCTGCATACAGTAACAGAAGTTACTGTATGCAGGGAGGCTGTGTGGTCCAGTGGTTAAAGAAAAGGGCTTGTAATCAGGAGGTCCCCGGTTCAAATCCCACCTCAGCCACTGACTCATTGTGTGACCCTGAGCAAGTCACTTAACCTCCTTGTGCTCCGTCTTTCGGGCGAGATGTAATTGTAAGTGACTCTGCAGCTGATGCATAGTTCACACATCCTAGTCTCTGTAAGTCGCCTTGGATAAAGGAGTCTGCTAAATAAACTAATAATAATAATAAGTTAATGTGAAACAAAAAGAGGCTATATTTGTAGCTTGACTTGTGAACTGTACCGTAGTGTGAATGATCGATTTCAGCTCCATGTTATTATACGGGTTTATTCAGCCAGGTTTAATATCTCACAATACTATATGCCAAAAGGAAATTCTGTTAACACTACTTCTGGAAATAATGTGTACAGTCTATTCTTGATGGTATCAGATTTAACCAAAGTGCTATAAACCCTATCAACTGTGTGCCACCAGTCCCGTTTCAGCCCACCAAAAGTGGTAAGTAACATCCTGTATACTCTGTATAACATTTTTCAAATTGCTTCCCACCCACCTCGTCTTCATATTCCGGTGTGTTTTTTATATTGTACATCAAGCGAAGTTGGCGATCATTGAGTGTAATAAATTGCGTTACAAACGGACAGATTAATTTGCTACACGAGGTAACAGTTGCTGGGACCAGCACTGGCATTTACATTTACTTGATCTGAGGACGACCCAAGCCCCAGTGCATTATTTGTCAAACAAAACCCTTAAACCTGCAAAACTGAGACGCCATTTATCTACAAGACATTCAGAATGTGAAAAAAATAAACAATTTTAAACAAAAGAAACAGGAACTTTGCCATCAGCAACTTTCAATGCGCAAAATGACAACATTCCTTGCTGACCTGGTAGTGAAGATTCAAGCCCAGGAATCTCATTAAGTTAGGTACGTTATATAAGAAGCCTCTGATGATTTTACCTCCCCAACCCCCAGGAACTGCAGTCCCCTAATTGCATGACTGCAGACATTCCTAAGGACATGGTATTGGTCAAGTCATGGTTACCTATTTGTGCATATGCTCTGGCCTCTAATTGCTAAGGCTAATGAAGGCAATTATCTTCTGAAACAAATTTGATACATTTTCTAAGTTCTGTTCTTAGAAACAGATTTTTTTTTTTTTTAATTTAGTCGTTGCCAATTATTTTTTATTATTTTCTCCCCAATTTGAAATGGCCAATTATTTTTAGGCTCAGCTCACCACTACCATCCCTGCGCTGACTCGGGAGGGCGAAGACGAACACACGCTGTCCTCCGAAGCGTATGCCATCAGCCGACCGCTTTTTTTCACACTGCAGACTCACCATGCAGCCACCCAAGAGCTACAGCGCCTTTACTGGAAGCGCCACTCGGGAGCCCAGAAGCAGTTTTTTTTACAGCACTGACTGTTTTATATGTCCATGGTGGACCTTTTTGGAAGATGTCTGTGTTAGCTAACATTAATACCAGAGCTGTTTTAATGAAGTTTAGAAATTTGAGTTAAATCAAATTGAGTTGTAGAGGTTTTCTTGATTTCCTGAAATGATAAAAAAAGGTCTCTGCCATTGCTTAGAAAGAAAGGTAAATCACCCTTGAAGAAAACACCGAACTGACATTTCTAAAGCTAAAGGGTGGTGCTATTTAGATCCAGTTCATAGTTGTTTTACGCAACTCAAGGGCTGTGTTTGAATTTTAGCACCCAGAATGGAACATTCTCTTTGTAGAGTTTTGATGTCATCATACCTGTCATAAGCATTCTATCTGAAGAGTTTTGATGTCATCATACCTGTCATGTACATTCTCTTTGTAGAGTTTTGATGTCATCATACCTGTCATATACATTCTCTTTGTAGAGTTTTAATGTCATCATACCTGTCATATACATTTGTAGAAATACGAGTTCTAAGCGTGGAACACCTTAGGCCACTGTCAGTCTGGTAACATTAGGATCATTCCATGGGTCAAAATGTGTCAAATTCAAGGGATAAATCTTACTGAGACAGAAATACACTTCCTTACCTCCTGTAATCTCGTTGCCTGCAAGTCTTGTGTTAAGAAACAACAACTAAGAACAAATAGTCAATAATAGTGCAAAGACAATTGACACCAATTTGTACAGCACTTTGAAGTTTATAAAAAAGACTTTGAGGACTTTGATTTTGAGGAATAATAGCGCTACAATCATACAGTGCTACCTTTGTTGTAAACATAGCCAATGATTCTCTAAATGGAGCTTTTTGAATGCAAGCGTACCAATTGCCCTTGCCGGCCTACTGCAATTGTACACCCTGCTCCAGTTTCCCCAGGCATCCTTGCAGCAGCTTTAATACAGCAGCTATTTGTATCACTTGTTCTTCTAATGAAATCATTAATGAGCTGAAGGATAATTGCATGTGGCCTAATTAATCAATATATTGACTGCTAAACCAATTAGTTCACATTATATGGGAGCCCGGCCCACAATAATTTATCAAAGGGAAAATTTAATCCAGATTACCTATGTTACTTTGTATTGTAGGTGCCACAGTAAATGGCTGTTCTGTAATATTCATGGAATGGTAATGCTTCATCATACTAAACCATATATATATATATATATATATATATATATATATATATATATATATATATATATATATATATATATATATATATATATATATATATATGTATATATATATATATTATATATATATATATATATATATATATATATATATATATATATATATATATATATATATATATATATATATATATATATATATATATAAGACAAGAAAGTTTACAAACGAGAGGAGGCCATTCAGCCCATCTTGCTCGTTTGGTTGTTAGTAGCTTATTGATCCCAGAATCTCATCAAGCAGCTTCTTGAAGGATCCCTAGGTGTCATCTTCAACAACATTACTGTTCTCTGTGTAAAAAAGTGCCTCCTATTTTCTGTTCTGAATGCCCCTTTATCTAATTTCCATTTGTGACCCCTGGTCCTTGTTTCTTTTTTCAGGTCTAAAAAGTCCCCTGGGTCGACATTGTCAATACCTTTTAGAATTTTGAATGCTTGAATCAGATCACTGCGTAGTCTTCTTTGTTCAAGACTGAATAGATTAAATTCTTTTAGCCTGTCTGCATACGACATGCCTTTTAAACCCGGGATAATTCTGGTTGCTCTTCTTTGCACACTTTCTAGAGCAGCAATATCCTTTTTGTACATTTTTGTATATGTACACTGATGCACAAAAGAAAAGCGCCACTCAGGTTTAATGGATTTAATCAAATATTTTAAACATAGATATCAAACAATCACAGATCAAAGAATCATGCTAAGTTTTCAGAATGAAACGTGACACACTGTCAAAATGAAAACATTACAAAGTTAGTATCGGGTGAGGCCTCCCTGAGCATTAACACAATCCTGGCAGCGTTGACGCATAGACCTGATAGACCTGCAGCTGCAGCCAGCTGGCTAAAGTTGGCTGGTCGTGGTTGTCTCCTGTGGATGGCACTGGCGATTTGGTCCCACAGATGTTCTATTGGATTCAGGTCAGGAGAAAAATGAACAATACTACTCAAACAATCAACAAACCTATATGCTCACTATTTAAAATGTAAATAACATTATATACAAGTGCCTTGCAAAAGTATTCAGACCCCTGACCAATTCTCTCATATTACTGAATTATAAATGGTACATTGAAATTTCGTTCTGTTTGATATTTTATTTTAAAACACTGAAACTCAAAATCAGTTATTGTAAGGTGACATTGGTTTTATGTTGGGAAATATTGTTAAGAAAAATAAAAAAACTGAAATATCTTGCTTGCATAAGTATTCAACCCCTGTGCTGTGGAAGCTCCCAGTTTACACCGATGAAAGAAATTGCCCTAATGAGGACACAATTACCTTACCATTGGCCTTCACCTGTGAACCATTATAGTTGCTGTCACATTTTCTGGATAAAAACCCCACGGTTGAAGGATCATTGGTCAGGGTGTGAATCTGAAGGAAAATGAAGACCAAAGAGCATTCTACAGAAGTTAGAGATAAAGTAATACAAATGCATAGATTAGGGAAAGGGTACAAAATAATATCCAAGTGTTTGGATATCCCAGTGAGCACAGTTGGATCAATAATCAGGAAGTGGAAGCTGCATCACACCACCCAGGCACTGCCAAGAAAAGGCCGTCCCTCAAAACTCAGCGCTCAAACAAGAAGGAGACTTGTGAGAGAAGCCACAGAGAGGCCAACAATCACTTTGAAGGAGCTACAGAGTTCAGTGGCTGGGAGTGCACCAGTCAATCATGTCAAGAGCTCTGTATAACACTGGCCTATATGGGAGGGTGGCAAGAAAGAAGCTGTTTCTCGTACCATCTGAAAGCACGTCTGGAGTTTGCCAGAAAGCATGAGAGTGACCCAGCTGCGATGTGGGAAAAGGTTTTGTGGTCAGATGAGACCAAGACCAAGAGCTTTTTGGCCAAAACTCAAAGCGCTATGTGTGGCGCAAACCTAACACTGCCCATGCCTCAAGACACACCATCCCTACAGTGAAGTATGGTGGTGGCAGCATCATGCTGTGGGGATGCTTCTCATCAGCAGGGACTGGGCATCTTGTTAAAATTGAAGGAAGAATGGATGGAGCAAAATACAGGGAAATACTGCAAGAGAACCTGCTTCAGTCCCCTAAAAAACTGAAGCTTGGGTGGAAATTCACCTTTCAGCAGGACAACGATCCCAAGCACAAGGCCAAAGCAACATTGGAGTGGCTCAAGAACAAAAAGGTGAATGTCCTACAGTGGCCCAGTCAAAGTCCTGATCTCAATCCCATTGAGAATCTGTGGCACTATTTGACAAGCGTCGTCCAACCAACCTGAACAACCTGGAGCAAATCTGCCAAGAAGAATGGGCCAAAATCACTCCGACACTGTGTGCAAAGCTGGTACATACTTACCCCAAAAGACTTAAAGCTGTTATTGCAGCGAAAGGTGGCTCTACCAAATATTAATGTTATATTGCAAGGGAGTATTTTTAACATACACTAGGGAGATAAATTACGTTTACAATTTTACATTCTTAAAATGTATTGACTGGTGAAATACAATTCAAAGTTGCTGCAGTAATGTCCTATTTTGTCATTTCAAATATTTTCACAAAACAAACATTAAACTTTAAAGCTACAGTGTGCAGTGCATTATCGTGAAACCTACATTTGTAGGTGAAAAACACTAGAATAAAAGTCACTACATTTAAAAATATATAAACATGTTTTTGGTCCACTAAAATAAAGGGCTTTATTTAAGTAAGAAGTTACATCTGGGCTTGATGACCCTTTGGGTCTCCTGCTCATGCGCCCACTGCAGGCCTGGTTCAGCAGCAGGATTTTTCAGCCAGCGTTGAACCGTGACTGTTTATTGACAGTGTCTCGCTACTGTCTAAAGGCACTTTGTTGGTGGAAACAGCCTGCCCATCTACACCTCGGCGTAGCACTGGGCAGTGTCACCAGAAGGGAGGTCGTTGCCACGGACACGTCCAGCCTGGGCTGGGGCACTGTGTGGAATGGCAGGAGGGCGTGGAACCCCTCTTGGCAAGGTCTCCATGTCAATGTTTTGGAGCTGTAGGCAGTTTACCTGGCCTTGCAGAATTTTTTGCAGGAGGTTTGAGGGAGACATGTGCTTGTCCATACGGACAACATAACAGTGGTGGCATACATAAACCACCAGGGCGGCCTCCATCACATGGTGCTCAAGCTTTTGCTCTGGGCACACGAGAACCTCACAAAACATTTAAACTGTTACCTAGAAGCTGCTGTCTTTGCAAAACAACATACAAATGGAAATCCTCACTGTACTTGCACTGTATATCAAAGCAAAAACTCTAACCACTATATATACCCATATATTGCATCTTCAGTTTAATAACAATTCCAGTAAAATGTCATTTTTGAACAATTTGTAAAAGCTGAGTTACTGAAGAAAGATGGTTTTAGAAATGACCACTTGGGATATTCATCTGTAATTTCTGCCCCCTCTGCATTGTGAGTTACTGAAATCGTAGATATGGTAAATATTCAAAGCAGAGGCAATAGAGAATGATAGAGAGCACACATAATTAATCTTTAAAGAGTAAGTGTTCTGAAAAATATAGTGTTGCGCGTCC
This sequence comes from Acipenser oxyrinchus oxyrinchus, assembly GCA_030684275.1. Taxonomy (NCBI): domain Eukaryota; kingdom Metazoa; phylum Chordata; class Actinopteri; order Acipenseriformes; family Acipenseridae; genus Acipenser; species Acipenser oxyrinchus. The sequence goes on from CM060252.1 coordinate 27,505,513, forward strand.
CCAGCTGTTGCCACAACTGTTTAAATAACGTACCTGTCATTTTTCTTTTTATTGTTAACATTCTGACAACTTTTTATACTTTTTACACTTTAAAGTGTGTTTCAAAGCTTTTTTCAAGATGGCCGCTCTAGTGCACTGATAGTGTAAGGATTATTGTCCACATTGTCAAACAGGTAACAGCAATAATGATCCACGATGTGGTACGAAACTGAAAAGCCAGAGCACTTGTTATGTGTGTTTGTTTTTTTTTAATCACTCTTCCTGCAGTGATCTAGAGCAGGGTTTCCCAGTCCTGCTCCTGGGGACCCCTGTGTCTTCTGGTTTTCATTCCAACTGAGTCCTCAGTTACTTAATTAAACCCTTAATTGAATTAATAATGTGCTTAATTATAGACCGTTTTATTGTTCTTAGCTCCTAAAAAGTTGCCAATTTCAAGTTACTTATAAAATGGTATAGTTAACTTGAAATCTCCAACTGTTTAAAAGCTGAAAACAATTAAAAAGGTCTAATTAAGCGAATGAATAGTTCAATTAAGGGTTTAATTAAGTAACTGAGAGCTCAGTTGGAATGAAAACCAGAAGACACAGGGGTCCCCAGGACCAGGATTGGGAAACCCTGCTCTAGAGGACAGATTCTCAGAACCCCAGTATTTACCCTTTAAGACACGACAGGGGGTGTGACTAACATGAGATAATCACATCCCTAAAGGCATTATGAGGCATGAATGTGCCTCCGTGCCATTGAGAAAGTAGTTATTTTAAAAAGAATGGCATCATAATACTATTTACCCTTCGTTACTAGTGCTGTGGTGGAGAAACTCAGGCTGCTACCGTGAACAGAAATTGTACCTTTCTTTCAGCATCATCCACATGATACAGTAGCAAAATAAAAAAATGTCAGAGCATAAAATAGTTGACACATTGTTATATTAAAACAATAAACGAGTGTGAGCAGAGATATTTTGAAATCTAGCATAAATAACTGTAGCTTTTACTCTTCTTTATAGATCTAAATAGTAGTTACTGCCCCACTGTAGCAGCGGTAGATTGATTTGGTAGTAGCTTTGCAAAGCCATTCAGTCTGCTAGAATTGATCATGAGGGATTGATACTTTTCAAAGAAGTCCCATTCCTAGTGATATCTTGGCTGCCGAATACAAAACTTAATTCAAAATGATTATACTATATGTTGAGTCTGACATATCGGCATCCATGTGTCACATAGGGACAGGGAGTGGTGCTAGATTAGCATATAGGCTGCAGTAAGACAATCTCAAAAGGGTTAGCAGTTAATAATACATCAAAATCAAAAGTCTAAATGTTTAACTACAGTGTGTCTCATTACACTTTGTACTGTTTCTACATCAAGTGCCAGTATCTCATCATAAACCATCATAGGTTTTCATTATTACGGAAACTTTTTGGTTTATGGACTCAGCATCTTTAGATGTAGGCTTCATACTCAGGACACAACTTCAGTTCTATTATTCTCTCGTATCATGCAAAAAAAAAAACCTTTTTATGGCAGTAAGTGCACTTAGAGATACCGGCTCTATAGATGGGACACAGCAGTTTTTTTATGATTCTTTCCGTTCCATTAGCGGTGTTGTACATGAAAAGCAGACTTTTCACTGACACATTGTTTTAACCACGTTCCATTGTATTTCATGTTTAGAAACTATTCCATCAGAAATGCCATTGCCCTTATTTTAATCCATGGGGATGCTTTATTTTTTTGTTAACACAAAAACATTTATTGTTTCTGATGTAAAAAAAAAATAAATACTGTTTTACGAATAAAGCTCTAGAGACTGTAAGTCCTCTGTTCAGCCACAGAGCAGGTGAGACATGCTTATATACTAATACAGTAAGTGCTGCCTTGCGATTGTGTCTTAAACCTTCCTTAAAGCTCTCTGTAGGGTTGTAACTGTATCTTGTTTCAGGGACTGACAAAAGGTACCACATTGTTTTCAATTCATTAGCAGATGGGCTGAGTGCTAGAATCTGTTTCACATACTGATTTGAATCCCTGCACAGCCATCAGATAGCTATGACTATATGTGCTGCCCGCCTGGTTTGGCGCTAAAGGGCTTTGTATTCTGTTGCTACCACTGAGCCACCTGATAAACATCTCTTTTAAAATCTGTTCTCAATTGAAGAATTTACATTTTTTCAGGCTCCAAGGTTACAAGGCATCAGGTGCGTTTTTTCTTGATCAAGTGGAGCCTTCCAAGTGTATTTTTTGACATGCCACTCACAGCTTGATGATGTCTGTTTCCTCACGCAGCCGGAGCTCAGGGGCTGTTCCTATTTCCAGGCTTTATCTCTTGAAGAAAGTCTTAAATGAATCAGAATAAATAACTCTTGGCTCGGAATGATACAGAGAAAGACAGTGAGAGATGTTTTCATGTACATTAATACCCAAATTTTCCCCTCTGAAGGAATCCAGCCCCTACAGTCAAATGAGCAGTTTCTGTCTGATTTTCTGCGGTCCGAAGGGACCATTGGAGAAATTGTATTTCAAGTGCAAAAAAGAAAAGATGTTTTTAAAAATTGAATTGGCAAATGTTGTTACGGATATAGTGGAGGCACCTGTTTTGAAACAGCGAGGGATTATGGACTTAAGGAGCGATACCCAAGTATTTCAACTTTTTTTCCCATCTTCTTAGTTTTTTCTAACCTTAAAAAAATGTGCTGAGAATCTTTTAGCTCTTTACTTTTATGTTAATTCAGGATTTGTAAATAATTGAAATACAACGCTGTAGATAAACTGCTCGATCATGGTGGTGCCTTGCATAAGTATTCACCCCCCTTGGACTTTTCCACATTTTGTAGTGTTACAACCTGGAATTATTTCAAAATGTTGATTAACTACTTACATACAATGTGCCAGTGACATACTCACTGACTTGTGCACTATTAGATCGTGTACACATCAAGTCAGAAATGTGTGTTGCTACGCAGCAACGTCACTGCCTTTTGTGCTATCCGGTTTGTCATGCAAATGTAATATGGTCCAATCAGAACGAAGCAGCCGTTCCATTTATTCCTGTTGCCATGTTACGATACACATCTGAATTTCACAGTTTTATTCTTATTGTTATCTAGTGATGTGCATTTTTGCTAACCAGGTATTTCGATTCTGGTTCCAAAACTATTTAGAAAAACATGTCCGTATGGCAATGTGTGAGCAGATGTGAAATGGCCCTGTATAATTAAAGTTAACAAAACAATCAATAATCTCCAATTTGCACAGTAACAGTTTTATTACAACAGCGAAAGCCATTGTGTGCTTGTTTATGAACCTTGTTAATTGCAAATTTCACAAAGCCTATACAATTAAAAAAATCTTTAACCACATGGTATGTGCAAACAGGTCAGTGTATGTTAGGATTCCAAGCCGAAATATGACCCCATCGGCTTGGGGTTAAATTACTTTTTTAGATAGCTGAAATCGTGTTGTGTTTGGCTTGGGGTTGTCTTGCGAATGATCCCATCGAAGTGCAGAAGATTCGCTTTACCCAAAGCGTTTTCATCTCTTCATGTAAAAGTGAGACTCAATTATTCTCCAGGGAAATACATATAATTAAAAAAAAAAAAATAATTAAAACCCCCATTATTATGTAATAAATATTTTGCAGACCTTTTTTTTTCTAAGTGTGAACGTGTCAATTATAGTTATCAAATGTATTTTTGACAGAAATTAATGTTTTAATTATCAGTTTTACTAACATAATAGTACTCACTGCAACTGGATCCCTGATATTTGTATCCAGTTTGTCGGTTCCGAAGCAGGAACAGGGTACCCGATTTCAAAGGAACCGGTTCGCATCTCTCTATTGCTGTACACAGCATGGCGCAAGCTAAGAAGATATGTTGGCAATATTCCATAATAGTAAGCATTTTATGTATGTATCTACATCTTGATTATACCAGTGACTGGGGTTTCATTATTTTTGTTTTATGAATTATTTCTCTGTAATTCTCGGAACTAGTGGAATTAAATGTAATTAATAATTGATGTTAATTAAACAGCATTGTTAATTGGCAATACTAATTAATTTTTCTTTTATTTTCTGTGGCAAGGGGGCGATGACTAAGCTCAGCGTATCCTTACGGGGCGTTGTTTCGAAAAAGGTTGAGAAACTAAATGCAAAGTGAGTGAACAGAAGAAAAATCTAAATCAAATCCATATTTGGTGTGACCACCCTTTGCCTTCAAAACAGCATCAATTCTTCTAGGTACACTTGCACAAAGTCAGGGATTTTGTAGGCATATAGTCAGGTGTATGATTAAACAATTATACCAAACAGGTGCTAATGATCATCAATTCAATATGTAGGTTGAAACACAATCATTAACTGAAACAGAAACAGCTGTGTAGGAGGAATAAAACTGGGTGAGGAACAGCCAAACTCAGCTAACAAGGTGAGGTTGCTGAAGACAGTTTACTGTCAAAAGTCATACACCATGGCAAGACTGAGCACAGCAACAAGACACAAGGTAGTTATACTGCATCAGCAAGGTCTCTCCCAGGCAGAAATTTCAAGGCAGACAGGGGTTTCCAGATGGTGCTGTCCAAGCTCTTTGAAGAAGCACAAAGAAACGGGCAACGTTGAGGACCGTGAGACGAGTGGTCGGCCAAGGAAACTTACTGCAGCAGATGAAAGACACATCATGCTTACTTCCTTCGCAATCGGAAGATGTCCAGCAGTGCCATCAGCTCAGAACTGGCAGAAAACAGTGGGACCCTGGTACACCCATCTACTGTCTGGAGAAGTCTGGTCAGAAGTGGCCTTCATGGAAGACTTGCGGCCAAAAAGCCATACCTCCGACGTGGAAACAAGGCCAAGCGACTCAACTATGCACGAAAACACAGGAACTGGGGTGCAGAAAAATGGCAGCAGGTGCTCTGGACTGATGAGTCAAAATTTGAAATATTTGGCTGTAGCAGAAGGCAGTTTGTTCGCCAAGGGCTGAGAGCGGTACACGAATGAGTGTCTGCAGGCAACAGTGAAGCATGGTGGAGGTTCCTTGCAAGTTTGGGGCTGCATTTCTGCAAATGGAGTTGGGGATTTGGTCAGAATTAATGGTCTCCTCAATGCTGAGAAGTACAGGCAGATACTTATCCATCATGCAATACCATCAGGGAGGCATCTGATTGGCCCCAAATTTATTCTGTAGCATGACAACGACCCCAAACATACAGCTTAAAGTCATTAAGAACTATCTTCAGCGTAAAGAAGAACAAGGAGTCCTGGAAGTGATGGTATGGCCCCCACAGAGCCTGATCTCAACATCATCGAAGTCTGTCTGGGATTACATGAAGAGAGAGAAGCAACTGAGGCTGCCTAAATCCACAGAAGAACTGTGGTTAGTTCTCCAAGATGTTTGGGCCAACCTACCTGCCGAGTTCCTTCAAAAACTGTGTGCAAGTGTACCTAGAAGAATTGATGTTTGATGCTGTTTTGAAGGCAAAGGGTGGTCACACCAAATATGGATTTGATTTAGATTTTTCTTCTGTTCACTCACTTTGCATTTAGTTAATTGATAAATATAATCTATTAACATTTACAGCATTTTTTCACACCTGCCTAAAACTTTTGCACAGTACTGTACATGCGTAATATTTATGTGAGATCAGTACTGGATATATTATAACCAGGCTAGGGAATGTTGCTATTCTATTCCAGCTCTTTGTACCAACATTATTATTTAATTGAACCGATTATACCTCTCATCCAGCCAATGTAGTATATAGTGCAGCTGTTTTACCTATTAAATCAGGAGTGGAGTGGCCCTTCAGGACTGAAATTGGACACTTGTGGCTAGAAGCTAAGAGTCCAGCCACTGCTAACTCTGCCGTTTTATTCAATAATTTATTCATCCATTCATTGTGATGTGAATATGTACTGTTTGATATTTAGAGTTATTAATTTTGTTAATGAAATCTACTCACAAGAAACAAGCTTGAGAAAGTGGCATTGCTTTTAACCTTTTCTATTGACTTCATTTTGAAATACTATGCCACCTCTGGTGCGGAGCAGAAATAGTTCCGACCAATTGCGTTATATAATTAAGTTTGAAGCCAGATTGATTGCCTCAATTATATGCATATGTGACAATCAGGTAAATGTGATAATACAATTAAACACAGCAGCAACAAATCATTACTGCAAATTTGTTTTCATATTCAAGGCAGATTGGACGAGACATTTTCTTTCTCATATTTTATGTACATGAACACTGATTAACTTGATCTTACTGTAGAAGCTGCCCAAAGAACACTCATTTTAGAAATTTGTCAGTTGAAATGGCAAAGGTGGTAATACCCTGAATAATGAATATACAAAATATAACAGTACAGTGTTATGACTGGCTCCATTACTATAGCAAGCTACAATTGATTGTTTAGCCACCTCAGTGAAGATGCTTATCCAGGTTGCTTATGATGTTCACTACCCCCCTGCCTCAGAATGAATTGAAGTCTCGGGGACTATTAGCTGCTCTAACGTTAAATATTATAGGTATAACATTCTCCCACTGGGTCACCTTTAAACTTGATACTAGCAATTTCTCCAAAATGGCAACTGTATATACTGTGAAATCCTGTTACGCAATTTTTTACAAAAAGGCTAAATCCCTTGATTATTCCCGTCCTCCTGAACGTCCTCCTGTCCCTGGTCCCCCTGTATGGAAGAGAATCAGGGGTAGATGGGCCAGTCGCAGTGCAAACATACTATAATTTGCATTTTCATTGCGACAATTCGCAAAGTATACATTTTGTCGTCTGTACTAAGAGAAAATATGTTAATGAAGAGAGCCGCAATATACTAATTGAAATATTTGTTGCCTCCTCTTAGCGAGATCTCTAGTGGTGCAAAATGTTTTTGAATAAATAATGAAATGCAGTTTAATCCCATCAGGTTCTACAGTGGGGCCCCCACCTTCACCCCCAAATAAAAAATGTGTTTCTATCAAAACGCTTTTCATAATCATATAGTAGCCCCTAAGTTAGTCAGTGGTGCAGTGTTAAATTGTTCACAATTACAAACCATCTGCACATTAATAGAATGGGTGTGTTTCCTCATCCTATACAGATGCTCATAATGAGCTGGAGGGGTTAGTGGCACATGTGTGCAGTCTATTGCTCCCAACACGTTGGTAAAACCAGAAATGTCAGAAATTTGTTTTCAAGACTTAAGTACACCCTGCTTTTAGGAAAAAATAGGTACTTGGATGTTCAACTCAAAAATGCATTGAGCACAACTGGCAACGCACAAAAAAAAGTGGACTGGGAAATGCCAGCAACAGCTGCCACAGTCGCCTGAAAGGACCCAGAGGCAAGATTATGCAGGGTGGACAGCAGTCTAACACTAGAACCGCCATGCCGGTCAATTTGGCCCATTTTGGATTTAAAATGTTAATTACTCTTCCGTTGTAAATCGTATGTGTGTGTCTGTTTTTGACTTTTCCTAAATATAATAATTAAATATCCAGACGGCATTTGATAGCCAGAAACGCAAAAATGATAAAGTTATAAACAGTTCTACCTAGAACCGCCACGTGGGTCAATGTGACCCATGCATTACAATACATGTCTTTTTTTTAATATAACGTAAACAAGACACGCCCCCACCTCCTTGCACACATGTTTTTTTATTTTTTTATTTCAAGCCTTTCTTTGTTTGTAGACTGACTACGAGACAGAGATTGTTATGATTGTGGATTTGTCAAGATGCAAAGTCAGTGAAAGCCTAGTTGCTTATTTTTCAATGTACCTGGAGACAACAATCCTTCGTTTTGTTCCACAAATGCAACTGGGAATATATCAGAAGGAAATATTTAAACTTGAAAGTAGTCATTTTGATTGGAATACGGCAAGCTGCACTCAGATGCACACAGCAAACTAAAATGACAGGTAGGATAACAACTTATGTGCCTAATATGAAACGTATGTTATATATTCTTTTTTATATTACTATTAGAAAAAACATTTTGGTATTACAGGTTTGTATGTACCAGTTTAAACAATAATATTCAATGGAACTGCCTCTGTATTTACAGCACAGCTCCTGGATGCAGGCACAGTCAGCTGGCAGACGTGTACACTCCTCCATAGAGTACAATGCAGCCGTCATACCGGAAGTAGTGTTAGATTTTCTTTTTATGTAGTATTAGAAACAATGATTTCGGTTTTATAGTTTTGTGTGTACATGTACCCGTTTACAGCTACACAGGTATATGTACATACACGTTTCTTCTGAAATGTATATTTTATTATATTTTTTCACTGTTTGTAGTCATCCTGTATATGTGCTCATTTTAAAAAGAAAGCCTTTATGTTTAATTTTCCATTTAAATATGGTGTTTCTGCGATGCAAATGTTAGATATGATGATGAATAAACCTTTTCAGTTATATCCGATAGTATGTCTTTAATTTTCATAACGAAGCAGTTTAAAAATGTATGGGTCACAGTGACCCACGTGGCGGTTCTAGGTTGTTCGAAAATCCGACGGTTCTAGTGTTAAGTCAGACAGCAGCTCAACAATGATGTGACTGCTGAGCCTTGTCTCAACAGCCAGCTACTTTTGCCATTCAATGGAATTTCATTAATTCAAAAGAAGTCCTTATAAGTACTTAATTAGAGGTTTTGCTTTCAAGATACTTTAAATGGCCCATTCTATGAGTCTGTAAAAAAAAAAAAAAAGATAATTGTGAGCCCACTAATATACGGGTTCTCATTTAATTAGGTATGTAAAGTTCAAGTCGAGGTTTCATTGAAATAATGGTGTGATTAAAATGACTTTTCTTGTATCTGGTGCATTGGTTCAACACATTACTCCAATCAAAGCTTAGGCAGCAGGATTGGAATCTGAGCTCATGTACAGAAATTATATTGTTATATGCTTGCAGGGTCAATACCGATTTATTTTCAAAATATTCATTTTAAAACCATATCTGTGTTCCAAATAATGTATTTTTCCCTGAATAATTTTTCTAATTGTATTCTGAATACAAGTATTGATCACTGTCATGTAAAGACAACATTTCCAATCATGTTGTGAGCGACTGTAGATGGGGATTGTTTTTTATGGGTAATATATTTCATAATCTTGATGGAAACGTCAGGACAAATTAGCTTTTGGATTTAGAAATAATTCATAAACTGAAGCTGTAGCGTAGCTTCCAGAATGTAGGATGGTCTGTGTTGCACCAAGATAATCTTTCACCAGTTACACAAAACAGCTCAGAATTCCTAGTGTCTTGCGCAGGGAAACTGAACATTTCAGGTACATGGGGGAACATTTTTTTGTTGCAGCACAGAGAAATATTCCTTAATTCATAAAGCGCTCACATTTCCAGAACTACTGTAAACAATCACGTAATGCATCAACTCAAGGAATTATTTAACCTGTATTTAACTAGAAAATAAAAAAAGTAAATAAAAAGATTATAAAATCACAACAAGAACAAAGGTTTGCCATAGAGTGGCAGTGTGCTGTCCAGCTTGTATGGAGTCACACTCCAGGAGTCTCTACACTGACTACATCCTGTGGCTGGGCTTTACCTTTTAAAGACAGGAAATGAGGCTCTAACCTTACTAAGCGCCTATCCTGGTTATTACATTAAATCAAAAGCCATATTCCCTCTTAGCCAATTGAATATGCAACATGCAGTGTGTCTTATTTCACAGACTTTTTTAAAAATGATTATATTTTGTATAAATTGCGTTGCACAGTATGCTTTTAAACATATGCAGCATGCTCCATTAAATGGCAAGCTATCTAGGAATATCCAATTACCGTGATTAATAGCGCTATTGATTTTTCATTACACTTGAGAGGAATACAGAATTCACCACCTGCACAATTTGTGAGACAGAATTAGGCCAGTGGGTATTGCTGCTTAGTTTAGCAGTAGAAGGCTAGCTTTATCTTGGAAATAGCCCAAACTAAATGTTAATCCAAGTTGTACTGTACTGTATATGTATGTTATGGCGGTTTACTTTTCTATGATACTGATAGCTCTAATTTTATATTTACATTGGTGGCAGGGGATGTTGTTAAGGCATTCTTCTGGTCAAGAGAGAGAAAGAGAACCTGCAGTTGGGCTAGGAGTTATGAGAATGAAAGCTATTTGCAAGCAAGTTTCTAAAAACTGAAGTAAAGATTCCAGCTTTGAGTTTCCAACCCTAAAGTATAGCTACCCCTCTAGCCCATTACGGTTGTAGCTTCTCACAATTTGCGATGTGAAAGATGGACACAGAAAAATGCCGCATGGCCATTGTATTACTCAGAGAATCCAATTTGATTATGACTTTGAAATGTGAATTTGAGATGCAACTAATTGTATAAAATGTTTCCCGTGGTATGGCTCATGTTAAAATCCTATTAATGGATGACATGAGATATTAATTACTATCTCGCACTATCTCATATCTGACAGTGAACTGTGTAGTTAATGTAATTAGAACAACTGGAATTTAATTATTACTGTGATATGTCACCATGTTTTTTTTAGCAGGAGATTGTAAAAGGTAGGAGCAACTAAGGTCTCTAGAAGGGAAGTAGTAAAACTTCTGTTAACTCTCACTACAACTATCAGAGTTTTTTTTAAATGTTTTTTAAAATATATTTAGTGTAGAATACTGCAGTAGTATATGCTGCAGAATACTGTAACCACCTTGTAGTATGTAAAGCAAGGAATAGCACAATTGACTGAATTTTACAGAAAATGACTACTGTAAATAGTAGTAATTAATGTGGTATTAGTCAGTATTAGTTTATAAAGGAAAAACATTATGAAAAATAAAAACCTAAACACTGATTTAATATTGTAAAACATAATTTAGCTCCCTGGTAAAAAATGCAATGATTGTATTGATTCTGTAATGATTTTCAATAAAGCTAAACATGTTAATGAAACACTAGATATCAGTCCATATCTCTCAAAGTTTACATAATTAATTGTTATGTGCCAACTTGAATCTTTCATCTTTTTTCTGGTTAAGTGTAATGAGAGTGGATAATTGTGTTTACAAATGTTCTGACTTATTTGTATATTAAATGTAATATGATCTGTAACCATATATATGTTAAGTATTTTTATGTATTAATGTGACTTGTGAATGTAGTCAAGCAATAAAATCATGTATAAATAGTTTATTTAATAGTCTATTATAATGTTTTTTAATTAGATAGCAATGGTTGTATATGCAATAGTTAATATTGTGATCTGTAAATATATATAATGACATGTCTGTGTATACTATCGAATTCATTGTTCAATTACTGGATTAATTGTTATCTATTATATATTTTCTCTAAAGCTGTTTTCAAATTAGCAGTTGTTGTATCTCTACACCTGACGAAGACACCCTATGTGTCGAAACACATTGTTTTGCTCTAATCAAAATGTTTTTAAAGAAACCAAATGTAAGAAAATGTAAGAAGATGCACACCATCAGTGCTATGGAGCAGTTTTTTTTTTTTTGTGTGCAACCAGTCCCGTCTCCACAAATATCAACAATTAATGGAGGTGTGCATGGTTGTTTTATCATTGCTAAGAAGTATTTTATGACTTTGCAGAGACATTCTTTATTATAAAATTAGGTACAGTGCAATTTATGATAGCTTTCTGTCTTCTACCAAGTAAATAGAAGCCATTGTAGTGATCCCTTGTAGCAGGTGGAGATTGAACAGCTTGTACACTTTTCTGGAGGGGAAGTCTATCACAGACCATTTCATCTTCCAATGCCTTGAACACTTCTAAGTACTGCAGATTCACACTGTGTTCTGAATTTGCCTATTTTTCGCCCTGACCCCTAAGTAAATGGTGTATTGACAGTGGGACAAAATTGTACCCCACTAGTACCCTAATGGGCCTAACTAATATACTGTACTACAGAGGGTGCCCCTATGCTAAAATAAGGCAGTAGGCTGCCTAGCTTCTCCCATCCAGCTGTTGTCTCCATGTCTTAGATGTTTTCAAGCATCTACTGTTGAAAATTCAGTTGGGAGTTATGCAGCTTTATAAATTGATCTCAAATGGTCTTAACGGGAGAGTGAGCCACTTGGAAACTGAATCTACAGTGAGGGTTGCAAGAGAATGTAACAGCCTTAAGAAATACAGAGCTTGCTTACATACAGTAGGTTGCTAAGCACTATGAAATCAAAGTGTTTAAGGAGACAGGAGATTGGTACACAACAATCCACAACAGCTAAATGAAAAGGTGATGGTTGAGCGGGGTACGTTTCTCAGAAATACATAACCATAGGTGGAGGTTCCATGAGTGTTTTTTTAGCTTGAGACATTTGCTCGAGAAAAATGTCTCATGTAAAATGCTTTTTTGGGTTTCCATTCGCTCAGTTTATTTTAGTCGAGTAAACCGACGCCATGCAAATGAATGGGAAAGGTGGGGGTTGATATGTAAATTAGCTATGCGTAAAATACCTGTGCTGTTTTTGAAGATTACTAGTGACATTTTGTGAAAATGTGGTTTCCATGTGCAGAGAACTGGAACACGAGTCTAAGCTGCTGTAATAAAGTAAAATACCTTGTGCCTGGTTGGTTAATAATGTGTTTTACTGCTGTTGCCCAAATTGTTTTTTAAATGTCATTGGCTGGCGGGCATGTCGTTAGTATTGAATCCGGTTTCAACTAATTTATCTTATGACTCATTCATTCACCACTTGTTGGTACACATGCTTGTTGCGCTGTTTCGGGCGATCGAGCTGGCTCAACACATCCAAGTCACTAACTATACTTATTAATACCCGGGTTTCCTCTTTGCTCCAGCGATTTTGAGTGGAGGGCGGACACGCGTTGTCTTTGGACATAGCTGGGATCAAAAGCAAGGGAATTCAGTTACATGTGAAATGCGGGTTTCCATGCGAAACTGGGCGTGGATTTTCCCGTGGTTTTCATCTTTTACACAAGTAAATGAGCTTTACCCTATCCCTCTCTTTGGCCTTTTTTTCTGATGTTTTTTTCAGCCACAAACCTGATTTACATGAGTAATTCTCCCAAACGTGCACACGCATCGCCATTTCACTTGTGAATTGCCCCACATGGAAACCCCATGATAATGATTGATTGTTGTTTTTGGTTATTGTATTCAAAAACTAAATATTAAATCAAATAAAAATCATTGATTGTCTAGCATTAGCTTGTGATGCTGTGTGGGTTTTAGTTAAAATGATTATGTTCAATCTAGATGTTCTACTATTTAGCTTGCCTGTCTGGAGGGTACTGTGTACCAGTGAAACTCAATGGGATTTATTCTTTGGAATTGTATGTTGTTCATAATTCATTTTCAAACATAACTGCATTATGATGCATATGTCTCTCTGCAGTATGTCATAACACTAGTCTTGTTATTTCCATTGATACAGCAGCTCTGAGTTCTGAACGCATTTGTTTTGCTATTTGCAGAAGTGCAAGCTCAAATCCTTTTATTTAAGCAAACTAATCAGGTTTGACAAACCAAATCTCCCAGGATGCCTATGTTTTTTCACATCTCTGCCTGGGGACATGTTTATTTTTAGTTAATGGAATTGGAATTCTTGAATACAAATGCTTGTCAGTAATGTCCTTTGATGTGCTATTTATGTTTTGTACATTTAGCAAAACGTGATAAAAGACGTCACTTATAAAGGCAAGATTAGTTTTTTTGTTTTTTTTTAAATATCAGCAGATTTAGATTTGTAATTATACACTGCTGTCTTTGGCCCAACCCCCTTTCACCACCCACCATTAAGACTGTAGTTTACTCTAAGGGGTAGATGTAAGTATAGGTGCAGTGCAAATAACTGTGGATGCAAAATTCAAATTGCATTGCACCTTATGTAAGCTTAACAGCAATGCAAATTACTTGACATGCACAAATAATGATCCGCAATTATGATAATGAGGGTCTCAATGAGCGCATCGGTATATTTAGCGGCCACACTTGCAGCCCATAGGTGACGGAGTTAGGGGTACAGAGAGCAGTAAACGCTGTATGACATTTGTGGAGCATAAAAATACAAACCAAAAAAACATATGTCAGAGGAAGGACAGCAAAGTCCTCTTCTTACACGGAAAAGAAAAGTTTTCTGAGAAGGAGTTGAGAGTCATTACGGCTGAAGTCACACAGCATGAAACTGAGTTGTTTGGAAAAGCCTCAGCCAAAATCAGATATGTTAGTATCCTTAGGAAATGATATGTATTGTATATGTGTTCAGCCTGACATCCAGAAATGTGACTAACGCTCTGGAAAAGGTGGTTTGGGCTATCCCTCCAGACATTCCAACTGTGGTCTGAAAGGAACCAGAGGCTAAGAAGTGTAGAGAACACAGCACTTTCACATGTGCAGGGATAGTGGTCCCTAGATTGACATTGGGGTCTAGCTCAACCCTCAATTCAGCTATTATGTCTAGGATGACTTGCAGAGTGAGACGATAACACTTTAGCACCGCATCCTCCAGCATCCCAAACAAAGTGACCCTGGGATTGAATATGCAGGGTCTTCGTCGTCTTGCCCTTCTCCTCCAAACATGTTCCTGCCTCTCCTCAACAACAGTGTCGCCGCATCAGGAAGTGTACCACAGCAGCCATCCTGAAGCCAATGACAGGTCTCTGCAGGTGTGTGCTTTTATACAGCTCTTAATTACTTGCTTCTACAAGTAATTAAGAGCTGTATAAGAGGTGTAAATGTTTTGGAAATTGCAATGCAAAATCCTTACATCACATTATAATGTTTGCGCCCACTTAGAATCCAGATCCTGCCCAATTCCATGCTCTTTTCTTCATTTGAATGCATTTCAATATAATTTGAATGGATTAATGATGGCAAAGTGCAAATTTAATAGCGGGTGCAGAATGCCATGTGAACACCATTCTTGACATAAGCCGCATTTTTAGCAACAAATCAACTTGGCGCGTATCCTTACATCTACCCCTAAGCCTCTCTTTTTGTTAATAACAATCTCTCAACATTTACCTGATACTTGGTAGGACCACTGTAGGAATGTTCAGAAAATTCTAATTTGGAGCACTTCAAAACATGGGTCAACAAAATGGGCCACAAGGTTTACTTCATGTGCATAATTTTTTGGAAGGAACACTTTTTTAAAAAACAAAAACAAAGTACCAAGCAACTCAGGCTTCATTGGATCCAATCATAAATATTGAATTTCGAAAACAAATATTCTCCTTAATATCATATTAAGTGTGTTCATTTTCATTCACAAATTACAGTGCCACATTGTTGGTCGTAATTTCTAAAACCACCTCACTTCACAAATTCAGGATCCTTTTCAGAAGCAGACATTAATTGTAACGGGCTAAGAAAAAAACAGCAATGGAGACCAAAAATAAACAACATGATATTAAACAGGTACAAATTAAATATTCTGAAGATGTATTCAATAGTATCTGCAAGGGATTTCTTATATGGTTCAACATGCTGTGAAATGGCTAAGTAGATTATTGTTCAGCCAAGTCTATGTTTCTATTGTCTATAATAATTGACAGAAGTATTATGCATTCACTGTCCTTGCAGTTATATATATCTGATATCTGATCTGTTTATTAAATTGTAGGCAGGGACCCCAGTATTCTTTCCCTTTTGGATATGTCCCACTGTTTGCAGAATAGTAGCTGTGAAAAACCAGCAAAAAATGTACAGCTTTTCTGAAAGAAAAATTAAAAAAAAGCTATTTTCCTTTGATTGTGGTTTTGTGATTTACATTTAATTGAAAATTGGTACTTTAATTGAGGACTATGGTAATTGTGCCACTCACAAATAATACTATTGGATGGTATTTTCTAATGAGGAAAATGCACAGTACCACAGCATCATGTAACCACTGAAAAAATAACACATCATTACAGAAGAGTGTAAAGTTGATATTTGACAGCAGCTTAAGTCTTTACTCCCAAGTGAAAATGTACATCATTTTTGTGAAAGGAAAATGAATGTAACTCATTATAAACGTAACTACAGTTGTAGTTATTAAAGGTATACTGTACAAAAGGGGGAGTCTTCTGTATTTACTTACAGATACTTACACACTCACCTTTCATAAGCAATTGCCTCTTAAATAACAGACAATTTGGCTGCTGACTTTCCTTTGAAGAATGTACTGACAGTTTTTAAAAGAAAATCAATCGTTATTTAGGGAGTTTTTTTTAACTTCATGCAGCCATTTTTAACAAAAACAGTATTTTGTAAAAAGAACAAAGAGAGAGTAAAGCATTGCTTATATAGAGTACCTCAACATGCTGAATTGACAAGCAGATTTAGAGGTGTGAGGCCACAAATGTTCCTACAGATTAATTATATTTTAGTTTAAAATGGTGTAAAACTTAACATGATTTTGTGACGCTTAGCATGATTCTGTGATTACATCTTAACCCTATAAACATTGTTTTATAGAAACCCTTGGAATATTTATGTATTTTATTTATTTATTGTATGGATGCTGCAGTTCAAAAAAGATAACAGAAAATAAAATGTTGCTGCTAGGCCTGGAAGGATTCATTTTCTAAGTAATGTTACAAACAATCCCCAGGTATTATCTTCCTAGAAAAAAGTCTGAAATCTAGAAATCCGATTCACTCCATTAGTTGCTGAGAACAGATGCCAGGTAACTAATCAGCTTTGGGCTTCTGCGCTCATTCTTTTTAAGCTAATAACTCTGCAGGAGACCTCATACCTCATAGCTCCCAGTATCCAGTTTAAAATACCAGCTTCATGGTTAGCTTGGGTTTTAAGGTAGAAACTAACTTTGGTATTTTCTGTGTTATGGTGCTTTGAGCGGAGTAAGGTGCAGGAGCTGCTCCTCAGCTCTCGTTGCCTGCCATAGACATGTTTAACGCAGGGTAGATCTGCCAGTGTCTTTATAAAAGTAAGAGCCTATGCCAATGTGAGCGGATGCAAAGGATCCATTTTCTTTCTGTGCTGAATTCCTGGCAATACACTGCGGTGCACTAGATGGCTATGGCTCTGACTTTCATAAAGACACTTTGGTGTCACCAGTCATCTCTCACGACTGCAAAAATGATTTTTTTTAAAAAGTGTGTTATGGCAAAAGAAAAAAACGTTGCACATGTAATTTGAAGATACTTTTACAGTTAACCCTGTTTTTAATAAAGTGTTTATACGATCATTTCTGGTGAGCCAGGGGACTGTCATCAGTACAAACAAGACAGAGATGGTGTTTAAAGAAGACCTCTGATAATAAATACTGTACCTACTGTAGTTTGTCCAACTATTTGTGTCTTACGTGACACTGTCTTTTTAATACCATAACTCAATGCAAATATGGTACTGTCATCAGAAATAGAGGCCACCTGTTGAACACTAATTTGTTTTTGAGAGCTTAGATGCTGTTATGGGATCCCTATGGGATGATTGTTTATAATCTTTTCATTGACAATTGAAGGGGCTTCAGATTGGGAACATTTCTATCTAGCTACTCGGCATAACACTTCATAAAAAAAAAAAGTTATGATTTACAAACGAATCAAAAATAGAACTACAGGTTCTGTTTTGTGTGCATAGTCACTGTACTTATTTTCAATTGAAGTACAGTATTGTTATTTCTACGAGGATGTTTTAAAATGATTCTTAAATGTTTAATAAACCAAAAATGTTTAATAAAACACATTCTGTAAAAAGTGAGTAACCTAATTTTTAACTAATGGGGTGATGGGTTGTAAATATTTTAACATTCCTAACTTCTGGCCTTAAAGCTTGGTCTGGTCCTGAAAGTAGCATAAATAGTGAAGTAGCAGCATCACCAGCAGGAATGCTAAATGACCCTCCATGTGGTCCTCTGTGGAACCCTTTCTCTTTCAGGGCACCTAACATGGCCCTTCTGTTGACAAAGGATTGAAGCAGACCAAGCACGCTATAGCAGATGTTTACCTATCAGTTTTGCACAGCTCTATTTCAAGTGGGGAAAAAAAATGTTCTCCTTAATTTTACCTTTAAACCTAATCTGCATAATGTTTGAAAATAAGGCATGCATTTAATTTTTGATTTTGGAACTGTGGCACTGTACTGCTGTTCGCAAAAATGTCCAGAAACATTGGAAAAGCTTTGAAAAATTGATTGAATGTCCACACGAAAATAATGCTGGAGCTTTGTTTCTTTCTTTTTTTTTAAATAATAAAGAGCTCAGCTTTGAACATATGAAGTTTTGCTTCACAGAGTGATATGTACATCACCTGTCTACCCAACTTACCAGATTGAAATCACCTGGATTATTATGGACAGTCCAGGATATTTATATATTTATATATTTTTGAAGACTGCAGAAGATTAACATATTGATGATCATGTAGATGTTAAAGAATATCCTAAAGGCTGTGAACATTGCACTGCAAGGAAGGATACCATGATTAATTTATTAATTTTTTTGAAATGTGGTTGTTTATCGCATGCATACTCCTGAAGCTTCCCCTCTATATTGTTCAGTAATTGTCACCAATGCACATTCTTTTCCAGTGAAAAAGACCTTTATAGGTAAAGGCAATCTTTATGTTCACTTATTGGGATAATTGAGTGGGTAGGCGTAAAACTGCATTGACAGGAACAATATGTGACACGAACATTCATTTGAACAGAGGAAGAATAATGTATACTTTGTAGGAATATACAATTAGTATCATCATCCTGGATAGCACACTCTCTCACCCATACTCTAATTAACATGCTAGGGGTAATTTAATGAGTTTTCTAGGTGGTAGTACTGATCAGAGCCCAGTAAAATAAATACATTTATTGGCATTCTTATCATACTGTACATGTAAAGTAGCCTTACATCAAAGACCTCTCTTCAAACCACTAAACTAAATATACAGCTACTAATTTGTTCTAGTTATTGGATTATTGAATTTGTTTGTATTGCCTTTCCATTAAATTTGCTCCCAGTTTTTGGATAATTATTGCAGTAATTTGTGAAGAGACAGCTACATTGTAGCACCATACTGTTACTAAAGTATCTCAGCACGAATTAAAGAAAGTATGGGTTTTATCCTCCTTTCTGCAGGAATAATAATTGTGAAATTATTAAAACCACCTGAGTAGAGCTCAGTGGGATATATTGCAATAATGTGTGTGCGCAAATGCCATCTAATAAGATCTCTTACTTTAATCATCACAGTGTTAAAATAAATACAGTCACTACAGTGTAATCTTAGATAGCTCATGGGAACTAGTAATACTTATTTATCTCTTGTGGAACCAGCATGTAGGAAGACCTGCGGTAAGACATGTGTTCATTTGTGACCATGAAAGGTCATCACAATTGACATATTCAAACAGCAGAAGGAATAGCAGATCCATAATATTTTATTGATTTTATTTTGCTATTTTTTGCCTAATAAGGTAAAAAATAAAAAAAACATAATAATAATATATTTAAACTATCGTATTCCTTTGAATTAAGACATCGCCCACATTTCATCAAATAATAAATATGCATTTACAAACATACAACCTCAATTACGCACATGGAGACAGTTTGTGGCTGTCTGCTATCACACAGAGCATTACAGTTATGTGCTGCTTCTCATTTCCAGTCATGATTACTTACACCTGTTTTTCTCCCAATTTGTGTACCGTGGTATTGCTTGGCACTTCGAAAAATACGGGGGTCTGTTCAGCATTTCCGACCTGTCCAAGCTGGTACTGTTTGTTAGAAACGCTGAAATTCTAAAAGCTTCTCTTCAAATTCCTCAGGAAGTTAATGATGCTTCTTTGAAAATGGCTGCCTGTATGTCATGGATGATTTGAGATCGGGCAGTAATGTCTTTGTTCATCCTTTCTTGGCAGTCAGTCTTGTTGCTGTTTGTGTCCTCGGGTAGTCACGACTTTTGTTGGCAATTTTAATACATGCATCATTATACTGTACTCAAATTTAAGATGGAGGCTATTTTGGGGAGAAAAAAATGGTTTAAAAAGTGTGTCTTAAATTCGAAGGAATACGGTAATTTTACACTAAGTGTCTCAGTGCTTCACGCTCCTTGGCATGAGCAAGGTAATGCTTATCCCATTAGCTGTGAGGTGAGTTCAGATCCTAATTTAAGGGATAATATACCGCCTTGAAGCAGTGTACAAAGCCAATGACTACAGCAGCGAACAACTGTAGCCTTTTTTCTTTGTATTGTTCACAGCAGGAATTTGAAGTGGGTTACTGCAGTAAATGTTATCTGCAAATTATATTTCTGTATACCTGCCCTGGGCAAGTGATCTGCTATTTCAGGTCTGTCTTCCTCTAAAATTAAGTTGTCCAAGTTTGTCAAAATAGCCCCCTTTGGCTTGATAAACAACTTGGCTGATACATTCAACCAATCAGTTTCCCAAGACAGTGCACTGGCAGTTCACTCCAAGCTTACATTGCCAGAACTGTGCAACACTGTACTTTGCCAAATATAATATAACTGTATTAGCCAATACCCGAAATTTCAGCAGAAGCTCATTCAATTAAGACATACTATACATGTACCGGTCTTCTTTTAGTAGCAGTTGCCATAAGGAGTTGTGCAGGAATATTAAACATGTTGAATTTAAATCAAGGGAAGTAATGTTAAAACTTTACAATGCATTAGTAAGACCTCATCTAGAATATTGTATTCAGTTCTGGTCACCTCCTTACAAAAAGGATATTGCTGCACTATTAAGAGTGCAAAGAAGAGCGACCAGAATTATCCCGGGTTTAAAGGGCATGTCGTATGCAGACAGGCTAAAAGAATTGAATCTATTCAGTCTTGAACAAAGAAGACTACGCAGTGTTATGATTCAAGCATTCCAAATTCTAAAAGGCATTGACAGTGTCGACTGAGGGGCCTTTTTCGACCTGAAAAAAGAAACAAGGACCAGGGGTCACAAAAGGAGATTAGATAAAAGGGCATTCCGAACAGAAAATAGGAGGCACTTTTTTACACAGAGAATTGTGAGAGTCTGGAACCAACTCCCCAGTGATGTTGTTGAAGCTGACACCCTGGGATCCTTCTAGAAGCTGCTTGATGAGATTCTGGGATCAATAAGCTACTAACAACCAAATGAGCAAGATGGGTCGAATGGCCTCCTCTCGTTTGTAAACTTTCTTATGTTCTTATCTATCCAAGGGTAGTATACAGCAGCCTCAGTTATTAGGATCCATTACACAAGGAGAAATTCAGCTAATGCGATTGAAACGTGGTCCCTTTCGTTGTGAAATGTCAGTTCTCTGTTAATTTCACAGTCATTGATCACACTGCTGATGTGTAATGTCAAAACACATCCAATAAATAGATGCATTAAATTTCAGTTATGGGACTTTAACATGTTTTGTTTGTAATTCATTTATAAACACGCTAATATCCTGTTAACTTATTTATTAAGTCAGTTTACATTTATAACACAAAATCAGTAGTCAAAACTGTGACACACAAATGTAGCTACCGGTACATGTTCATGCCATATTCGACTTACTGGACTATATTTTCCACTATGTGCAACTTGCAGGCAGATTTCCTCTCCATATGTCAGACAATCGAGCTCACTGTACATTAACAAAGCATTCGCTATGGGAAATGTACATTTAAATGTAGATTTGGTATTTGCAGTCTTCTGGTGACACACAAACAAAGGAACATAAAAACTGTTGTTGCCGGTGCTTCAAATTCTTTTTTTATTTATTTATTTATTTTTTTTTACTGTTCCCTTGATGATAATTGCATTCATTATCAGTGGTTCTTCTTGCAATTACTCTCTTCTAACAGAGTTCAGGACATACTCTTCAGGACATACTCTTTCTGCCGTAGACGTATGTAATGTACCAACTAGCTAGGCAATACCTAGGCATATTTTTGCAAACATCATCATGGGAGCAGTAAAAATGTCACATCAGTAAAAACCAGCTGAATCTACATGTAGTCCACTGCAAAACATAAAGAAGAAACTATATTAGTATATGACTGTGACAGAAATACAATGATTCTCCCTCTCCCTTCTGACCTGTGAGGGCGCTAAGCAGCGAGAACAGTGTACCTTGGACGGGCTGGCCTGACAGTTCTTTCCCAGGGTTCAAAGGAAGTTGGCTAGCTAGAAAGGGGGCGGAACTCCGGTGCATTAACTCATCGACCCGGAAGGGAAACGATGTGGCAGTCACGGATTGGAGGGGCGGCTGCACTCATTTACCAAGGGGTCATGTGTTACGGCATAAAAGGGGACGGAGAGACGCAATCTGTTCCTTCGCTTTGGTTTGTGATTTGAACCTGAGAGGACCCGTGAGAGACCCAGTGATAAAACATATTGTGAGTGTTTTGTTTGTTTGTCTATAATTGTCTTGTTTGTTATTATTAGATGGCTAACACTTTCCGGAGCTGTCGCCAAGGGCCAGCACAAAACCCGGAACAGCACTTCACTTTTGTCACGCATAAACTTGTATCACCCACCACGAGCACTACAGCACGCACCCAGGACTGGTGACCGTGTTAGTACATTGTGGGAAAGATAAGTGTGTTTATTATTTGGGACTGCGACCTGTTTATTTATTCCTGTGCATTACACATTGTTGTGTATTGCCTGGAGTTATTGTTTGGTCACCAGACCAGGATTACAACTTAAAAAAACTCTTTCCAACTGGATTACAACTCTCTGTCTATTAATTACGGACTGCATCACTCCTGTACCTGTACACAATCAACCCTTTTGCCACAATGACATACAGACAAATAATTTGCAGTGATGTTGGAGCTTTATCCCAGTTTTAGTGGCAACTTAATTAATGTGGTCTTTGTTTGGAGTAAATCCTTTCTCATGAAGAGTAAGTGGCTGTCATGTTTATTCGATTTTAAATACTGTGTGTTCAGGAGCTTTGATGTGACTTCAGGAGCAGCTATTGATGTACCTGGTCCTCTTTTACCATACACACGTGTTTGCTTGCAAAGTTTATTTTTCAGGGGCTCACAACTTACTAGAATAAATTATTCACCCTCTAGGGTATGTATTTGACTCGGGTTCTTCACTGGAACACCACAAAATCTTTTATTTTAATTGTACAACAGGTTTCACCACTTTCAGTTTAAAGAATGTTTCCAAACAGCTGAGTTGACAACATATGACTGAGTGGGGTAAAGATACTAGTGTCCAAAGGCAAAATGAAAGTGTTATGTATGATTACTTGTAAATGTCAATATGTAATATCTGTTCACTAAATGGTCTGGTTAATAATCAGGTTTATAAAATCCATACTGTATTTATTTTCATGTAAAGTTGTAGTATGTCATTTTAATCATGAATCAAACAACTAGAACTTCAGTTTTTTTGTAATCAGAACTCTCACATAAGATCTTACCTGGCAAAAGTATGTTTAGTTGAAAAAGGAGATAAAAGAAAGGAAAAGCCTTGGAAGAACTGATGATCAGGGAAAATCACACACTTAATGGTATGCTAGATGCAGGATTATACCCACAGGAGTGCCATAATCAAGATCATTTTCAGTTGCATGCAGTACCTGCCTTCCTTTGATCTGCAAAGCTTAATTATCATGGATCTGGCGGTCGGTGTTGTTCTTCAAGTTTTACTGAACTCTTTTTAAGGTGGTAGCACTGGTAGCACACGATACACATCAATGTGCATGCAATGATATTTGCTTTTTGTCCAATTACCCGGCCCATGTCTCCTGTCTCTTGAGAGTCACAGTGTTCAGTGTTGTTTCTCGAAGGCACAGATTGTTCAAGGAGTAAAAACTTCTATCTGCTTTCCTAGTGCAAAGTACCATGCCCAATCTGAGCCTTATTATATACAGCAGCTGTTTCAGACATATTCAGTCAGTAAAAAAATGTACAACCCAAAACCAAGATAGGGTTAATGGGTATAAGTACTCATATACTATATAATGTTCTTTTTGATAGGTTAGTATACATGGAGTATTATACAAGGGATGTAATGTAACTCAGCACATGATATACAGGGTGCACACTATTTAAAAATGTTTTTACTGTATCCCCATTTTGTCCCGCCAATTAGGTAAAGTGGGTAAAGGTCTGATGTGTTTATTTGTTTAGGCTCAGACAAAAAGCATCTTCTTGTCTGCCTCAATGGCAGATCCTTTAAGACAAGACTCCAGAACTGCAAGAGCCTGATTTCATTTTAGAATCCTTTCCACTTTCACACGTATGTCCCTGTCTATCCTTTTCACTTCCGAAGGTATACAGCAAGCAGCATTGTTACTTCAATAAAATATGAAGCTGCCCAGATAGAAAAGAAGGATCTTTTATCCTTGCCTAAGGCTCCTCCTTGATCACTTGTAAAATGCTTTTTTTTTCTCTTTTCACATTATTGAACCTTTAGGGGCTATACCTACTACTGTTACATGATATGAAAGGATTGAAATAGATGCTTGTGATCCTCAGAGGTATTTTTGATTCCATTTCCAAAGGTCCTACTGCCATCCAAGGTCATAAAACCCAAACGGATTGCTTGTGTCTCAAGGGAAGAGTTGTTATTAGCAGAGGGAAATCCTTCATTGCTTTTTTTTCCTGGTTCCAGTAATGATAATAAACGTAGATTAACTGTTACTGTTCTTATACATTTTATGTATGGTCAGGTAAACTGTGACTCCGCTTACTTGGAGCTTTACCTTGATCCAATGGCCATTGTTCTTACTCCATCGTTGTTTTTATTCTGCTGTGGTTTAAAGCATGTATAGTGCCTTTTGTGTCTGTGTTCATGTTGTCTTACAGATTTATTTTGTCATGCAAATCAGCAATCAAGTCTCTTCATGGTTTCATGTCCCTTGACACCATTTTATGTTTCATAGTTGGCTAAATTGTATGGAGTATGCTTGTCTCCACATAAAAATTAATAATTCTGCATAAATTATTAATTTGTTGGATCCCAGCATAATTGGTATGCACTTTATTGTTATTGGTTGTTTCAGAGTTCCTTTCAATCCTTGGTTGAATTTCCATGATTTTGTTTCAACTGTATTTTACTAAGGAAGAATAATGCTGCTTACAGCTTAAATTAGGATTTTGATGGATCCCAGAAAGGTGGTATAGAATAGTATAGTATAATGTAGTCTAGTATGTAGTATATCTGACAACTTGTATCTTTTTACAGCAATTTTGTAAATTATTTGTTAACTACCAGAAAGTTGTGTCAAACATCCTCAGGTATAGTGTCACATAAGCACTGAACCCACCTTTTAATAGCATTGACATTGTTATTGGTGTGTGTTTTTATGTGAACAACAAGAACTCAAAGTATTTAACCAAATAAAAAGTTACATTTACATAAAAAGACACAATTATGAATTTGGATTTACTTTAATGTTTCTATGAATATAGCTCATAGATCTGCTGTCATCTTGGTATTTCCATTCTTCTGTTTAACTGCTTAAGACCACCAAAATGCATTTCCAACTGAAACTTTCTACTTCATCATGGTTAGACCAGCTAATTATCACTCAGTCCAACAATATCAGAAAACATCAGAGAATAAACTATAGAGTATCTGGTAACAAAACAAAATGGCATCTTGGAATTGGAAAAGAGTTTGTTTTACGATGCGTTCTAAATAAAAATAGTTTACATCCAGTTCTATTCACTCTACATTTTGAGCTTCTACACAGTATTAAGGGTGTAGTTTTAATTATACTGTACCTAGCCATGGAGAGAATAGGCACACTGGGACACATTCCTTAATCCAGAGTATTCTGGCGATAGCAGATTATGATGTGCATTTCATATGGGCAGAAACTAAAGATTCAGGTAAGAAAAATATAAATGAGACCAGTATTTCCCTTTGGCTGACTCAACTAAAAATGAGCACTCTGTCCTGTGCAATATTTTTAGTGTTTGAGTTACAGTTTAGAGCCACAAAGCAGAAGAGGCATCTGTTCACTTTACTGAAGCACACTCATTACTGATCTCTTCAAACTGCCCAAATAATCTTTAAGGCTTTTATCTATAGTATCTATAGTATACATAATAGGGAGACTCCAGAAAATGTGAGGTACCGTATGTGTGGGAAAACATTAGATTTTGAGATCACCAAAATGAAATTTAACTTGGATAATAAGCCAAATTCAAAGACATGCAAGGTGTAATCTAGTGCATATGCTTGTGTATTAAATCACTGTACTTTTTAGCATGCCCCCAATATCTATCCTATCCAATTAGAAATAGATCTAAGTATTTTATATAGAAAGTGATAACATATAACTGCCCTTACAGAACAGAATAATGTCTAAGAACAAAAAGTACATTGGAGTCATTGATTTGTAACAAACAAGATAAGGATTTTCAGACAAGATAAAAATAGCTGTAAGCTTCATTATAATTAATTTGCTCTATACATGAATTTGATATCCCACATAAAAATGAAACTGAGAACACAGCATAGTGTAACTGATTTGAAATTAACTTACCTATTTTTTTTAGTTAAATTACGATTAGAAATAAAGTGGCATTTCAAAAACATTTTCAAAGGGCTTGCAACACTTTCATGTTCTCACGCGCATGAACTTGTGATAACCCACAATTTGTTACGTCAGTGTGGTAGCCAGCCTGTTTTAAATCTAATGAGTATGCAGTCAAGTGATCGTGACTTAGATCCAAGCTCCCACGGGAGCACAGGAAGTCAAGCATCATCTCAGTTATGTTCAATAAGGAAATGACTGCTGAAAATACAATTCAATGAAAAGACACACATGACCGATCATGAAATCAGTGATGGAAAAACAGACGATAAATTTGCCACAGCGCTCAAGTTTTCTGCAGGGCTGAAGAAGGGCACCGCAGTGTTTTGGTGGGAGGGCAGTGTGTGGTTACTTTTGATATGAATTATTTAAATACAATTTTCCGATATACTTAAGGAACACTATAAATGTCAATTATTTATCCTATGTAGCATGGGGCAGCAGTGTGGAATAGTGGTCAGGGCTCTGGACTCCTGACCGGAGGGTCGTGGGTTCAGTCCCAGGTGGGGGACACTGCTGCTGCACCCTTGAGCAAGGTACTTTACCTAGATTGCTCCAGTAAAAACCCAACTGTATAAATGGGTAATTGTATGTAAAAATAATGTGATATCTTGTAACAATTGTAAGTCGCCCTGGGTAAGGGTGTCTGCTAACAAATTAATAATAATAATAATAATAATAATAATAATAATAATAATAATAATAATAATAATGTAGTCAAATGAGATCTACATGTAGAAATGTTTTATTATAGACCAACATCCTGTAACTATAGGTGGGCATTGCATGAAGGGACCGGTGCCAGAAAAAGGCAGGATTGAAGTCCTTCTATTTTAACCTAGACATGCTAAACTCTTTACTATAGATCAAGAAAAGTATACATTTAGTTCAATGATCTGTTATAAGCAGTTATAACTAATCTGTAACTGGTTTTAAAATATGTTACAAACATTGCAGTCCATGAAGAGATTGGATTTAAGGTCTTTCTTTTTCATTCTAAATGATTACATGGAGAGATTGCAAACAGCACTGATTCCTGACTTTACATGTTGATTTAAATATCTCATCTCTTACCTTCATAAACCACAAATATGGAGACTGCCTGCGATTTGATTCTGATCTGTAACCCCATGCACCCACTTCTTCACTGTGATTACTTCAACTGTCAATCACATGGCCTCCTTGCACTAGATCTGTCGGCAATGTATTGGTTTTTTTATCATAGTGACATCTTAATCTTTCCAAATTACTGTGTTTCAAATCATGTAGTTTATTACATCACAGAGCTTCAAAACTTGATATACAGTATTAGCACCGAATAAAAGTTTTGTGCATTGAATTGATCATTCTTGCCTAGACTACTGGGTCTGTTTTTTCCAACCCTGTTTATGCTGTAAATTTAAATGTATTCTCAAAGTTTGAATCTGTTTAATTAATAATAATAATAATAATAATAATAATAATAATAATAATAATAATAATAATAATAATAAACGGTTTTGTATTCTCATGATTTGCAGTAATTTGTCCAAATGAAGTAAAGTTTTCAATTCTATATATCATTGTCAAGATGACAATAATATACAGTAGGGAATAACATTATGAACCCACCTACAGAAGTCTAATAAGTAGCCAGTTGCTAAAAGGACACATAGCAGCACAGGAGCAAAAGTACAGGATCAGAGAGAGACATAGGAAAGCAACAACCAACCCAGCGAGCAAACCAAAGAGTTATCAGTCTGATTCATGCTTGGTGCATCCTGCACTACTGTATTGACTTATAATCTGAACGTTATAACAGCCAGCACTGGAGAATTTGTTTAGTGACCTTGACATCCTATCCAATATAGCTAGTTGAAAACCATCTTAATATCTTGTTAATGTTTGCTGTAGTACAGTATACTGGCTGCATAACTGCTATACAAAATAGAAGCCTGTTAATTTAGGGTCTGTTTGGGAAAGAGTCAAAATAAAAAAGTGTATTCACTAACATTGTTTTGTATGATAAACCTTTTTTTTCCTTCTTTTTTACAGGCTGGCCAGGAGCAACCATACCTGTTCTTGTTTTTTTGTATTGCTTTGCACAAATTGGAATGGAATGGGAAAGAACACATCCGTAAAGTAATTGTAAACTACAATGCAACTGCTGTTGAGTGAATGGGAAGTCTAAATAAAACACTCCACAGATTTTGTAAAACATTTGAATAATTGTATTTTTATCTTTTTCTGTACACTAATATGACTATGCTAGTAAAGAGTCTAATTTCTTCTGAAATGTACAAATATAATTGACTTATCCCTGGGACTGGCATTACCTTTTAACTATGGTGCAGCTGTCCTTATAACTGGTTTTAAGTATGGTAACAACTAAGAAATTTGGCCATTTAGGAGTTTTGTTACATAATTACACATTATCTCTATTGCATTATTTAGTATTTCCTTCTTTTACACTCGTATAAAAACAGCAGTGCTGTAATTAAAATACAATGAGAGACTGTTTCACATCTATTAAGCCATGTATTTTCATCTATCAAAGATTTTATGTTATAGTTACTGTTTTTATATCTAGATTGTGGGCAGGAGGTGAGGAGCTTTTCAAAAGGAAATAAGTAAGTGCTCTTTTGGAGAAGACGATGAAACAGGACTTGGGGAAAGGATACAGAAAAGCGCATGATGTGTACAGAATCTTTTTGTGTACAAGCTTTTTGTTAAGCTGTTTTGTGCATTAATATTACAATTGTTGTATCAATAGAGGTTTAAAAAATATTGTTATAGCTGTGTTTAAATTGAGATTTCCAAAAGAGACCAAATATACAGTCTGCACAATGGGGAAATCGTTATCCTGATAGAACTTAAAGTTGTGTCATGCAGTGATCTGTTATTTGGTGAACTTTGTTAGTAGTAGAAGAACACGTTTGTATATTGTGGCGGTGTCATGCGATGTTCATAAAACATTGTAACCAAATAAAAAAAAGACATATAAAACATAATGGAACAACCATACAAATGTGATTTAATAAAATTGTCTGCAAAAAAGAAATACTATACATTGGTCTATGCTGTAACTCATGATGAAATTACTGTACTATAAATAGAGTTGGTATGCGCTGCACAGAGTTTGTTTACAATTGATTAGTTACAAATTGCTGTGTAAGATGTGCTTGGCCGCATCCAATCATAAACATTGAATCACTGAGGGATCCAAAATCTTTTCAGCATGGTTAAAAAGGTATACTATATATCTTCAGCTTGTTCAGAATATCTCATTCATTACGCCCTTTATATCCTGTTATGTGTGCTATCTGTCATTTCTGTGGTTGTTTCTGCTTGGATTATTATTTATCATGCTTTCTAATTATTCCAACAAAAAAACAATAGCAATAACCTGAGTCTGCTTCTGCAAAAAGGTAGGTGATTGCAATTTCTGCCTCCTCGGTGAGCACTATGATATTGTATAGACAGTTTCCATTTACTCTCTTACAGATGCAGAGGGTGCACACCACCAGTGGTAAACAATATCTTGTTTCAAGAGGCTTAGTTGGCAGTCCTAGTAAATAATCATATAAAAGAAACAGCAGCAGATAAATATACAGCCCAAGAGTATCCCTTTTTAATGATTATTTTCTCCCTTTACATTTTTCTCTCGATACTGTATTTGGCTCTATCTGCTATAGAGTTTGCTATAGAAGGCAAATACTTGTTTTACCTCTTTCTGTTCAACAACAGGAAATGTTAAAACTATTTAGAACTGCTGTCTGAAAGTTGTAACTGAATATTTGATTTCCCAATTAAAAACAACAACAAAAAAAACTTGTCTCGCATCATTGGATTTAAAGAAAGCTAATTGTCAGATGAGTTTCAGAGATGTTCTAAGTTCAAAGCCAGTAGCCTCACCAGATTGAGAAGAGAAATACAGATGTTAAATGGAACTCATGTTTGGTGCTTCCAGTTAATATAGTTTTGTGTGTTAATTGATAACTGTCAGTGTGCCTACACTTAAGAAAAGGATCCAGTTGTTCTAGAATTGAAAGCTGATATCTAGTTTACACAGTAACACTATCAGACTTGCTGTGTTGCTGTTTTTATGTGCATATTCACTTTGTTTGTAAACACTGGCTAATGGCAACTACAGGTAGCCCATTATATATGTTTATAGTTTTAATTTGGCAACATAACAAGCCCAGCCTGTTATTGGAGATGTGTTTTGTTTTATTTATGTAGTATAGTATCATCTTGTTTAATTTCCTTTGTTGTATTTAATAACACTTTTAGTAGAATAGGCTTTTTTTAGACTGTAATTGGTAATAGGAGTCTGTGTGGTCCAATAGTTAAAGAAAAGGGCTTGTAGCCAGGAGGTCCCCGGTTCAAATCCCACCTCAGCCACTGACTCATTGTGTGACCCTGAGCAAGTCACTTAACCTCCTTGTGCTCCGTCTTTCGGGTGAGATGTAATTGTAAGTGACTCTGCAGCTGATGCATAGTTCACACACCCTAATCTCTGTAAGTCGCCTTGGATAAAGGTGTCTGCTAAATAAATGAATAATGGTACTTAAAAGCTAACTGATATTATGACCAGGCCACGTGAACCCCAGCTGTTTATGGTTCAAAGAAAAGCTTTTGAAGAGGTTTGGTTCATGTTTTGTTTTCAAATGAATGTGTGGTAAGTCTTCGGGGGAAAACGGTAAACATCAGAACACGATTACTGTTAACAGTGTGTTGGGTCACAGCCAGGACAGAGGAAATTCAATGTGAAAAGGCCAGAAGGTGTTTAAATGGTTCTGAAGCACATGTGCTTCAGGAAGTTATGCAGGAAAATCTGTTTTCCACAATGGTCAACAGAATCATCACTTTTGAGGTATTATTATTATTATTATTATTATTTATTTATTAGCAGACACCCTTATCCAGGGCGACTCGCAATTGTTACAAGATATCACATTATTTTTACATCCAATTACCCATTTATGCAGTTGGGTTTTTACTGGAGCAATCTAGGTAAAGTACCTTGCTCAAGGGTACAGCAGCAGTGTCCCCCACCTGGGGTTGAACCCATGACCCTTCTGTCAAGAGTCCAGAGCCCTAACCACTACTCCACACTGCTGTATTTCCTTACAAAATTATTAGTAATTTTAATTTTACTATATAATAAAAAGTCTTTCAGGTCTGCTGTCTGGCACCGTGGTTAAGGAAATTGCCACTGGGTGTATGGTATTTGGATGAATGACTTTGCACATCTTTCTTGACATTTTCTATGAGGAAAGAATGAAAGGTAATATGACACACGAAAAACAACATTTCTCCATCCAGGGGAGCAACCACCAAGAAAAGGTATTAAAATCAAAATTCATCTAGGATACATGGAAGCTGCTAGAGACTGGAAAATACTGGCAGATGTTGGACAACGGCTTATTTTCCCACCTGAGATTTGCCACCACTAACCTTCTACCTGAAATTGTCTTGTGGTGTGGATTAGCACAACTTGGTCACCTTGTAGAGTTAACAGTGTCATGGGAGGATACTGTGGATGAGGCGTATGAAAGGAAGAAATTTTCGGTACGCTCAACTGGCTGCTGAAGTGGAACAGCGAGGATGGAGAGTCCAGGTTTACCCTGTGGAGGTGGGTTGTCAAGGATTTGTGGCACACTCCATAACCCGGTTTCTCGGATTCAGTGGTCAAGAGTTGCGATGCACAGTGAAGAACTTTTCTGAAGCAACAGAGAGGAGCAGCAACTGGCTCTGGTTGAGACAAAAAGATTCTGGTTGGGGACCTCAAGCACAGTAGAAAGAAAGCAACGTCGATGGAAAGGAAGGTAAGTAAGCTGTGCTTAGCTGAGTGGGGGACGGAGGGGGGTGATGCTGGGATGCCAGTATTACTGTCGAGCCCTCTTAAGGTGGGCTAGTCGACGAAACACCAAGGATGGAAGGTGCACACTTGAAGACCCCCGAGAAGTACCCTACTCAGCTCAGTCCAGACAGTTGTCATGCTGATGGGCTGGGGAGACCGCACTGTGGTTGATCCCTGGAGCCAGCATCGCAGCCATTGTGTGTGCTGATGCGCCAGGGAGGCAAAATAGGCTGATCCCTGGAGCCAGCGTTACACTTCAGCCACCAACACCAGGCAGAAGGATATCTACATCATCAGATGGAAGGAAACACAGGTGGATTACATTGGTAAAATATACAGTAAAATAAGCTATGTCTTAGTTGGTGCTTATCTTGGTGAGAGCTGAGTCCAATATCAGCATGAAGTTTTAACATCTACTGTCATGTAATGGAAATCTAGAATGATAATAATAAAGAAGCAGCCCTTGATGTGTTGGAGTAGTGGTTAGGGCTCTGGACTCATGACTGGTGGGGCGTGGGTTCAATCCCAGGTGGGGGACACTGCTGCTGTACCCTTGAGCAAGGTACTTTACCTAGATTGCTCCAGTAAAAACCCAACTGTATAAATGGGTAATTGTATGTAAAAAAATATGTATGAAAAAAAAAATAATGTGAAATAATGTATAATGTGTATAATGTGATATCTTGTAACAATTGTAAGTCGCCCTGGATAAGGGCGTCTGCTAAGAAATAAATAATAATAATTTGTATTCCGTGTGGAGTATTTTGTATGTTCAACTTCAGCAACAATAACTGGTGTGTGAGCACTTTATCATACAAAGACCTCTTAAGTAGCTTTTCAGGGGTCTTACATGTTCAGCCTGCAGAGCCAGGATATTTGGTGAAGGCTAGGAAAACAAACAAGCCTGCTGTTTTGATATAAAAAGGGAAGTGTTTGCAGTACCTTTTTATCTTTGGGCAAAGCGTTCAAAGTAAAATGACTAAAAATGGATCCTCACCGAGAGACACGTCTTGGTACTGATAATCAATAAGGCTTAGTGTCTGGTAGTGAAAGGGGTTAGTGGTTCAAAAATCTGAGCTACAGTTTAGAATGATGGAATAGAATTCATTGTAAGGCAGAGTATTAAAATGTTACTCATTTTTTTTAATTGATATTTCATTTTTCTCCTATGGTGCATCCCAAACGCAACGTGCAGAAACTTATGGTAGCTGTTAGTGAGAAAACATGATAAAATACAATTTATTTGCTATTGCTATAAATATGTTTATGGCATTACCATAAAATTACTTGGTAGGAATAGTTCATTGTAGCACAACATTTCGATTTAATCCAGGCCAATGTCTGAAATACTGTCAAGTGTTAGTGACCAAACACATATTTTACTGTCATTGTGCAAGGTCGTTTAACATACCTTTACTCCACTTAAATTAGCACAGCATTTGTCTCACTGTAAAGCTGGTTTCAAGACCTAAAGCTCAGCTCACATATCCATAACACTAAAAGTATAAGAGATTTACAGCACTAATGAGATTAGTAAACAGGTCAAAGAAAATCATGTTTAATTACTAATGCTCAAAGCAGACTAAGTTGTTAGAGCTGCACCAAGGTTTATTTTATCCATAGCATTATCCACTTAAACAGCTTTTCATAAGAAGAATACGTTTCTTTAAAATAGAAACCTTTGTAGTGAGAGGTCAAGCAAGCTAATCCTATTTTAGCATTTACTGGAGAAGTTTCAGTCCATTTGAAAATGCAGATTTAGCACATGTGTTTGCAGTGTCCTCTAAGCTGGCAGAGTGATGTGGAGACTGAAGTATTGTCCTAATCCTTGCTAACATCCCATTTAGTTAAGGGACACTGCTTTGCGGCACATATATGAACCATATTTCTATTATTATTATTTGTTTATTTAGCAGACGCCTTTATCCAAGGCGACTTACAGAGACTAGGGTGTGTGAACTATGCATCAGCTGCAGAGTCACTTACAATTATGTCTCACCCGAAAGACGGAGCACAAGGAGGTTAAGTGACTTGCTCAGGGTCACACAATGAGTCAGTAGCTGAGGTGGGATTTGAACCGGGGACCTCCTGGTTACAAGCCCTTTTCTTTAACCACTGGACCACACAGCCTAATTTCTAGATGGTAACAATGTGGTGTACTCTGTGACAAGTAGAGTTTGTGATATTTAATTGAACGGTATCTTGACAATATGCATCCTACTCTGGAGGTTGCTTTCAGTTTCATTGTCTTTAGTCTGCCTTTCAGAATGTGCTGTGCTGTTATGATGACAGATTTGGTATTGTGGAAAGAACACTCAAGTTTGAAAAGATGATGCATCCTGCAAATTACATTGATCATTCTAGCATTTATTTTTTCCACGATTCCAACAATTTGTTGCTACTCAACTTGGCAGGTGAATGAAGAAGGGGTTTAGATAGAACATTCTCTTTGGAATTAATTAAATGAGGCAAATGTATTATAAGAAAAGCATACATACAGATGCACACAAAATATATCTACAGTGTGAGCCTCCTTACATTGTCCAGCAAGCATGCCTCAAACATGCCGTGGAGGGACTGGCCTCTCAGTTCAGTCACCATGGCCATCAAATCCTTGGCCTCCATTTGTAACTTCCAATTTTATCCAATACAGTGTATAACACTGTAGTCGTAAGCCATACCTAAGAGAGCAAGTTATTGTCCACATTACAATGAGAATACAAGTGTTAGTGTAATGGCATTATGGGGCAAATGAGAGCCATGACCCTATCGCCTTATAATCTGTCCTGCAGTGTAAAGGGCCACCTTATAATGAGGGAGCGCTGCAGTGTGGTGAACGACTGAGGGGAAAGAGAGTAGAATTACAGCAAGAAAATGCTACAGAAGGTTGCATGTATAAAATATTTTATTATAAATAATATTTGACATCTTTACAAATACTCTCATTTGTGCTTAGTTAAAATTTGGATACAGCAAATATATTAATACAATAACATGTGCATAAATCACACTGTGTTTATATATATATATATATATATATATATATATATATATATATATATATATATATATATATATAAACTGTACATAACATTCCAAAACAGTACATACAGTACATCGCTACCTGGCAGCTTTGACTGACCACAAAAATAGTTTCTAATCATTTTTCATCATTCTTCATGCTCACGCAAATGTATTGAAGAAGTGCAACCGAAATCAAGTAAAACTGTATTTGGTGGAGAGGGAGCAGTGCTCATTACAGGGAGAGTCTGCTTCACAAAGCAAACGGTGCCAAAGGGATGTATAGTATCATACAGCTCATGCATGGTGACTAAATGCTGGTTACATGAGATTTTTTAATAGAACTGCAAAAACCTTTCTTACTGCAAGGCTCCGATAGAATAGCTATACTGAACGATAACAAACTACTTTCCTTTAACAGCAAGATACAGTATTCTTGTTCTTCTATTCAACAGATTGTAACCTATTAAAACAAATAAATAAATACTGGCCTAATAACTATTAACCATTCTCCAAATTGATTATACCAAATGTTTTATCATAATGTAAACATTATTGACAGTTTTTAAATTAACACAATTTTTCTTAACACTATTCTGATTTTTAAAATCAAGAACATTTTGAGAGTAAAATACACTGTAAAACACTCCTGCGTACGGTACTGGATTTCTTAGAAATTCTAAGCAATTCCATTAGAAAAAAATCATGACGTACTAACTTTTTAACTACCTGTTCCTGGTGCAAAGGTACTAAACAGTTTTAACATCTAATAATCTTGCCTCTTTATTTACAACTTCTGGCACAAGGAGTAAAATCAACTTCTGACAACCTATGAAAAAAATAAGTAAAAAGAGGTTTACTTAAACTTGATTATCATCAATCTAAAGGATCAAGTCATGATTTGAGCTCTGTGGTGCATGTAATTAGATTAACCACCACTATAAGCTTTCAGTGGAACCAGTATTACATTTAGTAACAATTAGAACCACCCTTTTCACAAGAACCAATCAGGGGAGTTTAGAATGATGAGCCAAAGAAAAAAGTTTAAACCACAGACTTACTGTATATTATAATCACTGGACCTTGCCTTACCTAGAACAGTAAAATAAGAATGATGAAATTTTTTAAAATTTTTTTAAAGATTTATAGTTGTTACTGGCCCACATTTGCCTATTTTAGTGGCTCTCTAATTTGGCCCGGTAATTTAGATAATACCCAAACAAAATGTCATTGCTATATTATGCAGATATAAAACAGCATTTTACCCCCAAATGGGATTTTTATTCAAAGCAGTTCATACTTACACTAAGGGGATTAGTTATTACCATAAAACTTCAAATAATTGCCGGGTCTCAAATAATCGCCTGTCTCCAATAAGCGCCGGGTCTGCTGGCAAATATTATACATAAAGGCCGGGTCTCTATTAAGCGCCGGGTCTCTGCCATTGCCATGGATACAAACCTCTTGGTGTATTTTAACGTGTTTTGTTGTATTAACAAAGTTTGAGATTAAATAATACTTTCGCTTTCGGGTGTACAATACAATGTAATTTTGTTATAAAACAAAACTGTTACTTAGTTCCCACCGACACACAACCTTTTAACAAAGCTGCTGGAATGTTTAAATTGAGTTACGATGTT
Organism: Acipenser oxyrinchus oxyrinchus; assembly: GCA_030684275.1. Lineage (NCBI taxonomy): Eukaryota > Metazoa > Chordata > Actinopteri > Acipenseriformes > Acipenseridae > Acipenser > Acipenser oxyrinchus. The sequence goes on from CM060252.1 coordinate 27,542,484, forward strand.
GCTACAAGGCTGTGTGTTAGCGGCTGATCAATGACCGCATGAAGCATGTGAAGCTAGAGATCTAATATAAACACCGGTCTCAAATAATCACCAGTCTCCAATACGCGCCGGGTCTGCTGGCAAATATTGTAAATAAACGCTGGAGGCGTTTAATTGAAGTTTTACGGTAGTTAAATTAGTGAGATCAAATATTATATTCATGAACAAAACTGCCACGATTCCACCGTGTACCAGGCAACAGCATTCCATCTCCTGCAGTGACTTTCAAAGAGACAGCTTTAGCCCTTTTAAGTGCAGTAAACACAACGTCAAGACAAAAATCAACAGGGCATACTCAACAAAGACCAAGTCTCTTTCATGTCCTGTAAGGGGACTGAAATAAACTAATGTTTGAAGTCAAGCTTTAGAAGGTTAAAACTCACTTCATATGACCTAAAATAAGTGTACTGTGCCAAAAAGAAAATACATTTTAATTAGGGGCAAAATATAAAACATTTGATTCCAAAATGTTTCCTACAAGACAAAATAACTGTTCCGCTGTAATTGTGTTTATACTATTCTTTGCAACTGAATAAATAAAAGATAAGCTTACATTTATAAGTTCTAATTATTTCTGTAGTTTTAAACTGTTAAGCCTGTACTTATAACAAAACCTATTCTAGTGTGTTCATTTTAATTTGGTTGATTAGTGTCATTAGTCCTGGTTAAGTGTTCCACACTGAATTATACATGGTGTATAATTTTATCCTTCTAGTAGAATGGTTAAATCAATTATCTTCAAATTATAAACAACACAATTCTGTCTACTGTGCTTCAGTTTCACCACCAGGCTCAATTTCAAATTCTTGGTCAAATGTAAAGCATTATGAAATGTGATATATAGTCATAGATAAATTTGTAGTTGCAGATTTTACTCAACAAACAGATGTAATAATAGTCTTTGTGTTTTCTGTTTCACATTGCTGGTACCTAAATGTTAATAGCACAATACAACAGCTATATATATATATATATATATATATATATATATATATATATATATATATATACTTTGAAAAAGGTCTTCTCTGATAGTGAATAGTGAGTCTTGTATCATACATTTATTTTCATAATCTGTAATTTCTTATCTGGGTAATTTAAGGAGGTTACAATACATACAATGTTAATTTAGAAACATAAATCTTTGATTTTGTACATGAAAATCTTTTTTTTATATATATCTTCGTAGATACTTAAGGGAAGAAAAATAAAAAAGCAAGAATGAATATACAGTACATCAACATCTATTTAAAAACAGTCATACATGCAGATGAAGGATGTGCATTGGCCTTAAGTAAGGAAGCATGCGATCAGTATGGGAAAATGCTGATGAGATAAGGTTTGACGGTATACCATTGATCATCATTAATGCACATTTAATTTTGAGACCTGAGGTCAGGTGCATAAGTATCCTCACCACAGCAGAGAAAGCTAATTGTTCCAACTCAAAACATTTCCAAAATATAAGGACTAATTTAGTTTTAAGATTTCTAGTGCAAAATCACATCCAGGTTCTCGTTCTGATCAAAACCTAGCAGCATTCAGCTGTCAGAAACAGTACATGTCCAACCAGGTTCATACTGAAAAAACATGAGGATCTGAAATGACTAAGACATCCCTAGAACAGGACAGAATCAGCAAAGAAAAACACTGATGTGGTGACCTGACAGTAGTTACATTTCGCTTGTGCAGTGTTGTGGTGCCTGTGTGATAATCTAGAGAAGTTAATAAGTAACCGCTCCTGGGGATCAGGGGCCTGTTTCATAAAAGCGATTTGCGACAATTTGCAATCGTAAGCAACTTGCAAATAAAAAAATTGGGTTTCATAAAGCAGCTGCAAGTAGCAATTTTCAGGGAGATAACTAATCTTAGGGTGGTCAGAAGTATTTTAGATTTAAACAGAAACAAATCTAAATTGATTTTATTAATCAGTTTTAACCTCTTAAAGACATTTAAAATGTTATAATCAGTGTAATTTATTAGATCAAGAAATGTGCCATAGATGGATCTCAAATTACAATTATGTGCACCATGCAGGAAAGGTTTAAATTCCGTTAATATTCAAGCCATCTCATATGCCAAAATGACTGTGATAGATACTGTCATTCGATACCCTGGGTATACAAACAGTAGTTTCATGTCGGCAAATTGTGATATTTGCAGATCGCTTTGCCAGTGGAGATATTGGTGATGAGATATTGAAAGACAGTCGGTAAGCTGTTAATAATAATAATAATAATAATAATAATAATAATAATAATAATAATAATGCATTGTATTAACAAGTTGTGTAACATAACTATCTATTTTCATTATTGTTTACTTAGATGGATAACAAAAGACACTTACTTTGGGTTAAAGGCAGCAGGAAGAGCTACCTGCTTTCTTTTTTTCTTTTTTTGCTCTCAATACCGCAACAGCTACTTCACCAATTATATATCTTTCCTCCTCATTTGAGGTCTTTTTCATCTCCCTTCTTTTCGCTTATTTAAATTTCGCACTTGCTAGATCTATCCATTTTTTCTTATTTCAGGTATCGTTCTCTGCACCGTTAAAGCATTTACTGCATCCGTGATTATCTGCTACTTTTTTTTTCTTTCTTGTCTTCGATAGTTAAACTTCCAAACAACTTGCCAAATAGAACAGATTTGTTTTGGCCAACCATTTCTATAATTGTATCAATTTCTTCTTTGGAAAAATGTGTTCGCTGAAAAATCGGTTACTGGGCTTTAAAGTGGATTACCGAGTTACTGATTTTTTTGAGCACAGATCTCTAAAGAGTGATCACAAGCGACGGCACTTGCGAAGTGCTTTATAAAACGTACGGTATAAAGTCTCTGTGTCCTTTCAACCGAAGGACTTTTATGGAACGGGCCCCTGGTGAATAGAATGTGAACTATGAAACACATATCTACCTTGATCCACGCAGGATCATTAGACCATACTCAGTATTATGGTCTTGAGCACTTTTTCATTTCATTTATTGTTTTTGTTGCCATCAAATAAAAAAAAAAGTGGATGACATCCCTGTTTATCCAAAAAGGAGTGAAACGTGATCTTATTTTCTAGATGTTTTGATCTACAGTAAAGCAAATGGGGCTATTTTTTTTAATTGAAATGATTCTAAATGGGTTATCTGTTAGAAATAGAGTCTAGTCAATAAATAAAAATATAATTCTGCTCTCTTCCATTTTTAAACTCTACAAAAAAAGACCTGTTAGATCTCAGATATACAGCAAAAGTACACAGGAAATCAAACAGAAATGCATTATACTGTACTTTCGTATAATCCCAGACGCAATAATAAAGAACTACTACAGCATATGCTGTCTACCATACAGTACCAGAAGCACGAACAGCTCTGTGCCCAGTTCACCATTGTTACTAATAAATTGTTTGATTCAATGGCTTTAGTCTTTTTTCTCATACAATCTTTAAATAAACCTAGAGAAGCTATATTAACTTCTTTTTTTCCCTGTACTATTAGAAATACCCATTGTAATATTGATCAAATATGTTTTTATTACATAGTCCATGCACCTCTTCCAAGGCATACATTGAATTCCAATTACCAAACCGTGTACAAATCATTAAAAAATGTCATCCTTGTCTGATTCGGGGGATCCTGGTCTTGATATTTCAAACAGATGCTGGGGTGAATTTAGTGATTTCCTAGATTTTAGTATTCTAAGAATTTCAGCAAGTTGGTTTTCTAAGGAGGCCATCCTGTTGTTTAGGGCTTTGATGTCCTCCTTCAGTTCATGCTTTAGCTCTGAGATTGAAGCCTGAATGGTTTGCTCAGGAATCGGTAAAAACGTGTGTTTGGCATCCGCCTGAACAGGACTTCGGTCTTGGGGGCTCCGAACTTCTCCGACGTTGTCCAACCGCAAGTCACTTTTTGTAATGCCGCTGTCGCAGGAATCAGTTTTCTTTAAGGATGTCTCCTCGGGAACCTTAGTTCTTTCTGGTAGCGTTTCCATGGATTCCGCTTTCGAGACTTTGTTCCAGTTGTCTGCTTTCCCGACAGGGTCTTTGAATCTGTTCCAGCCTTTTCCTTTGGTGCTCTCAGCTGATTTGCTGCCTGCATAGTTTGACACTGTGGGGGCTTGCAGTTTTGCCCGGTCAGACTCTCTTGAAGTGGACGCATTAACCGATACTGAAGGGACCGGGGTGGCGGGACTCTCTGTAACCGTGACGATGCTGGTGGTGGCAATCACGTTCTGCCGTGTGTGCTCCACCTGGACTGACCCCTTTTCCACGTCAGGCTCATCCTGGTCCTTGACTCGTTCAGCAGCCAGCCGGGCCTCCTTCTGTTGTCTGAACCTCTGAAAGAGCCGTCGCACAGGGTGGTCCAGCGGGAGGTTCAGCGGGGCTTCATTCTTTCTCCTCAATCGCTCTTCTTCCTCACGCTTCACATCACTAATTTTCCGGAACACAATCTGAAGGAAACACAAAAGGAAATGACAAAAATGCCACTTATTTACCACCTCACCAGAAGTTGCGCAACAGTTTCAAAAATGGCAAATGAAAAAGAGCTCTGTGTAATATGTGAGATTAATATATAAAAAAATAAATAAATACATTTAAACACACAAGATTATGCACGCTCAAGCACAGTGAATAGTAATTCCCTCACATTACATTTCTTTGAAACGGACCATATGAAATTGTTATTCTAATATTTTATACTAAATATTGTAATACAAATATGTTATAAGACATAGTTAAGCAACCAGCCTTAAATCTATATAGTTTTAAATACTTTCATATTTTACACTGATTAAAGATGGACATACCAATAAGTGTGTTGTGTTAAAGCAAATGGGCTTTTTCAAAAAGAAATACATAATTGAAAAATGAAACGTAATGTGAGGAAATGGCCGTTTTTATACTGTTTTGATGTCTAAAAACTACATTTTGTTTATACCGAAAAGGTCACAGTTAAACCACGATGATGAATAAATTAATAGCGTAAGAAATACACGGACAAAATACGATGAGACGCTGACGCATTCGCATATCTCAAAATAATGCAAAATCCAGCATGACAAGGGGAGATGAAGGGAGGTTTCAGTTCTGTTTTGTAAGCATTATGAAAGTTTGTTCACCACTGCTACACCCCGTTAGAAAATTGACTTTTCCTGCATTTTTTAAACGCTAGCCTGTGAACATGAGAGTTTATCTGTACAGTTTTTTTTAAGCACTCGCCCACAGGACTACTGAGACACAGACATCAACTAGAGAATGTATTACAGTCTGAAGCAGGGGTTATAATGAAAGGGTAAAACCTCAAGAAACCTTTGGCCCACACCTCCTGTACAACACAGTCAATTTATATGCAGTACAGTATGTTGTTTTTGTTAGTGCTTGATAGCATTACCTACAGCTCTGCATTCCTTGTGGGGTCTTAAGTGCTCTTGTCAACAGAATACATGTATATTCATTCTCCAGCTTGCTGTCTGCTTCTAATTGTATATCTGCTGGTGTAAGAATGACTTACCTCCTTACTTTTATCTCTTAAGATGGCAGAGCAAGGAAAACCACTTTAATTTCAAACAAACCTCCATTCATTATACTCATGTCTGCCTTTGAAAACCCCTCTGATGGTTAAAGATCATTATTATCTTAGTGAATTAGGGGGGAGATTTAACAGCTTGATTTGCTTGGGGTTCTCATACCAGCAAACAGTTTGATAATTAAAGAAAGACTAATTGAAATTTCACAGGGTATTACGAGCTTTATTCCACAACAAAAAAAAAAAAAGAAATATTATTAAAATGGTTATTAAAGTTTTTTTTTTTTTTTTTTCTGAGCTTACAATACAAATTGAGATACAGCATTGAAATCACAAATTTATTTTTTCTTAAACGTTTATTAGCATTTCCACTAGCGTTTTTGGAAGCCTGATAGTTAGCTACAGTAATGAACCCACTTCCTTCCCCTTAGAAACTGCTGCAACTAAACAGGCCAACCTCTTCCGCCACAGAAAAGGAGGTTCTCAAGGCCCAACGACATCAAAGAACTGTGAGAAGCCAACATCACAGACTGCTTTATAAAATACCCAGGGATTTGTAATTTAGGTTGTCTTTGGGTTTGTCATCAGTGTTGCCTGGTGGTGTCAAAAACTATCAGGTATCAAGCTTCATTGTGGCTTGTCTGATTGTGAAGACTGTGGTGCTTGATTACAGTATATCTGAACTGAGTCATTCAGCCAGGGATCAAGCACTGTACTGTACGTCTGATGTGACTGCTCTCGGGAGAACACATTACACTTGGTTAGGAAATTAAATTAATAATGGGATGTGGCTTGGTTTCATGAATATTGCTGAAGCAGGGATTAGCCCGTGCACATCTAACATATAGAATTATTTTACCCAGAAATAGAAAGCATTAACATAATGTTTGTGGAATGAGTTTAAATTCTGGAGATTCATTTGTGTTTATATTTTTATGTTGCGAATAAAGCTTAGTGGTACAGTTTTTCTCCTAAAAATTGACTGAATAGCCCAATTCCTCCGAGTTCTACTTTATTTTTAAACAGATAAATCACATGTGACATTTCTGACTAGCACTGATTGCAATAAGAATGTATTTATTATTATAAAAAAAAATAAAAATGTGGCTAGGTATCATGCAACTTTAGGCCTATGATTTTTGTTTAAACCACATGATAACATGATTGTTTCAAATATGATATACCCCCAAATTATGTATATTCTCTGAGAGCATTTATGTGCTACTCATTAAATGAAGGCTGTAAGTTTTGCCTTAGAGCCATACCAACTCTTAATGTTTTGTAATGATGTAGTACAAGTAGCAATATTTAATGTGCTAAATTGATACAGCAGCTTTTCAGCCTGTAAAGCCTCTTTCATTAGCAGAGTCTTACAATAGCTAAGAAAAGCATTTTCTTGGCAGCCAGCAACAGGATACATCCCAGACTATTATCGATTCCTTACATAAGAAAAAAAAGTCAAGATGCAACACAAAACTGGCTCGCAGTGACAAGGGGAGTGCTATCAAGGTCATGCACATCATGCCAGTGGCAACGATGGGTCCCAAGCTGTCCCGTTAATGCCCCCCCAGCCTGGAGTGAGCAATCTGCTGCCTCAGCTTTCCTTACAGTCTTCACATGTTCTGTCCTTTTGACTGCCCATCGCTGACTGTATGTCAAGTTAGGTTAAATGGTGTGCTTTTTTAAACCTAACTCAGGTGACTGCCTAGAATATTGCTACAAACATAACACTTTTTTATATAAAGGCATAAAATGCCTCATCATTTTAAAATTACTTTGGTCATACTGACTTGACAGCCTGTTAAAAATAAAAGGCTGGAAGCAAACTCTCTGCAGTACAGAACAATAATCTCCTCATAGTGCTCTTAGTCTTTGTTCCTATTTTTTCACTTTAGTGCACAGTTAATAGCTGATGCATTGAAAGCTGCAATATACCACAATAACGTTCAATCTTAGTCTGACTGTGTTATTGACTGTTTATGACGTTAGTCCACAAAGGTAGCATCCTCCCTCTTGAAATTAGCTTGCTACAATGCCAGACTATGAGCCAATTTGCAGCAGGAGGTGGTTTATCTTTTTTTAATAAATGTGTTATTTTTATACCAATAATATAGTGTACAGGAAATTATTTTAGAGCTCGTAATTTCAACATCACACTTATAAGGCCACAATTTCCTAAATATGAGCAGTCAATGTAAATAGAAGCATATGTATTTAACCAGGTTTTACAAGACTTACCTGGTAGCTTTGGCATATACATACATACAAACATTCATTCATACAAAACATTTATACATACACTACCGGTCAAAAGTTTTAGAACACCCCCATTTTTCCAGTTTTTATTGAAATTTAAGCAGTTCAAGTCCAGTGAATAACCTGAAATGGTACAAAGGTAAGCGGTAAACTGCCAGAGGTTAAAAAAAAAGTTTAGATTACCAAAAACTGAAAAATAATGTACATTTCAGAGTTATACAAAAGGCCTTTTCAGGGACCAAGTAATGGGTTAACAACTTACAGCTGTTCTGCAGCAATGGAAGTAAATTAAGCCTTGAAAGTTGATGCTAACAATTCCTACAGGTGTCCCAACTTTTGTTGATTACTTACAAACCCTCTGTCTGTATAAAAGCAGTGTTGGAACAGACTGTGTTACTACACCCTCTTAAGCATTATTTGGACAGTATTGTACTGCAGGAAGTAGTATATTGCTATCATAATGGCGAGAAAAAGGCAATTAACAAAGGAAGACAGACAGACCATTAAAACCCTTAAAAGTGTAGGTCTTTCCTTTAGAGAAATTGCAAAGAAAGCCAAGGTGTCAGTGAGTACAGTTTCCTACACCATCAAAAGGCACTTGGAAACTGGAGGAAACTCTTACAGGAAGAGGTCTGGCAGACCCAAAGCCACAACAGAATCAGAAGACAAGTTTCTGAGAGTCAACAGCTTGCGTGATAGGCGGCTCACAGGACAACAGCTTCAAGCACAGCTTAACACTGGTCGAAGTAAGCAAGTCTCAGTTTCAGCTGTGAAGAGAAGACTTCAAGCTGCAGGTTTGACAGGTCAGTGGCAGTAAGAAAGCCATTGCTAAGATGGCAAAATAAGAAAAGAGGCTTGCCTGGGCCATGAAGCAGACCAGTGGACTACTGAAGACTGGAAGAAGGTCTTATGGACCGATGAATCAAAATTTGAAATCTTCGGTTCATCACGCAGGGTTTTATGCGCCGTCGAGTAGGCGAAAGGATGGTTCCTCGGTGTGTGACACCAACTGTCAAACATGGAGGAGGAAGCGTGATGGTCTGGGGCTCTTTGCTGGATCCAGAGTCGGCGACTTGCACAGAGTGAGTGGCACCCTGAACCAAAACGGCTACCACAGCATTTTGCAGCACCATGCAATACCCTCTGGTATACGCCCTAGTTGGTCAGGGGTTCATCCTACAGCAAGATAATGACCCAAAGCATACCTCCAGGCTATGTCAGAACTACCTTAGAAGAAAAGAACAAGACGGTAGGCTTCAAATCATGGAATGGCCAGCACGGTCTCCAGACTTAAACCCCATCGAGCTGGTTTGGGATGAACTGGACAGAAGGGTGAAAGCAAAGCAACCTACAAGTGCAACACATTTGTGGGAACTTCTGCAACAGTGTTGGGAAGAACTTTCCGAACAATATTTGATTTCCATTGTAGAAAGAATGCCACGAGTGTGTTCGGCTGTTATATCTGCAAAAGGTGGCTACTTTGATGAGTCAAAAATTTAGATTAAATTTTGTTAAACAAAAGGATTCCATGATTTCTTTTTTCTTTTCAATTGTTTATTTGTTTATTTGTTCTATGCTTTAATTTCAGAGTACATTGAGACATTAAACTGCGTAAATTTCAATAAAAACTGGAAAAATGGAGGTGTTCTAAAACTTTTGACCGGTAGTGTACATTACAATAGTAACAGTAATAATAAGTCAATGTTAATAAAAAACAGTCAGTGGAATAAATATGAGACATTATATTATTTAAACATGTCCCATTGTCACTGTTTATGTACGGTATCTAAGTGTTTGTATATATGTGCGCCACACATTCTTTTACATACTGTAAAAGTTAGAAAGTAACTATCTCCTGGGAGGAAAAGAAAAAAAACACAGAGCTCTCAAGCTTAGCGTGACTGAAGCTGCCAGTCAGTTCTGACTCTGGGGAGAACACAGCTGTGGAGTCTCAGGTTGTGACGAGGCCTGCAGCTCCTCTCTCATCAACCTCCCCTTGAACAGACTGGGGGAGGTGGCAGCAGCACACACAGTGCATCCCAAGAAAAAAAAAACAACCTTTTAGACACATGTAAACCATCACATACTCGCACATAAACTGTGGTTGTTTTTGCTGGGATAAAATCACCTTGCATATTAACACATACCTTAAATGCTAATCTCAACAAACAAACAGTATATTCTACATGTAATAAATCTGTATTTCACACTTCAGTTTTACTTACAGCATATATAAGAAAAACACTTGTGATACAACTGTGAACCATTTTAAAACATTCTTTGTGCACTTATTGAGAGTATCAGACTATCTGTATTTGCTTGTCCATCAGTCTTTACATACGTTTGCATCTCGCACTTGCATCTTTGACCTTATCCAATGGTGATAAAACCTGCAACATTCTTACAACAGCCAACATGTCTTTATAGTATCAAGAACCATCTAGTGAACACCTTACTCTTCATTAAAGCAATCCAAAAGGAAACTAAACCCACAGTAGGTGTCAACTACTGTAGATGGCACTGGTGATTACTAACATAAAGAGCTAGCCTGTGTTAAAAAGTCTGTGGCTAGTAACTAGAACTGAAGAGCAGCTTCTGAACCCAGACCAAAGTACCTTAACACAGACTCAAATGTATTTGAGCAATTACAATATGAACCACTCTGAACAACTGCAAACATCATAATAAGTTATGAGGACATTAAAAAAATATATATATGAAAATATAATTTGAAGTTACTTGCAGTACTCTTTAATGATTGACTGTTTAACTTTGTAATTAGAATTTGTAATTTCTTAAGATGTTTTTTCATGGCCCCCCTAAGAATAGCACACAAGACATGAGAGGAACACTGAATCTGGATGGATTGGCCCTTGAAGATTTGAGTTGCCGATCCCTACTGTATATAGAAGAGTTGGATACGATGGTGAATAAATTGTACTGGAGCGATACAGTCCTGAACTATACCTGTCTCTAACCCCTTATCTAAGTCGATAGTGGAAATTATCAGAGCAGTCTGTTTTGAAGCAGGCACAAACTGAACATTTTAGACAGTTCCTCATATATATATATATATATATATATATATATATATATATATATATATATATATATATATTGTAACACAGCAGGGAGGGGTTAATATCCTCCTGCAGAAAGCATGTGCGTATGCACATTTTGTTTAATTGTTTTAGTATTGTGTATTGTTTAATTATCACCCGCACCTGGCAACGATTGTAAATAAATGCCAGGTGTAGGGTATATAATGGAAGCAGCCAGTCTGTTCACGGCTGCTGAGTAGAAGGAGGCAGATAGCGTGCTCTGTCTCCGAGCAGTCACACGAGTGTTTTGTTTTTATGACAGGTAAACGGCTTAGCCGTACTGCGAGCTAGTCAGGGACCTGCATAAAGTGTATAGTTAATGCTCAAAACGGAGCTAGGTGTTTTGTTTCGTTTTGTTTATTTTTGTTGATGTATTAAAAATAGCGCAACCGCGCTTTAAACTCCATTTCCTGTGTCTTGGGTCTACTTAATAGGGGCAAACGAACGACCGTGAGTGCCGGCCGGTTACAATATATATGTATGTATATGCAGCATACCTCCATCAAAAACATGATACATTAGACTTCAACAGAGTCTCCTTTCAGAAAACTTTGATTTCTAATTAGGAGCATACTCGGATGAAGACCTTCACTGGAATCTCTAATGCACATTACACTTTTCTCTTTGCATACAAGAGTGCATCATAAGCAAAATACACATTTGGCTCTCATCCTTCATATACAAAGTAAAAGCCATAAACCATCTGCTTGAGGGCTTAACAACCACATGAGAACAGTGCTCGGGATGCTGACATTCAGCATGTTTATAAGTTATTGTAAAGACAATGCTGCCACTAAAATCAGGTAAATCAAGTATGGTAAACATGGCATAAACATGGTGGACCATGGTAAGTTTACTACGGTAAATGTTTTATAACTGAAAACCTGTTGGCGTTAGAATTTTTGTATTACAGTTAATAAAGTTACAGTATTTTCTGACATTTAATGTTTAATGTTGTTAAAAATACAACAAATCTTTTGGTAAAGCCTTGAAGCATCACTGTAAATGTGAACCTTAACATAGCATTATTTCATTTAATACAATATATGTCATGGCAACTCAGTTAATTTTACAATTAAAATTTAAAATATAAATTAAAATAATGATTCAGTTACATGCCCTGTGTGCTGTACTTGGTGTTTTGCAATTATAATGAAGCACAGACATTATATACAGATATTTAGTTATATAGCTTTCCTCCTAAAGCAATTTCAAATATATATTGCACGAGCCTCTGCACGTGTGTGTGTGTGTGTGTGTGTGTGTGTGTGTGTGTGTTTGGTGGCTGGCTGCTATATAATTTGTGATTTTCTATTGCAGCATCATGCTGCAGATAAATACATTATTGTAACACTATATTTCAAACCATGTGTGAAATGTGAAACTGCAGTTTCTACAGTTGCTAATTCAGCTATCCTAATTCATATAACACTGAATATTTAACCTGTTTTTATTTGCAGCTGCATTCCATACTGTACAAAAAGTCATTAAACTAATATCAGCTCAACCTGCAAATTAAAGACTAGTAGTGTTAATGAGAAGGCAGCTTATGCACAGTCCATATCATTTCTATTTAACTTTATTGAAGCTTTTAAAAAACAACAAAAATGCATCTCTATGTACAGGCATTTCAACATGGTTAGGCTTATGTCACTGTGCAATGTTTTATTTTATAATCTGTGCTAAATTGTTCAGCGCTTTGAGATGCGTGCATTTAGGCACTATAGAAAATAAAGATTATTATTATTATATTATTATTAATTCCAGTAATTCAATTATTCCTTGTATTAACAGTGAACCACTAAGCGTGGCCCTGGGGGTACAGTTTAACTCAAACTGCTCCAGTTATGCAGGCATCACTATGTTAACAAAAGAAAGTTATTTGGGTATTGCTTCTAGATACTGACCAGGGAAGAGTAACTATTAAAAATGCTATTGCACTACAGAAGAGCTTAGGATCAGCTCAGGAACATTCTGTTTTATTTACTCACCCAAAGCAATTTCATGATCACAGGTCATAGAAAAATTATAAAAAACTATGTATTTGTAGTTTTGAATAAAAACTTTATTCAAGCGGTTGTTTTAAAGAATGTTTTGTGAAGCGCTGTTTTTAAAGCACTTTTTGATTATTAACTTTGTAGTTCAAAATATTTTTCATCTTCAGTTTTAGAGACTTTGTTTGATGAACAGTTTAACCTAAGAGAATGTTTATAAAGACTCTTGAAAAAACTTTCCTTATAACAGTCTTTAATATTTTCAGTTCCTTAGACGAGAGGTTTCTTCATTTTACTCTCGTCATAAAAAAAGCTTTAATGGTATGCGCAACCTACTAAAAATAAGTGTGGTCCTCTTTAGAAACACACCGCTTCCATCTGGTGACGTGTTTTGTCCTTGTTAGAAAGTTGAAATCTTGCAAAATGTCATAGCCAATCAGGTTTAATGTAGGAGTTTTTAAAACACAGATACACAAGGTAACCAAACGGCTTATCTAAGGATTATTTTATAGCGCTCAACATTTTAAAAATATATATATATATATATATATAACCCTTAGAATCACACATTAAAACTCATCTTTCTTCAAATGGGATTTGTTATATACATATGCGTAGATCAGAATATCAAAGCGCTGTTTCTGAAACTGACAACACACATAGTCATAAGTCCTTAGCTGGATTTCTGACTCCCTGTTCTTACATAATTACTGGAGTGCTTTCTCTTAGATTATATTAACAATGTGATGTTATGTGTGTGAAAGGATAGTGTCACAGCCAAGGCTGGTAAATGCCAGGAAGCAGACCCAGAGACAGAAGCAGCAGTTTAACGGTACTGTGGCACACTTTTATTTACCAAATGAACAAAGGAAAAAGCAAAAGGGCCAAAGCAAAAGGTTTAAACAAAACACTTCAGGCTGGGCATTCACCTTCACCGACTATACACAATTTAGCCCCAATACAACACAGCACAACAAACAGCACACAGCACACAGGTTACTCACCCAAACTCCCTCTCCCCAACAAAGGATTTCTAGCTGCTTACATACAGCTGTGGCTGGAGCCTAACTAACCATCAATTTTTCACTCCAGCCACATTCTCACGTGGAGTTAGCAGGAAGAGATGAACTCCTTCTCTGCCAACTCAACACAAGCCATGTGCAGGGCCTCTGCCCTGTCACAGCGTGTTTGTAAAATGCTTTAACATTTGTATTTAATAAATGTAAAAGTGGCATTTTCATCATTGCACGCGGGAACACAAACATTAGTTACCATCAGTTCCAATCAGAAAAAGTGGAGGTCATTTTACAGTTTTCTGCTATTAAAAAAAAACACACTTTCAAGTAAAGGCCTTGGCCTTGATGAATCTGGCCCAGCATCTTGTGAGTTAATGGGTAAGCAATGCTGTGAGAGACATTAAGGAGCTAGAGAATTGACTGTCCAGGCAAAGCTTTCCGTGACTGATGACTGAGTGAACACACAATCTAGTGATACACAGAAGGTATCTTTTACCAGCTGGCTGCTCTAGAGAATGAAGACTTGACAGTTTTTTTTCCCCCCAGTGCATTAGCTGCATGTGTTGTACAGGTCTATCCCTACAGGCATGCCTGAAAGCTGACAGCTGTCACCCACCATAGTTATACACAGCTGAATCAATTAAATAAACTATGCACACTTCCACAGACAATATCCAATTAGACCAGCCTTTGCTTTAAGGGGCACAATACACTCCCCTTCAATCAGGTCCAAGGTGAGAGGCAGACCTTTCAAATGAGGCAATCAATTTTCCTTACTTTTAAAAGAATGCGAAACAATAATTGACTGAAGTGGAGAGATACTGTCTTAAGTAAATACTGGTTAACATTATAAGCAAACACAAAATAATAATTTGTTATAATTTAGATTGGACCTTTGTAAATTGACTTAAGGGGAAAATCTGTACCGTACATATACAGTACATAAGATAATAACAAATAGCCTAATTTATGAAGACCCACTTTTTTTTAAACGTACATGAGACGACAAAGACCTGGCAAGCTTGTTATTGTTGAGGTGTCGGATCAAGCTTTATCTGCCTAATTTTAATATTAAAGTGCAGTCTTCAAATATGATGCTCTATCAAAATATTCACAAAGAATATCAAACAGTTCGACTGAAAAATGTTAATATTGAGGCTGACTGAGGCTGAAAAATGTTAATATTGAGGCTGACTGTAGTTATTTCCATAATAGTATCTAATATAAAAAATAGAGTTTTTTGGGAGGATAAAACAATGTGGCAGTGAAATGGTTAATTTCTGCTGGCCACTCCCTGTTACAGAACCTTTGGCATGCAGTTTTTTATAGAACCCAGCAAATATAAAGTAACTACCTCAAATGTTTTATAAAATAACTGTCACAAAAGGATCATTTTGTCTTGTACAACAACCACGGCTGAATAATACAGCCAATAAATAGTATAAATCCACTAATTTGAAGTGTTAGGTCTTCATCATTAGGAATGAAAAAAAAATTCCTTGACCATAGTATGTCGACCATCTTAGGTAACAGGTAAAAGTGAAAAAAGATTGGCAAACTCACACAAGTTTAAATATATTACTATCCGTGATTATTTCTTGCCTATAAATCTATTTTTAATCAACTACCATTTGATAGGCAAAGGTACAGATGATCACTTGTTTTAAGGACAAGAATCTGAACTTGTTTAACAATATAGTAATTGTACAGTGGATTGTAACATTTGTTGGAAATTTCTGTTTTATTGGCATTCAACTACTGTACCTTAACCTGAATTTGAGGAATGTTAAACCTTCATTTTCTGTGGGGATGATTAAAATACAAAAAGCATCAAACCTGATAGCATCAGAATATCTTTTCCGCATCTGCCAAGTTTTATCTCAGCAGCAACACTTAATCTTGTTTACTATATCAACCACTTAGTAAGGTAATCAATGACATAATTAGGTTGACCTTACGGTAGATGTGTTGGTTTGGTGTTGTTTTGTCAATATATGTCACACTTCACTGATGTGTACCACAAGCACAGAACCAGACAGAAAATGTCAAGGCATTAAAATCACAAATACATAAAAATAGCACCAAAAACTGAATAACTCAATCCATTGTTCCACTTCAGCAAAGTATCTGGTGTTCATCACCTGTTAAATTCAACTACAATTAGGCCTATACATTCTTAACAGCATTCTGTATTACAGAAAAGTCAGGTAGCACTCAGGTAAAGTTTTTTGTGCTTGACTGCAGCTTTATTTCAAAAGCAGTAAATTCAATACCTGATGGAAATCTAGTTTTTAACAGAGAAAGCAGGGGAATCACACTGCATACTGAATAATGTGATCAACAGTAAAAAGGATTGTTAATCTGATGTTACGACCGTTTGTAAGGCCCCAATTATTTTAGACCTGCTGTACATTATTATGTTGTTTATTTATCCCAAAATTACCAGGTTACTCCAATTTTATCAGTGCTTCTACTGTGTGTGGACTTCTTAATGTAGATGCCTAAAATGTCTAAGCCACTTGAAGCAGAAGGAAATTGAATCAACCTAGTCAGTCAAGTGAGGGTAAACATCCATCATCAACCCTGAACTGTTCAGTCTGGAAATTAGAGATGTTTGAGTTGGTTCCTTAAGCCTATGACAGACAGGCACGGCGCGGCACGCGAAGCATTTTGCCGCCTGTATCGCTGCCATTGCTTTCATGTGGTGTTGGACAGATCAGCGCAGGACGATACCGCTAGTCCCGCGATGACGCTGAGCGGTACCGCTCAAATCAGAACCAGAGCGTTTTTTTCTGGCTGCTGCGTGGTACCATTGTGGATTAACCAATTACAGCCAAGTGCTGACAACACGTGCTTGCCAGAAAAAATCATGAATTAAACGGTTGTCTATGGAGCCAAGCACCCTGAAGTGTTTGATCCCTCCCATATTTCATACAAGGACAGGCAAGTCAGTAATTTATACATCGCCCCTGATAAGCATCCTTCCTGCATTTTTGTATTATTTCTGTAGTTTACTACTATTTTTAGTAGATAACTGGCTGAAAAAGGATATATTTTCTAACACTAGTAATAGGCTACTTGCTGTCAGCAACATATTGTATGTTTCTTTGTTAAGCTTAGATCGCTCATTTCATACACCTGCACACAGATGACAGAAAAACAATGTTGAAAAACAAACCAGTGTTTTTATTTAGTGGATTATATGGGGGGCATTACAGCTATGGCCAAAAGTTTTGCATCATGCCCTGCAGAATTATTAATGTTACGTTGACATACTGAAATGACATATCACTTTGTAGTTTTCCACAAAGTGAAAAATGTGACAGTTTGAAATCTAACATGAAATACTGTACTACTACTGTTTTTACTACTGCAGATTTTAAATAAAATATCGAAATGATGTTCATATAGGTTTTTTGGGTTGTTTTTTTTTAAATTATGTTTGCGCATAATATTCTACTAGATGATGCAAAACTTTTGGCCATATATGTAAATTATATTTGAGTACACAGCCTACGGTGTGGTACTGACAACTGCTGTACTGCGTAGTGCATACTGTTCCTGTGTGTCTAGGTGCAGACTAGTGGTTCTCTCGGGCTTTAGTGTACAGTAGCTTTGCAGGGGGCTAGGTGAAAATACTGACCACATATTGACTTGGGCTGATACCACGGTTCTGCATAAAAGATGAAAGACAACTGAAGATCAGTGGTTACATACAAACCACTCTTGACTTCAGGCTGTAAAAAATATCAGTTTTCAGAAAGGATTGAGATTAGATTAGTCAGGCGTTTAGTCTGTGCCTGTCTACTCATGTGTTTGTTGTTTTACATCGCTGATCTTCTTAATCACTAGTTGCCAAAATCCTACCATGTTCCTCAAGACAATACCTCTCTACTGGTGGAGCAATGAGCCTTGGATTAAATGAGCCTTGGGGATTTCCACTACATTTACTCATCAACATACGCTAAGCATAGCATTGCTCAATAATGTGATACAACACATAACAAAAGCGCCCCACTGCTTTGACATAAACAGCTGACATAAGTAGAGTTTTAGCCAAAGCCAAAAAACACAGCAGGATACCTATACTGTAAATTGTGAGATCATGTGCGGTTACAAATTCCCACATGAAGCAAGGGCATAGGATCTGTATAAGACGTGTGGCACCTTTTAACAACTTACATAGCAAACAGCCCCCTCATAGGCATAAACTGAAAAACATGCACAGCCATGCAACGCAAGTGACTTCAGCCCAAGAAAGGCTCCCTTGTGTATGACAGTGCATACGCACATATTGACCTGGAGAAGACATTTGGTTCGTTAAAATGTTTTTTTCTTTTCTCTGACAAGAATAAGAGCAATTTACAATGCTATACTAGTTTGGCATTTGGCAGTCTTCTTCCATTCTACAGCAGTTGGTCATAAGGGCTTTATTTTGATTTATGCAGTATATCTAAACATTTCACCATAGAATTTGACACACATTAGATTCAAAGCTTACTTCTGCTACAGTTCAATCTCATCTGCATTTCCTTTTATAACAACTTTAATGACAACATTAGAAAAAGGATCACAGATTTCCTTTAACCTGAATGGTCAACATGAGGTCCCTAATCTCTGGTAAATGACTTTGAATTATATCTTTTAAACTATGTTTAATCTCTGTTCCAAATCAAGCTGCTGGAAAATATGTAAATACAGTATTGATTTATGTAATTTTTTCTGCTTATTGAAAGGAACTCTCCGTTCTGGTACATGCCCTCTGAATGTCTTTCAATATAGACTAAAGTCTGCTTCCTCGCTGTTCTGTATGTTCAGTCTATTTAAATTTAGTATAGCAAATAAATAAAACAATTCAGAACAGTGTTTGCTGTCATCAGCAATATACAGTAGTAACCACATCAGCAATAACAACTAGTCTCTGGTTTGAAAGACAAGTTGTAGAAATCAAACAACTGGATGTAGACTGACTACTTTCAACAATTTTCAGCATTTCATAACACCACAGGCACTGTGTTCTCTTCACTAACAAAGCTAAAAGGTTACTGAACAAACAGCACGATCAGCATTAATACTAGGCTACTAATTATTTTTTATTACTAAAATTATTATTATTATTATTATTATTATTATTATTATTATTATTATTATTATTATTATTATTATTATTTTTGCTTTCACTAATATATAAAAACTTACACAAATACAGGAACCTGCACCCAAAACAAACAGATCACAAAACATGACTGTGGTGGGGCCAGAGTAAAGATGGATATGTAAAAAGATGGATACATGAATCCTGTTTTAAAAACCATTACACACAGCTGTAATAATTACTATATTCACGCAATTATTGTTTTGAAATTCAGTTTTTATTAGGGACCTCTCTCTTGTTTAGCAAGATACAGGGAAACAGAGTATTAATGCTTGTGACTTAGTAGCCGTCTGCAGGGTGGGTGTGTGCATTCGCTGCTGAGTAACAAGCAGGAGATCGAGACGGAGGTTGAAGTTGATACGCCCCGCAGGCAAACAGGATTTATTTACATATCAACACACTGAACAGCTCACGTGACACTACCAGCAATGGCAGCGCATGGATCACATACAACACAGTGTACAAAAACTTTGGTAGGATCTACAATAGCTGAACTAATCTTCTTTGTTCAATAATAAACTAACACAGCTGAACAGATTGATCATGGCGGATAAACGGTTAGGGCAGATATGTGACTGGCAGATATGCGGTGGATTACTGTATTGTAAATGCCTCAGAATTAACCATTTCAAATGGGACAATGAAGCCTGAAGGCTACCAGACCATTGAATTCTGAGAAAACTGCATTACTCATGGAATATTGAGGAAAGCATTTCTATTCATTAGCAACTAAAACTAGTGTTGCAAAAAGTCACAAAAGAAAACCCCAGAAAAAAAAACTTTAAATGTTAATTTATTTTAACGCAGCCATTTTCTAATAGCAATAGAACCCGAAGAAGAGGTAAGGTCCATCTCGTTATGTTAAATGCCCTTGCCTTCAACTCAGGACATTTAACTGCACAAGGCTGGTCTTAACAGATGGTAAAGCCCTCTTTTTCGGGTACTATTGTTTAATTAATGCACCTGGTAATGGGATTCCTTTGCAGCACCTGAACCAGTGCCCATTGCTCCTTTCAGTGTGTATTGTATTGCCTTTGAAAACCACTCAGCAAAAAGGACACTGTTTACAACTAACTCATCCTAAGGAGAGTAAAGTATTTCAATGGGCTCAGACTTATTTGGCAGTGCTGTGCAGAAAGTAAGAGGCATTTACAACAGTAATACAGCAACTTGAGAAGACAGTAGACCATTAGTCTTCTTGCCT
Source organism: Acipenser oxyrinchus oxyrinchus (assembly GCA_030684275.1). Taxonomy (NCBI): domain Eukaryota; kingdom Metazoa; phylum Chordata; class Actinopteri; order Acipenseriformes; family Acipenseridae; genus Acipenser; species Acipenser oxyrinchus. The sequence goes on from CM060252.1 coordinate 27,562,764, forward strand.
CTATAGTTTTTGAGAATTTGTTGTTAACACAGCAGGCGTGCTATCTCTAAATTACACTTGTTGTGCTAAATAACTCTACCCAAATATGAAAGCCCTGCAGCATCAAAAAAACAGGACACTTCCAATGTAATGCAGATTGGCATGACCATCTTGTAACATATTTAACACTGAATATATAAAATATAGGTATGTCAAACGATTAAAACAATTAATCACAATTAAATCTTGAGATTAAAAAATAATCAGTTAATCTTGGTTTTAATCGCAGTTAATTGATACAATTACTTCATCCATCTCATTTAAGTTTATTATTATTATTATTATTATTATTATTATTATTATTATTATTATTATTATTATTATTATCCAAAAAACAACCCAGCATAAAAACCCTGTTTTCCTATTTCTGGATTCTCTTTATAGTTTTGTATATATATACAATCCAGCACTGTTGTTAAATTGTTTGAACCAACTGCTAAATCCCAATGGAGTCAGTGTATTACTCACCTTACTGCATTTACAATGATCAGTTTCCTTTACTCATAAACTGATGTTTTCCGTTGCCATTTAAATAATAATAATAGTAGTAATTATTATTATTATTATTATTATTATTATTATTATTATTATTATTATTATTATTATTATTATTATTATTATTATTAATAACTTGAAATTACCTAAATAAAACAAAACATTCAATGAGTAATGGTTATATCCTCCATAATTGTAAATAATATTGTTTAAAAATAAATGTGGTTGTTGAACTAAAATAAAGCTGCAATATTAATGGGTCTGCAGTCAGCAGCTATGCAACAGCACTGGTTATAGTATCGTGCTTAGGTTGATTCATGGGTTTGCAGCGATCCTGAATTTCTAAGAGTACTATACTGTACTGTTGTTGTATTGTTGTTGCCTGTGTATTTTGAGAAGTGAAAGCATGTTTAGCACGCAGGTGGTACAGCAGACTAGATGCACTTCTGCGATACTGGAACTCAAGACAGGAGTGTGAATCACATGCGATTAATTGACAGCCCTGGTATATACAAGTGCTCTAAAATGAGGAGAACATTCTAAGTATATATATATATACAATATAATGACTTGGATTCAAATAATGGCTGGGATTCAAAGTCAACTCGTTGTGCTTTTGTCAAACTATACAAACTGGGATATATGCATGACGCGGAATCTCTGAGTTTTAGAAAAGCGCATACCTATTTGTGAAAACAGAAACTATTACTTTCTCCAAATGATTTTCTCTTGGTGAAGTGTAATAGCCACTGTAACTGGGGCTCCAAGCACAATGTTAATTTATTTTAACTAGTGCCGTGTTATTTATAGCTTTATAGTCCATGGAGGATACAAAGCAGCTTTTATAATAAAACCCTCATAACTTCCCAATTTGCTGACCGAAAATCACACAACTATTGTGAAGCAAGTGCAAATACACAGGCAGTGGAATAAAACATGTAGCGGTATCAACCAGCTACTGGAGAACAGTTCTGCTCCGTCTCTCACTGCCTTCCGCCGCCTCCTCAAGACACCTGTCTGCATTTGTAGACTTCTTGGTCTACCTCTCTCACTATCTACTGTATTCACCTGACCTAGCACCATGTTACTCGATCCTCAGCTGATGCATTATACTTGCTCTATTGCACTACTGTTGTGTCACTGTAGATATACACTGTTGTAATCCTGACTTGATGCATCTTATTTCATATTGTATTTTAGTAGTATAATTTACACTTACTGTAAACTATACTGTTGTTAAATACTGATTTTGCATCGTAACCCTGTACTGCCCTGTAACACTTGTAATTATTACCTGTTTTATTTTCACACTTTTGGGTTTATATTCATGGCAAACTGTCAAGCTTAAATTTGAAAGCTGTACCTTTCATTCAGTACAGAAACATTCACCCATCTGGCCTAACACGAAACAAAGATGAGGCTAACAAGGAGACTTGTATCACACTCACCTGTAAAAGTGACTGTGCATGGGGCTTATTGTGCAGTTATCAAGATATTTTTATATAGTGACAAGCCCAATGAGCAGTTTTCATTTGGTCACATGACATACTTTCCAGAGACAGCTATGTAGAACGAGGTTCCTCCCACGGGTCTGAGTCCGCTACACCGGCCCTTATTATCAAGGGGCCAGTAGCTCACCCACATCCATTGTCTCTTTGGTGAAAATTGGTGTAAGATGTGATTCATATGGCAGTGGGATTCAGTTTTCCTGAGCTGTTGTGGGGTTGCTCCGGTGAGGGAACAAAATTAGACATTAAAAACTGAGGAGAAACAAAAGTAAAATAATTGGGAAATTAAGGAAGAATAGGAAGAGAAAGATCATTGTTTAGGGAGGAGGTGTGTGTGTTTGACATGCATATGGCCCACAACTCCTAATTACTAAAGATGCTCAATTATGAAATCAATAAGCATTGCTATATATATATATATATATATATATATATATATATATATATATATATATATATATATATATATATATATATACACACACATTACAATTGATAAACACATGGGAAGTTTGTAGCATCCTGTAAGTGCTATGATAAATTGTTTTTGGGAAAAAAAAGTCATATTATACATTGTTGTGTACAGTATGTGTGTGTTGGGGTGTGAGGTTTCAAGAAGCTTTATTGCATTATTTTTAGGGAATTAAATAAATCTGATGTCTATTGTGAATTTTGTTTCATGTCATTCTCACTCTGATTTTCTACATCAAGGTACCTTTTATATGTACGTCTAATTGAAATTATGTAACTATTCTGTTGAGTCATCAATGACTAAGCAAATACAAGTGTATTGATTTTGTGTATTAAAAATGACATGGCTGGCTTACTGTATCTCAGGATTTAGACAATTACCTTCATCTCAGTTCAAGTGTGGGATAAGCCATTATGGCTCTGAGCACCTCAGTAATGAGTAGCACAATTACTGAAACTGCAGCTGGGAAACAGTCAACACTTCAGCAAATTTCAAATACTGCACATGTTCTTTAATTTACTTGAAGTCTGTAATTTCAGCAATGAATCACCTGATGAGATGGCAATAAACATTTGTTAATGTACAGCGAACAGAGACATTCCTTAATGTAATGTCAAATGGAGCTGGGTTTTCAAAGAGATAACCCACAGGCTCATAATGTAAAACTGAGAACATCTTTTTTCAAATTGTATTAGTAGGGAAAATGTTATTTTTACATCCCCTTTTAAAATAAATGTGTCTGTTCCCTTTATAAAATATCTGTTTCATGACAATATTCATCATACCATGCAGAAGGTTATTTACAAGGAGGGTGGCAATTCAATGAAGTTATTTTGTCCAATGAAAGAGTGGAATCTTGCTTGGCTAAAATGGACTTCTAAAGGTAGTTACTTGGTCCCAGAGCTTCTGCTGGAAAGCTGGCACTACAGTTTAAAAATGTACAGTAACTTCTAATATTACTGAACACAGTTGAATATTTAAATATGGAAATTCAAAATGATCTGCATAAGAGGATTCGAAGGATGCTGAAGGCAGAACAGAGAAGCGGAACAGGCATAAATCAGGATAGAAATGTATAACAATAAATATTTTAACAATTTTTCATTTGTCAACAGCTTTTTCAGCAAAGTAATTTAGCCAGCAAACCAAGAGAAAATTAAAACTACATAATCAAGCATCTATACAGGTCAACTTAACTATACATTCATGTTTATACAGAGATAGAAATAAATACTGATTAGTGCATAGACTGCTTAGTAAAGAGCAAAAACATTTCACTGCTTTTCAGTTCTATATGAAGTCGTTAAGGAGGTTTTGTCTACTTCATCGGTAAGGTTCTTTTGAACGTGCAGAACTGCCAAGTGATTTAGTCATTTCCTCAAATAGTGGTTCGTAAGTAATTTTTTTGTCTTGGTAGGCCGACTAACAACACACTACTATAATATTGAATACACAAATAAAATACACAAACATAATATTGAACATGGAAATGACAAACTAAAGTGGACCCTGACACAACCTGACCCTTTCTGGTTTCATCACTTTGTGCGAGAGTGGTCTGTGACAGGCTTGTGCGAATGACTAGGGCTCAGGACTTTCGCTTTTAACGAAGGAGAAATAAAGCTGATTTCTCTGTTAAGCTAAACTGATGTGAAATGTTATTCCATAGGTACCCTGTTTTTTGTGTATTATACCATAATGAGGTGGAATTTTAAAAACATATCCTGTATAAAGATATTGTTCCCATCAAAATGCACGTCAAATTCTTATGAGCTCAAACATTGGTGTTGCTGGGCCCACATTACAAAATATCATTGGAACATGGACTTCACAGGTCCATATAACCCGGAGCTTATGCCTTTTTCTTATTAAAATTTAAATGTCTCCCTCTTTCCCTCACACAAAAACAGGGCAGACTGAGTGGCTAACAAATCTTCACAGTATAGTAATAGCTCCACAGTATCTCAACTGCCCAGACACTGCATTTGTAAAGACCACAGTCAAGAAACCCTGCCATTACAATGATTAACACACATGTTTATTGCACATCCAAGCAGAATGGGATGTAGTGGCTTCAGCTTAAATTGACTATTTGTGAAAGCAGCTGATATCAGGCTGATGCAGTCTGAAAACTAAGAGCCTATAATTCATCAAAGACAGAGGTTTACAGGACAGGCATTCATGCCGGAGGTTAAACCACTGGAAAGGGTATGATACCAGTGATTTATATTACAGTATTTAAGTGGCACTGCAAAAACGGCAAAACCAGCAAAACTTCTCCTGGCAATAAATATGCAAAAGCGTTTGCATATGACTTCTGCATATAAACAGTGGATAGCTCGTTTATGTATTTAATACTGTATTTAATAGTGTTTTCTTTTTATGAGTAGAAGAAAAAAGATACTTACAAAAAAAGAAAATGCTATTAAATACAGTTTTGTTAAGTGCGATTAGCGGGTTCTCAAAGTTTGGATTTGGTCCCAGCCAAAGTCCAGTACAAAAACATCTTAGGTTCGGATACTGTGATTTTTAGGTTGCAAGGAATCTAAGGTGCATACATTTTTAAGGCGGAAAACAATGCAGGGTAATCTGAATTATGTAGGTTAATTATGTATTTCCTTATAGAAAATTGTCATTATATATATATATATATATATATATATATATATATATATATATATATATATATATATATATATATATACACACACATTCCAATATAATGTTGTACTGAAAATGCCACTATAGTGATGTGGAATATGAAAAATACATTTCATCTAAGGAGTAAAATATGAAACAGGTATAATTACACCTTTTTTTTTACTAAATAAAAATGTCATTCCTTACCATTGCATCAAAGTGGAAAGGCCCAAAATCTCAAAAGTATCCATTTTGTTTATCAAAAATGTTTCAGTATGTCCCAACATTTAAGACAAGTAAACTGTGATGCTAGGAAAACACAGAACCTTCAAATGTAAAATGTAAACAATATAAATTTGTCCTGAAGCAAAAAGTAACCATTTACAAGATAGGCATGCTTAATTAACTGTCACAGCACACCTCAACAGCACTTGCTTTATTTTTCTTGGTACACCGTCCAATGGGTATTTCATTGTTATTGATTTTGAAAGTACCGACCACAATACAATAATGCAATTGATCACACCAGCTTCCACATTTATGCACTAAAAACTGACAGTGGCAATAAAAAGTGACTTTGCTACCTGTGACTTGAGTAATAATTAAAGGAATATCAGTACTAAAAAAGGCTTTCTTATTACCATTTCTTAATACGTTTCTCATAAGCAGGGTGCGATTTGTCAAATTTCCAGTGGGGATAAAATAGACAAACAACAAAACATCATGGTAAGCCTTGATACATGTGTAGTATACAATTTAAACAGTTAAGAGAATCACTCAGTTACTTATTTATTGTACCGAATCAACTGCTAAAATCTTTAGGAATCACACATTTGCCAAATCTGCCATCATGCAGATAAATGCAGTTATTTTTAATGGATACGGGCATACTTGCCAACATTTGGAAACTGTTCAGCGGGACGCTGATCATATATATTATCATATAATATACGTATCCCGCAACTCAACACCACACAACCATCATGACAGTAAAAATAGACATAATGAAGCGTTCTTTATATAAGTTAGTGATCAGCAGATGTGTCAGCCAAGAGCACAGCGTGTGGTTTTCACTAACTGCTGACTTGGGAATTTTGTTAAGCAAATGAGATTTAAGATAATGTTTTACACCCTTGGTAATGGCTTTGAAAAGAATTGTTACCTCTTGGATTTCCCAGAACTCTGATGCATTTGCACAACTAAAACTGAAACCAGTACTCAGTATTCAATCCACTTCTTTACTTCAGAATATTTGGGGTAACAGCAACCTTTTGGAAAAACTATTTATCAAGTAAATATTCTCCAAGGCGCCAACATTCTCTTTGTAAGCCACACAAAAGCATTTTGAGACATTGTGCTTCCGAAAGCATGTCATTGTATTGCACAGTACTGCAGTTTACGCTGCTGACTGATCACAATTTATTTGGTAGTCACAAAAAAACTAACATCCACTGGGTGTAGATATCACTAAAGCTGACAGCTAAGCAGACACGAATACCAAAGGGACTACGTGACCTTACATCAACTCTCAGGAAAACTATCAACACTTTAAAAAACTGTGTTTCAAAGAAGATGGTTTCCGGTAGCATTCGCCTTCAGTGCAGATCTTGTGCCAACTTTCCCTTTATCAGCCTGACCAAAACACAAAGCTCTGCAGTTGTGAGAAACCATATCCTTACACACTAAGAAAAAGAGCAATCCTGCAACTTATAGGATATTTGATATTAATCGGTTGAAACAAATTGGATGCATGATATGGGTCCAAAAATGTGGGTCATCAGCTGAAATCCAGTCTGGTCAAAAGTGAAAGCCATTTCCTTACTTGTGTTTAGGGATCGCAACCTAGCTTTTACAAATCTCCTGTAAGATTGCATGAGCATTGTATCTGAATTATCATCATCATACAGCGTCCTCAACAGTGATGTCGCTACCTGCCCAGCATCCTTAAAGAATGACACCATCACATTTGATTAATAGTAAAGTTTGAAAAACAGCTTTGCTATAGCATTATAAGCTAAACCTATAAGATTTATTATTGAGCGGTTAAATATATGGATGAAATATCAGCATAACAGCCGTTTGTTTTCCCAAAGAAACCATGACAGACCCAATTGCCCAGTGGTGTGGATAGAGAAGAACATTGGTACCGATATGGTATTGTGGTACTATGCAACTGACTTCCAATGTTCATACCAAAACATGAAAATGTAATCACTGCAGTATCATTCTACCAATGTCTCATATCATTCAAATCGGGGTTGTTTCCCTTAGCACAAATATATTTTATTGCTATTCCAGTGGCACTACACTGAAGTGACTTGTGTAATGTCCAGTAGGTGTGTTTGAAGTCCTGCCCCAACCTTATTACATTGTACAGTGCATCTCAGCATCCTGTGAATTTGATATAAATTATTAAACACACATTACAACTAGAAGCTTCAAGTAGAATGTAAAGCAAATAAAAAGTAGAAAAAAAACACTGTTAAAGTACACTGTTAAATTCATTTGACTGTGAGTAAGTCTGAGCTTTGCTTTTAAAAGCACAATCCATTCACTGTATGCTTATTATTCCTAATTTTCCATAATGTTTTGCTTTCATTTAAACAGGCTTTTTAAAAATGTTAATTTATTAACAGGGTACACTGTACTTTAAACATGTTCAATTGAATGTTTTAACACAACTTTTACTGTCATCTTGTCCTCCAAATTATAATAAAAAAGACTACAATTAAGAATAGGGGTGGTGAAGAACAGAGGTAAACGACAGCTTTCCTCCTTCCTTTTAAAACTGTAATTACTTTGTTACCTTTGCATGCTCCTTTTTAACAACACGATGTTCAGTACACATCAACTTGTATTACACAGATAATAATTAGTGTTGTTATGCATTTTAATTACAAAGCAGAAGTAACAAGGACAGTGGTGAAATTAAACTAGATTAATGGCTGTGCTGTATTTGTTTCTGCTCTGACTCAAAAAAAAAGGGAATATGGAAAAAAAGCCAAAGTTAATCTTTATAATCCGGTTTTGTTTTTTCTTAGTAGGCTAAACCCTGCAATAATGGTGTAGAGTTTAGCAGTATGCCAGAATACATGATGACCTTCCTAATGTAATGTATACGTATGATGAAAAGGGTACCTTATTAAGTTAGATTTAAGGTTTAATCAGGGTGTATGAGATACAGTAGAGTAGGTATTGAAAAGACTTGCAGATTAAAGACAGTATAGTTCCCTTGTGCACCTGGAAAGCCTTTAGCCTGTTTGAGGGTGAAGCTAGAACCTTTTTACTTCTAGAGTATTGTATTTAAAATAATTACATATTCCAAAATTAAATATAAAATACAAGCAAAATCCAAAAGATCTTCAACAGAAGATGATATTGCTAATGGTAATAATAGGTTAGATTCAATTATTACTAAAGCCGTGGTTAACACCCATTTAACACTAAACAAAAGGAACACCAAAAAGCATGTCAACAGGATAGTTACATTTCTCTGCACTATGATATATAGTTTCTGTGGAAACTGGTGATTGACAGCTATAATGCCAATTGTATTCCAAGCAGTCAGCGGTGGTGTAATAAGGGTAGACTAGATGCCCATGGCACTCCTACCCGGGTCACAATCACGCGTCGTGTGAAACCCGTACCTGGGTCCTACCCACCTCAGGATGTGGGTCGACACACTTGGACCTGGGTCGTGTGAGACAAATTGCATGACGGTCGTTCGTAAGCCGACAAAATAACTAACAGCCACGCCTGCATCAGGGTTTCACTTCCACAGCATTTCTGTTTAGCCATATTTTTGTTGATTGAGACACACCATGAGCCAGATTGCAGCAGGGATGAAGAAACATTTGCTCTAATCAACATTTGGACCAACGATTCAATCCAGAGAAGCTTGGATGGAAGCGTCCGTAACAAGCTGCTTCCGGGGTATTGCTACGCACATTGTGTATTTGCGACCCGGGTAGAGCGTGGCAGTGTGAAAAGCGTTTAAGATGCAAGTCTTGCAAATAGAATTTATCAACACTACTCCTTCTGAAATGGTTATGGCAGTCACTGGACTGTAAACATATTAGAAAGAGAAGAGGCAATCATTATATCAATTATATCATTTTTTCATTTTTTTATTAAATATCTGAATCTTAAGTGACTTGTTATCACTTTTTATCATGTTTAAAAACTCATTCAATGCATAACTACTGCCTCTTAATATAACTGCTAAAAACTACTCCTTACCAATTACCATCATCTGCATCTGAATGGGTTATTTTTGATTTAAGGGAAATGAAACCTTCGAGTTCCACAGTGCCATTCACGCAATTCTGATTTGCAATTCTAATGCTAAAACTAAGTGGTGTCTATTAATCAAGCAACTGCTCTCAACAATTATTTTAGATTTGTCATTGCTGCATAATCATGCAAACAGGCACCTGTGCTGTCTATACGCAAGTTAAGCAAACTGTAATACCTTGTTTCTATGGACAGCCAACTCGAGTCGACTAGAGTGTGCTTGAATTGGTCTCAATTCTCCCAGAACTCGAGTTGGTGAAAAAGGTGACGTTTCCATGTTTTTCCGAGTTATTCGAGTTGTTACGTGAGTTGGGCAAGAAATACTACTGATTTCCCCCAGAAATACTTGCGAGTTAAAGGTCAAGACGTGAATTCGCTGCAGACGGTATTACAGTCAAATCGTCACCGATTTTTAAAAAGATAAATCTATCTAGATATTCTTTCGCATTTTTTTTCACTTAGTAGATATACATCTGTCAAACTGGTATGCAGAACAGGGAAAGAAGCGCTGGACAAGGGAAATAATGTGTCATATGTCAAAGTGGATATGAGAATGGCAGTGATGAAGCCAATTTGCTTGAGAGCATTAAAAGTAGACCGGACATTTCCATCAATGTATTTAAAAAATCTGGAATTGATGATGCGATCAGAAACCCAGAGGCACTGTAAAACTGTGCCTGCAACTGACATGACTGTTCTTTTTTATGTTAAGCTTTTTTTTTTTTTACAAGGGTTTAAATAAGTAACAGCCAAGCTTGTTTATGCCAGACTTGTTAGAAAGTCTGTAACATCATGTTTGATTGTGTTTGTCGATACATTGTAGATATACGACTATTACTTAAGACAGTACCCACCGTGGAGCTATCGCAAAGTCCATAAACAAAATCAATTTAATAAATGAATTCTGCACAATATAAATTGGAGCTGATTTTGCCAGTGCTTGCCAGACTATTAACCAGTTTTGGCTTTATTGTTATAAGTTTTTGGCTTTATTTTATAAGTTTTCAAAACATGGCAATACTGCCCTACAATTACTACATGATGCTGTGATCATTCCACTGTGTTATGTTGTGAACCACAGCTAAGTTTTAGAACTGAGAGATAGCAAATGCTTATTGTAAAAGCTTACTGGTTATGTTAAACTTAAGGGCCATATAAGAACGATAAATACTGTAACTGATCAGAAGGCCTTCTTTGTTGGTTCTCCAAGTTGCTGCAGTTACATTGTAGATGCTATATCGAGTTACTGTAAATGAGATACTGTTTTAGCAGACAGATTCCATTAAGTAAGCATTTAATTGAATGTTTTTGGAATGAAAAGTATAAATGCAAAACCGTGTTGCGTTTTTCTTTGTCAACTTGCCGATTGAAAAGCGCCAATTCAAAAACAGTCAAAATCCCCCAAGGTAGCAAATCTGCCGAATTTAATACCAGCCAAAATGTCCTGTTATACCATATGTTCCCCGCCCCTACAACATTTTTGATTGACACTTAGTGATGTAATTTCCTCCAAGCCCTAATTCAGACTTTAGAATTCAGGCCAGCCTCAGGACTGAAATCAGACCAGATAATTCAGGCTCCTGCCCGAATTGGGAGCCAACTCGAGTAATTTAAAAAATATATCTATGTTAACGGAGGTGGGGGCAACTCGAGCACGTACCCAAGTTATGTGGTTCATGGAAATGTGGTATAATATAGTAATTAGCTCAAGGTATTCTTGGACAAAATACATACAATAGATACAATCTCAAGCACTGCAAGCTCCAGAGTACAAGCACAGACCAGAGGTAGTTGAAACAAATTACGAGTTGTTTGTGGACACTGTGTGTGTCGACTATGGACCCTTAAGTCACCATTTTAAACAAACCCAAAGCTACAGAACTGGAGCAGGTGTTTTTTAAAAGCTGTAAATAATTTTAAGATTATTTCCAAGAGGTTCCAAGGCAAGTTTCTACTGACCCATTTTTGTTGAAAGACTGGAAAAAACTAAAACAAAAAAACAATACAAATCTCAAAACAGTCAGAAAAAAGCATACCTCTAAAAAAATTATGAAGCAATTCCCATAAGATACACAGAGAAATGCTAGCAAGCTTGGAGTGAATGGTCTGACTCTCACGTGACTTAAATATAAAGGATTACAAGGTTATAGTAATGGAACTTACTGAGTGATCAAATTGGTGTACCATTTAAGGAATTATTTCTTTTTTTATGCAGTAAATGGTGTGCATTGTCTGTCAAATTCGCTTTGCACTTGAAATAAATAAATAAGCATGGCTCTTGGGTATCTGGCATGTTTTCCTCCTCATAATGATAAATATAGGAACCAATGACAGCGGCACAACATTTGATCCAAAACTGCTGACAGCTATTTTATTTTGAGAGGATACAAATAATGTGCAGTGCCAGCGCTTGTTTCCTAACTCTCAATGCTGAAGACAAACAAGCCCAGTAACCATAAACCCTCATTTCCAAGGCTGAGGGAAATTAGTTTAGTTTCATAGATGTGTTATCATTCTTATAAATGTATAATAATAAGCCCCTTTCACACTGGCATGCTCTGCCCGGGTCAGAAACTACCCGGGTAGGATCCGGTGTCATGTGGGTCGGCTACCTGATTTCACACTGCTTGTGATAAAGCACGGTTCACCTGGGTGACAGATGCAAGTGCATGATGTACGTATCAATGCCTCGGAAGCAGCTTGTTACAGACGTTTCCATCCAAGCTTCTCTGGATTGAACCATCGGCTGATTACAGCAAATGTTTCTACATCCCTGCTGCAATCTGGCTCCTGCTGTGTCTCATTCAACAAAAATCTGATTAAACAGAACCATATATATATATATATACAGTACTGTGCAAAAGTTTTAGGCAGGTGTGAAAAAATGCTGTAAAGTAAGAATGCTTTCAAAAATAGACATGTTAATAGATTATATTTATCAATTAACTAAATGCAAAGTGAGTGAACAGAAGAAAAATCTAAATCAAATCCATATTTGGTGTGACCATCCTTTGCCTTCAAAACAGCATCAATTCTTCTAGGTACACTTGCACAAAGTCAGGGATTTTGTAGGCATATAGTCAGGTGTATGATTAAAGAATTATACCAAACAGGTGCTAATGATCATCAATTCAATATGTAAGTTGAAACACAATCATTATCTGAAACAGAAACAGCTGTGTAGGAGGAATAAAACTGGGTGAGGAACAGCCAAGCTCAGCTAACAAGGTGAGGTTGCTGAAGACAGTTTACTGTCAAAAGTCATACACCATGGCAAGACTGAGCACAGCAACAAGACACAAGGTAGTTATACTGCATCAGCAAGGTCTCTCCCAGGCAGAAATTTCAAGGCAGACAGGGGTTTCCAGATGTGCTGTCCAAGCTCTTTTGAAGAAGCACAAAGAAACGGGCAACGTTGAGGACCGTAGACGCAGTGGTCGGCCAAGGAAACTTACTGCAGCAGATAAAAGACACATCATGCTTACTTCCCTTCGCAATCGGAAGATGTCCAGCAGTGCCATCAGCTCAGAACTGGCAGAAAACAGTGGGACCCTGGTACACCCATCTACTGTCCGGAGAAGTCTGGTCAGAAGTGGCCTTCATGGAAGACTTGCGGCCAAAAAGCCATACCTCCGACGTGGAAACAAGGCCAAGCGACTCAACTATGCACGAAAACACAGGAACTGGGGTGCAGAAATATGGCAGCAGGTGCTCTGGACTGATGAGTCAAAATTTGAAATATTTGGCTGTAGCAGAAGGCAGTTTGTTCGCCGAAGGGCTGAGAGCGGTACACTAATGAGTGTCTGCAGGCAACAGTGAAGCATGGTGGAGGTTCCTTGCAAGTTTGGGGCTGCATTTCTGCAAATGGAGTTGGGGATTTGGTCAGAATTAATGGTCTCCTCTATGCTGAGAAGTACAGGCAGATACTTATCCATCATGCAATACCATCAGGGAGGCATCTGATTGGCCCCAAAATTATTCTGCAGCATGACAACGACCCCAAACATACAGCGAAAGTCATTAAGAACTATCTTCAGCGTAAAGAAGAACAGGGAGTCCTGGAAGTGATGGTATGGCCCCCACAGAGCCCTGATCTCAACATCATTGAGTCTGTCTGGGATTACATGAAGAGAGAGAAGCAACTGAGGCTGCCTAAATCCACAGAAGAACTGTGATTAGTTCTCCAAGATGTTTCGCCAACGCATTCTGCCGAGTTCCTTCAAAAACTGTGTGCAAGTGTACCTAGAAGAATTGATGCTTGATGCTGTTTTGAAGGCAAAGGGTGGTCACACCAAATATGGATTTCATTTAGATTTTTCTTCTGTTCACTCACTTTGCATTTAGTTAATTGATAAATATAATCTATTAACATGTCTATTTTTGAAAGCATTCTTACTTTACAGCATTTTTTCACACCTGCCTAAAACTTTTGCACAGTACTGTATATATATATATATATATATATATATATATGCTTCAGAGAAACATGTAATTTGTATGATAGGTAATAAGGGCCTGACACATTCATGTTTTAGGTACCATCTGTAATTTACTCACAGACAAAAGGCTGCCATCCACTGCATGTATAGTGAGGTACATTGATCAATTTTGTGTTACAAGCATGTACATCATTGTGTACAACAGATCCTGATAGGTTTGGTAGTTGACAGAGAAGTGAAGCACTAGAGTTACCCAACATAGCTACAATTGCTTGATTCAACTGGGACATCTTAAGGGATACTCAAAAGCATGCACACCAATGTCCTTCTGTCCAGAACAGCTCTTGACAATCTATTAAGCCAAATATAATTTATTGCAAAAAATAACAATTTTATAAACACCTCCTACCTAGACGCGTCATTTTGACGCATATTACTATACATGTTTTTTTTTTTGTATAGCTCCTGGATGTGAAACCTGAGATTCATTTTTTATATACACTACCGGTCAAAAGTTTTATAACACTCCCATTTTTCCAGTTTTTATTGAAATTTAAGCAGTTCAAGTCCAGTGAATAACCTGAAATGGTACAAAGGTAAGCGGTAAACTGCCAGAGGTTAAAAAAAAAGTTTAGATTACCAAAAACTGAAAAATAATGTACATTTCAGAGTTATACAAAAAGGCCTTTTTCAGGGAACAAGTAATGGGTTAACAACTTACAGCTGTTCTGCAGCAATGGAAGTAAATTAAGCCTTGAAAGTTGATGCTAACAATTCCTACAGGTGTCCCAACTTTTGTTGATTACTTACAAACCCTCTGTCTGTATAAAAGCAGTGTTGGAACAGACTGTGTTACTACACCCTCTTACGCATTATTTGGACAGTATTGTACTGCAGGAAGTAGTATATTGCTATCAAATGGCGAGAAAAAGGCAATTAACAAAGGAAGACAGACAGACCATTATAACCCTTAAATGTGTAGGTCTTTCCTTTAGAGAAATTGCAAAGAAAGCCAAGGTGTCAGTGAGTACAGTTTCCTACACCATCAAAAGGCACTTGGAAACTGGAGGAAACTCTGACAGGAAGAGGTCTGGCAGACCCAAAGCCACAACAGAATCAGAAGACAAGTTTCTGAGAGTTAACAGCTTGCGTGATAGGCGGCTCACTGAAGACTGGAAGAAGGTCTTATGGACCGATGAATCAAAATTTGAAATCTTCGGTTCATCACGCAGGGTTTTTGTACGCCGTTGAGTAGGCGAAAGGATGGTTCCTCGGTGTGTGACACCAACTGTCAAACATGGAGGAGGAAGCGTGATGGTCTGGGGCTCTTTTGCTGGATCCAGAGTCGGTGACTTGCACAGAGTGAGTGGCACCCTGAACCAAAACGGCTACCACAGCATTTTGCAGCCATGCAATACCCTCTGGTATACGCCCTAGTTGGTCAGGGGTTCATCCTACAGCAAGATAATGACCCAAAACATACCTCCAGGCTATGTCAGAACTACCTTAGAAGAAAAGAACAAGACGGTAGGCTTCAAATCATGGAATGGACAGCACAGTCTCCAGACTTAAACCCCATCGAGCTGGTTTGGGATGAACTGGACAGAAGGGTGAAAGCAAAGCAACCTACAAGTGCAACACATTTGTGGGAACTTCTGCAACAGTGTTGGGAAGAACTTTCCGAACAATATTTGATTTCCATTGTAGAAAGAATGCCACGAGTGTGTTTGGCTGTTATATCTGCAAAAGGTGGCTACTTTGATGAGTCAAAAATTTAGATTAAATTTTGTTAAACAAAACGATTCCATGATTTCTTTTTTATCTCCAATTGTTTATTTGTTCTATGCTTTAATTTCAGAGTACATTGAGACATTAAACTGCGTAAATTTCAATAAAAACTGGAAAAATGGAGGTGTTCTAAAACTTTTGACCGGTAGTGTATATATACAGTACCAGTCAAAAGTTTGAGTACACTTGCTGGAAACTTGTTTTTTTTCATAATTGACAATGTTTTACGTCGTATACGTTTCTGTAAATACTTGAAAATGAAAACACATGTTACAATATACAAAACAAAACATAAGGAGTATCAAAGCAATGTTCAAGAAAATTGAAAATTGTCTCTAAATCTTGGATTCCTCAAAATAGCCACCCTTTGCCTTAATAACAGCCTCACAAACACGAGGCATTCGGTTAACAAGTTTCAGCAGGAAATCACCCGACATGTCTTCCCAGCTCTTCTGCAGCAATTCCCAGAAATGTAGGGCACTTGTGGGTAGCTTTGCTTTGACTCTTCTGTCCAGTTCGTCCCATACAAGTTCTATGGGATCGAGGTCTGGAGACTGGGCAGGCCAGGTCATTAGATTGAGTTGTCCTTCACTTTCCTTCTTTGCCAGATAGTTCTTGCACAACTTTGAGGTGTGTTTCGGGTCATTATCTTGCTGAAGAATGAAGGACTGCCCAACTAGCCGTAATCCTGATGGAATGGCATGCCTCTGAAGTATGCAATGATAGCCATGCTGGTTAAGCTTGCCATTGACTTGGTAAAGATCACCAACTCTGTCACCAGCAAAGCAACCCCAGACCACGACACTGCCTCCTCCATGCTTGACAGTGGGAACCACACATGCAGAACTCATGTGCTCACCGTCTCTGCGTCTTACAAATACTTGGCGGTTGGACCCAATTATTTCAAATTTTGACTCATCGGTCCATAAGACCGACTTCCACTCCTCAGACATCCAGTTTCTGTGTTTTTTGGCCCAGGCAAGTCTCTTCCTCTTATTCTGCACTCTTAACAATGGTTTCTTTGCAGCAATTCTTCCAGTTAGGCCAGCTTCACGCAATCTCCTCTGAACAGTTGATGTTGAAACATCTGTACTTCTAGTAGCATTTAGCTGAGCTTGTATTTCAGGGGCAGTTAATCGCCGGTTTCACAGACTTGTTCTCTAATTCTGAGGTCACCCTTGGCCTGCCTGACCTTGTTCGGCAAGAAGGATTTGCCCACAACAATGGAGGTGCTGCTGTTTCCCCACAGAAGCACTCTGCTGCAGAGTCACGTAATAGAAATGGTAACGTTATTTATATTATTATTATTATTATTATTATTATTATTATTATTATTATTATTATATTTTATGTAGCTGACACTACATAATATCCAGGAGTGACTTGCAAGTTCAATGAGGAGGATGTGTCAGATGGCATTCTTACAGAATTCTGCTATATGCATTTATGTTTCCATTTAAATACAGTGTTTCTGCGATGCAACTGTTATATATGATGTTCATGAATAAAACTGAATTGTATCCAATAGTTTGTCTTTCATTTTCATACCAAAGCTGTTTAAAAATGTAAACATCAAATTGGCTTGCGTGGCGGTTCTAGTGTTAAAGAGTAAGCAGTGGGGTTCGTACCTGTCATTTTTCTTTTCATTTTTAACATCCTGACAACCTTTTACACTTAAAACTTTAAAGGATTATTGCCCACATTGTCAAACCGGTAACACAGCAATAACGATCCATGAGATCACGATGGTACGGAACCGAAAAGCCAGAGCACTTGTTATTTTTTTTTTTCTTCCTGCAGTGATTTAGAGCAAAGACAAAAAGAACATGGTATAATGAGTTTAAAACTGGTAAGTAGTTTAGCTACCCAGTAGGTGAGATAGATGAAGCAGGAAGAGTGAACTAAGAGCTATGAACAGATTTTTTTTTGTTTGTTTTTGTGTAGGAGAGGTATTATTGGTATTAAAGAAATAAACAGTAATATGTGAACTACCTATATTCTCAAATAAAACTATTTCCAAATACATAAACTTGGTTTTCTGTCATAAATATTATTCAGACTGACCAGAAGAAAGTTTCCAACATAATGAACACCAGTGATCAACCAGGTACGTGGTTGTCAGTATATGGTCCCTTGACTCTGGCAGGTTCAATCATGCTGTGAAAGCATGAGTAACATAGTGTAACATAGGCCAAAGTGGAAGGGGCACTCACCAACCCTTCTGGCCAGCGTGGTGAGTTATTGCCAACCCCCCCCCCCCCATGATGAAAGGACAGACAAAAATGTGGCCCTCATTCCCCAGGCAGGTTCAATCCCATGTGGGGGACACTGCTGTTGTACCCTTGAGCAAGGTACTTTACCTAGATTGCTCCAGTAAAAACCCAACCGTATAAATGGGTAATTGTATGTAAAAACAATGTGATATCTTGTAACAATTGTAAGTCGCCCTGGATAGGGTGTCTGCTAAGAAATAAATAATAATAATAATAATAATAATAATAATAATAATAATAATAATAATAATAAGGTGCTAAGAATCACAGGGTTACGATTTTAGACTGCCACAGAACACTGACCCTGGCCACGTACAACTGCAGATCTCTTTCAGGTGAAGCAAGACTTCATGATTTGGAAGAAGAACTTGGAAGAATCAAGTGGGACATCGTAGGACTAAGCAAAGTACGGCGAAAAGACGAAGGACTACTCAAGAGTGGGCATCTTCTCTTCTACCGAGGCACTACAGATGGACAAACAGGAGGCATTGGATTCATTGTCCACAAGAGAATTAAGAATAACATAGTAGAGATTGACAGCGCATCAGAGAGGTCCGCAAGACTGATAGTGAACATTTCAAGGAAGTATGAACTTCAGGTCATCCAAGTATATGCACCAACAACAAGCTATTCATATGAAGCAGTACAAGAACTACATGAAAATGGAAAAAGCCACTATAACTTCATCATCGGTGACTTCAACGCCAAAATAGGAGCCCAGCAAGAAGATGAGAATTCGGTCGGCAAATTTGGACATGGCGACAGGAACGAGAGGGGCGACAGACTACTTGAATTTGCAGAGAACAACAACTTATTCATCATGAACACCTTCTTCCAGAAGAAACCCATCAGGAAATGGACATGGAGAGGACCCAACGGAGTGAAGAATGAAATTGACTACATACTCGCCAACAAGAAGCACACCATACAAGATGTCTCAGTACTAAACAATTTTAACACAGGAAGTGACCACAGACTTGTAAGATACAAAATACACCTAAACACAGCACTGGAGAGAGTGAAACTCGTGATGACAAAATCCAACACAATCAACATAGAAATGCTCCAGAAGCAAAGCCTGGTGTTTCAGCTCGAACTGAAGAATAGATTCATCGACTATGAAAAAGTCTTTGACTTTGTTTACACAAGATCTGTATTAAGCTCTCTGAAAAAACAAGGAATTGAGAAAACGTACAGAGACTTGATCAGCTGACAGATCTCAAACCCCAGTGCACTAGAGCGGATATTTTGAAAAGCTTTGAAACAGACTTTAAAGTTTTAAGTGTAAAATGTTGTCAGGATTAACAATGGAAGGAAAAATCACGTGGGGATATAGAACGGTGTATTTTTCGTAACCCCGCTTCTTACACTTCAACTGTTTGTTAATATCATTAAAAAGATGAATTCCCAATGTTCATATGTGTATAAATCTAACATTTCATACAAAGAAACTGGGCCTGAAGACTGACCCACAAGTAACCCATTCAGTTTCTTATCAATCAGTACAGTTCAAGTACTTTGCTGAAAATAAGTTTCCAATATTTTTGTTACGGTTTTATGTCATGTAAACATGAAAAAGAAATGAGTTTTAAAACAGTCTTTAAGTAGCTCATGAGTTTAAGCTTTGAGAACAGTGAACATATTGGTACTTATATTGTACTTCTGTTTTAACTAGAGTGGCCACAAAAAAAAAAAAATCTTTGGAACAAACAATCTGCCTATTTCTGTGTATCTTGTACTGCATTTTAGTCCATTTAAAGCCCGTTTAGAATCCAGCTGCGATGTTAAGAGTATGTGCATTCAAGGCAGAAGGGAAGTGTAGAATTCCACTTTCCATCAATTCAGCTCAACTGTGAGCTCGGCAGGGAACCTTTCTCACTGTCTGCCTTCCATTCTCCAGCTGCTGTGATGAACATGTGGGATCTAATTTCAATTGTCACGGGTATTTTTCATATAGGAATATATTATTGCCACATACTGTTCAGTACACTGCACCAGTATAATAACCCACTGTTGGTTTCTTTCCATACTTCCCCTATGAGTTGGAGTAATCAAATTCATGACTGGTCACATTATGGGAGGCTTTTTCTAAAACCATAAGTAGCTTCAAATTGCATTTTTTTTTCTCTTACTTTTATGATGTTTTCAGTTATTGTGAGTGGTTATTTACTCAACTATTTATTTTTTTATTTTTTTAAATATATTTAACCCAAGCTGTTTTTTTCATTTTTAGTTACTTGTCATACTGTATGTAACACAGGCTACATCAGCCAAAGTAGTGTCTTTAAAGAAGAACAAGCCCGTGAACCACTGTACATTTTAGTGAAAACTGCTATAAATCGAGTTTCCTTTTGCTAGCAATATTCTGCTGTGCATTAGAGGGTTCAGGCACTTACTAACATAAATACAGTTTGGTGGAACTAGAACTGAAGAGCAGCTTCAAACTCAAAGTACCGTTACAAAAAAACCCACAATATTTGAGTAAATACAATGCCATTTTTATACTGACTATCGAATGTAAGCAAAGACAGCAAATTAAATCCTTTAGGTGTAGCAAAGTAGCAAAGTAGTAATATATAATGAATTACTTTTTAATTTGAACTAACCCAAGAATTATTTTCCTTCCAATAGGCATGACAAACTTAAATTTGTTCTCCCAATAGATCTGCCAATTATTTTCAAAGCATCTGCAAGTACACAACTGTGAGCTGGTAGCTCAAATAACTGGGGTATTCTGACCAATCCTGCACAAATGAGACCCGGATACCGTCATTCGATGAAACCGAAAGGAAAGTTTATTTACAATAAATAAACAAATGGCTTAATAATAATAATAATAATAATAATAATAATAATAATAATAATAATAATAATAATAAAACCTAACCCAATTTCGGGTATTAGCTAAACTCACTTCTTGAGCCCTCAGTATTCTGTTCACTAATAAAAATCAAAACACTATAACAAGGACTGGAAACAGAAAAGTTTCTTTGGGAAATCTCCACGTGATTTCCCCTTTGGTTTCTTCTCCATTTAAGTATCTGTGTACAGTCCTTGTAACAATTATAATCCACGGTTTTGTGTCGTCTCCCTTTAATCCACCTTTCTTTCAGGTCTCTGGATCGACAGGGAAGTTTCCGGGTTTTGTCTCCCTCTGCTGGAGACCACCGGTACTGCAAATGTGGTACTGGTCCGTTCCAACTTTGGACTCTCTCTGCTGGACCACCCTGTGACTCATTACAGTTTAATAAACCCTTGTTCCAAACTTAAACTTGTCTTTGTCAGTTTTTCTTTTAAAACAGTTCATACACAATGGAGATTGTTTGTAGCCAGCACACCAGATAAACAGTTCTGTGTTTAAACCACCTCAACTCATCTTTGAGTACTTTTAGGATTCTTTATTCACCAGGATAGCACACACCCGGTAAACTACACAGTTTCAAGTAGTAATATCCGTCGGCTACAGTCCCCCTGAACTGCTGGTTACTTTCTGGTTTCCAGCACTACACTCCTGCGCTGAAAACAGACATTCAACACACACACTTCTGCAGATTTCCCATTAATTAAACAAGATCCAATATTGCGCACAGTCCCACACAAACAGGTAAAAGCTTGTTGCACAAGAGTACACTTCCAACACAGTCCATAAAGATTTTCGTTGGCTTCTGCAGTGGATATTTCAGGTTGTTTGTTATTTTCCCCCAACAATTGCACACACGCGGGAAATAACAAATACAGTCCATAGCTCCTTTCCTTCCACACGATTCTGCTGAGTCTTGTTTAAAAATATCTGAAGCACTCAGCGCTGCACTCGCACTGAGCCTGAGACAGTCCATACGAATAGCACCAATGACTCACGCTTGTCTCCTTGTTGTCAAACGGCATTTGCTACTGTGTTGACTCTTTCCGATTTATTTTATCCTGCCGGGATTGTTTTCCAGCCTTTGTTCCGTGCTTGATTATAATTCTTTCGTTCTGCATCTGCACGCGAGACCACAATAACACAACAACTTATACTCTTGTATGCTGCACTTCCATACACTCATTTCACTAGTCAGCTCTGCACTCTCAACTTGACACTTTGACCTCTCCCTTACTGTGGTAGCCTGGCCTCTTTTAAGCTCTGAGCATTCCCGCCACAGTTAAAACTGACCAGTCTCATTCTGGTCTGTGCAGTATAATTTGTTCCATCATTTCAAATTGCGTTGCTTTAACTATTTAGATATATCTGTGAATCATTTGCAGATATCTTTAAATGAATGATATATCAATTTAAGATACCTCTAAATGACTTCCTGTGAAAATGCTCTATGTTTTGAATGGACTTCCTGTCCATTTAGATATGTCTCTAAATGAACAGGAAGTAATTTCCATTTGAATTTGAGATACCTTTAAATAGACAAGAAGTCATTTTGAGATATCTTAAATAGAATTTCAGATATCTGTAAATTATTTAAGGGTATCTCAAAAACAAATTTATTTTAGACATCTTAAAATAATTTAAAGATATCTTAAAATATTTGAAGATATCTTCAGATATTTAGAGATATCTGGAAATGATTTAGAGATATCTTAAAATATTTAGAGATATCTCCAAATGAATTTGAGATAGCTCTAAATGATAATTTGGCTTGTCATACTTGATAGATATTACACTTAACAAGGCTTGATGATGTTAACGTAGTGGGTGTATTGTGAAAGCATTATTAAGAAACACAATCCCTCAATGTATTCATTCCATCTGACTTTAGGACAAGCAATCATATCTGTCAACTGTTTTGAACTGTTTGTACTGTTATTGCTTGTTATTCTAAAATAATAGCTTGCTCTTTGCCCTTGAGTCAGAGATCACACAACTGAGATGAACAGCACAGCTATGCAATATCAGCCTAGAGAAACCTGAAATCCCATTCGCTGACATGTCATAGTATTTTTGTTTT
The DNA here is from genome assembly GCA_030684275.1 of Acipenser oxyrinchus oxyrinchus. Classification (NCBI taxonomy): domain Eukaryota; kingdom Metazoa; phylum Chordata; class Actinopteri; order Acipenseriformes; family Acipenseridae; genus Acipenser; species Acipenser oxyrinchus. The sequence goes on from CM060252.1 coordinate 27,585,651, forward strand.
TTATATATCTCTTATACATGTATATGTGTATGCGTGTTTGTGTGTAATTATATGATAAATAGTGTCAATACACAAGTGCCTCAGAAATAAAACATGTTACAACCAGCCAGGTCCCCAGAAGATACACAATCATCTACATTGATCTAATATATGAATATAACTCCAGAAAACAAAACTGAAAAAATAAATAGAAATTATTTTCTTGGAAATTAAAAATACAAATTTCTTTGAAATCAGCTGCATTTCATCATGGGAGCACAGAAAGACATGAGCCACTTTCAGCACCCTGAACTGGGCTTTTATAAAAAATGAAAATCAATATCTCTCCTGCAGTTGCAAGGAAAAGATTTATAGCCCACTTCTTGCAATTATATTTGCGGGAAGTCCAATCAGTATTTTTCGCTTGGGTGCACGTTTTCTACTGCCTGACATTTCCCTCTCTGACAGCTGCATGGCTCACAGGGTCCTGTATCTGCCATGTGAAAGAGAACAGGTACATTTTTCAAACCAGTCACTTTCACATCGCCTGAATAATTAAGCCTTGTTTAATTTAATATAAAATATAAGCTGCAATCTATTTTTTATCACGTACTGTATAGCATTAAGAATGTAATATTAATATGACAATGGAATATCTTACAGTGAATATCTTACAGTGACCAATTGCATTGCATTGAGCAATAAGAAAATATATATATATATATATATATATATATATATATATATATATATATATATATATATATATATATATATATATTAGGTGCTATATTTAGTTCAGATATTTTTTTCCTCTTGTGTTGCTCCTACTTCTCTAAGGGCTATGGATTTATATGCACCCATGTGAAAGCCTGTGGTTTTACTGAATCAGACTTTGGCTTGCTGAACTCTGATCTGCTAATTCCTTTTTAGTTTCCTGGAAAGGTTTATTGTAATTGGTGGTCCCATAACATTTTCACAACAGATAAAAACAAATTGAAAAAGATAAGGTTTTGGGGAGACAAAATAATGGTCTATTTTAATGATCTTTGACCTCCTTCCATCAAATTTCTACTGTATTTGATGTTTTAAGAGCATCAATAAACTAGGGAGAAGAGACTAGCAGGATTAATATATATAGAATATTTCATACCAGAAGGCTGATTGTAGGTGTTCAAATGGTAGATGCTTACTTATTCTTGACTATAGGAGGCTGTGTGGTACAGTAGTTAAAGAAAAGGGCTTGTAACCAAGAGGTCCCCGGTTCAAATCCCACCTCAGCCACTGACTCATTGTGTGACCCTGAGCAAGTCACTTAACCTCCTTATGCTCCGTCTTTCGGGTGAGACGTAATTGTAAGTGACTCTGCAGCTGATGCACAGTTCACACACCCTAGTCTCTGTAAGTCGCCTTGGATAAAGGCGTCTGCTAAATAAACAAATAATAACTACATAAAAAAAAGCTTTACACTATAAGGTAAACTTTCCATAACTAACTATCAGTGTAACTAACACATTTTGTCTGCCACCACAAAGGAAACGTGGAGTGCATGGGACACAGAGTTTGCCCTGACTGTTTGTAAAGAGAATGCAGAGTGCAACATGCTAACTATTTTGCTGTGATATGAATGCTTTGAACTTCAGGATCAAAGTGGCTGGAGCACATCTTCCTTGGGGATGGGGGATTTATAATGCTCTCATCAACATAACCAGCGCAATTTGCTGTTACAAGAGCAGGCATATTGTGCATTTTAAAACACACACATGGATCTTTTTTCTTTCATTTACGATTGAACAGTGTGCACTAAAATATCGTTGAGATGTAAAAAAAAAAATCTACATGTGATATTAGTGTACGATCATCTACTGTGCAATATTGTCTGTTTATTGCATTGAGATTGATTATTACACTCCTTTAAATGAGGATTCAGGCCACTGTCCTTTGTTTGTTTGTATACTGTATATATTTATATAAAACATTCTTCCTATCATATATCAGGGAGGTCACTTTACATACATCACTGACCAATAAACATTGGGACACATGGGACGAAACCTTATGAAATTTGAAATTAAAGTTCGGGAGGAGGGTCAGACACCAATCTCCGCGTCACCAAATTGAATCATTCAATTTACACATGAGCTAATTAACATTGTTAGCACTATAAATACCCTCTTCACTTACCTCTCAGTTGTGTTTTGATTTCATTGTAACCCACCACCTCCCCATCTCCACCTTTCTTAAAAACAATTTCTATGTTTTATCAATGGGGGTCTCAGCCTTGTCCAGTCGGCCAGGCAGCGAGCCCTCAAACCAAGTTAGGTTCGTTGCTAAATGAATGTGTATATACAACATAGTTCTCTGTTAAATCGCATGCTCCGCATTCTCCACAACAAATATTTGTACTAAAACATTTTGTGATTGGTGTTTGTCCCGAACTACTTAATATACACTAAGCACAATTTTATTGTGAAAGAAAAAATAGCCATTACAGTTATAAAATGTGTAAGAAACAACTTAAAAGGAGTTTAAAATGGGAGGTTATTAACTCAATTGCCTCTGTATAAAACAGGGAGGCTGATTACCAGAGTGGAGAGAGAGGGGAGGTGATACTGTAAGAGGTCTTGTGAGGCTACAACAAACGTTCCATTACCAGAGGTCACAGCCACATTGCTTTAAACTCGGTCTTTCTTTTTGGGAGCAAGTTTCTGAAGGTGTTTTGAAGCACCTCTGGAAAACACGCAATGCAGCTGCCCTTTCACAATTTTACCCATTGAAAAGAAATCCTAGGATTTCCACTCAAATGCATATCTTACAACACAGCAAAGATTATTTCACATTTCATTCTGTCCAGCTTTGCATCAATAATTCTGCAAGAAGCACTTTCAACTCCCTTTGTTATAGCAAGACGTTTATAATGAGAGAGCATTTCTGTAATGTTATGATTTAGATCTGTTGCCAAAAACCTTTTCATTGCCGAAAACGAAAGGCTAGAACTCTTGGCATTTCATAGTGTCTTCCAAAGTGCCAATCATGAGAAACCTTGACAGGCATTTTTTTTTGTATTAATATTTTAATGTGTTTTCATTAGGAAATGCAAAAAAAAAAAAAAAATAACATAACATATAAAGTGTAAAGTGTATTGTGCCATACAAGCGGAGGTGAAGCAATGAAATGTGGATGCAATGGTAGGAAAAACCTCAAAGGTTTTTTAAACAGATACAAGCACAATGCCAGAGGCCTTTTCTTTAGAAGTTGACATGGAAGTGCTCCAGTTGAACCCATTGTAGTAATAGGACAACATGATGATATAACGTGAGTCCCAGGGAAAATCCAGCATGTACTTAAGCCTCCATAGTTGAGTTCCTGGTATAATTCATTATTAAGAGTGCCAAGTGACAATAAGAAATAAAGCTCTCTGTCTCAAATGTGGTAGTGAATCCATTTCCATAATGTAATAAAACATGATGGGTTTTGTTTTTTTGCCTGCTGCAGGCTTCTCATTCCCCCTGTTTTCAATTGACTTTATTGGTTTCCATTTATTTTGGTCTCCAGCTGTTAAGAGAGCTCATGTAGAAAGCTGAGTAATAAAGACTTGCTCACCAGCAGTGAAACCAATGCTGATTGTTTTACATTGCTCTATCCATCACTATGCATTAGGATGCCTTTTGGTGAAACACATTAACTTGAGCATACCATAACTTAATACAGAGGTTCGCAACCTGGAGATTGTGTCAAACTTTCTAGGGGGGCACAGGGAGTGTTCTAATAATACAGTAATTATAGTAAAAATAAAACATTTCTGAATAAAATGTTACACATAAATCAAAATGTGAATTTTACAAACTTGCAAATGTTTTGTATTATTAGTATTTGTTATGTTTTTATTTTACCTAGATACCAGCAGGTAAGTCTGGAACACCACGCTTAATAAAGCAAAGACCAAACGACAGATGATTTTGTGTTTAAGAATCAGTGATCAAGATTGGTTCATCTCAACATGACTTGGAGATGACGAGTGACTTCTCTGACAGTATTTCAACATGGCAATAAATCATATATACCAGGCATCCAGTTTGAAATTGACTCAGGGGCGTAGCCACGGCCCACCCAAATCTGCACCTATGTGAATGCCAAGTTTTAGTAAATGTATAGTTTATTCTTTTTTTTTTTCAAACAGTGTACCCCGACGGCGAGAGCTCAAGTTTAGGACAAACAGGCTATAGAGAAAATGTTGCAGGCTTTAGCCAATCAACGCAAAGTAGTCATTGTGATGCAATGTTTGGGTGTGATCTTTCTCTTACACAACAAATCATGTGCAAGCTGCGTTTGATTTACAGCTTGTGAGGCAGTTGGCGCAGATCTGTTAAGTCCCAGACGTTTCCATATTTCAACTTTATTTAAAATGTGCCGTTTTGTTAAGCAAACTTGCAGGCTAATTAGTAGTAGTGCAGCGGTCAACATGCCAAAACAAATGAATATTTTTTTTTTTTTAAAAGACAACAGATAGATAATGAAGCCACAAAAGCAATTTGCATATCATACTATTCCTCAGAATCTGCAGTGGAAATGGCAACATGTGAAAATAAATGTCAGAAGAGAAAATTGCCAAATCGACTGGATGATGTGTTTGTTACTTTAGGAAAGTCAACCAGGGGGCACTCTAATGAAGATTTGAGAGCAATGTGGAATCATATTTTACTAGATTGTCAACTTTGCGAATTGAACAGCCTCTTTCAAAATGACACATATGGTATGGCCTCATGAAAGCCGCGTCTGCATGCTTGCCAACATCGGACACATTTGGCAATAGAGAAAGTCTACTACTGGCATGTACTTTGTTGTACGATGTTAATATGGACGATGCTGACGTTTTTAGTCTTCATTCAACAAATAAAGCGCAAATCGACTGTGGGGAAAAATGATCCAACACTCTTTTCAGTTTGAGATGATTGCCACTTGATTATCTTTCCAAATATGCACACACTTTTAAGGCTCTTCTCCACTATGAACAGGATTAAGACAGCTGCGCGAGCATAAATGCTGACAAGTCGCTTGAACATGCTGTCTCGTCTGTTGTTTGAAAGAGACCTGTGCGATTCTCTGGACTATGACTCTAATTGCAATATTCAGCAGGAAGCCTTGCCGCCTTACCCTGTTACTAACTAGCCAATGTTAAGTCAATTACTAGCAAATAGTTTTATTTAAAAATTGCTTAATGTAATATGACTGTGTTCTCGGTGGTTTGGTGATGCTGCCTGTCTGGCTTTTTAAAGCACATTCACTGTGGATATATGTAAATGTATTTTTGTGTCTACTTCAAACATTTTAAATAGATTCACAGGGGAAATATTTGATGTATTCAGGGTTTTAATGGATTTAAATCATTTCTGCAAATTATTTCCTGTGACATCAGACCTTTAGTCATAGCTCGTCCACCCTAAGTCGGGGCCCACCCACATTTCCAAGCCTAGCTACGCCACTGAATGGACTCCCATATATTATCTTTCAACTGTATATTGATAATTGCGATGAGCATAAAGCTAAGGATATTTTCCTCCATCATTTTGGATACTGTTTCTCCCTGGTGGACTGTGCATTGAAGCTGTTCTCTGATTGCTCAACTCCCTAGTTGTCATGTGACAATTACAAAAAATAGGATTCAATCCTATTTATTTTGCGTCATTCCACGGTCACCCTGGTGTCACATGTCTGCAGTATCAACTACATGCTTTTTCGCAAACTCCACACATGCTTTAAGATGAGGCTTTTTGAGTAATGCCTTCTTTCTTGCCACCCGTCCACACAGGCCAGCTTTGTGTAGGGACCGGCTAATTGTTGAAGTGTGAACACTGACTTCGATCTCAGACATAGAACTTTGCAGATCTCTCAAGGTCATTGTTGGCTTCAGAGTGACATCCCGAACCAGTTTCCTGCTTGCCCGGCTGCTCAGTTTGGGTAGTGTCTGGGTGGTATGAGGCACCTGTCGCTTCTTAATGGTGGACTTCACTGTGCTGAGAGGGATAATCAGCGCCTTTGAAATGTTCTTGCACCCTTCTCCTGCTCTGTACCTCTCTACCACTTCATCCCTGACTTGTTTTGAAAGCTCCTTGGTCTTCATGGTTGCTTTGTTGGCTCACTATGTGAGTTGCAGCTTGAAAGTCTTTATATGCCTGAGGGAAATTACCTACACATTAAACCACGTTGAGTACACACATGCTGAAACCATTTCACTCATTTTGTGACCTTTCAAACAAATCATTTGCACCTGAACTGATTTAGGGCTGCAGTAGCAAAGGGGTTGAATACTTATGCAACTGAGATTAATCTGTTTTTCTCTGTAAATCTTACTTATTTATATTCTATATGCATTTTTTAACTTTATCAGTGTGCAGTAGTTTGTGTAGATTCTACATGTAAAGTCTAATTCGAAAGCGTCATGGAGTACGCTCAGGTGCCAACAAAATGTGAAAACTTTGCAGGGGGGTGAATACTTCTGCAAACCACTGTAAATAAAAAGAGTATGTGCGAATCTGACACTGTAAATTCAATTAGAGAAGTATTGCAAAAAACCATGACGTACAGTATGAACACAATACTGTAATAATAAGAAATGGCAATTAATAGTTTGATCAGGCCCAGCGTTATGGGTGGGCCTTAGGGGGCCTGGCCCGTCCAGTTTAGATTCTAAATTGATTCAGTACCGTCAGCTTCCAGTTCTAATGGTAGATGCCCGCTGGAATGTCTCAGCACCAACTGTGAATCAAATTTAAAATCAATCCGCACAATGCTGCCTTTTTCTTTTTGACGATGTATTTTTAAGCGTAGTTCACTATTGGACAGTAAATACTAAACAAAGACATAATTGGTCCAAATTCATTTTATTATCCACCAAAACCAGTCAATCAACACTTTGCATCGACGAAAGCCAATCACAGACTGTCAGCTCAACTGGATCACAGACACAGCATCTTTCAACAACAACAAAGCTAGACACGAACAGTTCCGTAATATTGCTCCATTCATATGTAGATTCAGGAGAGAAAGGTTTTGGCTGAAAGTAGAAACATGGCGAGTTAGGAGGCATTTTAGAGTGGGATTTAATGAGACATTGTATTGGTAGTTCAGACACGGACTGTCCAGTAATTGCTCCGTTCATTCCTTAGACAATGTCCAGATTATAAATAGTGGTTTTAAACTCTAACACGTTAATAAAACATTTAAATCGATTTACTAATTTAAAATGCACTGTATTTCTCTTTATATGTATGTCATCCTTGTTTTTTATTAAAAAAATGTCCAGGACTATTTTCTTAGAACGTCTTTACTCAGCGGAAAGGTACCCGATGAATCAGTACAAGTTCAAGGTAAATTTAGGGTAAATTTAAGGGTTTTTTTCTTTTTTTTTTTTTTTAAAAGAAAACAATGGTAAAATGATTTTCTAATAGAAATAGTGCCCTCTCAATGATGGCTCTACCGTGATAGTTGACCTTGACTTTCGTTAGCGAACTCGTCTTCAGCTCGGGACGCATAACTCCCGTCACGGTCAACTATCACACATAGAGCCATCATTAACGGGCACTATCACTTAAATAAAAACATATATATATGAGAAATCATTAATCAAATCAAATTAAAGCAAAGCCATGCACAATAATAATAATAACACGAAGAAGAAGACAAAGACGAAGAAGAATGTCTGGTTGCTTCTGGTGTTTGGAAACACCTTGTTGGAGTGTTTACATGAGTGTCTGCTTTTTATATTCAGTATTGAATAATCAGTTGAAAGTAAGCATTACATGTACATTCGTTAATTTACAGTAATTTGGCGTGTGTGGGAATCTGTTTATTGCAATCTCTGTAGAGGGCCTGCTCACTATGATTGTATTCGTTTCAAGTATTGTTGCTCAGACACCCCGTTGTTGCTAATGCGGTAATAATAATAATTTAAAAGAAAAAAAAAAATTCCAGAAAGAGCTATGCTGTGTGGATAGTTCATAATATTGTGCTGTCATATGATTTATTTATTTATGTGTTTATTGACATCACAGTGAAGTAAAATAGTAGAGAATAAGAGCTAATTGATTTGTTAAATATTCCGCCGGCGACCTGGCCCTTTAAATCTTTATATATATATATATATATATATATATATATATATATATATATATATATACACAGTATATATATATATATATATACACAGTATATATATATATATATATATATTGTGTTTGTGGATCAGATGCACGAGACAAGCGCTGTAAGGGATATGTAGCCCTGGTAGCCACAGTGAACAGCCCCATCTTGTGCCACATGATCAGGGTGCCTGGGATGAATAATTTGAATGTTTTTTTTTTTCTTTTTCTTTTCTTTTGCACATTTTCAATGAATCAGGATAAATTAGGCAGCAACGTCACAGCGTGTATCTCTTCCAATTAAAGCAACAGTAGCATAATATTGCACAAACCACCAAAATATAATTTTTTGCTGTAGTGTATTCAGAATAAAATAACATCTATCATATAGCAACCTAAATATTCTACATCTGTTTAATTCTAACAAATAATATTTATAAAATAATCTTAATAGTGTAAATATTGTAACCTGGCCAAAACAATAGAAAATACATTCCAACATTACAATAGTTTGACATTACTAATTACAACTAGCCATCAAGTACTGACACCAGATTAACCTGAGTCAAGTTACTTTGTTTATTCAATAACCTGTAAATAATTCAAAACAAGGACACCTGGTTGTACTTTTAATGGTCGATGCAAATGTTGACTCCATCCATTCACAGAAAGTCAACAGTAGATGTTTTACATTGAACTGCAGTCCAGAGTTAAAAAATAACTCCTTTCCAACTCCAAGTATTTTGCCTTTTCTTATTAGCACTGCGTTGTTCTGCTTAACACTTAGTCTTTATATTCATCATAACGTTAAATGACCTTTCTAATTTTAATGTTACCCAAGTTTGGATTACTTATTTTAGCACTTGCTACATACTTTATTTTATTTCAGTTCACACATTCAAAGTTCACCTGTGCCATGCTCCCGGAAGCTGTTTCAAGACTGGCTAGCAACAGCTGCAGAAGCTGCTGTGTACAGTCATTACAGAGGAACTCATGCAGGGATCTGTTAAAATTAGCTAAAAACAAGGCAATAAAATTGGCAACAATTTCAAACAGAATACGATTACTGTAGAATGCTGCTACAAGTATTGCATAATTAATTAGGGTCCTTACGTTTAATATGCAAATAACAACGGGTTTAAGACTGACATAACAGGTATTAAGCGTCAGCATTAAAAAATAAATAAAACAAAAGATGCGTTTCTACTAGTAGCTAATGTATAAGGCTTGTTTTGTGTACTCGATTGTGTATGTCGAATTTTAGCGTTGCTGTGACCATATGGTAACAGCTTGGTTGCACGTTTGCTTGTGAAAAAATGAGTATAATTTGTACACATACATTTTCAAATCTTAATAGTATTTTAATTGAATGACAAGCACACAAATGTGTGCATGTTAAATGGATTAAGTAACATATATTGAAAGGCTTCCTTTAGCCACTTTCTTTTGAGACGTGGGCTCTCTTTGGTTACCGTATATAGTTAGACACATACAGAAAATAAAGACCATCATGAAAAAATACATAAATATATTGGGCCAGATAAAATTGCATCCGGGCCAGTAAAAACACTAGCTCAGTGGCCTAGGGGCCAGTAGTTAAACATCTAAACGTAGAGACCTAGATGTCATTAGGTAAGCAAAGGAGCCCTGAGTTTCATGGCAAAGTGTAAAATGATTGATTTACAGTATGTGGAATAACTTCTTGTGTCCTCAAAATACATGTAAAAATGTAAGTCTGACATATGGACAAACACATAAACAAATGTACAGACAAACAAATTCCCACAAACAAATTCCCACAGCTTCTCCCAAAAACGTATGCTAAATGTATTACCAAGTTTTTATCACAACTTAAAAAGGGGTTTTCTATACACATGCAAACATGTAATTGTGACCGCATCCACAATATCCATGTTGTCAGGCATTTCAAGTCCTGTAACACATATGTCGCAGCACATCAGCACAAGCAGACAATGATATTTGTTTGACAATTTTAGTTTTATTTGCCCTTCCTTAGTTAAAATCTTTTTTTTCTGAGGGAGCACATGCATCCATTAAGAAATGATAAGTCATGCTCAGATTAACTTTTAATTTTTTTTTTAAAAAGAGACCTTTTTTCAGGAATAAATGGCTTTAGTAATGGAGTTGGCAGAGTGAGTAAATTAGCTTCAGATCAATATTACGGCATATAGTATGAGACTTTCAAATAATTAAATGTATTATTTGTATTAAAATTAGCTTAAATGCCTGGGAACTAAATGGTACAGTGGATAATACTCTAGCCTTTCACCTCAGGAGACTACAGTTTAAATTCAGTTCAGGTCAAGAGTGAAATAACTGGTGGTCTTAACCCTTTGTAGTCCATTGTTTATGAGCAATGGGGGTAAGCATATATTGTCACTGCTGGTGCTATCCCACCTCTGTGGATACCCTGTGCCTTTCATGAGAACTAAAATTTGTCATAAAAAAATGTAACAAAATAAAACACTCAAAAGTTTCTAAAGCATTGGTTTGATCTGTCTGGAAAGTAACATAATTCAGTATTTCAAGAAATATTTCTCTCATTGAGTCAGAATGAGGTCAACCCCTCTGGGTTCAAATCTGCTCTTCAGACTTGCGCATTCAATATGAATGCTGTGGAGACCAGTGTGATGCCCTTTCTAACCCAGAGGGCAATCATTACAAATCTCTTCCAAGTGGAAAAGCAGGTGTCTAGAGAAAATCTGTACCAGGACAAAAAATACAGAGATTTAACAACTGGCAAAACTGGACAATTTGGAACGTGGAAGCAATCATTTGTCTTCTGGTCCCTTTTAAAGATTATTTATGAGTGCTTAAATGATCCAGATTGTATATAATTCTCTAAGTCATTCCAGCCAATAGCCACTTATTTGTAGTGCAGCAACAGCACAAATCTGACCCCTGCAGTTTGATCTAACCACAGATGGGCCATTTCTTGAAAATGACACAATCACAATGACTTCAACAGATTTCAGGCCAGGTGGCAGCAGTGCAGGATTTTGTCAAGCTGGACCACATACAATTGGGGGTTTCATTATAGACGTGTTTTATGATAGTACCATTATTCATGATAGTGGAAACAGGTGAAATCGAAGAGTACTAAAGCATAGTGAGAGAATGGTACACATGGTAAAACCTTTGTAAACTGCAAAAGTAATAATGCAAATTTACCATGGTGAACATTTCTAGGGGAGGCCCCGCATGTGCTAAAGCACACCTCATATGCCATGTCGGGCCAGGCTAGATGGCAGGCTGATATCATACTATAATTGATTGTAGCGCCTTTCACAGCTCAGCTTGTTGTACAGCTAAATATTAGGCTACATTACAGCTGTGACAGATAAAAACAAATACAATGTGGTCATTTCAGCTGGATTAATTTATGTGACATCATGCAGGAATACAAAAACAATGATCTATTAGGGCAATTCAAACAAAAACTGTCTTTCTCCTATACAAAGTCACTTAAATAAGTCTTAAGACTTCATGTGAAGGTTCCAATGGGGCCTCCAGAGTCTGAAGCTATGGCAATAGAAATACATAATGCACTTGTGAATCCTCCTTTGAAAGACTTATCAGCGGAAACCACTTCTGTAAAGGTCTTGCTTGAGGCTGAGGCTGCATTACCTGCAAGTGGCTTGTGACAGAACTGGCACGAGTGACTCCACAAGTTCATTTGTGAAAAGAGATATGAACAATCATTTCTAAGTATCTAACAATGGCAGTGTGTTAGAAATACTATACTTAGCAGCATAACAGCATATTCACCCCACTCTAATGACATGAACAACACAGAATCATGAAAATGTTACCATCACCCACAGTATATTGAATCCTAACATTATCCATTTATGTCTGGATCCATCAAAATGAACTTCTGCTAAAAAATACCTATATTATTATCAGGTCAAGATAGCTAAAAGTGTGACATTCATATGAACATGCATTCATCCATCTCTTGGGATATTCATCCACTGCAGGTGGATAGTAATTGATCACTTTCAAAGCTATTAGCTCCAGTGCAAGAATTTCTTTCTGAAAGGAATAATGCTTTTGTGCACACTTCTTTAATGGAATACATGAGGTGCTTTTTTATTTAAAGGATGGCTCTCCTTTTACAGTAAAACTGTACAACTTTTACAGTGGAACAAATGGCTTAAAAAATCCCCCGTAAAATGCTTTGAAAGACCATTTATCCCATATCACGACAGCAGTCCTGTTGTTTTTGCATAATGTTACGTTGGTTGACTGACAGTAGACTTTTTAAACATGGTACATGGGAAGACAGACAATCTGGCAACCTATTCCGTTGACTGTACAAAAGCTAGCATGTGTATAATTATGCAAACACAACTGGGCGCATTGCACGTACAAGGCATCTCGGAGTCAAGAATTTTATTAAACGCAATGCTGACTAATGTTAGTAAAAGGCACTGGAACACCTAGATGTGTCAATAAAATTCCACCCAAGTGATTTCAGTGACTCAGAGATGAGTTGACACTGTGGTGCATAGTTTTGGAATTTTCACTGTATTAGCTGGAACTGCAGTTCCATTGTTATCATTAATTGCATTTTTTTTTATCAATGATTTGTTTCATTATCACTGAAGTACATGACAACTAATCCTCCTCAAGACCCACCTGTTTAGACTGCACTTGTAGATCTCTTGATCTGCCCCTTCTACTATGCACTGGACTTGCTTGACCTCAGCACCATGTGACTGGACCCTCAGCTAATGCACTATCACAGTACTAATATGTCATTGTAGATATAACTTGTTGTAATCCTAACTTGTTGCATCCTAGCTCATATTGTATATTAGTAGTATTATTTGCACTTCATGTAAACTACACTGTATTTAGATATTAAGCTGGCATTGTAACCCTGTACTGCCCTGTACCTCCTGTAAGTCGCCTTGGATAAAGGCATCTGTCAAATAAATAAATAATAATAATTTTTAAAAAAATTATTCTCTACTCCCTGAGGTAAAATGTACCTCTCGTCTATGTCTCTTCTGAGGAATTCTTGCTGATCTCTTTGTTTTCTCATTTAAATATGATACATATCTCAAATGTTTCTCCTAAAACCATTAATGGAGCAACACAATGACAAACAAATTAGACATATTTCAAATGAGAGGTACAGTATTTCAGAAACATGAGCAACAAAATAGAAATACATTCAGCTACAGGAACACATGCAAAGCAAACACAATACAAAAGACACATTTTGAGTTTACATTAAAAATATATACCAGAAGACGTTTTGAACTCCATTCAGAAAATCAACAAATGGTTCACGGCAGTTTATTATATTGATATTAACATCTTCAGATAAATATGTTGCCCATAAACTGGAATACTGTACACACTCAAAATCTCTCAGTACACTCAAAAGGGGTAAATGATTTTTGACTTTTCTGTCCAAAATACCATAATAAATTATTAATCTTTTAGAGGAGCGCACTTGTTTTGAACCCATACCATGAAAGCTGTTAATGGGTTTCAGGGTTTGCCACTCAATGTGATAACTTTCAATTGTATTCCTCTTATCTGATTAGCTGCATTAAGCTGTGGCTGACTGAGTGGATGGAGGTGAACAATGCTGAGATCACACCAATTGGATGAGTGATAGATTATAATGAGACCTGCCGTATTAGTATAGTTCTCCAATAAAGACCTACAGTAGAGGCCAGAAACACCTGTAATAATCTTAGGCCACATTTTTCACTGTGCTGTAATGATAATTGGCTTATTTAATTTTGAACGGTAATACGGTTTAATGACATTTTCTGTGAAAAACCTGTTTCATATCGTCTTCATTTATTTTTCCTGTTGTACCCTTCAAATGGGATATATAACATAACATATATAACATATACATATTTCAAGAAATCTAGGTTCTTGTTTGAGAGCTGTTCCGATAAAGCAAGTTGTAACCTATTATTGACATCTGCACACTCAATCAGGCACAGTGGATGCAGCTGATCAGATTCAGAGTAAACTGAAGGTTAACACATGACGTGGAAAAGCCTCTGAAGATTGTACCATGAGCAGGTTTCATGTTTCAATGAACAACACAAATACAGGCCAGAGGGGAGGGGGGGATTGAGGACAGGGGAGGGGGGTATTTATAACAGTCTCAGGCACCTGTTGAAATAAGGCCTAAATAGTTCAAAGCCCTAGCTATACATTTGTAGTTCTAGGTCGTTGGAAAATACACCAGGGTTGTGCAATTCATATCACCCGACGCCCGGGACAAGAAGATTTGTGTGAGGGACAAGTTTTACCGTTATACTTTGCCCGTCCAACAAGTACTTTTTTTCTTCTTTTCTCTCATTCTAAACTGCGGAAGTCTCAAACATACAAATTATATATATATATATATATATATATATATATATATATATATATATATATATATATATATATATATATATATATATATACAGTACTGTGCAAAAGTTTTAGGCAGGTGTGAAAAATGCTGTCAAGTAAGAATGCTTTCAAAAATAGACATGTTAATAGATTATATTTATCAATTAACAAAATGCAAAGTGAGTCAACAGAAGAAAAATCTACATCAAATCAATATTTGGTGTGACCACCCTTGCCTTCAAAACAGCATCAATTCTTCTAGGTACACTTGCACACAGTTTTTGAAGGAACTCGGCAGGTAGGTTGGCCCAAACATCTTGGAGAACTAACCACAGTTCTTCTGTGGATTTAGGCAGCCTCAGTTGCTTCTCTCTCTTCATGTAATCCCAGACAGACTTGATGATGTTGAGATCAGGGCTCTGTGGGGGCCATACCATCACTTCCAGGACTCCTTGTTCTTCTTTACGCTGAAGATAGTTCTTAATGACTTTCGCTGTATGTTTGGGGTCGTTGTCATGCTGCAGAATAAATTTGGGGCCAATCAGATGCCTCCCTGATGGTATTGCATGATGGATAAGTATCTGCCTGTACTTCTCAGCATTGAGGAGACCATTAATTCTGACCAAATCCCCAACTCCATTTGCAGAAATGCAGCCCTAAACTTGCAAGGAACCTCCACCATGCTTCACTGTTGCCTGCAGACACTCATTCGTGTACCGCTCTCCAGCCCTTCGCGAACAAACTGCCTTCTGCTACAGCCAAATATTTCAAATTTTGACTCATCAGTCCAGAGCACCTGCTGCCATTTTTCTGCACCCCAGTTCCTGTGTTTCCGTGCATAGTTGAGTCGCTTGACCTTGTTTCCACGTCAGAGGTATGGCTTTTTGGCCGCAAGTCTACCATGAAGGCCACTTCTGACCAGACTTCTCCGGACAGTAGATGGGTATACCAGGGTCCCACTGTTTTCTGCCAATTCTGAGCTGATGGCACTGCTGGACATCTTTCGATTGCGAAGGGAAGTAAGCATGATGTGTCTTTCATCTGCTGCAGTAAGTTTCCTTGGCCGACCACTGCGTCTACGGTCCTCAACGTTGCCCGTTTCTTTGTGCTTCTTCAAAAGAGCTTGGACAGAACATCTGGAAACCCCTGTCTGCCTTGAAATTTCTGCCTGGGAGAGACCTTACTGATGCAGTATAACTACCTTGGGTCTTGTTGCTGTGCTCAGTCTTGCCATGGTGTATGACTTTTGATAGTAAACTGTCTTCAGCAACCTCACCTTGTTAGCTGAGTTTGGCTGTTCCTCACCCAGTTTTATTCCTCCTACACAGCTGTTTCTGTTTCAGTTAATGATTGTGTTTCAACCTACATATTGAATTGATGATCATTAGCACCTGTTTGGTATAATTGTTTAATCATACACCTGACTATATGCCTACAAAGTCCCTGACTTTGTGCAAGTGTACCTAGAAGAATTGATGCTGTTTTGAAGGCAAAGGATGGTCACACCAAATATGGATTTGATTTAGATTTTTCTTCTGTTGACTCACTTTGCATTTAGTTAATTGATAAATATAATCTATTAACATGTCTATTTTTGAAAGCATTCTTACTTTTACAGCATTTTTTCACACCTGCCTAAAACTTTTGCACAGTACTGTATATATATATATATATATATATATATATATATATATATATATATATATATATATATATATATATATATATATATATATTTAAATATTTAAATGCGTAACTCGAAACCTCAAAGCAAAAATATATAGAGTACATAAATACACATTTCATTTTAATTCACAAACCCTCAGTCACACACAGTAACAAACGTATTTAAATGAATGCAACAATACTATTCGATTGCCTGTGTCTGCAGTAGGAGCCCAGTAAAGTTTGACCGCCAGCTCTAGGAAGAATATTTAACATAATACACATTACAAAAACCTTTAAACTATTTTATATGTAGCAGTTTAGCAATGTATTTATTTTTTTAAAACGTTACTTAATGTCGGGTGGTTGGCAGTAGGTTTTTAAAGCTATAGATTTTCTTCGTTTGAGCACCATGCTATCAAACTCCCCTCTCCCATGTCCCTCACCCTTGCTGTTATCTATCATCCACCAAGGAACAACTCTGCTTTCATTGCTGAGTTTGCGGAATTCCTCTCCCTAATTTGCACTTCAACTGACAAAATTCTACTCCAAAACAACTTCAACACCCATGTCGACTTGCCTTTTTCCCCCCTAGTGACCGACTTTGTCACACTCCTGGACTGTCTTGGGTTCTCTCAATCTGTCAACGTCCCCACTTACACCCGTGGACACACCCTGGATCTGCTCATCACCAGGGGTCTTGACATCTCCAATCTCTCCGTCTCAGATATCTCTCTCTCTCTGACCATTTCTTAATCACTGCCAATATTAATATTCCTTCACCTTTAGCTACTACTGATACTGTTATTTCCCAACAATCTGCTAAATCCTATAATACTATCGGAATGTGTCTCTTCTTCCCCTCTGACTGGCACTCTTCCGTCTTCGGTCGACGATGCAGTGTCCCTCTACAACACCACCCTTCCCCACATCATTGACACAGTTGCTCCACTCACAACCAGAACAGTGAAGAAACATCGCAACTGCCCATGGTATGCCTTCGAACTTCGACTGCTTAAGTCTACCTGCCGCAAGTTTGAGTGCAAGTGGAGGTTGTCCGGACTTACAGTTCACAGAGAGATCTGGACCGATCACCTCAGTGGCTACAGGCATGTGCTCGCTGCTGCCAGCGTGAAATACTTCTCAGAAATCATATCCATGGGACACGGTAAACCCAATATTCTCTTTAAAACCATTGACCAAATCCTGCATCCATCTGCTGATAAATCCATCTCCCGTTCATCCTCCTCTCTTACCCGTCACGATTTCTCCTCTTTCTTTCAGAAAAAAATTCACACCATCTATTCTACGCTCTCCTGCCACAAACCCAGTATAGTATTTGCCCACCTTGACTCCCCTCCATTTGCCCCTCCTGCTCTCCTCTCTCCACTGCCAATATCTCCAACACTGTCCCTGGACTCTGGCTTGGTTCCTGTTGATGGAAGCAGTGCTGATGCAAACCCGGTCACTTGCGGTGTCCCTTGCGGGTCTGTTCTTGGGCCTCTTCTCTTCAACATCTACATGCTTCCCTTGGGTCACCTCATCGCCAACATAGCCTCATGTTTCACTCCTATGCAGATGACACCCAGCTCTACTTAAAACTAGACCCTGGGTGTCCCTCTGCCATGGTCCGGCTCTCAGCTTGCATCCAAGACATCGAGGCCTGGATGTCTGCCAGTTTTCTTCAGCTCAACACTAATAAATCTGAACAACTTCTAGTAGGATTGAAAACTCAATTCAAGAATCTCAATATTGCTGCCTTGAAACTCGGAAACTGTCTGCTGCTGCCTTCCCCCACTGTACGAAGCCTTGGTGTACTTCTGGATAGTAACCTCTCCTTTGATGCCCAAAACTCCTCTGTAGTCAAATCCTCCTTCTACCACCTCCCACAAGCGTCATCGTCGTTCTTCTGGGTAATGTAGTTTAGAAACCAATCCTTTAACCCTTCCGCTCCGGTGAACATTCTACCTGTTTCAGGTCTGACGGACATAACTTGACTTTCGGCTTCTGTATCAGGATAAATATCCACAGAAAGTATACCGTATTATACCTTTCTAAAACAGCTGGGAATTTGAAGATTATTAAGAGAATAACGTTTTCACTCTATGATGAAATATACCCTACGATTACCTAGTTTGAATGTAAAAAATACGGTTTTAAAATGTACTCAAATTTATTTTTCTTTAGAAATGTAAATTTAGTGATCTCCTACCTAAAAACTGTAAAATTATCAGTGGTAGCCACAGCTCTCAGGAAGTAGGATCTGAAAGAATTTTAAAATACCCTGTCTGGTTATCATTTTAGATCAAATTGTTTGACGGGTGCGTAATGTGAAGAAGTTCATCATCAGATAGATCTGTCAACTCAACAACATCTTCTGTAAAAAAATAATAATAACACCGCATTTTCAGGTCGGTAAGCATTCTTGGTTATGTAAAGCAATTTAGTGTGCTCTGTGTTAATGCTGCACTTTAAAATCATGGTTTACATGGTAATCAAAACCGAAACCTATAATATACAAAGGGATGCAATAAATATTTAGGGAAGTAATGTTGAACATTTTACCAGTTAATTTGCAAAAAAAATTCTCCTGTGGTTTGACTTAAGCATTCCTAATAGAATTGCTGCTTGCATTTGGCCATTGAGCATCTGTCTTTGGCATGTGTGCAATGCCACTGGCATTACAAATACAGTGAGTCAGCTCTTCCGACTTGTAATATAAGTCAGTGAGATTGAAAGTATTAGTAGGTTATTGGCGGGTTACAGCTATCATAGCGAGCTTATTCTATCTGCAATATATCCCTTATTAACTGGCAGCATAGACATACAGTACAATAGTATCTTGCATGTTGCCACAACTTTCATTATTTCCCATAGTTTTTTTCTTGAAACAATATTTTCTAAATTTATGACAGCCTCCTAGCCAGGTCCAGAATGTATTTGGGGTCAAAGCATGTTGAACATAAGAGGAAGCAGTTGGTTGTTTAATGATAGGAAATAAGGAGTGGAATTGTACCTAGGAAGTGTAAGTATAACAAACTAGGTGAAAGTAAGGCATGCAGTGAGCTTTCTTGAACCTCGTATGCCTATATTTCCTAGGAGGCCATAATTATTTCTCATGATATTAAGAGAGTTTATCATTTAAACATAAACTCAGTTTAGAGGAAACCCTTTGATATATTAAGTCAAATCAATCTAGAGCAGAGGTAGGAGATGAAGAATCCAGGTTTCACAGTGTTGTCTAAGAATGTGACATTTTGATGCATGGTGTAATCAGAATGCTACAGATATATAGTGCGTTGGGTCACCCAGTTTTCCTCAAAGACCTTCAAAATTACTTGCTGATGCAGGTAAAAGAAAAACAAAAAGCAAAGTAATGTATCTTCCATACTAGGTTTTGCACAAAGGAATGACATTACAGAAACCAAACATGGTCCCTTGAGAAAGATATGTTAACCATATTGCAACCTTGGGATGTCAGATCTTTAATGCAAAGTATATTATACATAACGCCCACCCCCCCCAGAGCCAGACTGCTGCTGCACACATACCAATGCACAACAAGTGTGGGCTTTGGATTATGAAGATATCTACTGCTGCCAGGCTCTTGTGATGTTACACTGCAGGCCCAATCAACTGTGTCAATATTTCTGAAGGTTTAAAAAAAATCAAAACTTCAATTAAAAAGGCTCTGCAGCTAGATTATAAAAAGAGGCTTGTTGTATTACTGTTCCAACTTAAATTGTCCATTGTGCAGTAGCTCAGAATTAGCTTGAAGCATACAGATTCATTTTTTAAAAAAGAGCAGACAACTGTTAGTTGCCGCGGTGGTTTGAGGTAAAGAGACATCCACAAAGCAATAATTGAATCAGCAACAGAACCTGCAGAAGAGGGCTTTACCGTCTGGAGCAGTTAAATGACAAGATCCAAAGCCGAGGACATTTAACATAATGAGAAGGGTCTTACCAGATTGTAAAGCCCTCATGAGGGTTATATTGGTATTAGAAAATGGATATGTTAAAAAAAATAGCATTTAAAGTTTTTCTGTTTGTTTTTGTCGTGATTTTTTTTATGCAGCACTAGTTTTTGTTGCTCCTGAATAAAAACGTTTTCACCAATATTAGATGAATAATGCAGTTTACTCAGAATTCCATCTGTGGTCTGGTAGCCTTCAGGCCTCATTATCCCAGCGGTGGACTATGTCATGTCGTGGGTATTTCCAATAGCCTAAATAATACCTCAATACTAAAAAAAAAATCTTCTACTTGCACAAAAGCGAACATGGTATGTAAAATATATATATTTTTTTCAATTAATTATGATTTGAATGTATTTGTGTAGTTTCAGTATTTAAATTACCGTTAAATTAGCGAAAAGTTTTAGTAATTAACAACATCTATTAGTCTACATGTATTAATGCTGATCGTGCTGTTTGTTCAATAACTTGTTCACAGTATGTTTATAAAGTTTATTCAAAGCCTCCTTCTCGATTTTTTTATTGAACTTTATTTGGTATTCTAAATTTAAATTGACAGATTGAACGTGGGCAGCAGTGTGGAGTAGTGGTTAGGGCTCTGGACTCTTGACCGGAGGGTCATGGGTTTAATCCCAGGTGGGGGGACACTGCTGCTGTACCCTTGAGCAAGGTACTTTACCTAGATTGCTCCAGTAAAAAACCCAACTGTATAAATGGGTAATTGTATGTAAAAAATAATGTGTAAAAAATAATGTAATTGTATGTAAAAATAATGTGATATCTTGTAACAATTGTAAGTCGCCCTGGATAAGGGCGTCTGCTAAGAAATAAATAAAGTATAGGACAGCGAGGAAGCAGACTTAGACTACATTGATAGACAACATTCAGAGGGTGTGTACATGAATACTGTATTTATTTGTAGTTTTTTGACTGCACTATTTTTGTTCGTTTAAATTTAAATGATACACAAATCTGTTGTATTTATTCTCATTTCTGGTCTATTACTCCAACCCTTCCTTATTTGCATTCATCTCCTTTACAGGGCAATATTTTGCAGAATAAACACAAATAGTACTGTTATACTGCCAGACATTTCATATACATGTATTAACACATCTCTACACCGTAGACAGGCCTTTCCAAGACACCCATTAAAGGTACGCTAGCCAATCAAGGAAATGAATATCCAATCAAGCTCACATCAGCAATTTCAAGAAGAACTAATGATTCTGCCGCCTGCGCCATCAAAGGAAACAAGGGATATCCACATCTGCACAGACTTTCCATCAAGAGGACAAATAAAAAAAAAAACAAGTTAAGAAACCCGAAATTGAATTATTCTCCCCACACTGAGACATATTGTACACATTGAACATTAAGTCGTAATCCTCTACTGTAAAAAACCATATTGGATTCAATGAAATGCAGATAAGGCTGCACTGTAACAGACATACCAAATTGCTTTTTGCCTCCAACCTGGACAGCATCTTCTTAACACAGCTTATGTTATTAAAAAAAAGAAAAAAAATCATTGCTTCCAGTTCCTTCGCTGCATCCAATTACGTATTGAAATAATACAATCAATTCAACTGCCTGAAAGTGATTCAGAAAAGAGATAGTCCTACCCTTTTTCTCAGGTTGTATGTAAGCAGCAGGTTTCTGGAGAAGTGGTTGGAAAAGGCTGTATAGAACTCCAGAACTTTCTGTAAGGCATCCCTTTTAATGACGTGCAGGTCGCAGTATGTGAGGGCTCTGACGTTGGCACAGGCCTGCGCCAGGGTGACTTCCTTCCAGAATACATCCCCAAACACGTCTCCCTTTCCTACAGAGAGAAGAACGTTATACATTTTCAAAATGAATCCTTGTGAATTCTCGCTAGAATCCCCATTAATGAAGCTAAACAATTAAATTAATATTTTACAACTAGTAGCATAATAGGAATAACCAAATCACGTTATATACTGTACTGTTTGACAAAATGTAACAATAACCAGTTCAACTTTTAATGTGGAAAGAAATGAAGTCATCACTATATATTGGAAATAGGCATTATGATGGGACTTGATGATATGTTATAAGTCCTACACAATATGATTGTATGAACATCAATTATACTATAGTTACCAAATAATTGCAGAACAGCAGAACAAGCAAAGAACAATCTGCCTACTATTAAATTAGTAGACAATTACTTTTTGATTCTTTAAGTGCCGGATTTGTTGTAAATATTTAAACTTGCCATGTATCTGCATTTTCCCCTGCTAGTACCTTTTTTGTCAATCAGTAAAACATTATTTTAAATGTTTTATATAGTTTTCAAAATTCACAGAGGCTGCATATTAGATTATACCCATTGGGTCCATTTCTGTTGTGTACTGAAGGTTAATTATACATTTTTAGAAGAAA
Source organism: Acipenser oxyrinchus oxyrinchus (assembly GCA_030684275.1). NCBI lineage: Eukaryota > Metazoa > Chordata > Actinopteri > Acipenseriformes > Acipenseridae > Acipenser > Acipenser oxyrinchus. The sequence continues at coordinate 27,608,214 of CM060252.1, forward strand.
AAAAAAAAGTCATTGAATTTCAATACTCAGAATATTAAAAATAAACTCTCAGTACAGCTCTTCTAAATTAAGAAATCATTTCGAGTCCAATGCTTTTTTTTTTGCTGGTAAAATGCAGGAGCCAGCTCTCATAGAAAATCAATATGGCTCCTGGAGAAAAGTCATGTGGATTACAAGAACAGTATTCATTACTGGTCATTGTTGCATAGTTGAGCTTTTCATTGTGTTGGTAAAGATTTCAAAGGGATTTGCACTGCTCTTCTTGTCATTGTTAAGTAGAACTTGTCCTTGTTAAAGGTGCTGTTGCTAAGGTTTTAAAAGTAATGTTCTTATCTCTGAATGCTACACTGCTCATCTCTGTATCTATACTAAGAGTCTAACCTGGATGTGGCTGAATTATGTGTGGTATGACATTTCCTTTTGTGGCTTGTGGCTTTTGTAAATGGTAGTAATACTAGTATTTGTTATGTAAGCAATAACCTACCACATATCTTACCTCTCGCCAGGGTGCGCTGTGAGGAACGAGGCCCCACGCAGAGTGCCTTCAACTACACTCTGTCGTGGGCGAGTGTGCTTATAAAATTGGTCCATGTTTATTTTGCAAAAAGAAAAACAAAAACTATAATTTTTAAAACTTTAAATGAATTTGTATTGAATGTATCCTTCCACAAAAACTTATTTCTGCTGAATTAACTGTTAATTTATTTTTGTGGCTATGCATTCGTATTTACTTATTTATGTATGTTTATACTGCTGCTGGAATGTATTGTTTTTCTGTAAAGTAAAACTACACAAAATGTACAGTAAAACTGCTTACCTACATGTTTTTATAAACCCCAAGCCTTTGGGTTTGTCCTCACCATCAGTTTGGCTCAGGGACAGGCAGGCTTACTTGCTGGCTGTCACTCAACACAAATGTCTGCAATGACTGTACTTTTGTTTACTTTATTACTTCTTGCACGACTTTAAAATGATGCTCTACCCCAGCCAGTGGCAACGCCAGGGGGAGCCGAAGGGTGACAGGTGGCACCCCTTAAATTTGTCAACAAGGTGCAACATACTGGTTAAGAATTATCATACAAGTCTTTTTTTTTTTTTAATTTAGTCATTGCCAATTATTTTTTATTATTTCCTCCCAATTTGGAATGGCAAATTATTTTTTAGTCTCAGCTCACCGCTACCACCCCTGCACTCGGTGGGGCGAGACGAGCACACTCTGTCCTCCGGCGTGTGCCACTTTTTCACACTGCGGACTCACCATGCAGCCACCCAAGAGCCACAGCGTCGGAGGACAACACAGCTCTCAGGCAGCTTACAGGCAAACCCGCAGGCGCCCGGCCAGACTACAGGGGTCGCTGGTGTGCGGTGCCCAAGGACACCCTGGCTGACCTAACCCCCACCCATGCGGCGCCGTCCTCGGTCGGCAAGGAATAGCCTGGACTCGAACTCGCGACGTCCAGACTATAGGGCACATCCTGCACTCCACACAGAGCATCTTTACTGGATGCGCCACTCGGGAGCCCAGAATTATCATACAAGTCTGAAAGACATAATAAAAGCAAAAGGAGGACATCCAAAATATTAAAGCAGTGGTGCCTACACTTTTGTCATGAATAAATCCATCCATCCATCCATTATCTGTAACTGCTTAATCCTATAGAGGGTCGCGGTGAGCCAGAGCCTAACCTGGAAGACACAGGGTGCAAGGCAGGAATACACCCTGGATGGGACGCCAGTCCATCGCAGGGCAACTAAGGGGCAAATTAGAGAGGCCAATCCATCTAGCCAGCATGTCTTTGGACTCTGGGAGGAAACCGGAGTACTGGGAGAAAACACGGGGAGAACATGCAAACTCGACACAGACAGACCCACGTGGCTGGAATCAAACCCAGGACCCTGGAGCAGTGAGGCAGCAGCGCTAACCACCGCACCACCGTGCCGCCCCGTCATGAATAAATATTTTTTTACAAGGATTGTGTAGTTTGGTCTTTGTCATATTAATGAGTGGCTAATGTTAACTAAATGCTTCTATTTAACATGTTTTCTTGAATTATCTTATATTAAAGTGTAGGGTGTCAATACTTTTTTAGCTACATCACCTTAGAATCTGTCAGTTTCTTTTGGTTTCTCATTGCATGACAGGCGCTAATTTCTAGGTGATAAACATATCCTGTGGTATTCAACATTATACAATAATGATACTTATGTATGGAATATAAAAGTATTAGTATTATGTACTGTATCCCGTTATCAAATTGACCGCTTTACTAAGTGGTCCGCTGAATAATTCAGCTATCTTCAGAGCAGCTTGTCATTTGAGATCCACCGCTTCAGCAATATGGAGTCTCAGAAAGATGAATTTGTATCCCCTGATGGAATCAAACAAGTCTTAGTCTCTGTGTAGGTGTCTTCATTATTACAGTATTTTCAGAAGTAAAATGAAAGCTGACACAAGTGACAGCAATTAATGAGGTTACTACTGGAGTTTCATCCTAGAAGTCCGGGTTAGGTTATATTTCTTCCAGGTTTTAATCAGCTGTCAACCAATCAGTGACATTTGACTTTTGTGTGGGAGGCTATTTGTGGTAGCAGGTCAAGCTAATTCGGTATAAAATCTCATGGTGAAAGCAGTATATGCTACAAACTGCACATTGGAAACCGCTTATAAATGCAGGAACAATGGGCCCTATCCACAAAATATTTATTCATTAAAAGAATGTTGCTGCAAAACATGATTGAATCCAGAAAAAAACACATTAGTAGAACATAGAGAAAGATGTGGGCTGGGATTGGACATGATCAAGCCAAGTGGATAAGCTATGGTACCTTGGCTACCCTGTTAGTCATACATTATGACATTATGTTGATGAAGTACATTGAACAACAACGGTTCTCTTTCTTCCACATTATACTGCAAAGCGTATGCCTTAACGTTGCACAGTTAATCTAGTGGCTAGGCTAGGATTGGATCCTTAGATCTCCTTCAGGCTCAGTTGCTAGACTTTGCTATCATTAATAATTATACCATATTCACTTTTTTAAGCAAAGACAAATACTGAACATTTTTGTGAGAAAACATTGAGTGCTTTTACTATTTTCATTTGGTAAGCGACAAAAAAAAAACACATTTTAGCATTTTAAAAAGCATTTTATTCTAACACAGGCATGGGGAAGAACCAAAAGCAGACAATAGGTCCTAAGGGACACATAACATTTTAAATTTCCTTTTGTCAGCTTTCAAAAGCGAACAAAATCATCTTGAAATTACTTAGGTGGCGATAAACACTATTCATCAATTAAAAAGGCAAGTGCCATTTCAAAGCATCTGTCCTATATTTACTCTTAATGTGTGACTGCACGTGCCAATTAACTCCCACTTAACCATGCACAGGAAATATACAGTATAAAAAGGAATTTGCAGATGCTTTAATAAGCAAAGAACTAAAAGTTATTCAACAGAGGAAAGAGGGGACCAGATATAATAATGTTGATGCTAAACATTTTTTGGGTTAGGACTTCTTTAAACAGACAAACCAAGCACGCACGGTTGTTAGAAGAGATTAATTTCAAAAGACATCATAGACAGTCCTCATGTTTCCACCAGGGCTTCAGGGTTAAGCAACCCAATTAAGAGAATTAATTTGTATTGAACTTTCAAGGACAAATCAGGTAAATGCTACAAAGCCATATAAACCTCAAAAAGCTATTGTGCAATTCAAGCAGCACAGAGATGTATTCACTACATTGAATCAAAATACTCTTCTTAATGGTAAATCAATGTCTGAATCACGGTCTGAATCAAAGCCACCACCCTCAACTGATCTCATGTCAAGTTAGAAAGGTGGACTGTGAAAGGAAAACATAATAGGCATCAGCCAGATCGCTAATAAGGCAATTCACTTTTGAGTACACTATATAATATTAATGAAGGCGCACAGGGTCACACATGTATAACAGAAAATATCTGTCTGGTTGATGTATTTTTACCTTATGTATAGCAATCCATTTTTACAATAATTATTTTATGCTGAACCATCTATAATCAAAATGGCTATACAAAGCTTTCTAAAGAAACTGTTACTGGTGGCTCTTTAGAGATATTAGACCGGTCTAATATCTTGGGGTAATGTCAGTAATAATGACAGTAATAATGTGTTGAAAAATTAAAAAATAATACATGCATGTCAAGCATTTTTGATACAAAACATGTTGAAGGTGACAGCCATTATCTAAACTGCACTGGTGTGCCTCTATCTCTTATCCTGTTCCTGTTTCATGATGCTGAACCCCAAAGGCAGGCTATCCTCTGGAGACTGGCAGTGTTCTGGTTAAGTCATCCAAACATCTACTGTAATAATCCATTGTGTGACTGGGAAGTCTTAAACTAAATTTAGGGGGACTGTGTTTGTGAAGCTATGGTGAGAAACTGACTCTATGCTCTAATGAAAATAAAAAGTGTTCATCAGGAGACAGTGTCTGAGGACTTTAGGCAACTCAATCTGGCAGGTAATGCCTACTGTTGAAGATATTTTTTTTCTTTACTGGATTGTATTGAGTGCCAAACACCAAGCCACTGTTAAAGGGAGTTTCAATACGTGTAACTTTATTGGCACAATAACCAGTATATAGTATTTTGCCTTCGTCAACATAAGAAACAATAGGCTTTTTTTCTTTAAGGTTGGTTCAATGTGCATTTAATCAGAAGAATGGTAATACACAATATGGACCATTCCTGTCTGATTCTATTTTTTCCTCATGAGTTAAAGACAAATGTCAGTCAGGGACAGTTACATCAATGGGTTATTTTGGAAGATGCAGTATTTAAAAGAGGACGACAATATTATAATAAGATAAGTCTATGATGCTTTAAGTGTCTTTGAATACACTGAAAATTGTTCCATGGTAGCCTCAATTGTGGACAGCACATCCTTTATAGGGAAAATCACAAGCAGCACAAATCAGCCCATTTATAGCATAGGAAATCTTACACTATTTTTTGCTTTCCAAAAATACAATTTAGTCAATGGTGAGTGCTTTAAGACCTTAATGCACTGCAGACAATATTTCCAAAAGGCGCCAAGGCAATTACATTCATGAATCAATAGTCACGGGTCATTCACTGGTAATTATTTTTATTCCACAGAAGCACCGAATTTAATTCATGGTATAAAGCATATTTTATCTGTTGCATTTACATTCATATCAACCTCATGCGGTTTAAAACCAATTCCCCTTGGCAGCTTTGATTCTGACCAGGATTAATAGTAAACAGAATAATAACAACAAATATATAATAATTAAAGCGAGAATCTTTTGAATATTATATTGTTTGTGTCTCACTTAAAAATGATACCTGCATTTTGAATAATTACGAATTACATTTACCACAGATTATGCAAAGGAATGTTAGGTATCTGTGACGGGGTACACACCACCCCTGTGTGTATTTTGTGTTACTTTTTATTGTATTTGTTGTATTATGATTTATATGTATTGTTTAGTGTTGGCCATTTATGGCAGAAGTGCCCACAGCCCAATGGGTTCTCCTGGGAGCCAGAGGAGGAAGCATGTGTTTTGGAAGAAGCATGTCCATGGTGCCTGCACTGCGCAGAGGTGGGACACCAGAGACTGCCCCTTTTGGAAGGAGAGAGAAGTGCGACCTGCCCAGAGAAAGAAGGGGAGGAGCAGCTGTTCCCAGAAGAAGGGGAAGAAGCAGGTGGCAGCTCCAGTGCCCAAAACGGGGGGAGCCCGAGAATCCAGTGCCCACGAGGGGTGGCCCCGAGCATCCAGTGCCCATGAGGAGGGGGCAAGCGTCCAGTGCCCCCGAGGGAGGAGCCCGAGCGTCCAGTGCCCACGAGGGAGGAGCCTGAGCATCCCACGCCCACGAGAGTGGAGAACGAGGAGTGAATGACTTCACGGAAGATGTGGGCCTGGATGATGGACCCTGGGGTGCTAGGCCCACCCAATGGCGATCAACCTGTTGTGGGCTAGAGATGGAAAGCTGTGAGAAGACTGGGAGTGACAACATCGCTCAGCGTCCCTCCCAGACATAGCAGCCATGGTGTTCAATTACCTGGCTGCAGATATGGGAGTCGACCTACTGCTCCAACTTCCACAGACAGTAGGCACGTCCACGCCAGGGCCCAGAGGAGAACCGCACCTGTCCCAAGCGACTGAGGGAGAGGTGCACCTGTCCCCAGCGACCAAGGGAGAGCTGCACCAGACCCCAGTGATAGAGGGAGACTACCTGCTGCTCCCGCCTCCACCGCCAGGGAAAGACTACCCACTGCTCCCGCCTCCGCCGTCAGGGGGAGACTACCTGCTGTTCCTGCCTTCTCTGCCAGGGGGAGACTACCCAATGCTCCCACCACCGCCAGGGGGAGACCACTTCTTGCTCCGGCCTCCACTACCAGAGTAGCTGAAGCTACCTCCCAAGGGTCAGCTCCTGCCATTGCCTCCCAAGGGTGAACTCCTGCCCTATCCTGCAAAGCCGCCTAGGTCTGTCAAGCCTGCGCCGCCTACGGCTGCCACGCCTAAACCGCCTAGGGCTGCCACGCCTGCACCACCTAGGGCTGCTAAGCCCGCATCGCCCAGGGATGCCTGCTTGCCATTGCCCGGGGATGCCTGCACAACGCCGCCTGAGGATACCTGTTTGTCATCACCCAGAGCTTTGTTGTATCCAACAGCAGCAGCAGTTGCACTGCCGGAAATTCTGGGGCCGAAGCCCAAGAGAAGGGGGAGAGGTGAGTAGACCACCTCCACCCGCAGTAGTTTCACAACTGGAGATGCAGTGCCACCACCACTGCCGGAGTGTCCTGCGCTAAAAGCAGCATGGCCACAGCCGGAGTGCACCTTACCTCTGCTAGAGTTGCCAATGGTAGCATTTCTGCTGCCAGGATTGCCCAGGCTGGAAGAACCAGCCTTGGAGCTGTCAGCATTTCCTCTGTCCACCTTGCCAATGTCAGTAATTGCTGTTGGTAATGGAGGAGGGCCTCACACTGTGACCGTCCACGGGCCCATTAAGGGGAAAGGTGGTCTTTAAGGCCGTGTGTGCTACGCACAAGGGGGGAGATACAGGTAGTGGACAAAAAAAATGGAAACACTAATGTAAAGTCACTTAATAGGGCATTGGGCCACTATGGTATCCCGCTCTGTGGAGTTCTCAGCGGAACGTTTTTGATGAAACTGGCTGCTCGCGCCCCAGGTTGAAATTTGCAGTCATTGATCTGCAGTTGCTCGTCTGTTTTGCCTTGCACTTCGAATTAATGCACGGATATCACAATCCTGGAGAATGCACTTCCGCCCACTGTTGCCCTTTGCTGATGATGTCTTTTCCTCTGAGTTCCATGCCGAAATCACCTTAAATACCGTTGCGCCTGAAACATCAGCAAGTTGAGCTGTCTTGGTCACTGAAGCTCCTGCCAAACGCGCCCCAACAATGACCACCCCTTCTTTCTAAGTCACTGAGGTCTCCTCTTGCAGCCATGCTAGCCATAATTATAGGCAACCAGGCCTGTCCAGCATTTTCATACATGACCCTAAGCATGCTGGGATGTTATTTGCTTAATTAATGCATAAGCCACACCTGTGTGGAAGCCCTTGCTTTCAATATACTTGGTGTCCCTCATTTACCCATTTTTTTGTCCACTACCTGTAAGTGATGGGGTAAACCCCGCCCCTGTGTGTATTTTGTGTTATTTTGTATTGTAATTGTTGTATTGGGATTTAAAAGTACTTGTTTAATGTGTAAAAACACTAAGTTTTGTTAATTATTTTACAGCATGGGTGGGGATAAAATTCCCCATCCATGCGAAACTCATGCAGAATGTGAATATCTCCAGATTGATTAATTTATTACTAATCTGGAGACGGTCACATGTATAAAAACCTGCAGCTTTGGCTGAACAGGGTTGGTTTGTGGTTCAGAGGCGGAACGAGAGACGTGAGTCGTGAGTGAAGTTAAATACTAGATAAAACAATTGCTTTTCATGCCGACTTTAAATCCGCAGGTTACTTGTTTCAGTGTTAGTTCATGGTTTTGTTTTGTCTCTATTTTGGCCACTGTGTCGTTTTGTTTTGTTATTGGAAAGTGTTTTGTTTTATGTTCAAAACTTTTATTTTCAATAAACTCGCACATCAGCGTTTCATACCCCAGTACAGTGTGTTTCTTCCTGGTCTGACATCAACTGCAAGCCATCTGGGTCACAGTAACAAATAAGGTAACATGCACACTCTGTTTATTTATAGAAAATAAACCAACTCGTTCGTAACTTGTTATGGATTTCTCACAATGCACTATGGAAAGTGCATTATAAATGCAGATGCTGTATTTGTTATAGGGAGCTCTGAGAGTGGAGGTTGGAGATAGGTGTGGTAGATTAGAACAGCAACATCCTGGTGAGTTAAATTATTAAGGAGGAGGGTCTCAGGCAATGAAATAATGTAGACCCTTTTACTGGAATCAACCTATATATAAATCCTAAGGGAAGACCTTGGACACATTCCAGGAGCTGAGAAACATCCATCAGATATCAAATTCAAAGCTACAAGTACAAATGGGAAAGGTGGAAAAACACTCATGTTCACTATAGAAAAGACCTGAAATAACTTAAAGGGTACATCAGCACTACATGAAAAATAAAGCATAAAACTATCCTACCTTGCCTTTATGCTTAAAAAAAAAACACCAGACCTTTTATGTTATTGAGAAATGTCTCATTTAGCAAAACCACTTTATCATATTCAACATGCAACAAAACCACAGTTACCAACATTCTATTTGAAATAACTTTTGGTCACAGTGGAGCTACCTTGTATAGATAAAGATCCTACAAAAATAAAAAAAAAATGGTCTCAAGTAAGCAGTAGAAATCACAATATAAAAGTGCATTACACAGACTTGTATAGCACAGATTTACAAAATAATATCCACAGAACAAAACATTAGATAGCTGAACAGAATTAACTTGCACTTATTATACAGAGTCTGAGCTCCACCCCTCTCCTGCTTCAGCACAACACTTTGAATGACAGGCGCTGTAGCTTGCAAATGAAAGTGCACAGTTGGTGCAGGTTTGATGATTGACAGTCATTTAAACGAATTGGAGCATTCTAGCTCTGCTTCAGTCAATGAGATCTGTCAGAACCGGATGAAATGAATGATGGTGAAACTGCAGTAACCACTGAGTTGACTGACCCCTAGCCATTCAGAGCGGAACGGAGATGGGACAGACAGTATTAAAACTACACAAATTAGAGATCATTTCTGTGGGGCAGCAGTGTGGAGTGGTTAGGGCTCTGGACTCTTGACCGGAGGGTTGTGGGTTCAATCCCAGGTGGTGGACACTGCTGTTGTACCCTTGAGCAAGGTACTTTACCTAGATTGCGCCAGTAAAAACCCAACTGTATAAATGGGTAATTGTATGAAAAAATAATGTAATTGTATGTAAATAATGTGATATCTTGTAACAATTGTAAGTCGCCCTGGATAAGGGCGTCTGCTAAGAAATTAATAATAAATTATAATTTTGGTAAGAAAAAAAAATAGCGAGTGGTTTTACCGTTGTTTATTGTTTTTAAATTTATTTCAGTCAAACTCATATTTTTGGGGAATTCGACATTTACTGAGCTTTACCGATTAAAATTGAAAAGTAGCAAGCCTAGGTATGAGTATAACCGTGGCGGTTCTAGCGCTAGCTTGCTGTTCTTTTCTTCCACAAATAGTTATGTTATGGCCTGCTTTCCTTATTCCTAATTGGCACAGTGAATTTTAGACACCTCTGGCTTGATCTTGGAAGAATTAGGTCATTCCTTCAGAGTACAAACGAAAGCCTTCCAGCTCACCATGTCACTTCAGATGTTGCAGGAGAATTTACATTTAAATGCTTGGCATTGGGAAGAAGCTTTTGCATTTACTTCAGTCTTTGTCACTTCATCTTCTTTTTTAAAACAACGAATGTGGATCCAATAAATGGAACAGCTTTTGAACTCACAACATTCTAAATACTAGTAATTACATCTCAAAAGTCATGTCACGTCAGTATGAATTCCCACTGCTATTGTATTTAATTTGGTTAGGTTCTGATATTCCGTTTTTTTTTCAATTCTTTCTGTTGTTTAAGATAACTCTTTCTCTCTCTGTCTTGTCCACACAGTCAAACTAATAAGCTCCAGAGATTTGGGCTAAATCCTAAAATAAAGCCCAACTGAGTATGTTTCAGAAATTACGCTTCAGCTTCTTGTTTTCAAAAAAACAATTTAACATATGGTTGGAACAAAGACCTGGAATACACATTATCCTTGCTTGATTAAATGTAAACATAATTCAGATGAACAAAATATCATCAGGTTTGTCTCGAAAAAACTTTATAGATAGCCTTCCTTCCTGTGCTCCAGAACAGACATGTCCTCGTCCACACGGACAACATGTCAGTAGTAGTGTACGTGAACCACCAGGGAGGGCTACGGTCCCTGGGGTTACACCGCATAGTCTTTCGGCTGCTGATCTGGGCACAGAGACACTATCCCTCTGAGCTGTCCATGTCCTGGGAATAGTGAACTGGGCAGTGGACCTCCTTGCGAGGGAGGGTCCTCATCCGTCAGAATGGTGACTGCACCTTCAGGTGGTGCAGTGCATTTCGGAACGCTTTGGGGAAGCCCAAGTTGATCTCTTTGCCTCGGCAGACTAACCATTGCCCCCCTGTGGTTCTCCCTCCGCCACTGCGGTCCACTAGGCGTCAACACCCTAGCCCACGAGTGGCCCAAGGCGCTCTTGTATGCATTCCCGTCATTTCTCGAGAAAGTCAGGAGAGACAAGACGACAGTTCTCCTGGTGGCCCCCAGATGACCCAGGAGAATCCGGTTTTCAAAACCTTAGCCAGCTGCTGCGAGGCCAGCCCTGGGAGATCCCGCTGCGTATGCATCTCTTCAGTCAGACGCAAGGCAACCTCTGGCACCCAGAACCGGGCAGACTCCAACTGTGGTCTGGCCCCTGAACGGGACTATCTGTCCACCTTAGGCCTCTCAGACGCAGTCGTCAGTACACTGCAGAATGCTAGGGCCTCCTCCACAAGAGCGTTGTACCCCTGTAAGTAGAAATATTTTCATAATTGGTGCAGGACCAGAGGTCATGACCCCATTTATTGCCCTACAGCAACTGTTAGAGGCGGGTAGATCCCACTCAACGTTGAAAGCAGCCATATCTGCATGCCATGTCCCCGGGCGCTTATATACTAGCAACCTGTTTTCTGAAGGGTACTCTACGGTTACGTCCTTCTGAGAAGGACGTCCTCCCCGAATGGAGTCTAGACGTGGTATTGGAGGCTCTCACTAAAGGCCCCATTTGAGCCCATACATCCCATAGAATTGAGAAATCTCTCCATGAAGACAGCCTTTCTATTGGCCATCACCTCCGCTAAGCGGGTTAGTGAGCTACAGGCTCTGTCAATGCACAGTTCCTGTACGCGTATTTGGGACAATGGAAACGGTATCGTTGCGCATGAACCCTGCTTTCCTCCCTTAGGTGATTGCAGCTTTTCACTTGAATCAGTCAGTGGAACTGGAGGCTTTCCATCCCCCTCCTTTAGTGGCGGAGATGGACCAGAGATTGAATTCCCTCTGCCCTGTTCGGGCACTGACAGGTTATGTGGATAGGATGAGAGCGCTGAGTCGGTCTGACCATGGTGAAAGGACCCTCGGTCAAGCCCTCTCCAAGCAGCAACTGTCCCATTGGATTGTGTCTCAACTGCGTACAATAATGCCAGCTTACCCCCACCTGGCTTCATGGCCCTCTTTAAATACAGATGAATCTTATGAACCTAATAAGCTTAGATATAGGCATGCGGTCTATTTGATCACATGGGGCTAACAGATCCCTGATAGAATATAAACCATTGATATTCCTGATAGAAGCCTGGAATACTAACCACTATTATCAACTTGCAGCTTGCTGCTTCACAATGAAGTAGGCTACTTGAGACAATACCCAAACTCAGAAAACACGAACAAAGACTCAACACATTATTAGTACATTGTACAGTACCTCACCTCAGTAAAACCACAAGCTGTCTCTGCAAGGCATAATTCTCTCCTGTCAAGTGAAAGACTGTAAGCTATTCAAACATGTTTTTTATTACATTTCATATTTTTTATATATATTTTCTAAAATGCAAACACTTGGGAAATGACAGCTGAACCCCCAGCTATTTCTGATAGGAGTTAATAATAACATATGAAATAATACCAGAATATAATTCACATTAATCATTTAACCCCCTTTTGAATTTCTTTAATTGTATTTTACAAATCCGTAAAAGGCACTTGCCAGTAAATAGCACTTCAGTGCCGCAGCAGTGGGTGTTATTTTATGATAATAAAGAAAGGGTTATACTAATATTTCAGATGACAGTTAAAAAATAACCGTACCATTAATTAAACGAGCATTGCATCAAAAAGTATGCTTACAACGACTGTGTAAGATTGTAGAATGATATTAGACACCTTCCAAATTTTTTCTTACCTAATTCAGTCCCTCCAGGATTATGTGAAAGAAAGTTAAATTATACGATATTTGTTAAATGTTTTATGCGACGATGTATGCGATATTAATTTATGGAATGTTTAAAGCATCTGTGCTGGCCCTGTGCGTACAAATTGAAATAAATAAATCTCAAGCATAGTGCCCAATACAGAACAGCTTCACTTTGTTCTTACTGGTTGCATTCGAAGTCTTTATTTGTTTGGTCAGTCAGCACTTGGATATCCGTTACCCAGATACACGTCAGTCGCATTTTACCATCCTTGTATTCAATCCCCATTTTATATATATATATATATATATATATATATATATATATATATATATATATATATATATATATATATATATCTGTAACAAATTAATGCACTTACCCGTCATGCAGCAAAAACAAGGCGAACGAGACAAGCTACTGTAATGTAAAAGTTAATCATTGAACAGGTTTAGATACTGTGATGCTTTTTTAATTTTAATTATGTGATCTTTAGTTGCTTGTGTGCATTTTCATTTGCAAGTGAACTGTGACATTAGGGCCTTATTGAGCACTATATTCTGCAATTTTGAATACTGACTTTGGATACTGTTTTAATTCTAGAAACCTGGTGTTTTTAATCTTTTGTTAAATTGTATTGTCTTACGTTTTATGCATTTCTGTGCATGGGTAACTTTTTTATTTAATTTTGCTATTGGGTCGTTAATGGGGAATTTTACATACTGTTACAATACGTACCAGATTTAAAAGCATGTACTGTATTACAGTCCACGTGTCCACAGTCTTCTCTTTTGGAAAGTGATATTTTCAGAATCATATCTGAATTAATACTTCTGTTGAAAATACAGTACTGTACCAATAAAACCAACTACAGTATATCTAAATGGAAGCCTACTTATTTTAAAACACAGTCCTTTCAGCTATGTATTTCTGACATTGTATCTTTTTTGTGTTCCCTGAAAAAACAGACAAGGGTGGAACAGGCCAAAATGAAATAATCAGATATGTGTCACACTCGTTTAACCGGTCAGATATGTGAGTTCTGAATGTATCTCTTTAGTTGCAGCTTCATTATTTTTATGTGCTAGTGTACTGGCGATCAGGAATTATTTACCAAAAAAAATTAAAACATGAGCATTTCTTGTATTGTAAACTTGTTTGGCAGAAGTTTACAGTATTTGTGTTTCGTTGTGAACACCAAGCACAGACGTGTTTTGTAGCCGAATGGCATTTATCAGCACTTTCTCTAACTGAAAATGTATCCATTTCAATAACTGCTCCAGGCTTTCATATCAGTTACGGCTCACACAGTTCGGGTGCAATACAGTGTTTGTCATAGCAACAGGACATGAGTGGGGCACTGGGGAAGTGACGATTGGGGTTCTTAAAGGAGGTAAACCTCTGAGGATCAGTGTCTTGCAAAAGTCAAAATACAGTTTTCATACAGATACAAAATCTGAATAATTACAATTTTCAAAATGATGCGCAGGACAACAAATTATGCAAGGGAGTATTAATGATGCGATTTTTTTATGCAAATCGCATAATCCTGGAGGGACTGCTAAATGTGGCCATCCAGGTTTACAACACATGTAACTGGAGCGCTACCTGTACCCTCTGCTTTATGTTGCGAACTCCAGAGATGATTAAATGTAATTATTTGTTACGTGTTTCCAATAAGATTGCCTCAAATTGTGCCAATAGGCTATTGCTATGAATTCCATTCAAGTACTGTTAATATGTGTTTTGGTTACCCTTCCTCACTCAGCAATCTAGTGTCAATAGCTTAACTGTAATGACTCAAGTTACAACAAAATATATCTGGTCAAAGAGAAGTCATATTTACTATAACTGTAATAAGAGAAGTACCTTTGTATTAAAAAACTTCTCAACAGCGGGATTGAATGCCATAATCTTAAGACTGTAAACTAAGGCTTTAATGACTGTTTTACATGCAGGCTTCGGCTTGCTGACAGTGTAGGATTGTGGTTCAATTTCTTATAATTACAACATGCATTCTGTTATTGTCATTATAAATGATTGTCAATAAATTATAATTAAGACTCGAATGACTCATAATTGAAACTTAACCAGATTACATTTGTTTGATTCCAAAGCACAATCTTACATGTATTAAACTTCTGTTGTATTTAGTTATGTAAGGTGATCACTAGCATCAAACAGTAGATTTAAGAAACTGGCCAAGTTAACTTTTTCTATTGGGAGCTGATGGTATATGACTCCTTCAGGCAGTTGATAAGAGGTTTGGATGTGTTCAGAATCGCAACTCGGGTCGTCTATATAACTGCCCTTCTTCTTATACTGAAAACATATAGTTTAAAACAAGATGGGGCCCCTTTTATCTGTTCTTATGGAATTGGCCATAAACCAATTTCCATGAAGCCAGGTCATTATGTTTATCACCCAGCCATCATCTTATGATAAGATAGGTTAAATATTGGTCAGTACACATATATTCATCTGTCAAAACCATGTCTTGAAATTATCTTTCGTACATAGTTTACTGAGCACATAATTCAGCCTCACACAGCTCCCAATTATTCTCCACTAAGAGCTCTAAAACTCTCTCACTCCAGTGGCTGATCTATTTGGTGTTTTTATTATGGTTTCATTGGCCCTTGCGTGATTTGTTTTAAAGTTGTTCGATAACTATTTCTTGAGACGAGGCTCGCAACAGGATTACAGAAGATAAGAGAGTATGTATATCTCGGTAAGATGATGATTCTTCCATTTTTCTCTTGAATGTGGTGCATTTGTAGCCATGGAATGGTGTTCATCATACCAAACTGGCACTGGCCTATCCCCTTCAGTCACTGTAAACATATCCAATTACTGTGCTCAAAATGAGCGGATTCTAACCTGACAGCGTGAACTAATTAGATGGGACTATAGACTTCAAGCCAGGAGAGTGTGGTTCCAAATCCATGCTCTGCCACTCATTTACTGAGTCTCTTTTCACAATAAGACACACAGCAAAAATCGATTTATAGGAACAAAAACATTTAAAATGATAGCTAATAATAGAACAGTTTAGCTATTGAAGCTTCTAGCTTTGGCATGAGAAGACTAGTATTCACACATTAAAGCTGGATCAAAATGATCGCATTATAACTCCCTTTACAACGTTGTTTTTATGAACTTATTTCCATAGTTACCTGCTAGCATGTTGTTGTTGTTTTTTTTTAAGCAACATACACGCTTGCAAGAGTATGAACAATGTACACCACTATCAACACATGTCGGGACAGTTGGGATGCAAGGGGTCTCAAGAATACGAAGACGAAACACACTTAGGCAATGGGAATAAAAAGATCAGATTTGAACAACCCAAACTTACCCAAAATGGCTACAACCTCATCATCTTGTATTACTTCCAAGGACCCCGATACCACAAAGCAGAGGCTGTCTACACTTTCACCTGCATGGTAAATCAGGTCCCCAGGGGCACAATGGATGGTCTGGAACTCCATGGCCAAAGCTCGTAAGCAGCCATCACTTGCCAGTCTGAAAGCTGGGTGCTCTTTAAAGACTTTGCGGTTCAGGTGCACACAGATATCCGCTCTCATGTCCTTTGGGCAGATCTGTAAAACCTAAAAGAAAACCAGAGACAATGAACTAAATGGAATATGACTTATATTCCACAAGTTGACTTTAGCCCATACCAGTGTTATTCCATAGCCATTTCTACGGTATATTAAGGCTGTTCATTCAGCACTTTTTCCAAATGTATATATACAGAATAAAATACTCTGTCCAGATCATTTAAATCATTCTCCTGTATTAATCATTTTGACATTTACAACCAATTATAAGTCACAGCTGCAGCCTATACTATCAGGCTAACTTTACTTTAAAAAGAAACAATAAATTGGTCTGCAAAGAGGAAAAAGCAGTTACTCACATTCATTAAAAGAAGACAGATACTGATGATGCAATTAGGGCATGCTTGGCAAATCTCTGTGACGTTCTAAATGATCAATCCATTGTTAATTTATTATGTATAGTTTTTGTTTTATTCCATTTTTGTTATGAATTAAGTTTTATATTATTATACATCATTGGCTTTATTAGCAAGTGTCAAAAAAGTTTGGTTTAGGCCCACAGTTACAGACTATATTTATGGGCCTGGTTTAATATCTGACAGCCCAAGTTTACAAGACTGATTTCAGACAGACCTTCACAGGGACCCGGCGCTACTTTGATAGAAAGCGCCAAGGGTATTTACAGAGCAAAACACAAAGATAAAATATCAACTTACAAAAAGCAAGCATTATATATTTATACATATATAATATATCTCTGATGCGTTGGGGAGGTCATATATAGTCACCTCCAAAATGATTGGCACCCTTGATAAAGATGAGCAAAAATTACTGTATAAAATAAATACCAGTACTGAGCTATATTGTAATTTTCCAATATGTGGAATATATTTGACTTTATTAATGATTCAATGGAATCAACCAAAATTACACATTTCTCAAATTATAAATTTCCAAAAAAAATGAAGTGTCACAATTATTGGCACCCTTGATTTCAGTACTTTGTGCACCCCTTGCAAGGATAACGGCACTGAGTCTTTTTCTATAATGTTTAATAAGATTTGGGAACACATTGGGAGGGATCTTAGACCATTCCTCCATACAGAATATTTCCAGATCCTTGATATCCTTCGGTCTCCGCTTATGGACTGCCCTCTTCAATTGAAACCACAGGTTTTCAATGGTGTTCAAGTCCGGAGACTGAGATCGTGTCACAAAGACGGCAGCAGTGAGTGACGTCAGACCAGAGCCAGGAAATAAATAAACAAAAGACTTGGGGTTTTGGTGAAGCTGAGCGCGTGATGGCGCTCAGCGTTTAATAATCAAAACAGAAAATAAAAGGTATGTACACAAAACAGAAACACGACACGGCACTTTCGCCAAAATAAAAGAGATAAACAAAACGGACTAACACTAAACAAAACGGTGCACGGAGACAAACAAACACGGTGAGTACAAAAACACTTATTCTTCTTTTACTTATTATGTTTATCCTCCTTCTCCACACCCGTTCTCCACTCACGAACACCCAACCCCGAGTGAGTCAAACGTGCATCTATATATACTGTTGTGCTGGGATTCAATTACTAATTAATTATTCACTTGAATCCCAGCACGTGAATTAATTACGTGCAACCTCGTGCTCACATATTAAATACTTTAAATGCACGTACAGTGATGTGCAATCCCGTGCCTAAATACAATTACATTTTTAAACACACGTGAAACACAGACCTGCTTATATCCCGTGTACCAATACCTATACACCAACATTAACACACGCAACATGCAACATATAACACAAACTACGCACAAGGGCGTGGCCACATTGCCACATATACCCCCCTTGTGCAGCACACATGGCCTCAACGGCCACCTCCCCTTAAAGACCCAGCAGTCCAGGACAAAGTCTCGGGCTGGGAAGGGAGGCTTCAGTGGGCCCATGGCTGGCAATGCTGTCAGCACCCCTGCCGGTAGTGGCACGGCTGACAGCATGCTGGTCCATTCCTGCAGCGAAATTGCTGCGGGGATGCTGGTCTCCTGACCTCTCCCCTTTCTTCGTAGCGGTAGCTCCCTCCTGTGGGGCTCCGGCCACAAGAACTCCTGCAGCCGAAACTGCTGCTGGGGAAAGTGGTCTCCTGACCTCTCCCCTGTCTTTGTAGCCGGTAGCTCCCTTTCTGGGGCTCCGGCCACCGTCTCCTGTGGTGGAGGTGCGGGAAGCAGAGACAGCTCCTGCTGTTCTGCTCCTGGCAGTGGCGGAGGCAGAGGCAGCTCCTGCTCCTCTGCTCCTGGCGGTGGTAGAGGCAGCTCCTGCTCCTCTGCTCCTGGCAGTGGCGGAGGCAGAGGCAGCTCCTGCTGCTCTGATCCTAGTGGTGTCGGAACCAGCAAGTATTCACCCTCTGCTGGTGGAGGTGGGAGGGGCAAGCAGTCCTCCCACGACAAGAAAGGCGGAACCAGCAGGTACTCACCCTCTGCTGGTGGAGGAGGCAGAGGCAGCTCCTGCTGCTCTGCTCCTAGTGGAAGCGGTTGAGGTGGTGGAGGCAGAGGCAGCTCCTGCTGCTCTGCTCTTGGAGGTGGCGGAGGCAGAGGCAGCTCCTGCTCCTCTGCTCCTAGTGGAGGAAGCGGTGGAGGCGTGTAGTCTCCTGGCGATGGAGGTGCGAGCAGCGTGTAGTCTCCTGGCGATGGAGGTGCGAGCAGCGTGTGGTCTCCTACTGTTGCAGGGGACTGGTGTGGCTCCGCCTCTCTTGCAGGGGACTGGTGCGGCTCTCCCGCTCTTGCAGGGGACTGTGGGGGAGGCAGAGGCAGCTCCTGTTCCTCTCCTCCGGGTGGTGACGGTGGGGAAAGTGATACCAGCAGACGTTCACCCTCTGCTGGTGCTTGGGAACCCAGCAGGCATTCACCCTCTGCTGGTGGACACGGGGACAGCAGGCATTCTTCCTCTGCTGGTGGACACGGGGACAGCAGGCATTCTTCCTCTGCTGGTGGACACGGGGACAGCAGGCATTCTTCCTCTGCTGGTGGACACGGGGACAGCAGGCATTCTTCCTCTGCTGGTGGACACGGGGACAGCAGGCATTCTTCCTCTGCTGGTGGAGGTGGAACCAGCAGGCATTCTCCCTCTGCTGGCAGCTTGGGTCCTAGGGCTGTGGAAGCCCCGACTTCCCTCTCTTTGGGCTGTGGACACACCGACTCCTCCCTTTTGGGCTGTGGGCGCACCGACTCCTCCCTTTTGGGCTGTGGGCGCACCGACTCCTCCCTTTTGGGCTGTGGGCGCACCGACTCCTCCCTTTTGGGCTGTGGACGCACCGACTCCTCCCTTTTGGGCTGTGGGCGCACCGACTCCTCCCTCTTGGGCTGTGGGCGTTCGGGCTCCCCCACTCAGGCGTGGGACGTTGGGCTCCTCCCACTCAGGCGTGGGACGTTCGGGCTCCTCCCACTCAGGCGTGGGACGTTCGGGCTCCTCCCACTCAGGCGTGGGACGTTCGGGCTCCTCCCACTCAGGCGTGGGGCGTTCGGGCTCCTC
The DNA here is from genome assembly GCA_030684275.1 of Acipenser oxyrinchus oxyrinchus. Lineage (NCBI taxonomy): Eukaryota > Metazoa > Chordata > Actinopteri > Acipenseriformes > Acipenseridae > Acipenser > Acipenser oxyrinchus. Next base: position 27,627,827 of record CM060252.1, read on the forward strand.
CCATTCAGGCGTGGGGCGTTGGGCTCCTCCCCTTTGGGCGCTAGAGAGGACAACAGCCTTGTTAGTAGCGGTGCAGGGCACCTTTTAACACCGCCTGCAACTGCTGCGCTGATGTTACTCTGGGGCCCCTTGCTTCTCCTGATCCAGCAGCCAGTCGATCACCTCCTCTGACACTGGCCTGCAGGATGGGTGCTGCTGTTGCTTCCTCTCTAGCGTCTTTCCTCCTCCATTTCTCCAAAAAAAATCCATTTTTTTTCTCTTCAAAAACTGCGGTTCCCGCTCTGGCCTGAGTCCTGGAGCGCTGTAGATCCCACGCAGGACACCACGTGTCACAAAGACGGCAGCAGTGAGTGACGTCAGACCAGAGCCAGGAAATAAATAAACAAAAGACTTGGGGTTTTGGTGAAGCTGAGCGCGTGATGGCGCTCAGCGTTTAATAATCAAAACAGAAAATAAAAGGTATGTACACAAAACAGAAACACGACACGGCACTTTCGCCAAAATAAAAGAGATAAACAAAACGGACTAACACTAAACAAAACGGTGCACGGAGACAAACAAACACGGTGAGTACAAAAACACTTATTCTTCTTTTACTTATTATGTTTATCCTCCTTCTCCACACCCGTTCTCCACTCACGAACACCCAACCCCGAGTGAGTCAAACGTGCATCTATATATACTGTTGTGCTGGGATTCAATTACTAATTAATTATTCACTTGAATCCCAGCACGTGAATTAATTACGTGCAACCTCGTGCTCACATATTAAATACTTTAAATGCACGTACAGTGATGTGCAATCCCGTGCCTAAATACAATTACATTTTTAAACACACGTGAAACACAGACCTGCTTATATCCCGTGTACCAATACCTATACACCAACATTAACACACGCAACATGCAACATATAACACAAACTACGCACAAGGGCGTGGCCACATTGCCACAGATGGCCATTGCAAAATGTTGATTTTGTGGTCAATTAACCATTTATTTGTGGATTTTGATGTGTGCTTGGGGTCATTGTCTTACTGGAAGATCCACTTGCAGCCAAGTTTCAGCCTGCTGGCAGAGGCAACCAGGTTTTTGGCTAAATGTCCTGGTACTGGGTAGAGTTCATGATGCCGTTGACCTTAACAAGGACCCCAGGACCAGTGGAAGCAAAACAGTCCCATAACATCAAAGATCCACCACCATACTTTACAGTAGGTATGATGTTTGTTTCTGCACACGCATCCTTCTTTTGACGCCAAACCCACCACTAGCGTGCGTGGCCAAAGAGTTGAAATGTATTAACTTTACTGGAACAGGATATACTAACCTGACTACACAATCTAACTCACTGGTCTGCAGTAATGGCACAGGGATTGAGACTATAAATTCAACTACTCTTGCCTTGTTATAAAAAAAAAAAAGTCTTCTTTCTACCTATGCAGGTTACAAGACTAGCTCACTGGATCTGGCCTAGGTCAAAAAACACTTAACTCACTAATTGCAAAGTTATTTTGAGTCTTTTCCTATCTTACAGAGAAAACGTGTGTCACAGATGAAATGTAACAGAGTATCCATTTAGGTAGCTCATAAATCCACAGATTCTCTCCACCATAGGAGCTGATCTAAGATTTTTTTTTTCTTTTTTAAATTAACATGTATATTAACTCAAGCAATTCTGGGAGTATGACTACAGTACCTGCCTTGAAAATAATTGCTGTTTCTCAATGAGGACAAGCAATTCCACCCCCAAAACATTACATTAGAAATATAAAGTGGTTAAAGCAAATGAAATTTCCATTTTTAAGTTTAAAAATAAATCTCTGTTTGAATGTCTTACTTTCAGGTAGTTTTGCACACGGTTGTTTCTTGTTTTTTTTCTCAAAACTGTGAGACCTCCATAGTGTATGAAGCACAACATGATTTTTTTTTTTTTCATTAATACAAATTTTGACAAAACTTTACAGGTCATTAGACATGCTCTAGTGATTCAACCAACTCTCTTACTTCCCAAATCAACTCGAAACATATTTATTGTGTGACATACAGTACTGTGCAAAAGTTTTAGGCAGGTGTGAAAAAATGCTGTAAAGTAAGAATGCTTTCAAAAATAGACATGTTAATAGATTATATTTATCAATTAACTAAATGCAAAGTGAGTGAACAGAAGAAAAATCTAAATCAAATCCATATTTGGTGTGACAACCCTTTGCCTTCAAAACAGCATCAATTCTTCTAGGTACACTTGCACAAAGTCAGGGATTTTGTAGGCATATAGTCAGGTGTATGATTAAACAATTATACCAAACAGGTGCTAATGATCATCAATTCAATATGTAGGTTGAAACACAATCATTAACTGAAACAGAAACAGTTGTGTAGGTGGAATAAAACTGGGTGAGGAACAGCCAAACTCAGCTAACAAGGTGAGGTTGCTGAAGACAGTTTACTGTCAAAAGTCATACACCATGGCAAGACTGAGCACAGCAACAAGACACAAGGCAGTTATACTGCATCAGCAAGGTTTCTCCCAGCCAGAAATTTCAAGGTAGACAGGGGTTTCCAGATGTGCTGTCCAAGCTCTTTTGAAGAAGCACAAAGAAACGGGCAACGTTGAGGACCGTAGGCGTAGTGGTCGGCCAAGGAAACTTACTGCAGCAGATGAAAGACACATCATGCTTACTTCCCTTCGCAATCGGAAGATGTCCAGCAGTGCCATCAGCTCAGAACTGGCAGAAACAGTGGGACCCTGGTACACCCATCTACTGTCCGGAGAAGTCTGGTCAGAAGTGGCCTTCATGGAAGACTTGCGGCCAAAAGCCATACCTCCGGCGTGGAAATAAGGCCAGCGACTCAACTATGCACGAAAACACAGGAACTGGGGTGCAGAAAAATGGCAGCAGGTGCTCTGGACTGATGAGTCAAAATTTGAAATATTTGGCTGTAGCAGAAGGCAGTTTGTTAAGCCAAAGGGCTGGAGAGCGTGCGAATGAGTGTCTGCAGGCAACAGTGAAGCATGGTGGAGGTTCCTTGCAAGTTTGGGGCTGCATTTCTGCAAATGGAGTTGGGGATTTGGTCAGAATTAATGGTCTCCTCAATGCTGAGAAGTACAGGCAGATACTTATCCATCATGCAGTACCATCAGGGAGGCATCTGATTGGCCCCAAATTTATTCTGCAGCATGACAACGACCCCAAACATACAGCGAAAGTCATTAAGAACTATCTTCAGCGTAAAGAAGAACAAGGAGTCCTGGAAGTGATGGTATGGCCCCACAGAGCCCTGATCTCAACATCATCGAGTCTGCCTGGGATTACATGAAGAGAGAGAAGCAACTGAGGCTGCCTAAATCCACAGAAGAACTGTAGTTAGTTCTCCAAGATGTTTGGGCCAACCTACCTGCCGAGTTCCTTCAAAAACTGTGTGCAAGTGTACCTAGAAGAATTGATGCTTGATGCTGTTTTGAAGGCAAAGGGTGGTCACACCAAATATGGATTTGATTTAGATTTTTCTTCTGTTCACTCACTTTGCATTTTGTTAATTGATAAATATAATCTATTAACATGTCTATTTTTGAAAGCATTCTTACTTTACAGCATTTTTTCACACCTGCCTAAAACTTTTGCACAGTACTGTATATTCTAACCCATACATTATTTCATTTACATAAGTGTGTGGTAAAATATACTGTACAGAATGCGTTGTCTTGCTGCCCTTAACCTAATGGTCAGACTCTAGGTCAAGGGTGTCAAACATATGGCCTGAGAGCCAGATCCGGCCCCCAGAGCAATGTCATCCAGCCCACGTATGGAATATCACAGGATATCATTTTTTTATTTAATAGGATACCAGACCTGTCAACCAGTGTTTTTTTTGCACTGCTCCTGGACAACTCCTGGGACAGATTTTCTCCCGTATTTTGCTCAAAACTCTATTGTTAAACCCCTTTATGTCAGTAAACCTTTAATTTCTGCAAAAGTCATGTACGGTCTGTGATTACTGCAATCCCCGTCTGTACCTAGCAGGGTTTAGGACCCAGGGGACCCCTGTGGCAGGCCTGCATTCAGTGCGTGAGGCAAGCTCACATACTTGACCATTTACAATAGCTTTGTGTTCGATAAGCTCTCCTCATCCGGTAAAAAAATATATACAGTGCCTTGCATAAGAATTCACCCCCCTTGGACTTTTCCACATTTTGTGTTACAACCTGGAATTAAAATGGATTTAAGTGGGATTTTTACCATTTGATTTACACAACATACTTAACACTTTGAAGGTGCAAAATATTTTTTAATGTGACACAAAAGTTAATTAAACAAACAAAAAGACATTTGTTGATTGCATAAGTATTCACCCCCCTGAGTCAATACTTGGTAGAAGCACCTTTGGCAGCAATTACAGCTGTGAGTCTTTTTGGGTAAGTCTCTACCAGCTTTGCACATCTAGATCCTGCCATTTTTGCCCAGTCTTCTTGGCAAAATTGCTCAAGCTCTGTCAAGTTGAATGGTGACCGTTGGTGAACAGCAATCTTCAAGTCTTGCCACAGATTCTCAATCGGATTGAGGTCTGGGCTTTGACTGGGCCATTCTAAGACATTCAGGTTCTTGTTTTTAAACCACTCCAGTGTAGCTTTGGCTGTGTGTTTAGGGTCATTGTCCTGCTGTAAGGTGAACCTCCGCCCCAGTCCCAGGTCTCTTGCAGACTGAAACAGGTTTTCCTCTAGAATTTCCCTGTATTTGGCTCCATCCATCTTGCCCTGAAACTGGTCAGGATTGAGGGCAAGATGGTTATTGGGATGCTGCCACTACCATGCTTCACCGTGGGGATGGTGTTCTCAGGGTGACGAGCAGTGTTGGCTTTGCGCCACACATAGCGTTTTGCGCTAAGGCCAAAAAGTTCAATTTTGGTCTCATCAGACCAGAGAACCTTTTTCCACATGTTTGCTGTTTCTCCCACATGCCTTTTGGCAAAATCCAAACAGGATTTGATATGGGTTTTTTTCAGCAATGGCTTTCTTCTCGCCACTCTTCCATAAAGCCCAGCTTTGTGGCGCGTCCGGGTTATAGTTGACCCATTGGCGGTTTCTCCCATCTCAGCTGTGGATCTCTCCAGCTCCTTCAGAGTTACCATTGGCCACTTGGTTGCTTCTCTGACTAATGCCCTCACCTGGTCACTGAGTTTTGGTGGACGGCCTTCTCGGTTGTGCCTTATTCTTTCCATTTTTTAATAATGGATTTAACGGTGCTCCGGGGGATGTTCAAAGTTTAGGATATTTTTTTATAACCCAACCCTGATTGGTGCTTCTCCAGAACTTTATCCCGGACTTGTTTTGATAGCTCCTTGGTCTTAATGATGCTGTTTGCTTAGATATGCTCTCTAACAAACTCTGGGGCCTTCCAGAAACAGGTGTATTTAATCTGAGATCATGTGACACTTTAATTAATTGCAAGGTGGGCTGAATGGCCTCCTCTCATTTGTAAACTTTCTTTCTAATTGCACACAGGTGGACTCCATTCAACTAATTATGTGACTTCTGAAGGCAATTGGTTGCACCAGAGCTTATTTAGGGGTGTCACAGCAAAGGGGGTGAATACTTATGCAATCAAGACTTTTCAGTTTTTTATTTGTAAATAATTTTGAAAAATATGTAGATTTTTTTCCCCATTTCGACATTATGGACTATTTTGTGTAGATCAGTGACAAAAAATCCTAATTAAATCCATTTTAATTCCAGGCTGTAACACTACAAAATGTGGAAAAGTCCAAGGGGGGTGAATACTTATGCAAGGCACTGTATACAGTATATTGATGCAAATATCAAGCTTCTTGGACCACAACATATTCTCACACAATCCGAAGCAATGCTGGAAAAGGGCATATTTTCTGTAAACTATGCAGGACTGATTTTAACGGTGGGAGAAAGAGTGAGGTTTCTGGTGATCACAAAAACACCCAAAAGCCAGTGACACTCAGAAAACCAGTGCTTCAAAACATCTTTCATTGCCAAAGGAAAAACGGAGATCCAGAAAGTTACATATGCAGAGACCTTTACATGTTGTGACTAGTAAAGCAAATCTGAGGCAGACATGTTACCAGACTAACAAATTGCAAAGTATTCTGCAGGAAAGTCTAAAAGTATTCAGCATCAACATTGCTTTAAAAATTTAGATTGATTGATAATGTGTTTATTTACGGTACTAGTGCGTTCATTTAAAACAGAAGATAGTTAACAATGAAATGTTTCGCACAGTGGTATTATTGATCCGCCACATATATGCGTTGCAATCCACATTTTCTTTTTTTTTTTTTTTTAATGATGACATTGAATTGAGGGTTTTTTCTTGTTATAAAGTAGATGCCATTGCTTGTCCTTTAGGTTTGTTGTGTGATGAAAGTAACAATGTAAACTTATGTATGCTTTGCTGTCGTGTAGAAATCAACTATAATGGACCTGTTTATAAAGTATTGTGGCTGCTGCCAAATCAGCCACCTACAACTACACAATAAGAACCACAGGGAGCAAGAGAGAAATTGATTGTGAAGCACATCATGGTTGTTTTTTCTGTTTTGATATTTTTCCTTTTTAAAAGCAATTAGAAGGAGACCGTATCTCAGTCTATCATTCAGTAATAAAGTGGAATAGTTGTATGCCTTTGTCTATGTAGGTATTAACTTCAATTCAGGCCACTAAGATTTCAGTTTACAAAAGCTCCCTTATTTTGAAAACTCAATGTTGACATGTATGAGATACAGATTAAAAAAATTCACAAAATATAAATAGATACTGATCCATTTTTTATTTAACACTCCCCAAAAGATAAATACAAAGAATATTAGTGATTGCTGCTGCTGCTTCCCGATACCTGGGACCTTTGCTTGAACCAGCGCATCAACATCTGGAGCAAATGACTGGGCTGAGGATAACTGGAGTATTGAGTTAAGTAAGTTGAGAACAAAATTTAGATTTGTTGATATTCATGACAAAGAAAGCTTGCCCCTCCTCAGGACACACTATTACAACAGCTTTTAGCAGCATTTCTTCAAAAACTCAAAAAAATGTTTTTGAATAAACAGCTATTTCATGGGCAATCACATAGCTCGCCTTAACAGCAGCATCTCTTACAGATACATTACAAGCATTTGTAAACATCGATTGCTGATTTTTCAATGTGCTAATTCAGAGAATTTATCTTTACATAACTTTCCTGTATATTTATCATATTTCTTGCCATGGTTTGCTTCATAGTGTCTTTTAATGTTGTATTATTTCACAACGGCTACATGCTGCTAACAAATTAAGCACTTTGGCTTTCCATTCATGTCCACTTAGAAACGCAAAGTTCATCAATTCTCTTGAAATACACGGCACTCGTGGTCCACCTTTCTCTTCACGGATGAAGACATGATGAAACTTGTCACTATAGAATTTAGAAATCAGCACTAAAAACCATTTTCTGGTGTCACTGATGGAATAACTCGAACCCGACGCACTGCCGTCTCACCCACGTGGTTGGCGATTGACAGCAATTACAGCAACATGACAATTTGTGTTTCTCATGTGAAGGAACTCGCTGAAGACATGTTTGCCAACCATATGAAACTAGTTTGACACCCCTGCTCTAGGTTGTGAAAGGCATACTATGTTTAATTCATGCATCTGTACTCTGTATCTGAATCCAAAAACACTGCTGCTAATTAAGTCCGTATTTTATTAACGGCCAGTATTAGCATTTTTCAGGTTTCAGATTTTACTAAGAGAGCAAGAGCTGTTGTTGCAGTAAAATCCACAGCACATCAGCTTTATTCTAGCTTTATCACTGCACTAGAAAAAGCAGTGCAATGTAGCCGGAAAAGGGTCTTATGTTTTATTTAGTCTTTTTTCAATGCTGAGGTCATCCTGCCAATATACATAAACAATCTGACAGTGCCATTCCATCCCATTAACCTTAAATTCTGAAACCAAGCATTCTGCGGTTGCAATTTGAAGTTTTATCTTTGAGAATCTGGTTCTTTATATATATATATATATATATATATATATATATATATATATATATATATATATATATATATATATATATATATATATGTATATATATATATATATAAATATATATAGACTCCCTCGCTAGTAAAACATCCTTGACCTCAGATTGTATTTACTTGAAAGACTTGTATCTCCTCATCCAGTCCATGAACCCCATAGTTATCCTTAATTATTTAGAGGCCTGCTCATTTTGTTTGCCAAGACCTTTTTGTAGGACACTCGCTTCATGCTTGTCTTCCAACAGCAAGTTTTTATTTTTTTTATTATAGGTATTATTTTAAGTATTCATTTTGATGGTCCTGGTTATAAATCAAATTATTGCTCTTTTAAATAAGATCTTAATAATTTAAATTGAAACTGAGAATTTAAGTAATACTTCAGTGTTTTATCCAGGGATTCGAACCAAAAGGGAAAACGTTGTGACAAGTTATCCGTCTGTAAATGCAGTTCCAACAATGTCTATATGCGGCCTTGAAAGAAAATGACAGCAGTCCCCTTCTTTCTTTTTTCCGTTGCAACTTTCTTTTGCCTCGGTTCGAGTTTACTTTTTTTTTTCTTTTTTTTTTTAAACAAAAAGCGTGGATTAGCATCCTTACATTCAACATAATAACTTAATGTGATGTTTGTCTGAAATAAACTCTGCAGCTAATCGAGATCATGGCTCCATCAAATATTCCACTTCCATTTTTTCTCTGTTCTGTTCCACCTTTCAATTTTGTGGTGTTTTTAACCAAATAAAAATAAAAAAAAAATTTTAAATTCCAGGGTCCTTCACATCTGCCATATTTCAAAGGTAATGCCACTTTTTTGTGACAAACATCTCTTCAAAGCATTATATATTTACCATAACCTACATATTTCTTATTGCATAGCTACTCTGTTTTAAACAGAAGATACGCAGAAAGAAAATCAAATAATCAATTACGTATGAACACTCTTTATTATTAAGCACTAAGCGGAACATTGTTATCATCAGAATGCACATTTCACAGTAAGACATACAACAAATGTAACATGTACACACATGTAACTTTTCTACATACTTCTTTTGGATATCACAATGAAAATGAAACACTGAACAGTCAAAATCATGAATGGTTAAGTGACTGAATACAACAAAATGAATTAGTTATACAAAAACCATTGCAGTTTTCTCAAGTCAATGGTAAAATGTTTTAACTCTTAATATCCAGGAACACAACTAGCAAACCTCTGATTATTAAGTGCTTCACTTGCCACACATACTTTTACAGCTTGTTTTCTGTGTACATAACTTAAGTTAATAATAGTACCTGTTTACTTTGAGTGAATACAAGACTGATCACATAACATGGATCCAGCATGTAGCTGACTACAGTGCTATTTGATTCGCTGGCTGCTTTGAAAAAGCAAGCTAAATGTAATGTTGAATTCCATTAGCTGGCTGTGATGTAATGCTTTGTTGTTGACCACTAAAGTGTTGACCACGGGAAGAGCACTTTTTTCAAATTATTGTATGTTTGAAAACAATGGAAAGAGACAGAGAGAACAGGCTGAAAGGGAACGGGGAAAAAAACCCTTATTAACCGATAAACAAAATCTTGAATATCGTTTTCATTCCAGAAAGTAATACATTTATTTAGTTTAGTTTTTTGTTTCTGTTCCATCAAAAAATTCTTTTTTTTTTTTGTTCCGGTTCCTGTACGGTTTCAAATCCCTGGTTGTATCCACTAATTTTGCCTTCCTTATTTAATGAGGCAACTAGAAAGAGTCTGCATGGAGCAAAATATAGAGAAAGCTTTTTCAATGAAACTAATTGGGACCAGGAGGTTAAAAACAATTGGCTTGGTTAACTGAATTAAAATCGAAGTCTAATCAAGGTTTTACAGTGAGGCACTTTGGCCACATTAGTAGGCCAAAGTGCCTCTTCATGATTGAGTTTGGTGTACTAATGAGTGTAACACCAGGAAGGGAACTGAACAGCATGTCAAATTCACACTTAATTTTCAAGCTTAATTCAGCATCATGAAAAGGCACTTTTATTTACAGAATTACCGGTAGTCAAATACCCCACAAGACAGAAATCAAGGTTAATCTAGAGCAGGGGTGTCAAACTCGATTTGTTTCGCGGGCCTGATCCGATACCCTGGCACTTGGCACAGGCCGAGTGACAGTTATAAAAATACATAGGCGAACCCAAAACCTCGAAATTCTTGCATTTAATAGAAATGATCATACATAGTATATTTACATTCCCCTAAATAGCACAAATTGATTACTCACTGTCAGCTCTAAGAACACAAACATGCCTCCAGCAAGTTCCTTCAGATGAGCAACACAAATTGTCATGATTGCTGCTAATCGCCAACCACATGGGTGAGACGGCAGTGCGTCAGCTGGTTCGAGTTACGACACCAGTGATACCAGAAAAGGGTTTTTAATGCTGATTTCTAAGTTCTATAAGGTGGACCAAGAGTGCCGTATGTTTCAAGAGAAATGGGGAATTTCGTATTTCTTTGTGGACATGAATGGAAAGCCAACGTGCTTAATTTGTTAGCAACATGTGTTTGTTGTGAAATAATACAACATTAAAAGACACTATGAAGCAAACCATGGCAAGAAATATGATAAATATATAGGAAAATTACATGAAGATAAATACTCAATTAGCACAGTCACTGAAAAAGCAGCAATCGATGTTTACGAATGCTTGTAGCATAAAAGTGATGCTGCTGTTAAGGAAAGCTATGTGATTGCTCATAAAATAGGTGTTTCTTCAAAACCATTTTCTGATAGAGTTTTCTGATATTTTGCTTTTTTCTGTATCCCATTGAATTAAAAAATGATATTTTGTGGGCCAGATGACAGCGCTCCAGGGATGTTTGATGGCCCTGGTCTAGAGTAGGTCTTCTGTGTCTTACAGAAACTTCAGCTTATGCCTTTGCGCACACCACAATATTATTAATTACATTAGCCATCTGTGACGGGGTGCCCGCCCCCTTTTATGTATCAATATTATTTTCATTTGTACTCTCATTATTATTATAGATGTTTGTATGTGGGCGGACGGGAACAGTCTGTCATTATTATTTATTACTTGAGACCAACGAAAAGCCGGCCGTATAATGTGCAGTTGGCGTAGATGGGGTTAAATTCCCATCTCGTGCGAATGTGGCTGGATTCTTAATAAAATAATTATTTGATTAATAGGTAATTAAGGCTCCAGCCACAGAATATAAAGGAACCCACTCCGGGCTCATTGAAGGGAGAGCTGTGGAGAAAGACGTAAATATAGAGAAAGAGACAGAGTGAATGCTACCACGACTACAAGGTTGAAAGGTACTCGTTTTAGTAATGTTTGGTATTGTTTGTTTTTGTTTTGCTTTGGCCAATGTGCCCTTTTCTTTGTGTTTTGTAAACATGCTTGTTTTATTATTTAATAAATATACGGCTGCGGCCGTTTCATCCCCGTACGTTTGGTTGTTTTGTGCTGCTTCCTGGACGCTGACATCACCACCAACGCCGCTCAAAGCCATCCTTGCCACACTATCCAAAAGCAAATTTGGCAGAGGACTGACATTAATATCCAGGTAATGCCTTTAGGTGACTAAGATCTACCATGCAAAAATCAGCATGCAAGATAATAAATGTATAGCTTACAGTTTGCGATACCTTTTCAGTATCTATGCCTCTGGACATGGACCAGGTGGAGGCAATGTAGTCCATGACTCGCTCGCTCAGACCTTTGGGGACCTGGTAGAGTTTCAGGAAGTCACGCACGCTGTTCAGCATCTCGTGGTACCTGTTGGTGTTGGCATACATTTGCTGGAAGATTGTGGTCACGTTACCAAAGATGGTTGCATACAGGAGAGCTGAAGAAAAAAAAAATTGAATGATTAATGTTTGGTCTGTGTAAGTAGACATTTGGGATTCCAATGGGGTCTAATAACAAGGTCTGCTTACAGAGACAAAAGTCTACAATGGCTGGGCTAAAAGAAAACTGAATTATTGATTATTCAGCGGACACTACAGTCCTGCAAAACATGTTACCATTTTATTAACACCATGTTATCAGTGGTATAGTCAAGGGTATACGGAGATAAACAGCGTTTACCCACTTTTAATTTGGCCAACATAGCGTTTACCCACTTCTCATATAAGGGATACAGAGTTTACTCATTTCTGCTCTCCTGGGTTAAAGACAGGATGTTTTAACGGTGAGTGTCTGTGTTGTGTTGCTGTGTGCGAGACAGTCAGAACTGTGGCGTGAGCAGGGGGATGTGGTCACTGGACCGCGTGTTCTGTTTGTGTGTGTGAGTGTTCTGTGATTGGTTGTTTATGTACTGTTAATGTTCTGTTGTTAGGCACACTGGACCTGCAGGGCGGTGCTAGTAGCCTTCAACCTAGCCCGTGAAAGGACGCTTACGAACTGTGACGCGCACCGTCGGGTCTATGACTGTACACATGTGAACGGCACTTGAGACGGGAAATAACTGTATGGGGGGCTCTGGTTGGCTGATAATGTATGTGTTCATATTTATCTTTTCAATCTATCAGTTCAACTCCACCAAACAGATGAGTTTACCCACTTTTTTACCATTCCATTAACACCATGGCTGGCATCTTCAAATGGCTCAAACTGACTCTCACTATTATTCCCTATAGTTAATGCTATCAGTGTCTTATGACATTACTACAGAATGCAGCCTGTGAATGCAACTAAAACTGTGATGTTTGAAGGTGGTGCCATTTCATACATACTAGAGTCTATTCAATTGATCTAATCAGTAGCGAATCATAAGTAGCAAATTAAATTGTAATTCATTTTAAAGACAACAATACTCACATGGTTAGAGATTTAAACATCAGCAATATTTTGGTCCACTACCATTTAGATCAATTAAATAGACCCAATGTGTAAGACATGATAGTAAAGCAAAGAGAGGCATGGCAAAAGTATGGTGGATCACATTACAGCATGTGGAATTATCACTGTGCTGTCAATCATAATTTTGAAGCATTAATGTTACTTTAAGACTGAAAAGTGTTTGTTGCTAGTTTTATTTTCCTTTCACAATAAAATGGTGTGAAGATTAGGGCCAAATGTATGTAGCACACCCCAGTGTGTTTAATATTTAGAAAGGGTATCAGTTGAGTAAAAGAAAAAAAATAGAACAAGGTAACTTTCATTAAAATATCAAACAATACCAAATATGCCTCAGTTAATTATTATAAAGGCAAAACTTTCAAAAGTCCTGGTATTTTTATGTAAAATGTCCCATTTTACTGATTGTTTTGGTGGTGTAATGCTTAGGTGTTATATACAACATATACTATATAATTTATCTATTAATCTATAATCACTTGCTCTGAATAATTAATTAAAACAACATTAACAGGAGTCAAAAGCCCCAATATTTACCTACAAAAATTAATTTTAGCATTTCAGACACTGCTAATATTTACTGCAGTCCTTGCCAACCCAATCGGTTTCAAAAGTACACACAGCTTTCTTCTGAGCGTTTGTCAAATCTAATTAAAAACACAGATTCGCGACATGTTTTTTTCATGTGGAAGCCACTTGTTTTAACACAAACTAAAATGAATGCTCACACGCTGGGATTCTGCAGCCATCAAGAAACTGAAGTTTAATTAGTGTCTTTTTTTTATTGGCAATCCCTACGGTTTCTCTGATAAGTACAGGCTTTGCACATTGCACATGGTATTTTTTTTAATCATGCTGTTCTTAGTAGGATTAATGCACGCCCAAAATAAAATTGTGCTTATTAAAAGAAAACAGTTTTCAGGAATAAATTTAAATATTATTTTGAAAATGCACTTTTACTTCGAACAAGCATCTCACGAAGTAAAACTGTAAAATAACCAGACTCCAAAATTAAGCCATAGCATAATATTACATTTACAAAGACAGAAATAAAAACAACATTGAGGTGATGATAAGAACCATATCTTTAAGAATAAAACAGCATTGAAATGCTTTGGAATTTTGCTTTGCTCTTGAAAATGCAATCTGCTGTTCAGACACAAACACAACTGGGTGCTACAGACAGAGGCACAAACTATTAGTAAACTGCAGTATACAGGCTTTGACAATTTATGAATATGTAGGAAGAGGAGATGGTTTAAACGCTGTTCAGTTATTGATAAGGCAGTAATTTTTCACAGTAAAAAATACCTTATTTCACAGCCTAAAATAGGTATTTCAAGATAGTTCCATGTACATTGTCACATTAAAAATGTATAATTTTCTCTAGAGTTATTATCCAATAAATGTTACTAAATATTAAATGCTTACCTGCCTGAAAAACAGTAAATGCTAAATGGTTCATTTCTTTATGTTCACATTTTAAAAGATATTGTATTTTCCCCAGCAGTGAATTATCAAACAAAATAAAAACATAAATAAATGTAAAAAATACATAGCAGAAATATTTCCGCTCTTAGATGCAGCTGGTGTCTTTTTCATTGAAGCAAACTAAACCAGCTTCCAGGTTAATAAATTCAGTGTAAGGTTTGCTGAATTTATTTTAACGGATAAAAATGTGTATATTTTCACTATTCTTTCAGAAACTGGAATTTTCACAGGAAGCTGCATATATGGCAATGGGTAAATTTCACGGAAAATCGTAAAATCTGTGTTAACCGTGAAAAGCTTTAGCCATGGGTGATCATTTGTATGCCTATGCACTCAGCAGTATCATCAGACATCGGGATTGTAAGGTAGGTTCTTATATGATATAATTAGCGCTTCGCTTTTATGTAGGATGCAGAGTATAACCGTAACTAAACATTGTGTGCGATACAAGCAGCTTTTCCCCCAATGTGCACATGTTTCTTTTGTCAAGTAATTTTTTTAAAGTTTTAAAAGCAGGGGGCTCTGGCGCCCCAGACACCATGTACAAATATTAGCCAGAATCTGTCACGTGTGGCAGCCTACAGCCAGTCATCTTAGTGCTTATGTCTCTGCACACCAGCAGACAGGATACAAAGAGGACAGTGATGGCAATGGAAATCAATTTAACAAGACATAATTTACAGCATTTTTTTTTTTTGACAGACACTTTGAGACCCAGAATTCCTTATGGCGCAGGCTGTTCTGTGAAGCTTTTGTCTCCACTCCTCTGTCAGGAGAGTAAAGGGTTTTGAGCCATTGGGAAATTGGTACCACAATATTATATTCTGACATACTAATGGTACCATAATGTTATGAATCAATACACTGTTAATCCATTACAATACCAGGTACAATATCAGGACATGCAGGCTACCTGACAGGACATGTACGCTAAGGTAAATACACTGTCATCATTTTAGAATTGTATCCCATTGACTTTCAAACTTATTTTAAACAGAGCGTAGTACCTCAGCTTCAACAATCAATACATTTCTAATTTGAGATGGTAAACTATTAGAAAGCACCAACTATAATTCAAATTCTCTGATATGAAAAAATATTGGGATGTGAGTCTTGTAAGGGCTTCTATTTGCAAAATAGAAGCAGGACAAATGTACAGTCCAAATAAAAGCAGAAAAAAGAGGCAGAATACATTTTGTCAGCAAGGCTATAGTGAAGCATTTATGACAATAAGCCAAGATGTGCACAAAAAGTTTGATGTTACCAGGTTTTAAATATTCAATTCTAAATGACAAACAGTATTTTAGACAGGGGGTGTCTGCTAGTATCAAATTTAATGCCAACCAATGTTAAGTGCCTTTAGGGTTAGCTTCTGTTGAATATAAAGTCAGAGCCATGTTACTTGCTTCTACTGTAAAAATTGGTTGAAATTCAAAAATGGAACATTTCAAAATCTAACATGAAATACTGTACTACTATGGCTTCTGGTAGACTTTTGCAATATAATTTTGTAGTTTATTTGATTACATGATGCTTAATAAAATATCTAAATTACATTAATATAGTTTTTAAATTGTCTCAATTCTAAGTGATGCAAAGTTTTTGGCCATAGCTGTAGATTTGTATGTATTTTAGGATGCTCTTTTAAATTCATTTTTATTTTTAGTAATCCAATTTTTTTCCATAACTGTTTTGATAGTCAGTTGAGCCACAGTGAAAATTTGCATTGTAGATTTGTATCACTTGATGACTTGCTGATTTCCATACTAGGCACAGTTATCATATTTAAGTAGTAATTGCTTTAGAGTTGTTTTTCTTCTTGCCTCCTGTGGTTCGTCGAAGATTTCCTGCAGTGCAGCCTGAAGTTACACCATTATTCTACCTCCAGGATCAGAATCACACTGTCAAATAATTGTTACAAAATGAGGATTGAGATGACATTTGCCACGTATGCCCTCGGTCAAATTCACATTGTTATTCAAGGCTGTCAGCAAAATATTTACTTGTATGTGTCTAAATCATTCTAACAGAGCAAACACCTCACTATATTATTATTAGATATTAGACTGAACCAGCAGGCCCTTTATAAAGAGGTGGTGCTCTAGAGTAGTTTTTAAATAAAGCTGGCCTAATAGCTCTCTGTTTATACCTCTTAATGATTTTTGCTATAAAGGGTACATTATTACTGGTAGCTAGCTAAATAATTCTATACATCTTACTTGTTGTGCACTTCATGCTTCATGCTTCCATACCAGATATCTTGTTTTAAAATAAAATATATGGGGTTTACCAAGGAGAGAATATATTTTACAGTTAGCACAGCAACGTCGCAAGAAGCATTTGGAACAGAGGGAGACTGCCAAGCGTGTACCCACAGCTGAAGCTGGCAAACCCGCTGAGAGCTGCAAGAGACGCCAATGCCAGGTTGGCAAGTGCAATAAAAATAAAACTTCGGACAGCTGTGCCCTGTGCAGAAAGGCGGCGTGGAGAAGCGCATTATCAGTGTTGATTGTGAACCGCCTCAGACTCAAGGTAAAGGAATACCCTCTGATAATAAACTGATTGCTGTTGAAAAGTTAAAAATGAATTGCTATCGTTTGTTTTATAAATATATATGTTGTAAACCGATGTCTGTTCAGATGTTAATTTATTTACATTTTCTTGTTTTGATTTGTAAAATAAATGCTCATATACATTATATAACATGCTTCGGTTGTTCAGATGTTTATGTGACATACTCAATAAAAAAATAAAAATAATAATTACATCCGATTGTTCCTCCTTTCATTATACTATTTACAGTGTTTTGAATACAGCCGTCAGAAAGACTGCTGCAGGGCTTCTAGGTATGAGCATATCTCCGGTCCTTCTAGTGTTAAGGCAAAAGTGTGTCTGTGTGTGGGGGGATGGGGGGCGTGGACTCAGGCAGGGGAGAAATTACAGGAATTATTGCAGAGGGAGTATTTTTAACATTAGATAGATAGATTACGTTTACAATTAGGCATTCTTAAAATTCAAAGGTAGAGCACAACACACAGTCACATTAAAGAATCAAAAAGTGCAGTTAACACATTTAATGACTGGTGAAATACAATTCAAAGCTGCTGCAGTATGTCCACTCTTTTGTCATTTCAAATCTTTATACAAAACAAATATTAAACTTCAAAGCTGCAGTGTCCAGTGCAAAGCCACATCATGAAAAAACACATTTATTTGTTGGTGAAAAAATGTTCAATACAAAAAAATAGTGCCTGAGTTACAAGCTCTTGCCGTGTCTAAAAAAAATTAATTAAAAAAAATCAAAAATATGGATTGTGGCGTAACTGGAAAGCGTAATCAATCGGACTGCCAAGTCTGTATCCTCCGATCCAAAACCTCCGAACTCCACGTCTTCATCATCTGAACCAAAGATAAGCCTAACCCTGAATCATTCAAAGCACAGAGCAACTACTTCAAGGCAGTTTTTTCTATTCACGTGAGCCACGATATTTCCCGATAAGCGTTATTTGCGCATGGTTATTAAAAACCAGAAATTAATGGTGAAAATTTTACTTTCAGTTAAAAGTTGGGGTGGGGCGATCATTCAAACCGGGGCGTTGACTCTGCAAAATCCGGTAATTCCCTACATTCTCTTTGCAATACTCAAGCATTTGCATACCAATGTTCTCTAAACCGCACTAAAATCCTACAGTTCTCTCATTGACTTGGAGCTGAATTTACAGATCTATTCAGAATGTATTTGTTAACATTTGCTGTTGCCAACATCCTTTGGATGTAATTACCTGTCAAACAGCATGCAAAGAGTAGTAGTAGAAGAAGCCAATTAAGTCAAAAGTTTCACGTCAGCATGTCCTGGTACCTTGCTGAGAAATACATACAGAGCAATAATAAATTATCTTCTGTTCACCTAAAGACAAGCAGAGTATTATTATTACTTATTACACAGAGGGCTCATCCATCAGCACTGATGGAATTGTAGGGTAGTAGGGCTTCTTTTCCCAGGCAATATGGAATAAAAACCATAGGACTCCAATTTGTATTATAAACTTCCTTTTGTAATCTCATGTCTTTACCCTTTGTCAGATGTTGCCAGGTAGCTGCTGATTATGGATGGAGAGAGCACACTGTTTCAGACCAGTGCTTTCTACTGAGGAGCTGGAGAGCTAAGACTTGAGTCGAAGTTCAAGTGTTGAACCAGTTCCAGACAGCCCTTATCATATTCAAAGGCAATGCAATGGTTTTGTACGAATGTTATCATAGCTACAATACTAGTATGAGCCATATCAATAATATTGCAATGCTTTATTAATAAACACATCAATAGCTGCGTGCCATCATTTCCGGGCCAATGTGCAATATTTAGCCTGCTGGAAATGTTATGTTGTGACTTCATATTGGCTAGACAGAACCAATGTTGTACAATGTAGTTAATTTCTTATGTTTGCTTTGCTTTTGTTGTAGATTTGGTCAAAACTGATTTTGATAACAAAGACAGAAGGCATAAAACAGTCCACAGTAAATGTCAGATTTCCTAACAAGACCTTGCCACTTCAATGTTATAACAGACATCAAAAATGATTGCAAATAAGTAAAACTTGCACTTTGATGACAATAGCATTATCTTTAAAGGTTCCGTGAACAGCTCGTAGCTCAGGCTGCTGTTTGCCTTAAATAGCATAGCTAGCATCAGCTTTTACAATGTGCTTTCTGACCTGATTTAAAACAAGCAAAACATAGCAGCAAACTTATCAATCCATTTTGGTAACCTTGGTAAACTATAGTAAATGTATTGTATAACCGTGGGAAAAGCATAGGAAAACTGCACAATTACCACAGTACCCTTTTATAAGAGCAGCTACATCCTTTACAAAATAGCTGTAAATATAACAAACAAACTGTCCTTACTGTATTCAAGCCTCAATGGTTTCCAGTAAAAAGTATTATTGATTTTGAAATCCTCCCCCACACCTCAGGGTTGTCATGGGTGCATGCAAGTCTCAATGACTTAGTGTCCAGGTATTCGCTCCACTTTTTTGGGATCAATAGATGCCTATTTCTTTATCTGTTCAATACTAACCTTAAAAGGCCCTGAAAATGTTCTAAAAAAATTTAAAATGCTTTGCAAGTAAGTGAATGACCACAAGAGCTCCCTTTCATTCATCCACGGGGTTGAATTAAAAAAACAGTTCCCTGAAATAAAGGACTCTGTATTATCCAAGTACATTTTCCCTCACTCTCTATGCTGAAACAAAATTCTTTGTTCTACCTTTCAAGATTAGGAATATTTAGTTTCAGCTGACAGTTGTAACAGCTTGGTTCATGAAAACCACTTTAGAAATTCAAATTGTATTGCATTGAACCAATTTCTGCCACTTTTTCTTTAAAAAATGTTTTTACACATATTGTACATCTTCATAAATCACCTATTGCACAGCATCTATCATTATGTTACTATGGGAACCACTTTAGTTTAAGCTTTATATT
This sequence comes from Acipenser oxyrinchus oxyrinchus, assembly GCA_030684275.1. Classification (NCBI taxonomy): domain Eukaryota; kingdom Metazoa; phylum Chordata; class Actinopteri; order Acipenseriformes; family Acipenseridae; genus Acipenser; species Acipenser oxyrinchus. The sequence continues at coordinate 27,647,710 of CM060252.1, forward strand.
AGTTTTTTTTTTTTTTTTACTTTGCAGGCTAGAAATATACCAGGATTGCTAAGTTATTTACACCACATTTACCTAGATGTTCTTGTATTCTACATGAAAAACAATTGAAATAGCGCTCTGATATATGAAAAAGACCCAAAAAGGAATTCAATCGATTGTGGGACCTAGTCGCACAGCTTTAGTACTGTAACTCACATGTTATTTAACAGATGGCTGATTTTATAAATAAAATACAATCTAATATTCACACATGTTTTAAACAGTTGTTTAGAAAGTAAGCAACAGCTAAAAAAAAGTTTCATCAATAGCAAGCGATATTTCATTTTTTAAAGCAGACTTAACCTAAAGCTTTGAGATCCTATTGTTCAATCTTGTTATTTTTCGTGTCTCCATGTAGCAGTTAAAGACTTACGTAATATCTTAAAATATATTTTATTCTTCTGGAACTCAACAGACTGAAGTGAATCAACGTTTTTATAAAGCTGTCCAATAACATACATCTTTGACATTTATACAATAATAAACCTGTCAAACAACACCTTCAAATTTATTGGTATGACATTTCTCTTTAAATACAACAAAACACCTGTCAGTCTAAATTATTATGGTATATTAAATTGGCCAAAAAATTATATTTTTTTGCTTCTGTGCACTTAGATTCAGTGATTCCCTAATTAAAGACCAACATTCCCTTAAGCTGTCCTGAAAATGGTCTTTCAGTTAAGTTAAATAACCACATTTTAGGGACAAGTGGTATGATGCTAAAAGTAATTTAGGAGTAAAAGTATTTTTTACCTTCTTAAATACAACAAGTCATTCCTTATCATTGCAGCAAAGTGTTCTATAGCATAAGCACCAGTCTAATGAAAACCCCTGCCCAAGGATATCAGGATGGACATTCTTAAAAACACATACTAGAGGTCTGTATTTATAAAAATAATTAGAATGAAGAGGAGGCCAAAATGAATGGCTTATTGATCTCAGCGCAGCATCCAAACATCTCTTGAGAGGATGCCAAGTTAATATATGGGTGTTCATTTTAGTAAGAGAGTTTAATAATTACTGACTACATAAATAAGCCAATTACTGTTTAAATGTGCCAGTTACTGCTGAAGTTTAATTGACCTGTTTTATTTTGCCTGCGGATACACTACTAAAGATTTAAACTACCAGCATACTCAGCTCCAATAAGCACTCCAAGACAAGCCCTGCAGCAAATATTTAAAATGAAAAAAATAGCTTCATGGGATTTTTTGTCTGTAAAAGGTTGCAATATTCTATACAAAGAAATGAAACACAAAAGCATTAACCCATGTGTATATCCTGTGTCTGTTCTACCAGACTGATATTATTTTAATATCTCTAGGCTGCCATGCTGTTGGGGAAAGGTTTCTAGAGAATACTCTTCTTTGTTTCTGGTGGAAGGATGCTATTCAACATTCAAAAATGTTTATTGTCCAGTCATCTACAAAGAAAGCTGGGTCTTTTAATATATTTTTTATGACTCTAAAAGGTTATTATTACATTAATTGAATACCTAATGAATAGGTACCAGCTACTATGGTAACAGCAGAACATCTATTACCCAAGATATCCTAGAAGGTGGAGCTATATATTGACACAAAGGTCATTCAAGGTGATTTTGTTTTATGTTACTGCTGCTTCATTGAACAAGATCTGTACTTGTATTTAAAATGCCACAGTGTGGGTAGTATGATCATGCTTTGAGCCTTTTTTGGACCTTTTGAGTTTATATGGCTGAAAAATGTGTTCCGCCTGAGCTAAAAATGTTTAAGAAGGTTCATAATATTCCTTGAGTCCCTGAATGTTTAGTTTTTTTACCTCTTTTTTCCTCTAAGAACTTCTATAACTTTCTGAATTTCAGAAAGGTCATTCCTTTTAGTGATAAATCTAGTGTAAACAGGCCCAGGACCATATATCATTCTCCTCCTCTCTGGCTGTGTTCTGTAAAGGTTTTTTTTGCAAGACGTAAGTGGTTTAATCTAACCAGAATATGTTATTAGAAAAGCTCAGTGAGTTTCCATTGCAGAATGCCAAGTTTTATGTGCAAGGCCAGGATCCTAACAGCATGAAGCAAAGAGCTCTTCTACTAAATGTGACATGCTGGAAAAGTGTCTCTCTCTCAATTCAAGGGAAACAAATTTTATTTACTGGTGTTTTTCACTACAGCCTTTTTTAGATCCTCCTCTCAAGCAAAATTTGTTTGCAGTACAATGACTACAAAAGAGCAGAGAAAATGAAAACCATAGTATTCTATATATACAAAACAAACTGACACATTTCAACAGGAATACAAAGATGTGTATTTAATAAATATTTGTGAAGGACATTTCAACTTTAACTACAGCTCTGCTTAAAATAAACTGTGTGTAATAATGTTCTACCACCAACTGCAAATGAATGGTTTCTGAAAGTGAAATACACCCCTCACTCTTTATATCGCCCCTCACTATACTGCAGATTCGGCTATATCGCGGTCCTGGAGTTGGCTCCCCATTTTTGCAGTCTAACTGCGCATGTCTTAGCTGCACTATACATAGACAATTTCACTTAGAATTACTGTTCGTTTTATTTTGTACTGCACATCACAAACTAAAATATACAGAACAATTAAAAACAAAGCAATAATATCAATAATATCGTACTGTTATCATATACACACACAGCCTCCTATGTTGAGAATGGATTCTTTCAATGCAGGGGTTTGGGCATTTGAGAAAGGAGAGGAAGATTCATGAAATTAATTGGAGACTTATGTTGATGAGAAGCAATTACCCTCAGCAGCACAAACTAAAATGGTGTGCTACTTTTTATACGAAAAATGAGAAAAAGCGTGTTGCGTAGAGGACTTATATTGGACCCTGATGCCCCTGACAAAAACGAGGAAGTGGTTGTACAGTCTTTGTTATTAGCCCATTTGTTTTTCTATGGGTCTCTCGCTATATCGTGGCCCTCGATATATATATATATATATATATATATATATATATATATATATATATATATATATATATAATGGATTTGTATTGGACCCTGACACCCTCGATATCGTGGTGTATTAATAACCTTGAAACAGATAAAAGTCCACTTTTCTCCCATCCTTAATAAATCATTAATTTACAGTACAAATTGCAGAGCGTTTTGGTCAACGTTGTATTTCTGCTACGTCTCTTCTTCAATATTTATCCATGTATTTTCCATTTGCAATGCCCAGAATGTCCGCTCCTGAGTAACCCCTCTACGGTTCCTTTCCATGCAGATAACTGTCATACATTCAGTAAATAGGGGCTACAACGATGGACATTAGAAAATTAATAGAAGTGTGTCTGATACTAGACGGAAATTCGTATCTGAGACTAGCGGCAAGGAAGTTAATTATGGGATTCCTGATGAACAGCAACAACGACATTGGTATGTTATTTCTTGCATTAATTATTTCAGTAACTTTTTGTAAAACTCCAAAAATGCTAAATCAAAAGTATTCATACTCTTTGATTCTATGATAGTATTGTCTACAAGGTGATAGAGATTTCAGTTTGAAAAGTGCAAAACCTAATTCTTGAAAAGTCTAGAAAATGTTGGATTGTAGGTGAACATTCTTAGAGAGTATAAAAAGGTTAGGCATAGAATGATTGCTGTTATATAGCATTAAGTCCATATTGGAAAAAGTAAAGGACTATCTGAAAACCTTAGACAGAAAATGATTTATTGTCGTGAAGCTGGAGAAGGATACAAGACGATTTCCAAGCATTTGAGTATCCCAATTTCTACTATTGTTTCCATTATCAAGAAGTACAAGACTAATGGTACTCTCACAACGGTCCCTCGGTCTGGAAAAAAGAAGGTTCTTACACCAAGAATAAGTAGAAGAATTGTGAGGAAGGTTTATAACAATCCGAGATTGACTGCCAAAGATATTCAAAGTGAATTGGCTGCAAGTGTGACTGGGGTTTCCCTTTCAACCATAGGTCGAGTATTGCATGGTGAAAGTCTCAATGGTCGCAGGCCAAGGAAAAAGCCACTCCTAGGAAAACGTCACAAGGACAATCACTTAAGGTTTGCAAAAAAATTGGTGAAAAATTGGTGAAATAAATTATTGTAGACATCTATTTCTTGTAACTTTTTTTCCCTCATCCACAAAAGCAAAACGATAGGTTACAAATGTAACCCCGCTTCCCTGAAAGAAAAGATGACCAACAACCAATACTTTTGGGATATGCCTGCCAGAGGTCAGGTATTCACTGAGCATTTTATATCAAAGCTGCCAATAGGCCCCTCCGTGGAGTGACGTCCTTGGTCCCACCCATCAAGGGATTAACTGGTCACTACACGGAGATCTCGTTCTCTTTTGCATCAAACCCGTGAATGTGAGTGATGCGACATTGCAAGGTTTGTTGGTCGTCTTCTCTTTCAGGAAACCCTGGTTACATCCATAACCTACCATTCCCTTTCAGTTCAAAAGACGACCAACAACCTTTTCTTTTGGGAAAGTATATCAAAGCCGTCGCGAGGGAGTGTACAACCTCAAGGACCCTTGTGCTTAATGAAGGTGTAAAGGGATCTACCACATTAAGCTGGTAGAACCTGGTGAATGTATGCGGAGTAGCCCAGCTAGCCACAGTATAGATATCAGTCAATGATGCATCTCGAAAGAGGGCCCATGATGTAGCCACACCTCTGGTAAAGTGTGCGGCCACCCTCCCAGGTGGGGTTAGGCTGGCATTATTATATGCAGTCACGACTGTGTCCACAATCCAGTCGGACAGTTGCTGCTTCGAGAGGGCTTGACCCAGGGTTCTTTCACCATGACAGACGAAGAACTGATCAGACTGACGCAGCACTCTCGTCCAATCTACATAACCTCTCAATGCCTGCACTGGGCAGAGGGAATTCAGTCTCCTATCCTCCTCTGAATCAAAAGGAGGAGGATGGAAAGCCTCTAATTCCACTGATTGGTTCAAGTGGAAAGCCGTAATCAACTTAGGCAGGCATGCAGGGTTCGTGCACAACGATAACCTGTTCCCATTGTCCCAAATACGCATAGAGGAACTGTGCAAAGACAAAGCCTGTAGCTCACTGATCTGCTTAGCAGAAGTGATGGCTAATAGAAAGGCTGCCTTCAGAGATATTTCAGCTCTATGGAATGTATAGACTGAAACAGGGCCTTAGTGAGAGCCTCCAATACCACATCTACACTCCTGTCGTCCGACAGGGAGGCTTGCATCGTAAGGGAATCTAGCCGGAAACCCAAGTAGACCGTACTCTGCTGTGGTTTTAATTGGCTTTTGGTATCGTTGAGGGTGAGACCCAGTCTCGCCAGATGCTCTTTCACTATCGCTGTGTGCACAAGGGTGCTAGGAGGGCATCCATGCACTTCAAAAAAGTGTGGGGGGCTAGGGAGAGGCTGAAAGGCAGCACGGAAAACTCGAAGATGCTCCCCTGAAAGGCGAAGAGGAGATATTTCACCAAGGAGCCGTGGCACCGGGGCACCAAGGGCGTTGAGGCTGAGACACTGGGGCGTCAAAGCATCGAGCACCAAGCACAGAGGGCTTCAAGCACCAATGGTACTGAGCTGTGTAGCTTGTGTAGCTTGCAGCGGGATAGGGCAGCCTATAGACGTGCAGAAAAAAAGCCAGACAGACAGACAGAGAGACAGAAAGAGCAAGAAAAAAGGAAAGACTTTTTTTTAACCTACACACCACTTTTTTGGGTGAATGGTTAGAATGAACGTGGAGTCTACTCAACAGTAGGACACGGTAATTCCAGGCCTAATGGAGGAAGCTCACGCCTGAGTTGTTTGTTTTTTTTTGTTTTTTGTTTTTTTAAACTGCAAGGCAGTATACACATGCAGATACTCGACAGCAAGCTGGAGAGTAAGGGAGTTTTTTTTGTTGTTTTCTTTTACTGCGAGTGGAAAATAAATAGTAATAGACAACCTCTAGGGGCAGACTAGGCTGAGCGCAGCGAGTGTGTGAGCCGAGGCCGCCCAGAGTACAGAGTCAACAGCCAAGGCAGAAGAAAAATAGAAAAACACAGACAGCAAGTTACAAGGTTAGTAGAAGCAGACTACAGTGGCTAGGCGATATTTTTTATATTTTTTAAAAACAGCGCACAGTTGTGCGGCATATCGCTCAGTCTTCAGTTGCCGAGTTTCTGATTCCAGGGAAATGGCAAGCCGACTTAAAGCAATCCAATTGCAATGGAACTCCAGAAAACTCGTAGAGAAAGAGCTATTTTAAAAGAGTCAATCACACAACTGGAAAAGGTTAGTATATACCCACCTTACTTACCTGGTTGTGAGAAGCAAAGAGAACGAGATCTCCGCATAGTGACTATTTAACCCCAGCAGGTGGGACAGAGGACGTCACTCCATGGAGGGGTCTATGGGCAGCTTTGATATAAAATGCTCAGTGAATACCTGACCTGTGGCAGGCATATCCCAAAAGTACTGGTTGTTGGTTGTCTTCAAATTGAAAGGGAACTTTTGCTACAAAAGATTTTTCCTGTAATTATTTGTTTTCAAGAAATTTCTAGAAATTATACATTTCCATTGGGGTATGTAAACTTTTGACTACAACTGTAAATATAGAATAATGTATGGGTTGCATTTTATTGAGGGGTTCGGTTCTGTGACATCATAAACAAGTGCCCACACAGAAAACATGGTGCCTCCCCATAGTGCTGTTCCTGGAACCGGGCCTGCTACTTTAGCACAATTCTGCAATAAACAGTTTCTAATCCCCCGGCAGCAACAGCTTCTCTAAGTACTTGAAGAAATGTCAGCTAATGAGTCATTAGTGTCTTCAATGCACAATTGTCTCTCTTTAATGAACTTCAAGCACTCGACACACTGTAGTGTCAACATTAAGAGATTATTATAATATTTTTATATTATTATTATATGTCTCTATATTAATATTGATGTTCAGAAAACTCAGCTTCCTACCTTTTTGTTATGGTTTACATTTAGCTTTCACAAGGAATTTTTATTTTTTAATTTATTTATTTTTAAACAATGACAGTGAAGATAAAAGCAGTTCTCCAGGACTACAGCATTAGCAGTAGGCTATAATATACTCTAATCATGTTATACTGAAGTCGCTATAAGAACGTATGTGATAAAGCTGCACTTGGGATTATTTGTTCTTGTCTTAATGTTTTCATCATGACATTCAGCCCTGGATCTTCACACACTAGTGCTGACCAGCCTCACTGCCTGGAATGCACATATTCGGGTCTGTTTTAGTGATCTAAATCCTGCAACACTTTTACTCCATATAAATCCTGCTGTCCCCCAGGGATAATAGTTTGACACCTTTATTAACTTCACCTTCACTATAAAAACATATAAAAGAAAGAGGTCTGTAATGGAGCAGGTTTAAAAATTGGAGGGTATAACATCATGTTTTGTAACCCCGGAAGCACACACACCTAAGCCTACAAAGGTCATTGCTGTGTTGCTGTAAGTCTCTTTCATACAACAACCAGCCAAAACCAAATATACCCAATACATCTGTGCATCCTAAACCTTCATGGTTTGAATCTATAATTATACCGGCTGCTTTCTCAATGATGCATGGTGCCTTTCTGAAAAATTTAAACTTCTGGAAACATTTAATTTGCAAGAAAAAGAAGTTACCATAACAACCAGCTGAAATATTTCTACATGAATGCAACGATTTGTTCCATGCTATATCTTAATTTTAAATCCTTTTATCTATGCTAGTGAAAATCATTCCATTGTATAACTGTTACATAATAATAATAATAATAATAATAATAATAATAATAATAATAATCTACTTACACCCAATCATCATCATGGCCACTGCAAAGATTTTCTCTCCATCGGTCGTTGGGGCGATGTTTCCAAATCCAATACTAGTGAGGCTGGTCATTGTAAAATACAATGAAGAGATGTATACCGAGTCTTTGTTTGGTCCACCTTCCCATTTTCCACTCCCCGATATGTTAAATCTATATGGCATCCCAATAGACTCTCCCAGCATATAAAGCCAACTTTCAGTCCGTAGTGAATTGGTTTCCTCGTTGATGACCTCATAGTCCCCAATGCTGTACCAGATACAGGCCAGCCAATGAGCAGCCAGTCCGAACACACACACCAGCAGCACCAAAACTGCAGCTCCATATTCAATATAGTGATCCAACTTGCGAGCCACTCGGCCCAATCTCAGGAGCCTGACAACCTTTAGGGAGCTGAAGAGGCTACTGATTCCCTGTGAGGGAGCAGAAAGACAGAACATTATATTTTCTAACATTCATAGTAAAACCATGGACATTCTCGAATGAACTATTACGGTACTTCTAGCGTAGTTCTGCCATGTTAGTGAAATTAATCCAAGCACACACTGTATAGCATGGATTTCTTTATGAACTAAAACTTCAAAACAGAAGGGATCAATTAAGGCCGTTCATACAGTCTTAAAAATCTAACCAGTTTAGTTAATAGAGTGGTGCGAGTCTGCAACAGATAAGCTAACCATATTCAGTCCACATTCTCTTCGACTCCTGTAGAACTTATTCTGTAGACTGTACCCAAAATGACGACAGGAACAAGGATATGCACACTACAGTAACAGGGATATGTGTCAGCATAGCTGGAGGGAGGAACCACAACTTAATGTAAGATTTAGCAATACAAGTGGACAAGCACCAAAGGAAAAAAAAATACACCGACAATACATACTGTCTTGTTTGAAAATCAGTAAGCAAAGAAAAACACATCACTCACCAATGCATTTAACAACAAAACCTTGAAAGCAGTATTGTTTACTTTATATAATAGAACAGTCTGAGATTAGTGAGCACCTATATTTTCAGAATAAAATGCCTTACCTGTTTCTTTCTAGTACTGTATGTGTGTACTCAATGATTTTCCATTGCTGTTAGACCACTATTTGCCATGTTTACTGACTATTTCATCAAAAATTGCTTCTCAAAAGATTGTGGGGAAGGGAAAGCATATTCGTTTTTCACGGTGCACTGAAACCCACTGATGAAGATATGTGCACTGAAGCCTACGCAACTCTGAATGCTTCACCACCTGAATGTTTTTCCACAATCTGCCTTGAAGTGTTTTTTCAGAAGAATTTTTTTGCAGGAATAGTTTGTACGCATGGCAAATGATGAGCTAAGCAAAAACAGCAATAGGCAATCATACATAACTGACATTATAAAATATTAAACAGGTAAGATATTAAATATTAGGGAAATTAAAGTGCCCCTCTAGGTAATTTCAGAATAACCCTGTGTCTTACTGTAACGCTTACTGTATGTTACATTGACAGGCAATTTTTTCTGGCACAACTTTAGTGAAAATGGACCACTGGATTGTTAAATTAATTAGTGTCTGTGTATCCAGTTGGTATTTACTGAATTGGTGATCAATATACTTTCTATAATTTCTTGTCTTAGAACAGAAAATGCAAATCAAGATTCATATCTGAGCTTTTGACAGCTAAACTCTAGATTTTTTTAAATTAAAACTGTGAGGCCTACTTGAGTGACAGCTCGATGGTTCCAGTTCTTCCAAGTCCGAAAGGTAAACAGATGGAGGAGAAGCCATGCAAACAAAACAGAAATCAAAAGGAAACATAAAACAGTAACAATGATCAAATAAAAATCAAAAGAAATTAGAAAACAGTAATGAAAATTAAAACTAAAACCAATAAGCAATCAAACATGAAAAATCCATCAGCTAAATTTGAATAAGAAAAAAAAAACAGGAAAAAGGATTCAAAAGATTTAATAAAACGGAATGCTGAAATGAAATCCTTCAAAATTATGCCCATGGTGGATAATGTAGCAACTTTTCTGAGAGAAATTTTATTAAAAAATGTTGATGGAATACTCCCTTTATCCCAGGGGTTTTCAACCAGGGTACGCGTACCCCAGGGGTACTTCTCAGGGTTATAGGGGGTATGCGGTACGCCTTGAAAATAAAAGAAAATAATGATCTTGAATTGATTGTTTTAATGGTATTATATATTACCTCTAAACCACTGTGCATAAATATTTCATTTTTGTTTAGCAGCTCAAAGGTTAGTAGAGTATAGTTTCAAAATGATCATCCACCTGTACGTGCGTTTGACTTTGAGCGGATTTCCACTCTGATATTAGGGTGGGTAAAGCAGGTTTCTGGCGATTCTGCCTATGGAGAGTGCTCTGTGCTGCATGAACTTTGCAGTTTTCAACTTGTCATACAATTGAATACTAATCAGTGACCCACAAACTTTCTGCATTTTCTAGAAGTATAAATAAGATTATAAATCACAATACTCATACTTTGACATTCTATTTTATTCTATTTTATTTTATTAGGCGCAGATGCATTTTAGTAACAGTAACAGCAGCAGCTGGTTGAATTTGTTTTTGATTGAGTACATTAAGATTATCTTGTGTATCTTTTCTCGAGTCAAAAATTGATACATTTCTTACTTGCAAAAGAAAAAAATGAAGGAAGAAAACGCAAGAGTTTTCAGAAAGTGCAAAGCAACAAAAAGTTATACCGAGTCCCTTTGGATAATTTTTATGTTGGCTTTAATAAAAATGTTATCATTTAGTTATCAGGGAGCCCAGCTGAAAAAAAATGATCTGCCCGTAGATGATCCTGTGCCTTTAACAATAAGGATTGATTGCGCTTCTAGCAGACTAGGGGACCAAATCAAAGTTAGGACTTCGCAAACGAGGGCCTTGAAAGCATTTGCGGTAACAAAACACAAGGAAAATTCCAAGCGAAATCTCACGGAACCAAAACAAGCATTTTTCGCCCTTCAAAAAACAGCTATCGCTTGTTGACTACACGTGGGTTGAGAAGGGGGAGTGGTTTGCTATCGCCTGACCATATCTTCTCAGTTCCAGTTATAAATCACATCGCAAGACTTTCGCAGGACCGGATTTTATAGTCAACTTCGAACTTGTCGAAAGCTATCGCGTATTAAGCAAATAGTAAAAAAATACCACTAAGCATCCTGATATTTGAAAAAAAAAAAACAGCACATGCCTCAAGACGCTCCACTGACCTCATATATCAAACACTTGCACAAACACTGAATAATTTCAAATGTATAATTTACAGTATCAAATATTAGTATATGTATTATTGCTGTTGCACGCTAAAACAAAACACGCACAAAACTTCTTTAGCCTACTTTTTTTTTGCCACAGTTCGAGTTAAATGTTTAATAAAGCAATACGTATTATTTCTTTAATACGTACAAACAATAAACTATTTTCTACTCACAGAGAAGTTTGCTTGAAGCAGTGTCTCTTTCAGTGATGGGAAAGCTTTTTAGATATATTTTCTTTTATTTCTTATCTTTGTAGTAAGCTACACTTTTTTTAAATTCATGGACAAATTCACGCATCATCTGTGACGTCACTACCTCTGTTCAAATTATTCATTTGTTAAAAGGCACAGTGCTCCATTACTTTGAACTTCGATCAAACTCAAGGCAAACTGGAATACTAATAAAGAACGTATGAATGTTTTAACCACTTCAAAGATATTAGCTTTTAGTTTTAAACATTTGGTTACTCTCGTAAAGTACTTCAACATGTTGGCCTACACAGAAACATTATGAAGCCCAAATTCTCGGCATGTAAGAACAAGCCCACCGTTCCAGTACAAGGGAGCACATTTTGGCTAAACCATGTCGGCATGCCAACGGTCCCCTCGAAACGTATAAATCCATGAAGATAACAAAATGACGTAATACCTATAAAGGTAATCTCAGAAGCATCAAGATGAGGTTTTTAACTTTGCTTTGGGTTTTTGACAGAAGAAATAATAATAATAATAATAATAATAATAATAATAATAATAATAATAATAATAATAATACACAACTAATAGTTATTACTATTAGTCATAGTTGTATGTAATAGCATTCATTCACTGATATTCAAATGAAACAGTAGTACAACACAGACTTTTATTTTGGGGTTTTTTCTGCCCTGGCTGTCTTCGTCTGCCTTTTCGCATGTTACCGCCTTGTTTCCACCCCTTCAAATGTCACAAATATCGGCTGGGTTTGGTCAACAGCTGTTTTCATGTTGCTTTCAGCGGTCCTCCTACTCCTGCGAAACTTCTCTCCGCCCATTTTGCGATTGGAAATGGCTAGTTTTGGTTTTGTGATAAAGAAAATGAGATATGGAAACTAGCGATGTTATCGCATAAACACTCAAGACCGATAGGGGTTTGATTTGGTCCGGCCTAGATCAGTAGTGCATTGCTGTTTAAAAAAAAAAATCTTGGAACCACATGACAGCTGTGTTACATCTTGACACAACATTTAACCAATCAGAGTTGAAAGGGCGGGTTTTCTCTGTTAAATAATTCGAGAGGCTAAAATGTTAAAAATGACTGCTAAAAAAATAACCAATTATTTTCAAGGCAAAAATAGTGACAAAAAATGCAGGGGGTCAAAATAAGCCGGCGATCGGCGCAATCCACTACCTAATGCTATATTTGCGCCGGCTGCTTTATTAAAAAAAAATATTAAGTTTACTTTCTGGTAATATCATTCAGTCCATTTTTTGTTGTATTATTGTACTATAAGGTGATATATAGTACAAAAAAGCGTATTTCTTTTGTTGTGAAATCGTAACAATATGTACGCAGGTGCTTGTGAGAGATATTGGGGGTTCATTTATAGAGACTTTAAGAAGAAAGGCGTGATGGGGATATCAGCTGTTATCAGCTGACATACAAATGCTTAAGTGCAGAGGTGCTGGATTATTACACTGCGGTTTCATGCAGCAGTTATGATGGTGAACAAACGTGTGCAAGTACTGTTGTGTAAAAAAATTGTTAAAATGAACAGTTGCATTAAAAAAATGTAGAATAGCGAAAAACAAAAAGTAGACATGCATTAACAAAATGAGCTAAAAACTTAAAGAAAACTATCTAAATGAAGCAATAAGCTCTATAATTAAGCTAAAAAGGAAGTGAAAAAGTTACCGTTTTTTTATTTTTGTGAACTCCGATAACCCTACGTTATCTTTCCCCAGTCAAATCGTAGAGTGCCTAAATAAGCACGGTAATTTACCACAATAAAAAACAGTAATGAAAAGGAAAATGTAGAACATAAAAAAGAGCAACCAGATAGTCAATGAAAGACAACACATCATTCAAATTCTTTGTCGTATTATATATTTAAGTTTATTTTTCCGTTAAAAGTGCTCCCGGCTACAATATTCTGCCGCCGGGCTATACAGAATTCCTGGGGAGAACCCCGACTTATTATAGTTTTATCTTGAGGTTAATGTTTTTCATATTGTAAACATTTTAAATGGCACACATAATTGTGCTAAGATGTGAAGTAAATGGTAACGTGATAAACATTTACAGTGCATTACAGTGCAGACTATTTGGGATTATTATAGGGGTACTTGAGCGTCAGACAGAAGGGATTCAGTTTTAAAAAAAGGTTAAAAACCACTGCCTTACCTGATCATTTCATTCTAGGCCCAATTGTCATTTTTTTGTTTTTACATCAGGAGAAAATCAGTATAAGAACATCAATTTAACTATTCTTAAATGTACCTAGGTTGTGTCTGCTAGTTTTATCTGGCAAATTTCTGCCCAAGAAAACAATTCAGTTTTTCCCAATTTTTGTCTGTACAATGTTGACACTAATTTTATTTATATTTTAACTGTAGAAACCTTTCTTTGTAAATTACCATTATTCACAAATAAGTCAATGCTGAAGAATCAATGCCTAATTTCTAAGGTTATACTCTCTGTGTGTCTCCAATTGGTAATATCAAAGGAAACAGTTAAAAGAGCATCTTTTACCTGTCAGGTGTGACATAAAAAATAGAATAATTGAAAATACCTTTAATAGTCTACAGGTCACAGCTAATCGTGTTGAATTGTTCTTGACAAGCATGGCAAATAATCTGTCTCTTGGTGTAAGGTAGTATGTGCACTGTTAGTTAATATACAGCTCACTGTGACTTGACAGTCCATTCTCACTTAATGTGACTGCTGTAATATTTGTTTTAATGGACCCTAGTAAATGAACTGAAGGATTCAATAAGGAGACTTGGTGGTTGACCACAGTTTGATCTGAGGTTTTCGTGAAGTCAACTCACTCACCTTTGGTCAATACAGTTACCCTTCCTTAGAAAGCATGTTCCATTATTAGCCTTTATTCAGGTCAGGCCTTAGACCCAGAAAACAGGGAGGTTGAATAATCTCTCATCCCGGCGGATTCCCTTCATTTATCATTGCGAGGAGGGACATCACCTGACCCCCATAAGACTGAGAATGCCTCTATAAAAATATGGATAACTTCCCCTAAACTGCTCGCCATATCTCTGAAGAAACTGGGTTTCTGATGGGAGGCTGTTTCCACGGAACTCGATGAAGCCAACACATGGTATAAATAGATACCCAACACAGATTGCCTGTTCTTGTGTGATGCACGTGAAATGCTTTATGGTACATCATGACTTGGTTAATCAAATCCTTCTATCTCTGTTGGTCACTTTTTTCAGCAAACCCCACAAAAGTGAACCACTCATTCTGATTGTCTTGGAGGTGCTCAGTGGTTAGCGATCAGTGATCACAGCTACAGGCATGTACAGGCACCACCTCTAAATGCCAGTTTACAGGTACATGTACCCTAGTGTAACCTCCCTAGTTTTGAATTCTAGTGCCTTGATATATGTCTATAGACCTACACAATGCTTTTATCAGGTCTATCGTATTAGATAATGAGACACATTTCATGGGAATGTTTTTTTAAATTTTGACACTGGTATTTAAATGCAGATGAAAATGCCACAGATGGTTAAGTATTTATAAGTAATTACATTCCTTACACATTCAGTGGCATACAGTATGCAGCATTTTAGCCTTTAAATGCCATGCCAGGTCCTGTCTTACTGTCCTAATAAACTCATAGTAGAAACCTTAATTATATAAGTGATTTGGGTTCTAATCTGTAACACTTCATTTACCAAAAAGGCTTTGTAAACATGCCCTATTATATGCGCTACACAGAAACAGCTTTCAGACAACAATCCGTTTTAGATCCATGAGCAACTGGTCTGTTACGAAACGATCATAAATTTCTCCGATAAGAGACCTGGCAACACAACTCACTCCAGGTTCATCTCATAATACCAGTCCATGAGACCTGTGCACTCATTATCCATCGGTCCATTCCTGTTCATCAACAGCAAGAACACTGAGCTTTCTCAGTCATGTGCTACTGCAGCCTTACCAGGATATGATGTGCTCAGAGGAATGATGTGTGAAACCTGCACATTTCAAGCTTTATTCTACCAAACATAAATTGATTTTAAATTAAAATATGGCAGCATGCAACCTTGGATTTAATAATATGGGAACTGTATTGAATGGGCAAGTTATCAAATAATTCTTACCGAGTTGCTCTTTTTAACAAATTATCGTCAATACTGCTGGGTTGTAACTCCCCTTCATCATTGCCACAGGTGATTGAAGAAAGACACTATATATTTTTTTAAAATAAGAATTACCTGCAGCATCTTTGGAGGCTTTATTAAATAACACTTCTAGTGATCTTCAATCAAAAATAACACTTTTTAAAAGTTAAACATTTGCTACTATTATCTGCTATCATCTGGAACTATAGCTCACTACTGTATGTTGGATTCCAGAACTGGATTGATAGCAAACTGCTATACAGTAATCCCTTTCTGCTGTGTATTGAGATTGTTTTTACAAGCAATAACATGATAGCAACACTAACAAAAAAAGGAGTTCGCTATTCCAAGGTCAAGAGAATTGCGTTACACTGAGCCAGTGTTGGACAATAACTGCTCTGCTTGTGTACAGCCTGATTTAACAAGATGTGAATCCCTCTTCGGCTGGCTCCCTGAAGGCAAAGCAGCAATTTAGAGTCGCTCGCCCCTTCCCTCTCTGGCAGCATGCAACTCCCCACTGGCCTACACCGAAGGCTTGAAAATGACAAATTAGTGAGAATGACTTACAGTCAGGTCCAACACTAGGAGTGTAGACCAGAGACTGAGGCAGCTAGACTAGACATGAACGGGGATCAAGCCCAATTATCAAAAACATATCAATTCTAAATCTCAGTCACCTGTTTCTGTACATGGCAAGCCAACAGATCTTACCAGAACAGGATGTCTGGTTCAGGTACTAACCTCGTCCACGTTTTCAAAGGCGTTAATGACATCGTAGGGCAAGCAGGAAAGCAGGTCTATCACAAACCACGTCTTCAGGTAATTCATGCGGATAAGCTTTGGGTCTGAAATAACCTCCCCTGCTGGTCCGACAAATGTGGTGTGGAAATTGAGCACGATGTCCACAAGGAATATTACATCCACAATGCTGTCGACAACCAGCCACGTGACATTGTTCTGCTTGGTTTTAAAAGAAACGTTGTAAGGGACCATGATAGCAGTGTAGAAGGTTAAAATAAGGATGACCCAGTCCCAGGTGGTCTTAAAGGCGCAGTAATGAAGAATGATATGAGGGGGAGTCTTTGGTGTTTCTTGCTTGTACTGTGGAAGAATCTCAGAGCCAAGTTGCAACACCTTAGAAAGATTGTAAAGAAACACATTATATTAAGAGCAAACATTTATATTTCTTTAACAATATATGAATTGTCGTGCTTGTTAAAGGTGCTGGATTGAACGAAATTATCCACAAAGCAACATGGACAGCAGCAATGCTAGGGTAGAGCAGTGCTGTCTCCATGCCCATCATGTTGTCATTCACAACACATTCAGGTAACCTTTTCTGTACCTGTCAATTTAAGAGATATAAGTACTGTCAAACTGTCCTGGAGAACTTGGAGTCATAAGGTTACGCTAATCATGAATCAACCACAGGCCCCCAAATTGCCGTCAATTACATATTATTGAACGGTTCAGCAAAGCCACCCCAGAAACTTAGCAATATATATATATATATATATATATATATATATATATATATATATATATATATATATATATATATATATTTTTTTTAATGGGCAGCCTGTCTAGCAGTGTGATGCTATGCAGTACGACAGTATGGTGTTTTGACTGGCAATGTAAGCCTCATTTTTCTTTTTGGCAGTCCCTAAAGCTGCTGGTTCATTGTTGATATTAAGGCACCAGAATGGATTGCTTAGTGCACTAAATCAACAACACTAAAAGACTGACCAAAACCAATACTCAAAGTAAAAGCCTTGTGACTGAGGTTCAGCTCCATATGTGTATTATTTCAGAACAAATGTCAATGTGTTACCTCAGCAACTTAATAGTGGTGACGTTACATCACCGAGCCAAACTGTTCTATAATTAAAAGAGAGTGAATAGAAAACCATTCAATTAGTTCTTGGAATCGTTTCAAAATGATAAATGACGAGGAAAGCTCAGATGGTAGCATCTTGTTTTAATCAGTAAGAACATTTACTTCTGGTACCCATACGGGTGAGTGTCCATAATTTATTGTTTTAGCAGTCATACATGCAGGTTTGAGATTTATTTTTTAAAGCAAACACATGAATTACTTCAGAGCTAAACATCGACACAGTACAAGCAATAAGGATATACACTGCCAGGCCACTTTATTAGGACTTGTACCAGATATTGGGTTGGGCCACCATTTCCCCTGATCACAGCCTTGACACAACGTGACACAGACTCCACAAGGTGCTCTAAGGTGTTTCGAGGGATGTGAACCCATTCAGTAATTAATATTTCAGACATGACAAGCTCTCTAACCGTCTTTTCCCTCTGCTAAATTTGCTAACTGTTTCCAGCCGCACCTGCGTCTCTTTGTGAACACTTTCCTGAAAAGATTAAACAAACCACAACATAGGGCGATGGTTAATTAATTGATTATGTATAAGGGCCAGTGAGAAGGATTCGGAAGGGAATATGTGTGTCAATTCCTAGATCCTGTGAGTGACAAGACTAGATTTGCTCCCCCTCAGTGTTCTCTCCACTCAGCAGCCCATCGATGTGACACTGTTATTCCCCAGTGAATACTCTGAACTACTGCCACCAGAAACAGCATTCAAATCAGCAAGAGACTGGGGACATTTCAGGCAGTATTGTTATTGGTACAGTAACTATACAATTATGGCATAGGCATTGGACAAGTTGATCAACTCTAATGCATTATCAATATCCTGAAATGCTTTGTAGGAACAGAAATAATTAGACTTAGGCTTTCAAATCACTTGACTACATCTATCAAACTATGGGGTCTAATCAGTTGCTCTAAACAGTAACAAATCTTTATATCACAGCCATGAAGAAGCTCACTTGCATTGTTAGAAGGGTTAGAATGAGTCCTTTTTGTTTGATTTCAGTCATGGCGGCATTAAATCAATTGAATAGACCCCATTATGTGATAAAGCTAGGTGAGTGATTTGAACTCCTGCACTACAGTGGGTCCTATTTTGACAAATAATGATCTAAATATGATTTATAGAAGTATGTACACTAAAAAAACAACCAATTCTGGACATTTTAGACTAGCAATGCATATATCTTGTGTCTAAACAAAAAGTTTCTGGCATTATGAGACCCAATCCTGTAATCTTTTTGATACTAGATACATAAATACATGTATACCTCGGCTAGTCTGGAGTGCTTGTGAACATTCTCTCCTTTGTGCACGGTTGGAGTGAGCTGCTGCAGTACTCCTCGACTGCTCGTTAGAGCTCTCGTCAGACGAGCAAATTTACCCCAGCCTAAGAAAAGAGACAGTTATGCAATGTCTTTATGTTACCGTGTAATAAATTACCATAATTATGTATTTATAAACTGATATGTGAACAAAAAAATATCACTAAACAACCCTGTTTAATACCCAGAGTAATTAGTAGTAACAGTTAAAAATATTATTAATTTTAATCAACATACTCTACATAAAATATAAGTAGTATTGTTCCCTTGATCGTTCCATTAATCAAAACTACTTTCATTTTTACACATATCTAAGGTCTGCTCTGATAAATTAAGCCACTTATCAGATCAGTGCTTAAATTAAATAAAACATACCAAACTAACTACTTACAGATCTGTCGATCTGAAATACCCTGAATGTGTGCAATTATTGTTTTCATCAGTGGAGAAAATCTAGGTGGACCAACCTTTGGATGAATCATCTTCAATTGGCTGCTTAAAAGCTGTGATGTCACTGAAGGTGCACAGACATAATACCACTTTGTCCTGTTCATTTCGAATTGGGGCAATTTTTACAAAGAACCATACCGGCATCCCTGAAACAAACAATAATGGGGGGGGGTGTAAATTTCATAGAAATTGGCAAAAGAAGGAGCTGCACTTTATTTCAAAACAGACAGAAAAACATCACTGCCTGTTTTCTAATGTGCTCAGGAAATAAGTATATTGTACTATAGACAGTTATAGGTACAGTAAATTAGTTTCTATCCAATTGTTACCCTCTCTGGGAGCCTACAGAAAAAGTCAGTTGTGATAGTGGTTTTGTGACACATGTCCATTAGGATCTGGGCTAGAACAATCACTCAGGTTTAGTCACACCAACAGGGACTGGAAAGATGGTGAAAGTTTTTTGGGTTTTTTTACAATTTACTTTGCAAACAGAAAGAAGAAAATGAGAGAATCTAATGATCAATTTATAAGATCGTTTTTTAAAATAGTACCAATACAAAGGGCACCTATCCAGAAAAGTACTGGCATACTTATAGTTGTCAGGTCCTGTTTCTGAGTACAATCCCTACTCCATGATCATTGTGCATATGTGTATGCTATTAAATGTATACAATAAACAACAATATGTGCCACATATTTGAGGTGCATTTTCAAAGTCAATGTGTAATCAAAATGTGACAAACATAATAATTTCTAAATTAATTAAAAGGAATTACTTTTGGGGTTAAAATGCTATGAAAATAATCTCCTAAATTCCTTATTTCTGGATGGTCCACACAGTGTTCAGGTAAAGGTACTGTACCTCAAAGCAGGCCACTCATGTTTCTCAACACTTACTGTTTTTCTTATACATAAGTATTTCGAATGAGTTCATCTCATAGTTTTCAAAGGTTTGCCGGACTTTTTCACTCGTTTCCTTGTCCGTGAGCTCACCATACATAAAGCTGCAAAAATAATAATAATAATAATAATAATAATAATAATAATAATAATAATAATAATAATAATGTTTATTATTAAAACAGAAGACTAACTGTAATACAAATGTATTATTGTTCTTAGTGAGGGAAAGAAGGCTGGGGAGATACACTTTACTAGCACACCTTGTTCATGCACTTAAATTAAAAGCACTGTAGTTAATTAAACTATTGGTGAAAGAGTATCAGAAAATATCACTAAAAGCAGACACACAGTTCAACTATTACAAATGCTACAGCAGCAAAAACTAGACAACAGTAGAATGTTTTACTCAGTAAAATATCAACGGTTGTAGTGTTCTCTTGAAGCAACCTGGTGTGAACGTGAATCTGTTACATTCTCATTTGCATCAGCTAACCTTGTTAGGCTATTAAATGGCTTTTTCTGATGAATCAATACATGCCTTTTATAAAGCACAGTGGTGTAACGGTAACCAAATTCCACTTTCCTGCATAAAGCATTTCATTTGTCATGTACTGTAATTCGATTTTCTGTTTTTCTATGACTGAATCTTATAGAAATGCTTTTACAGACTCAGATTAGCACTACCCTACCTAATCTCTACTCCGTACTTGGTTAGACTGATCACTGCTGTGGTAAATACAGCTTGTTGCATGCAGTGCTTGGGTGACTGTTTCAGGTGTCACAATCTTTCTCGTTAGTCACCAGTGGGTTCCAGCCCCAATTAGAACGATCAGTTGCTGCTGGCTTGTTTGCCATTCCTTAAAGACGTGTGACACAGTGGTCCTTGAATTCTGGTTGCACTCTGAGATACAGCTGTTCCTACTCCTTTCAAACTCAAACCATTGTAGGCTACGCCCAACAAAGTTTACAGTCGATCATGTGACACATCACTTTAGTCCAGCTCCATCACAGAACATTCTAGTCATGAATACTTCAGGTCCTAATGAGTGACCACACCTTGTAACTCAGCACCAGGCACATATGACATGGTATCTAGCTGCTACAGCACAGTTATAACAAAGCATGAGGAACAGTATTAGTACCTGCAAGTGCTGCTCTTTTGCATAACCTCGGCCCGATGGTATCCAGAGAGTTTGCAGAATCCATCATTGCTGTACACAATGGGCCAGTCTACAATCTGGGCATTACCCAATACAAAATTGGTGTCTGTTGAAAAGAAAAAATAGGGCAGGAAAGGGGGGAGTGTTAATAATAATGATAATAATAATCAATACAACATTTTAAACTTGATAGAGAAAATTGACTTAATTGTTAAAGCATGAAAGCCACAACATGAAAAAGCATTACACCCCTCTATGGTGACTCGCATCTTATATGTATGTACAGGATATATACATATACTTAAATGGCACTGTATACATATTTATGTATGGTATTTGTATGATTTACTTGTGCAAATAAGTATGGAAACACCCACTCTACAAGTCATGCTTATTGGGCATTCACAATTATTCAGCATCACAACCTTTCTAACCAATCAGATTGCTCAGTTTCAGTTGATTTTATATATATATATATATATATATATATATATATATATATATATATAATAATAGATGGGCTGCATTGAATTACAGGGTTATGATTGCATCAAAGGGTTCAGGTGACACCATAAACCACAGGTGGTTTATGAGGAACTCATCAGAACCCTGAGATGCAGTTATAACTTAAAAGCAATTCACTTCGGACTCATTTGTTATTTGTATAATATATGGATTCCACTTTGAAGGTTTATATCAAAGGTAGTTTTCTTTGTTGTTTTTTTTTTTTTTTTTCTTGGTATCCAAAAAATGATTCTCTGGCTTACAGTATGATCGTTTCAAAATGGGCCGACATCTTCGGTGCTTGGAATTGTTTTTAACAAAAGCGTCAGTTTAAAAGACAGAGAATTCCAAGAAAAACAGTTTGGAAAGTCATAAATAGGCAATGTGTCGACTGAGATACGATTATAGTAGGCTACTTATACCTATACTATAACACAATATACAACTGTTCTGTTTGAAAGTCTCTTGTTGCTTTCGCGTAGATCATTATTTGCCATGTGTACTAACTATTCCAGCATAAAATTCTTCTGGAAAGATTGTGGGGAGATGAGGTGGGGAAACATATGGGACTGTGTTCAAAAAATAATATTCCACTGGGATAGGAAATAATTAACTAAGCAGAAATAACAAAATGGAAGAATCATGCAAAACACAAATCATAGGATGTTAAACAGGTCAACTAAATAGTTAGGAACACGTAAATGATGCAAAGGTTCACTTTTAGCAAATGTGCTAAATGGAACTGGTGATGATACATCTTACAAGTAAAAAGTATACAGTTGTAGTTCAATGTATTTAACTAGAATGTGCCTTTTGACAGAGGCTCTTTGAATAGAGAAGAATGAGCCGGCATGTTGTTTGTATGGCTGCCTACATAACTGAAATCACAAGCTTACGCAATGTAAATAATGTACATATTCTGTATAGCATTAAAGGCTTAACTCAATAGGGATTACTTTCCCAAAGTAACATTGTAAAACTACTTATTCTTGACTGAATAGAAATATAGAACAATAGATTATCAGACAAAACAATGCTGAAATGAGGTTTTGGACGAACAATTGTTTGCTATACTTGTCCCAGCTGTGAAACCACAGTTAGATCAGAGAGCAGTGAAGTAGTAGAGAAAGCATACAACTAAAGACACACAGCACAGGTATAATACACTTTGCAACAAATCCTTAGTGTGTGCTTAATGTTTTACATTATTATCACATGACAGAATATGGAAATTGGAGATAGCAATAGAGATATTTGGTAGACATTAATAGCTAAAAACAGCATCAAAAAGGGCAAAAGATTTAGAACATTTACTAATACTGTAAAGACAAGCACAAAACAGTATGGTACAGTTGTAAGTTCCATGCCAATGTTTGTTATTTTACAACGGTTAAATACCAGAGCTTTTGCTGGTGAATAACTTTAAACACTGTCAAGTCTAAGATGGACAAAAACATTAGCATCCCAAAAACGTAATAAAAATATGTGAATGAATGAAAGAATAAATACATTTTTAAAAATCATAAAAAGTATAACAAATGCTTGTCTGAAAATATTTGAATATATTTACGTCATGAATACTTGTAAATTAACAGAAATTGGTATAGAACGATCGCGGGAGTAACAGATAATGGGAGAAAGAAATATCATAGGCACAGAACACCACCGCAGAGCATGTTGAATACCTGTCTGTCTATGTGATAATGTCCAAACTGAAAAGTTAAAAAGAAAAGTTGTTAAAACATGTGAAATACAATACTAGAAATTAAAGAAAACAAATCTAACCCTCTTTAGCTATATTTCTTTCATTAAAAGATTTACAAAGCATTTTCAGTTTCAAGTGCTACCTAAATTCTAAACAGCTCAGAAAGTTTAAATGAACCATGGGCCCTGTTCAGTAAAAGATAAGATTGTCTGGAAATCTACAATTAAATGTTTTTTGTTTTTTTTAGTGGCACCAATATCCCTTTGGAAGTAACAAAAGGAAAACAAACAGCACTGTGATAAACAGAATTGATGCTTGTTTGTCTGTTTTAGCAGTCTGAGCACAGCATAATTACCTTAATCAGTTGTGTTATGTACTTCTTTAAAGCAGGTGTTATAAGTATAGCAGCACCATAATTAAAATGTAATCTATGTACAGTCTGGTGACCCATGTTTGTTTGCCAGCACAATATAAAATTGTATTTCTTATCTTATTCAAAGGATTTAAATTAATTTATGAACGTCAATTGTGTTCCCTTTAAGAACAAATATTTAACTAAAATGTGTTACGAATTATAAGACTTGGACTTAGCGGTACATTCTCTTATATTTTTATTAAATTTTTATTAAATATTTTATTAAATTTTATTGCACAGCAGTCCATGACAGCAAACTTCAAATCCATTTCAAAAACAAGCAGCACATATTACTTACCATATCATTTAAAGTGCTTTGTTCATCTTACAATACCTGTTCTGAATTTAAAAATAGCTGCTGCATGTTGCATGGGAATTATGCATTGCTACTGAAGATGTCATGGGCACACTTAATTAATAATTATTGTATTAAATAAAACCATTAAAAAATACTTTACATAAAGGTTCTCTTTGGTACTTCAAAAATGCATGTTAAGTAAATGCCTAAAAAATTCACAAAACGATAAGGCATTTGTTGACAGTAATAATATTATTAATATTTGCCAAACACAAATCTTACATGGGTAGCCGTACTGTTTATTTTGTTTCTTTGTTTACATTTGTTTCAGAATGAATTATTGAAGCCTGAGTATAACTAAACATTGGTGGACAAATGTTAAGACAACTGTCTCTTTCAATGCTACTGAATGTCAAAGACACTTGTCAACAACATTTTTTTAGTTTTCAAGTTTTTAATAATTATATTACCACTTGGCCATGTTTTTCTTTACAAAGAGACACAGAGACACATACATGATTTCATGGTATAATAATAATAATAATAATAATAATAATAATAATAATAATAATAATAATACAAAAAGACATGTTTTAAACAGTAAGGTCGCTGGAGTTCAAATCACACACTTACAAGTGCATGGATCATGTATAGTGTGCAAGGCAATAAATGTAAGAAACATAAGTATTGTTTATAATTATAATAATGATAATAACAATTATTAAATGCAGTCTTTAGCGAGCATTTTAAGTATATATTGAAGTCGGTGTGGTAAGCAGTAACATGTACTGTTACTGTAACAATAATGGTAAACTTTACAGTCCTAAAGTATGGGCTGAAATGAATATGTAGAGTTTCTACAATGTAAATTTAAATTGTTATATTTACACCTGAAACTATTTTCCAGAACCCTGCACTGGGTCATTCTTATCAGAATCAAAAGCTGGACAGAAGCAGGCGCTACATGTGAGCTAAACATATGAAATCTCTCATAAACTGTAAGCGTCACATATTCTTCTGAATTGTATTGTATTAATAAAATAACATAGGCATACGTGTGGTGTACCATAAAAACATCAACATTATTTATTGCACACGCTTCTCAAACATGCAAATAAATATGGCTGTTTTGAATACAACCTAATACATCATACTAATGTGGATAATTTGTTTTCGAAATGTTCTGAAATGTATATTTATTCTTAACCTATACTAACCACAAGTGTTAAGAACGTCATTTAACTCACAGTTTTCGTAGTACCAGTAATTACTAGCTATTGTGCTTATTTTTTTATGGAAAGTTAATGCATTAGCATCCCGCCAGAATGCGGTATATCGTCAGAATGTAGTACTTGTACCCGTTTAACGCCAGAAAATGGTACAAAATAACACCACACCTGTGTAAAACATAGCTATTAATTATGTTGCATTCTTGCCACTCGGGATGCAGTTTTATACTAACATACTATAGGGGGTGGCTACATTTAATTACAGTATCTGGTGTGTCTGTCATTCAAATCTTTTTAGAGGTCCGTAAATTGTTTGATTGACCTGGCTGCAAAATTAGACTTACAGGAACTCAATCAAAACACAATTGCGCGTGATACGTCTACTCGGAATGCACATATTGTGCACTTTAAATGCGGGACGTTATATTTCAGTTTTAATTAGGCTGATATTTAAAGTTCTTAATATTTCAAAAGGACAGAAGGAACTTGATAGTGGAAATACCCACGCTATAATATCCAAATAGTATCCATGCAGGCAAACTAGTGTTCTAGATAAGTTTAGTTTTTTTTCCGCCTGCTACTGTATGAAGATTAGTAAAACCATTGCAGTACTGTACATTCATTCGCAATAAATAAGAATAATGCAATACTAATAGGTGTCCGGTTATTTTTCTTCGCTAAAACGCATGCAAAGCCTGATATTGATTAATCTGAAGTTGTTATTTCTTCTTTTTTTTAATCTTAAATCAAAGGCATTATTTTAAAAATGCAAAAATACAACTTTTCCACAGTATTCTCTCCTTCCAATAAGTCTGGGTGTATGTGTGAACCACACGTTATAAATCCTGTAACATCAGGGTATAAAGTAAATAGTTCTTACCATTAGACCTTCTAACAATATTTTCCAGGAAAGTGTTTTGAGGGGCCACGAGTCCTCTCCTTCCCCCAGCCATCCTGTCTCGTCATTCAGTCCGGTGTGTATGGACACGGTTCAGGGTTTGGGGGTGCTAATTACAATCCACTGCTCTATCTTCCACGGCTGTTGTCTTCATGGTATCTGCTCAGAATGAGCTAGTGTTACAATCTCGCTCTTCACGTGCCGCCCCCATCGGTCTCCAGCCCTGCTCCCTCTGTTGACCAAGGATGATATCAAACCAGTAGGAAAAGCAAGAAGATGAAGAAAAACACAGTTACCAGCATACTGGGAAACTGAAACCTACAAGTCTTTTTCTCAAAGCAACATCGCCATCTTATGGTAATATATACGCAGTGCAAAAATAAAGTAATTTGGATTTTACAACAGTAACCTCTTACCAACACACAGATAAAGGTCGTACTTTACACGTTAAAACAACAAAGGTGCAGATACACGAACCAATATATTATTTCGACTTTAGTTTATGTCAGGCCATGCATATTTATATAGTGTATTTGTTTAATATCAGGGTTATATAACTACACAAAATAGTGATTGGACTTTATACTAGGGTTACGCAATGTGGAACAACGATCCAATCCATGCAACTGCAGGTCGCAAATAAAAACTAAAGCTTAAAAAAAATCTGAGAATAGCCTCTTTTTACATACAATATAGTATCCCAAAGCGCTTTTACAATAACACCTATAAAGACCATACAAACATCACAAAAATAAAACAAGCAAACAGAAAGCATAACATTAAAAAAGACAAAGAAAACACATTGCAAGTCGAACAACATAGCAAGGTGTAGTAGGCATATGCAATCAAATAAAGAGCTGATATATAGCCTAGTAGAAACGTATGTGTGGTGTCCTAAACACTTATATGATATTAAATAACGTTCGCGTTATATAGACTTTCACAATTATTTTCAGCCAATCGAGAGATCTTGCTAGGAACGCAGGGCCATGAGAAAATGCTGTTTTTCATCGAGTCTGTCGGATAGTGTTTAGTTTGTCAGTTTTGGAAGAAAAAAAAACAAGCTTATCTGTTAGACTAATTTTCACTTAGTTTACTTTAGAAATGTCTTAACTGAATCAACACATGCTATTATTATGTGATAACATTCTTTAAAAACAATTAAATGTAATTCGACGTCTAACAGTTGTCACGTTAATTTCAGTTCACGTTGACGCTTGTCAATTCCAGTGACTGTTTGGCCAGAGATCACAGACCCAATAAAAAAGTAAAAGTTGCGTCGGGAACAACATTAAACGATGACGTATTGGCAAGGTCGTAGCCAGCTATGAGGCTGTTAAAATCATACAAATAATTATTTATTTACCCTCTCTTACGCGTTGCTTAGCCACAGTGCATGGGCAAGTGTCTCGGTGATTTGTCATGGCTACTGCCCTGATTGGGAAGAAATAAAATAGGCTACTATTTTATTTCAAGTGTCCACCCTTCCAGAAAAGTGAGTGGCCACCCGCGTCCACCCACCCCCTACCCCCAGTCTAATACTGTTTAATATATTTATAATACATATAGAAGTTGACACAATGTTATTTTTCAGTAACCATGATGAGGCCACACTGTGAGATTCTGATGCACTGATGAACAAAACCACAAGCAATGAGACAGTTATTATTATTATTAGTAGTAGTAGTAGTAGTAGTAGTAGTCGTAGTTGTTGTTGTTGTTGTAGTAGTAGGATGTATGAATTAATTTATTTACTTAGGCAAATTATTTGGCTTTAGGATTTATGTTAACCTGCTCTAGTAAAGTGATTTAGTAACATGACCTGAAGTAGGCCCTATCCACACAG
Source organism: Acipenser oxyrinchus oxyrinchus (assembly GCA_030684275.1). Classification (NCBI taxonomy): domain Eukaryota; kingdom Metazoa; phylum Chordata; class Actinopteri; order Acipenseriformes; family Acipenseridae; genus Acipenser; species Acipenser oxyrinchus. The sequence goes on from CM060252.1 coordinate 27,675,802, forward strand.
GTCAGCAACAATACAGAGACACAAATAGATGTAGCAATATACAACTATCTAAAACCAACAACACAATATACAATGAATAGAAAGTACCAGAGAGATATCTCGGTTCAGTCTTGAATTGCTTTGAAGCTTTCCCTAGTCTCGAGATCACTGAAACAATTCCACATTTGGGTTCAAGCATGTCAGTCTATATTAAAACGTACAGAAAAAATGGACTGTTATAGAACACATGTAAATTGATTGAACCTTTACAAATTCGTGGACACAGGGAGAACACAAACTTTAGCATGTGAGATCTGTCTGTTTTATAATATGTAATACATTCTAGTTGTGTTTCTCCAATCCCCACCCTGGTATATGACGCTGTGATAACTAAGGCTTTAGCATTACAGGCCCCCTGTTATTTTCCTGATTACTTTTTTTTATTTAAGAATTTAGTTTTCCTTTGACTCCACAGAAGACCAAGTTCCATCCCTTTATTCGATAAATTGGACAGGTAGTATTTGGTTTTTAATAGGACCTCCATCTGATCCTATAAGTGATCTCATGGTGGAAAAATTGTCAGTAAAAGTTGGCTTCACCTGGAAAAAAAAAGATGCTGTTATAAGGTTTGAGAACTACCAGAACTACCAAGGTCTTCCTCACCTGACCAGACTACCACACTTTACCTTTAGCACCAAGTGTAGCTCTAACTACCCTTGTTTTTGTTTTTTTGGCACAATTATATATGTTTGGATGTTTTATTGAGTTTAACACCAAATATTTAAATAATTTACACCCCTGAAAAACAATCCTTATTACATTAAAATCATGACTTTAATTTATCCAACCATGAATATAGATAATTAGCCATGAACCGGTAACTCATTTGTCATTCCATGGGTAGCACAACCTTAATAATCAATATATTATTATTATTTGTTTATTTAGCAGATACCTTTATCCAAGACGACTTATATAGACTAGGGTGTGTGAACTATGCATCAGCTGCAGAGTCACTTCCAACAACGTCTCACCCAAAAGAAATGACGGAGCACAAGGTGGTTAAGTGACTTGCTCAGGGTCACACAGTGAGTCAGTGAATGAGCCAGGATTTGAACTGGGGACCACACAGCCCCCTATATTGCATAGCCAACATTAGCACACAAATTGCCTTTTTGAAATGCACTTTTGCACATAACATTTTTTTAGAATGGAAAACTCAATATTGTGGGGAAAAAAATGGTGCATACCCCAACAAGTAGGTGATGTAAACTATGGTATTTCTTTTTTATTTTTTTAATAGATCCAAAATAATATTTACTATTATTACATTACTGACAACCTATTTTGTATTTGTATTTTTAAATGGTTTGTGGACCACTATTTTCTGTTTAAATAGTTTCCTTGACTATGTGTCATTCTCTGAAGGAGGCCCATATGTGCAAGAGAAACTATAGACACAATAAATAGAATATAAAATTGCCCTAAGAAATATATATGATATTATATTTTCAATATACCGGTAAACTGTACCATCTTTTTAGGAAGCCAATGCAATGCAAAACCAACACCAACAAAAAAAACTAATTGTCCCAAAACAGTAATAAAAAAAAGTAATTTTGCAAAATAGTGCCATCTATTGGGCAATGAGGAATTGTTTCAGACAAATTAATTTTTTTAAAAAACAAAAATACTCCACCCCCAACCAAGAGGCACTCTACCACATCTACATTATATATAATCACCTGAAGCCGTATCTGAACCAGTTGAATCACAAACATTTCACGAGGCACTCTATCATGAAATATTGGTTCAGTAAATTGTAAGGCATCCTAAACTCTTTGGAGTTTGGTAGTAATTTAAAAATGTTAAATGAATTAATGAAATTTAAAATGAATGAATTATAACAGTGCAGGCGTAGTCTGTTGCACACTAGTCCCTATATAAAAAAAGGGGACTATGCTCAAGAACAGACCCATTCCGGGGTTCCATGCCTGTACGGCCTGTAACGCCAGTATTCCAGAAGAGGATAATCATACCCTCTGTGTGCGGTGCTTGGGTGTCCCGCATGCCACCACGGCCCTCGAGAGGGATGTGGCTTGTAGCATCTGTGAGGCCTTTCAGCCTAGGGTGAAAGAGGCTCGTCTGGAGAGAGCCAGAAAGGAGAGCTCCGTGTCCTACGCGGTGGGTCATCAGCGGACTTAGGTTCCCCTGACGACGTGCCCGTGGACTCCCTGCCTGACATTCCAAATGCGCAGCGTAACCGCTCCCCGTCTCCGGCCGCGAGGCGGGTGAAGCGTTCAAAGCAGGCGAGGGACATTATGGACCTGAAGGCCCAGATGGCCCAGGTCCTGGAGCTAGTATCTAAACAGGCCACAGCAACGGCCCCTGTCCAGGCTCCGCTGCAGCCTCAAGCACCATATCCCCCCTCCCCGCAGAGAGTGCAAGGTGGGTGGGAAGGCTCGCCTCAGCTGGCACATAAGGACACGCTGTCCATAGCCGCCTCCGGTGATGCGGCTTCGTTCTCCGATATGCAGGTGGGTAACACCCTTACAGAGGAGGAACCCAGCTCTGAGTGTGTGTCAGAAGCCAATTCCACCCCGTTGCCAAGATCGGTCTCGGCTCTCATGGAGCGTGCTGCAGCATTCCTGCAGGTTCCCTGGACACCAGCGGCTCAGCCGCGCCGCTCCATGTTCCGGACGCAGGTGCTGGCTCCCCGCCCGCAGTGTTTCCCAGCCTTCCCAGACTTTGTGGAGGAAGTACGCTCCTCCTGGGATAGACCAGCTTCGGCTCCTAGCATCTCCAAGCAGGCTACACCGCTCTCCTCCTTGGAGGCGCTAGATAAGCTTGGCCTGGCGGGGTTTCCCCCGGTAGACTCCACCATCGCGGCCCTGGTGAGGGCCCCGCTGGTGGGGGGGCTCACTAGAGACCCGATGTGTCCTAACCCTCAGTGCAGGGTGACAGAGACGTATTTAAAGCGAGCGTACACAGCAGGGGCACAGGCAACCCGCTTGGCTAACACAGCGAGTGTGCTGACCGTGTATCTGGATGGAGTGTTGCGCGAGGTCCCGCTCCTGGAGGCGGTGGCCTCAGAGCTGCGTTTCCTGTCCGATACACTGCTGCAGATCTCCGGTCTGCAGGGGCAAGCCCTGGGCCGAACCCTGGCGGGCTTAATTGTGGTGCGTAGACAGCTGTGGCTGTCACAAGCCAGGGTCCCTGACGCAGATAAGGCTGCGCTGCTGGATGCGCCCATATCCCCGGGGCATACGTTTGGGCCAGCTGTGGAAGAGATTCTACAGAAATCTCTTCGGGAACGGGAGGCTTCCCGTCAGGTGGCTGCGCTGCTCCCTCCCCGCGCTCCGGCGTGGAGTAGGTCAGGCTGTTGGGGGGCTCCCCAGACTCGAACTGTCACCAGAACGGTTCCAGTCCCCACAGCCCCGCGGGGTGACCTTAGGCATCGCCTTCAAGGTAACAGAGCCCAACCAGCAGGTAGAGGAACGCAGGCCGTGGTCGATCCACATACCAGCGTCTCAGGGGTTGTCTTCAGGGCCAGCACGTTACACGCTCACCCCAAACTGCTCAACCCCAGCCCCAGCAGCCCCAGCAGCCCCAGCAGGGCCCCTGAAGGCTGGCGGCCTCAGACCCCCTTTTCGGCACAACAGCTGCAGTACTGGCGCGCTTGCACCACAGATACCTGGGTGCTCACTACCGTGCAAACCGGCTATGCGCTTCAGTTTCGCTTGGGACCTCCTCCCTTTCAAGGTGTTATAAGCACCTTCGTAACAGACCCCTTGCAGGCCTTGGTACTTCAGGAAGAATTGGCCGCCTTGCTGCGCAAGCGAGCCATTCATCGAGTAGACCCCGTCTCCCAGGAGAGGGGTACTAGTTGTGAGCACTATGCAGAATGCTAGGGCAGACTCCACTAGGTCAGTTTATACCTACAAGTGGAAGTGTTTTCAAGCCTGGTGCCTGACTAGGAGCCATGACCCAGTTACTTGCCCAATGCCAGTTATATTGCAGTGCCTGCAGGAATTGCTTGACACTGGAAGGTCCCCATCCACGTTGAAAGTGTATCTGGCAGCTATATCTGCTTGTCATGCCCCCATAGATTCTATGTCTCCGGGTGCGCATTCTTTGGCTACGCGCTTTCTTAAAGGCACACGGAGATTACATACTCCTAGGAGGACTGTTCTTCCTGAGTGGAGCCTTAACATTGTACCGTAGGCTCTTAAAAAGGCCCCGTTTGAGCCCTTAGACTCCATAGAGCTGAAGTACCTGTCGTTGAAGACAGCCTTCCTTTTAGCTATCATCTCTGCTAAGCGGATCAGTGAGCTGCAGGCGCTGTCTGTGCACAAGCTCCTGCATGCGTGTGTGGGAGGATGGAAGCAGAGTGTCGCTGTGCACCAACCCCGCTTTCCTCCCCAAGGTGATCACAGCTTTTCATATTAACCAATCTGTGGAACTGGAGCTTTTCATCCGCCTCCATTTACTTCACCGGAGGATGAGAAACTAAACACCCTCTGCCCAGTGCGGGCATTGAGGTTTTATGTACTTAAGACGAAAGCTTTGCGTAAATCGGACCAGCTTTTTGTTTGTTATGGTACACGGACTATTGGACAGCCCCTCTCTAAGCAGTGTCTGTCACACTGGATTGCGGACACGGTGTCGACTACATATGATGGTGCTGGGTTACCCCCACCTGGTAGAGTAGCTGCGCATTCGACTAGAGGGTTGGCTACATCTTGGGCCCTTTTTAAGGGCGCTTCGATGTCTGATATTTGTACTGCGGCTAGCTGGGCTACGCCGCATACTTTCACCAGATTCTACTGCTTTAATGTGGTAGATCCTGCTGTGCCGTCTGTGGGCACAAGGGTCCTTGAGGGTGTAAGTTCACACCGCTAATCTCTGGGTTAGACAGTGCTTGTGCGTCCCTCATATGCTGCCGTTCCTTCTCCCTCGCGACGGCTCTGGTATACATTATCCCATACTTAATGTTGGTGGTCGTCTTCGACTTGAAAGGGAAAGTTAGGTTACCTACCATAACCCTGGTTCCCTGAAAGAGAAGACGACCACCAACCATGAGGTCGCTTCAGTCGCCCTCACAGGTTCGGTGGAAAAAGAGGGAGATCTTCCGGTGAGTGATGGTTTTCTACCCTCGGTAGGTGGGACTGAGTGCGTCATCACAGGAAGGGGCCTTCGGCAGCTCTGATATAGAGAGTATTACCTACCTCTAGGGCAGGGAATATCCCATACTTAATGTTGGTGGTCGTCTTCTCTTTCAGGGAACCAGTGTTACAGTAGGTAACCTAACGTTCTCTTCCATCAGACTGCAACACCTCGAATCCACTTCTCTCTCTTCCCCGGTTAATGCTCTGCTTCCTTTTATGTCCCATAATTCCTGACTTTCGAAACCCACTGGGATCATGGGAACTGAAGTTCACTTTCATAACACGCTCTTTACACAACTAACAATATAAATGTATTTTTAATACAGAGGCAAGGCATCAGTTTCCCCACGTCCTGATGGCTTCCTCATGCAATCAAAAGTGACAGTTTGTTACAATATATTTCACTCTTCCAGAATCTTGCTTGAGGAACTACAGCAAAGTCAAAGCTGGTAAAATTGAAAAGGTTATTGCGAAGACATTGAAGTGTGTCCTTAACAAGCCAGGAGGAAATAGATACAATCACATGTCAGGCTTCACCTCTGCTTGAGTCAAATGATAGGCATGCCCTACTTAAGTCCAAAGCTTAAATAACTTAGTGGAATGCTTTTGTACCAAATAAACAATTTAAACATGTTTTGTTTCATTTGCAATTACATCTTACAAGCACAGATGTTTGCGACTTTTATGAGATGTGTCTTTTTATGATCTCAGCGGAAGGCAAACTTTGGCACTTCCTATCTATTCCATTGCAGGACTTTGTTCCAACCAGGTCCTAAATTATTTAATCGACCCTGTTGGAGGTCAATTAAACAATGAAGGCGCCATTTAGAACAAAGTCCTGCAGAGGAATGGACCCCTGAATAAAATATGTGTTTTTAATCTTACACATTTCTAAGATTATGTAGGACAAAACACAACCATGTGGGACAATATTGTATACAAAAATAATGCCTTCAGCAGTCAGTTTAGTTTTACTGGATTCAGAAGATGATCAATAAACTCAAGTAAATCTAAGAAATGATCGACTTAATGACAGAAGGATTCTTATTAAATCAGACTTTAGGCCAGAGCTCGCCCTCTGCAGTTTCGGCGGAAGACGTGCAGGCAACAGCTTCACCCTGGATTGTCGCATGTACAGTGTTTTTCCTTTTGTTTTTTTGGAATATACTGTGTCTTCTGGGGACCGTAATCTCGAGGTGGATTATTTATTTTGTTATATATTATTTATTTGTTCATAAAGTGCAGTTCGCTGTCACCCAATTCCCTTCTCCTTCTGATTGATTAATTAATGATATTTTATTAATTCTTTATTGGAATTTGTGTGGTGTGTCTGATGGTGTGTATCTAGGTCAAAGAACCTGTGTAGGAAAGGAACCAGAAGGCATTAGTAGAAATTTAAGAGAGTAATAAAAGGTACCTACATCTTTTCACGGGACCTGGTCCCCGTATAATTGCCACCAAGTGGCATAGTACGGTTAAGAAAGTTAGTGAGCCTTTGTTGAGTATTGAGGTCACATGTACAGAATAGCTTACTCTATAAATACACTTGAAACAGTCAATATCGCATGGTTATTGATGAACAACCCCCGAAAATCGGACATTTTAGTTCTTGGCGAATCACTGAATAAGCAATACAGATTTTCAAATGCAGTCTTCGTTCAGCACAGACTGCATTCTAAAGTTCACCACAAGAGGGCCCCTTATGACCATGAAAACTCGTAATTCCTGATAAAAATGATATTGCCTTACCCTGCAACATGTACTGCTTAATACTACTATCACATCTAATCGTAAATCATGTAATGTATATATAAAGTTTTTTTAAAAAGTAGTGTGCCCACTTAATTTTTTTATGAGTGTATTTTTTTTTTTTTTTTTATTTGCAATTTTTTCATAACATTACTGTGATCTCGGGCTGTACAGAAATTTGACAGCCGGGGTATTTAAAATATGCAGCTGAAAGTTCCACAGCGCACAATGCACACTTATCACAACTAATCACAAATAGTTATCAATTAATACTAAATCAACATTTATAAAATACTAACCGTTATCCTATAAAAAAACACACACAATAAAATGATGCTCCAATTCACAAAATGTTCGTATGATTTCCATTTTCACAAGTCTGAAACCGTGTCTTCTTCTGCTATAAATGCCTGGAAGGCTTAAAGTTGCCAATAATTTTACTGTAGCTGTATTTGCTGTTTAAGATAAACAAAAACATAGAAAAATGGATTTTATTATTCTGTTATAGTATCTCGTGCTCTTGGTGTCCCCCAATACTCTACATAGGGGGTACAGTAATCCATAGCTGCTGTGAATTTCAGGATTGTCATATGGTTTGTGTACAGTGTTATTGTAATTTGCTCAGACATCAACATATGTTAACTAAACTTTCAGGGAGAACTTTAGGTGCCCTCAGGATATTGAATAACACATTTTTCATACCTTATACTTTTGAAAACACTGACCACAATACATAATAGTAATAAAAACAACAATTTTATCCGTTTTTTACGGAAAAATGAAGGTACAATATGTATCTTAAAGTATTTGATTGGCACTCAAATTGTCTCCATTTTTAAAGTGTTTACACCCGGCTGTGCGTCTGAGTACCTGCAATTTCTTGTTGAGAATTTCACCCCAGGTTGTAGGAATGCTTCACGTTAAATCACAACCTTGTGTCAATATTTAGAAAACGTCAAATCACAACCACTGTAAAACGCTGTCACAATGTTGCTGCAACGTAAAATTGACAGATTCATGAATTGTTTAACAAGGTTGTATAAAGGTTGTAGGAATGGTGCTTCACAAAAACAAAGAGCTATACTTCATAAAGTATCCTCCTTGCGCAGTCTGTTACATTACTGAATATGGGCAAACACAATTACTTTCTTCTTTTTTATATTATTTTATTATTATTATTTATTTCTTAGCAGATATATATAGCCTATATTTTACTACTGACTCGCAACAGGCCCGGACTGGCGATCTGGCAGCTATATATATATATATATATATTTTTTTTAAGGTTAATAGTACAAGCACATGGACTCATCCGGATGGAAGAGATAAATGGTTAGATATGTATATTGAAGTAGTTAAACAAGAAATAATAGTAGGACTAAACAAAAGATATAAACTTAATTTAACCAATATTGAAGAACAAGCTATGACTGAGTTACTAAATGATGAAGATATAATAAGACCAGCAGATAAAGGCTCAGGAATAGTGATAATGAACACAGATGACTATATGAAATCTGTAGAATGTGAATTAAATAATACAGATACATATGAAGAAGTTAAAAGCAATAAGATCAATAAATCGGTAAAAGAGGTTAAGGAAATTGCGGAGAGACTATACAATAAAGGAATTATATCAAAAGAATTTAAAAATACATGCAGCCACATAATTTAAGAACAGGCCTAGCAAGAGGAAATCCTAAAATGCACAAAGAAAATCACCCTATGCGAATGATAGTCAGTACAATTGATAATCCAACACACATAATAGCTGAAATAGCAGAAAAACAACTTAGGTCGCACGTTGAGAAATTACCAAGCTATGTTAAGGATACAACACAATTTTTAAAAAGACTTGAATCAATAAAACACAACCTTCCAGAGAATACAATTTTATTTTGCATGGACGTAAAATCCTTGTACCCAAGTGTCCCTCAGAAGAAACTTTAGAAGCTTGTCAAAAAGCACTAGATAATAGACTAGATAAATCAATACCAACAGCAGAAGTACTGAACATGATCAACGTAGTTTTAGAAAACAGTTATTTTACATTTGTTGATAAGAATTACAAACAAAACCATGATACAGCAATAGGATCTAAATCTAAATTAGGAAAGCATTTTGCCAGTACATATATGGGGAAATGGGAAGAACAATTACTTAGAAAATCGGAAAGAGAACCTTTAGAATACATTCGATTTGTAGATGATATTTTTGGGGTTTGGACACATGGAGAAGAGTCTCTTTTCCAGTTTCATAAAATGGCAAATGAAATACACAGTAATATTAAGGTGGACCTTCGATGGACAAGGAAAGAAATAGAATTTTTAGATACCATAGTAAAACTTGAAGAAGGTTCAATTGAGACTGACCTCTTTTGTAAACCTACTGACATGCACCAGTATTTACACATGTCCTCTGCACATCCGATACACACTAAAAGGGCAATCCCAAAGGTTCTAGGAATAAGAATACAAAGAATATGCTCAAAAGAAACTGACTATGTAAAACAAAGAAATGTATTAAAAACAAATCTTAAAAAAGGATACACAGAAAGAATTATAGAGACGGAGTTAAGAAAAGTGGATAAACTAAAAAGAGATGACCTACTAGATTATAAAAATAGAGATAAAAAGGTCAAAAGAGTCCCATTAGTAATGACTTACTCTAAACTTTTGCCCAATATTTCTAAGATAGTTTGGAAACACTTGCGGATTCTACATAATTCAGAAAAATTTAAAAAAGTATTTCTTAAGGCCCCAGTTGTAGCATTCAAAAGATAAGCTAATTTAGGTGATATTTTAGTTCACAGTAAACATAAAAGAGTAATTGACAAAATAGGTTCTACGAACATGTGCACCAGTAGATGTAAAGTGTGTAAATACATAGACAAAAGTAAAAATATAATTAAACATAAGAACACCACATATCCACTAAAAACTAATACCTACTGTAAAAATAGCAATGTTGTTTATGGAATAGCCTGTGAAAAATGTGATAAAATCAAATATGTTGGAGAGACTGGAACTACTTTATATAAAAGAATTCAGAACCACCTTTCATTAATTAGAAATAAAAAAATGAATGAACCAATAGTACAGCACTTCACCAGTCAAGGACATGACATAAATGATGAAAAGTTTGTAGTATTAGAACAGCTAAAATTAGACAATGCGACATATAGAAGAATAAAAGAAAGTAAATGGATAACAATAGACTGAACACGATTATGCCAGTGGGACTCAACAGAAAAGAATGAACTAATTAACTTCAATAAATATATAACATTTAAATAAATAAACAAAATTCATTCAAAAGTTGTGCATGCTGATGCGCTGGGGAGGCCAAATCTAGACTGATCCTCAGAGCCAGCATTGCATGATATAATAAAAATATAAGTTTATCTAATGTAATGTTAATTAGAATTATTACAGATTCAAAGATAGAAGTAAAAATGATGTCACAATATATAGAACAGCATTACATCATGTAAGAATAAATCATAGACTTGAATGTAAACAATAACAAGTAGTTGTCATGCCGTCAAAAACCTATAAATACCTCCAATGTTTTGATTCAAACACAGGCTCCCTTGAGAAAGATATGTGCAACATATCGAAATGTTGGGCAGCTGGCTCTTTGACCTTATATATATATATATATATATATTGCTTTCGCTATTGTGTACGTGTAGAAAATGACTTACTACATTAAGAACTCACCTAAAATAATGTAATTAAATACAAATTGAGGGGACTTCCCTCTCAGCAACTTTATTTAAAAAACACTGCGATACACACACACACTCATGCATGGCTTCTCCGTAATCCTGAGCCAATCAGTGCAGAATGTTGGGTCATCATGGATTGACAAAAAAAAAAAAAAAACGGAGAAGTCGGAGCCGAGAAAATTAGAGAAAAAAAGCAGAAGATTCTAGAAGCTGAAGCACAAAAATGTGTTAAAATAACTGATTTGTTTAGTCGTTCCGTCATTTCTCGACCATCGTCATCAACTTCAAATTGGGAATCGTGATCGTGTGCGCATGAAATGTTACTAAATGATATTCCGCATCCCGTGGCAGCTATTCCTGTTATTGAGCAACAATTTGCAGAATTGGGTGATTTAGCATCTAATGTGAGTGCCAATCTCGAGGAGAGCCAACAGTAGGCTGATCCATAGGTCCTCTTTAATATTATTATTTTGCCTGGGCCAGTAGACAGAGCTACACATTTGTAACAGCTTATTGTTTGAGGGCAGTCCTTTTATTTCATGAAACAGAAGGTTAGTAGAAAGAATAGAAAAAGATAGAACAGTTGTGAAGGTAGAAAGTAAGTTCATCGACATGTCAAGTCTCCCACATTGGACGTGAGATTTACACGTCATTAGCATGCTATCTAACGCTCACACGCATTCCTAATCTTATCTCACGCAGTCTGTGCAGTACAGTGTGTGTGTGTGTGTGTATATATATATACAGCTCTGGAAAAAATTAAGAGACCACTGCAAAATTATCAGTTTCTCTGGTTTTACTATTTATAGGTATGTGTTTGGGTAAAATGAACATTTTTGTTTTATTCTATAAACTACTGACAACATTTCTCCCAAATTCCAAATAAAAATATTGTCATTTAGAGCATTTATTTGCAGAAAATGACAACTGGTCAAAATAACAAAAAGATGCAGTGTTGTCAGACCTCGAATAATGCAAAGAAAATAAGTTCATATTCATTTTAAACAACACAATACTAATGTTTTAACTTAGGAAGAGTTCAGAAATCAATATTTGGTGGAATAACCCTGATTTTCAAGCACAGCTTTCATGCGCTTGGCATGCTCTCCACCAGTCTTTCACATTGATGTTGGGTGACTTTATGCCACTCCTGGCGCAAAAATTCAAGCAGCTCGGCTTTGTTTGATGGCTTGTGACCATCCATCTTCCTCTTGATCACATTCCAGAGGTTTTCAATGGGGTTCAGGTCTGGAGATTGGGCTGGCCATGACAGGGTCTTGATCTGGTGGTCCTCCATCCACACCTTGATTGACCTGGCTGTGTGGCATGGAGCATTGTCCTGCTGGAAAACCAATCCTCAGAGTTGGGGAACATTGTCAGAGCAGAAGGAAGCAAGTTTTCTTCCAGGACAACCTTGTACTTGGCTTGATTCATGCCAAAGCTGCCCGATTCCAGCCTTGCTGAAGCACCCCAGATCATCACCGATCCTCCACCACATTTCACAGTGGGTGTGAGACACTGTGGCTTGTAGGCCTCTCCAGGTCTCCGCCTCAACCATTAGACGACCAGGTGTTGGGCAAAGCTGAAAATTGGACTCATCTGGGGGTGCTTCAGCAAGGCTGGAATCGGGCAGATTTGTCTTTGTGAAGGACGATGAATCAAGCCAAGCACAAGGTTGTCCTGGAAGAAAACCTGCTTCCTTCTGCTCTGACAATGTTCCCCAACTCTGAGGATTGGTTTTTCCAGCAGGACAATGCTCCATGCCACACAGCCAGGTCAATCAAGGTGTGGATGGAGGACCACCAGATCAAGACCCTGTCATGGCCAGCCCAATCTCCAGACATGAACCCCATTGAAAACCTCTGGAATGTGATCAATAGGAAGATGGATGGTCACAAGCATTCAAACAAAGCCGAGCTGCTTGAATTTTTGCGCCAGGAGTGGCATAAAGTCACCCAACATCAATGTGAAAGACTGGTGGAGAGCATGCCAAGACGCATGAAAGCTGTGCTTGAAAATCAGGGTTATTCCACCAAATATTGATTTCTGAACTCTTCCTAAGTTAAAACATTAGTATTGTGTTGTTTAAAAATTATTTTATTATTTATTTCTTAGCAGACGCCCTTATCCAGGGCTACTTACAATTGTTACAAGATATCACATTATTTTTACATACAATAACATTATTTTTTACACGTTATTTTTACATACAATTACCCATTTATACAGATGGGTTTTTACTGGAGCAATCTAGGTAAAGTACCTTGCTCAAGGGTACAGCAGCAGTGTCCCCACCTGGGATTGAACCCACGACCATCCGGTCAAAAGTCCAGAGCCCTAACCACTACTCCACACTGCTGCCCTTATTTTCTCCACACTGCTGAACTTATTTTCTTTGCATTATTCGAGGTCTGACAACACTGCATCTTTTTTTTTATTTTGACCAGTTGTCATTTTCTGCAAATAAATGCTCTAAATGACAATATTTTTATTTGGAATTTGGGAGAAATGTTATCAGTAGTTTATAGAATAAAACAAAAATGTTCATTTTACCCAAACACATACCTATAAATAGTAAAACCAGAGAAACTGATAATTTTGCAGTGGTCTCTTAATTTTTTCCAGAGCTGTATATATAGATTTGAAATATTTTTAATCAGGCGCTTCAAGAGACAACCATACAGATCTGGGGCCTCAGGCACAGAGCTTAACCAAGCTTGTGTACTGTGGTAACCATGGAGACTACATGCCCGCGAGAGGAGAGAGGTGTTGCCGTGCGGTTGTTGGCATTTAGCGTTTCAACCAATTGTCACTAAGCAAGAACGTGGAAGGGCGGGCGTTGTTATTTGCAACCTATCAGTGATCGTATCAGCACCAATCGCTGCGAGAGACAGTGTTTACTGGACTTGATGCTTTCGTTAACTGTGATGTGGAATGGCAAAGTACATTTCAAACTTACAGAACGCCACATTTAAAACAATCGCGCATGTGCATAAACTCGAGGTCGGACTACGCAGCATAAACTTCGAGTGAGGTTTTGTGCACACAGCTGATCCCTACTAGAAAATAGTAACTAATTTGCAGAAAGTATAATAATGCGTGTTTTTATTTATTCCACACCTCATTAATGCAGTGGTTTCATTTGCATGGTAGTTTCATTACTGTCATTTATAAATTCTGTGACGTGAATAGAAGATACTTTTTAATTGAAGCTGCGTATTTGTCCCAATGTTAAACAAAACAATTGCGTTGCTGTTCGGTTTTGCCAAGATCGTAATATTGCTACTGCATCATAAAGAAAATACAGCTGCATAAGGATTATACCTTTCAATCACAGAATATGTTCTTTAAAATCGCGTGAGAGAAGTGGCTTATGAACAGTAAGTACACAAGTTTCTAATTATGTATATTATTTGAGTTAAAGCTGCCAACTGTCCTGGGAAAATATAAATCAAATTCTGTTTTTACGTAGCAGGTGCCTGCAAACTGTACCATATTACTTTATTACTAAAGGTTAAATAATAATTAATTTAGCTAATTGAAGTGTTTCATATGCAATATTAAGCAGTGTACATTTTAAAACAAACTGTTAAGTTCGTTTTAAAATGTTAGTCACCAGGGACCAAAGATGAGAGGCCCTCTTAAGCAATGACCTGACACACCACCTGGAAAGCCTCTCTTTGGCCTTGAATCTCACTCTTTAGGACAACCAACCCTTGGCATCTGGCTTGCATATAAAAGCGTGTTAATATTACCTTCGATATTACCTCCTGCAATAATAACATATTAGGCTACTGAAATAAATAAGCAAACCCATTGTACACTGTATTCCAGATATGTCTGTAGGTCTCCTGTGGTTTATGTATATTTACAGCAAACAGTAGTAAAACAGTCCCGTCACAAGATAGCCTGTTTTTAGTTCAGTAAACTTGCTAAACGTATTATGTAATTCTCTGTCAGAACGCAAATCCCATATTTTATTCTTACTAAGTATCGTCACAGCCTCAACGTGGGCCGGTGCAGTTTAAAATGCCAGGGCCGATTTTTAGTCCGCCAGTCACTGAGTCGCAAGTAAAAAGCTTCATAAATATCTGTAGGTAACCTCAGAAGCAAAAGAAACATGGAGCACTATTATTATTATTTGTTTATTTAGCAGACGCCTTTATCCAAGGCGACTTACAGAGACTAGGGTGTGTGAACTATGCATCAGCTGCAGAGTCACTTACAACTACGTCTCACCTGAAAGACGGAGCACAAGGAGGTTAAGTGACTTGCTCAGGTCACACAGTGAGGCAGTGGTTGCGGTGGCATTTTAACCGGAGACCTTCTGGTTACAAGCCCTTTTCTTTAACCACTGGACCACACAGCCAGCCTCCTAGAGCACTACACTCTAGTCCTATTTGTCAATGTTTATACTTGGAATAAATCAATCGATCTCTACTTTTACTCTCATATACGTTACGCATGCACTGTTAACACGAAACTGTACTATACAACAGTAACTCAGTTATCCTTGATAGTAAACAACTCCGGTCTCCTCCACTCCAGCCCCAACACTGCAAACCCAGCCGCAGCTCAGCTTGGCTGTGTGACGAGCAAGCGAATGACAGTTCCTTCCGCCGAAGAAAATAGTCCGCAAAGGCCATGCAATGTGTCTTAGGACAAAAAACAAAACAAAAACGATATTTACATTTACAAGACTGTTGTAATAGTTCTTAAAATATACATTTAATAATGATGATAATAACAATAATAATGTATGTCCCTGTTTGAAGTTAAGACCGTTTAGATAAATATATAGGTGGATGAATACCTGACATTACATTAGCACAGTGCCTTTGCTGCGTAGAAAGGGGAGTTGTTTTGGGCAGGGAAAAAAAATAGCTCAGAAACGTTGCATAGACGAACGCTGTTTGTTGTATAATTTTACTTTATTTAGTAAAGAAGTAAATAAATAAATAGTGTTTAGCAATGCCGGGGATGATGGAAAAGGGATCAGAATACCTAGGGAAAGGACGGTCTAACGGAACAAAAAGTCCATCTAACGCCCCAAATGGACATTTTTCAGAGGAGAGTGGCAGCGACGATGAACACGGTAATAGCCACGAACACGAATATTTTTAATCTTTCATATTGTAATTCCTGAAATATGTTGGAGCTTATTTTTGTATTTTTTATTTGTAGATGTTGGGATGCGAGTGGGATCAGAATATCAAGCGTGTATTCCTGAATTTGATCCTGGTAATGATTTTAATATGGATACCTGACGTTAATACTGATAGCCTCGGTATGGCTGTTAAGTTATAAACTGCACATTAGTAATTGTATGCATTTCTTATTGTTTGCCTTTTATGTAATTTGTTTAATTCTAACGGTGGGAAATGTTTTCTGAAATTGCAATTGGCAACTAAAGCACCCAGATCGAGGAATTCCTAACGTTGTTACCGTAGTTCTTGTTGGCTATAATTAAATGTTTTTACCGGATATCGACAACTGTAGGCCTAGCCCTTAGTTATGTAAGGTCAGGATGATTTAGTATACTAGAAAATAAGAGTTGTCACAGACATATTTAGACAATACGTTTTTCAAATACAGACACAAGTATTCCATGATCGATATAGTTTAGCATAGTCCCGCCCCCTAAAAGCATTAACAATACATTGTCTTACATTTTTAAGAGTGTTTGCATACTGTGTGCACTGTACAAAACATATAACGTTTTTTTTGTATAGAAGATCTGTTAATTGATTTAATTCAATACTAGTTTAGAAACCAACAGCTGTCTGAACATTCACATGATCTCGTACACTCAGGGAGTTCAGCAGGCGTTTACAGGATGCAGTATTTTAAAAGGCGTTCCCTTAAATTGAGTTTAATACATCAAGTACACTACAGCTCAGCCACAGTACAGGTACAGGTTTACATTTAGGATGAATACTTTTACTAATGTGATTTATTCATGTAATACACACCTGAGCAATAAGTGATCAGACCAATTTACTTGTATTGACTTGAATATTGTATGCATAAAGCAACTACATAAACTGCATTCTTTCTTTTGCATTTTTAGGTGCTACAAAGTACACAGATAAAGATAGTGGGGGAATGTTGGTATGGTCTCCATATCACACTATTGTTGATACTAAATGTAAGTAACTTATGTTATCATGAGCATCATGTCATTATTATCATATATTGTATATGGAGTTTTGTTGTTCAGAAAGTGTTCAAAGATTATTAAGTATGGTACTTCAAATAGGAATGGAAATGACCTGGTAATCAGATTCAAGCAATTGAAAAATCGATTCTCAAATCCTCAATATATTCTGCATGTAAACCAATTTCGAACTGGAATCGGGTTGGGGGGGTTTCAGAAGTGAGTGGATTTGGCTTGTAAACTTGTTTGTTAATCCGAACAATCAATTATTTGTGCGTAAACATAGTACATGTCTAGTTACTTGTACATTTACTTTCTGCCTAATTTTACTACTTCTGTGTAGAATAAAATGTTGCTTTTTTTCAGTGGATGAATATATTGTGATAGCAAAAGAAAAGCATGGATACAATGTTGAACAGGTTTGTATTTTTCTCTTCATCGTTTTCTTTGTGTTTTCTTTTTTCTATAGGAAAATTATCGTAAATCAACTAAATGTAATTGACTGCATGTCTTTAAAGTGGAAAAAATTCACACTGAATTACACACTTATCTGAGGGGAAATATTACAGTAGATAATAATTTAATAGAACAAATAACACAACACTGATAGTCTGTGTTATTGTTAACCAACACTATTTAAAAGAGTACACGCCATTCTTGGTATGGTACTGAAGTTTACTTGGTAATATTTTTATTTTCCAAATTACGCCCATTATTGGCTTTAGTGCAGTTTATTGATCTGTCAAATTGTCAATATTGTGGAAGTCTTGATTTGAATTACCTGTTGTCTATTTTTAGGCTCTGGGCATGTTATTTTGGCACAAGCACAACATTGAAAAGTCACTTGCTGATCTCCCAAACTTCACCCCTTTCCCTGATGAGTGGACAGTGGAGGATAAAGTTCTGTTTGAGCAAGCCTTCAGTTTTCATGGGAAAAGTTTTCACAGGATTCAACAAATGGTAACTTGCCTTCAAAAGCTACATACCTTATGGATACAGTTATTCTGTATGATTTAATGGTACAATTCAGTCATACAGTATATTGGCGCAGGTCTCCTTTTTTCTTTTTTTTTTATTATTATTATTATTATTTGTTTATTTAGCAGACGCCTTTATCCAAGGCGACTTACAGAGACTGGGGTGTGTGAACTGTGCATCAGCTGCAGAGTCACTTACAACTACGTCTCACCCGAAAGACGGAGCACAAGGAGGTTAAGTGACTTGTTCAGGGTCACACAATGAGTCAGTGGCTGAGGTGGGACAGAGTTGCGTTGCCGGAACCTGGTCTTAAGAATTAAACCGCCCTGTCACTGTAAAGGTTGTTTTTCCAGTTACCACATTTCACTACTGTATTGTGCCATTAAATAAAACTTGGTAACTGCAAGTAACCTGTTCTTGTTTATGGCAGCGGTGAGCGGAGAGATAGTAATGGGGTCGCAACTATGACTGAAGGGGCAGTTCTATGAAAAAACATGAACATTTTAAATAAATACATAAATGACAGCTAATTAGTCCAAGTTCTTAACTTTCAAATGAGCCGTTTACGATCACTCTAGGACTTGTACAACCGGAGAAATGATGTTTGAAGTGGAGAGTGTGAGTGAAACTGCAGTGAACAGAGCCGAAATGACGGCTAACATGTATAGCGGTGACGTGTAAAAAAACAAATAAATAAATAAATAAAATTAATTAATGTTTTAACAGATGGTTTTTCCCAGATTTAATCTAAATCGTGTATTTTTTCCTAGATTTAACAAAAAAAAGGTCCAGATTTAGCACAATACATAAATGTTAAACACATTAAGTCGGAGTGAGGGGGCTCCTGAGTGGCACATCCAGTAAAGAGCCCGCTGCGGAGTGCAGGATGCGCCCTATAGCCTGGAGATCGCAGGTTCAATCCAGGCTATGTTCTTTGCCAACCGTGACCGGGGTTCCTAGGGGATGGCGCACAATTGGCTGAGCGCCATCCGGGTAGGGAGGGCTTAGGTTGGCAGGGCAATCCACAGTTCACTGCGCACCAATGACCCCTGTGGCTGATAGGGCGCCTGTGGGTCTGCAGTGGAGCCATTCAGATCTGTGTTATCCTCCGGCACTATAGGTCTGGTGGATTTATTTGTTAGGAATGTTAGCTAAAATATTGATTTGCCAAGGGATGACATATAAAAGGTTTGCGTACCACTGGTTTATGGTACCAAAACTGTTTTAGATGAAAGAAAGTATGGCATACTAATCTGTCTTTATTGCTTTCTACATTTCACTAGTAATTGTATTGTAATTTACAGCTACCAGATAAAACCAGTTCAAGTTTGGTGAAATATTACTACTCTTGGAAAAAAACAAGATCCAGGACAAGTCTGATGGACCGTCAGGCCAGAAAATTAGCAAGCAGCAATAGTCAAGAAGAAAGGTAATTGGAACAGGGAGTTCTAATATTGTTATTTGGTAATGATAAATCCAGCTGTATCTTCCTGGAAGGCATATTTCTGTATTCTGGTCCGATGTTGCAATCTAAAGTTGTTGTTTTTTTATATACTGGTGAAAATTATTTTAATTTATAATGAAAAGAAATTGCATGATGATCAAAGTTAATGAAGAGCAAGACCATGTAGCTAGATACTTGGAGGGCTAAAGTTAATTTTGGTTTTCATAAAAATTCTCTTTGATAAAACATACGTTTCTTTTTCTATAGAAGCCATTTTTCAGTTATGTTTGGTTTGGCATTTTAGTGACGAGGAGATGGAAGAGGCAAATCCAAACGAGGCAAATGATAGCGATTATGACCCAAGTAAAGAAACTAAAAAAGAGGTAATGTGTGTTGTTTTTCATTTCAAGTACCTTGTTGTTGACCCAAAAACCAAATCCCAAGAAATATAGGTTGATGTTTGTTGGTAGTTGAGCTTCCATGTTTACTAATACTTCTAAATGTGTACACTAACACTTACTGCAGCAAACTAAACTGTACTGTACACTTGGACACATTTACAATCTAGGGACCAACTCAAAAAAACCTCCAGTAACAACAAAGCAAATTAATAATTTACTGAATAGATGGCTAGTAGTAAGATGTTTACATGTTTAAACTTGATATCCTTTGTTGGTAGAGCAATTACAATTTAACAGGTTATCAACATTGCCTGTTTTATATGGGAGTTATTTGTGTTACTTACATGTCTTAATCGTTTCTTTTAGAGTCATTCTGAACAGCCTGTCCAGAACAGTAAGATCGGGTTGGGTCGAAGAGAGCACCAGAATCTGCAGCATCGCCACCATTCACAGCGTTCCAAGTGCCGCCCTCCCAAAGGCATGTACCTAACTCAGGAGGATGTGGTAGCCGTTTCCTGTAGTCCCAGTGCAGCAAGCACTGTTCTTAGACAACTGGACTTGGAGCTAGTTTCATTAAAACGACAGGTACCTGTATCTGCATTTTATCATCTAGAAAGCTTAAGAAGTTTGTTTTTACTTTACTCTTACATTGTTTAGCTTGTGTGGTTATGATCACTTTCTAATAAGATGAATCATGTGCAGTCTTGCTCGGGTCTATTTTAATGATGTAAACAGTGGCAGATTTTAATACTGCAACCTTAAAAGGAATACACGTGTGTGGTAGAGTGGCCGGGTGTCTATGGTAGTCAGGAGGCAGAAAGACTCATAACTGAAGTGTTGCAGGTTTATTTTATAAATCACAATTAACAACAAAACACAGCTCACTGAGCCAAAATAAAAGGTTAAACAAAAACAAATCGTGCACACAAAATGAAACCGAAAATCCCTCACCCAAGTCTGTCACTGTCACGGTGAGGTTTTACGTAAAAATACAGGAGTGTGTCTGTGTCTGTCTGTCTGTCTGTCTGTCTGTGTCTCTCTCTCTCTGGTGGCATGGGCAGCGGTAATGCTGCCTCAGCGAAGGACACTTTGGCAGTATCAGTGCCACGGCGTACTCTGGCAGTGAAACTGCTGCTGGTGGAGATGGTCTCCTGACCCCCCCCTTCTCTGTTGCCAACGGCTCCCTCTTCTTGTGCTCCGGCCCCAGTATTTCCGGCTGGGAAACTGCTGCTGGTGAACACCACAAATCCCCGGGTGTTGTCGTGCAGGCCTTCCCCGGGCGTTGTCATGCAGGCCTTCCCCGGGAGCAGCAGGTAGTCTCCCTGTAGCGGTGGAGGTGGGAGCAGCAGGTAATCTCCCTCAGTCGCTGGAGGCTGGTGCAGCTCTCCCTCAGTCGCTGGAGGCTGGTGCAGCTCTCCCTCAGTCGCTGGAGGCTGGTGCAGCTCTCCCTCAGTCGCTGGAGGCTGGTGCGGCTCTCCCTCGGTCGCTGCAGGCTGGTGCAGCTCTCCCTCGGTCGCTGAAGACGCTGGCTTATCCCTCTTGGGCTGTGGACGCTGGCTCCCCTTCTGGTCACTGCAGATGGCAGCTCCTCCCTCTCTAGCTCTTGGGATGGCAATCTCCTGCATCTGCCACCTCCCCCCTTGCATAGGCTGCGTGGAAGCTTGGGTCTTCATATGGACAATCCTCAACCACATGTCCAAACTCAGCACAGCAGCCACACCACAGAGCCCCATCAGCCATCCACTGCTCCTGCTCCTGCTCCGTCTGCCAATCCTGGGGTGGCCCTGTTCTGGGGTCCACCATCTATTCCCTCCCATTTCACACAAACAAACAAAAAAAAAAGATCCTTTTCCTTCAAAAAAATGTACCCGCAGTACCTGCTGTGAGTCTCTCTGCGGCTGTCGAATCCTGTCTCTTGACACCACACTTTATTTAGAACATGGCTTTGTGATTTACAGATGAGAAAGACCGAACTCTTTGAGATGTTGGTTTTATATTCTGTTGTGGCGGTGTGCCCAGCCCCTGTGTATTTTGTGTCTTGTGTTGTATGTGGGATGTTTATATGTATGTGTGTAGTGGGGTTATGTAGCACAGGTGATTTAAAATATATTTGTGTTTAGGCACGGGGATTGCACAATCACTTCGCATGCAGATTAAAGTGGGTATTTCTATAGGCGCACAGGGAGTGCACAGTTAGTCCCGAGATCAATTGAATGATTGATTAGCAATCGAGTTTAGGCACAGCTGCATAAAAGAGTGAGTGTTTCACGCACACAGGGTTAATGTGTTCAAAGGCGGAACAAGACGTGAGAGAACGAGAAACTAAAAGCTAAAACATAACAATTGCTACGTGTGCTGGTTATACACCAGGCCTCGGTTCATTTAGCGTTGTATTACTCTGTGATTGTTAACCATGAGATATTGGCCTCAACAGTGCCCCCTATGGGTAATATTGTGTTTCATAATTGTTCCCCTGGCTTGTTCTATGTCAGTGCCAAACTTCATCATGTGTGTGTGTACATATTTCCAAAGTAGGGGTGTGCAGATTCACACATAGAACCGTGAAATTTTTCTTGACGATACGATTTATTGCTACAGTGACCCCTGCATCAGTACACGGTGTATTTTTTGTTTAATTTTTTATTTAAGTAAAATTTGATCTACTAACATAAACATGAGCATGCACTAATTGATAATGATAATTAGAGAAGATTATTCATCACTGTGTACTCTAGTAGCCTCACCTACCAATCCCTGTGTTAAGTGTTGTTTTTGTCAAGTCCGCCGACAGCTGAGCGAAATGGAAGCTGAGCGGAGGCGGGTTATTAATGTTGATAATCTCATTAGGGTGACAGTGGAATTCGACCTACTCAGGCTAGTTTAAAATCCTGTGTGGACTCACCTCATGTTCTTGATAAGTCACTGTGGCAGTGTGCTTCGCCCATGTGTGTGTTATGTGTTATGTGTTATGTGTTGCGTGTGGTGTGTTAATGTTGGTGTATAGATGTTGGTGCACAGGATATAAATGGGTCTGTGTAACATGATTTAAAATATATAGTTGTATTTAGGCACAGAGATTGCACAATCACTTCCCATGCAGATAAAATATGTAACAGTATGTGAGCACGGGATTGCACAAATTAGTTCACGTGCCGAGATTCAAGTGAATGATTTATTAGTAATTGAATCTTGGCACAGCTGTATATATAGAGGCACAAAGCACTCACTCAGGGGTTGGGTGTTCAGTGTGGAGAGAATGGGAGACAATGTCGGGTGTAAGCAATAATAATAATAATAATAATAATAATAATAATAATAATAATAATAATAATAATAATAATAATTACAATTGCTAGACGTGCTGAATTAGATCAGCATGATACTTGTTTGTTTAGCGTTCGTCCACCCTGTTTGTTAGTGTTAGTCCGTTTTGTTTGTCTGTTTATTTTGGCCTCAAGTGCTGTGTGCTGTTTTTGTTTAAACTTTTTATTTTTACAATGAAACACACTGAGCCCCGCAGCGTCTCAATTTCACTTGCCAGTACTGTCTGTGTGTGTTTCTTTCTGGCCTGACGTCACCCCTACAGCCAGCCTGTTCACAGTCACACTGTGTGTAAAATGTGTAAGGCTCGAATTAAGTATTCAGGCAATACAACCAATCTGAATGTCCATGACACCATCAGATCAACAGCACATAATCGCCATCACAGTTACAGATGACGTCAGATCGTAAAGGTATGCTAACTCGATATGCACAAGCTACACTAGAAACATTAAAGCGTTCAAAACTATCTGCAACATCTGTGCGTGCTAGCAAAGCGTTACCTGTGCATCCCAGGGACCAGTCTCTGCTGAAAGAGTGTGCTCCACTGCTAGAAATGTGGTAACAGCACAGAGAAGTGCACTTAAACCAGGACTTGTAGATCCTCAAGAAAGAATTATTTTTCATTTTGAGTTTTATTTGTTTTAAAAAATAATTTGCATGTAGAGAACTGTTTTATTTTCTTTCTTTTTTGTCAGATAAAGAACTTATGAAACTTTAGTTTTATTATTATTATTTACAGTATTTGCAGGGCTCCAGGCTGCGACAAATGGTTGTACATGCGACAAAACAAATTGTAAACAGTTGTTTTGGGGTTAGGAGCATTGGTGTCTGTAACACAAAAATGCTACCCCTCCCTTTAGAAGCATGTGTCAAGATTTATGAATGTGCTATGATATCTGTTTGTAAGGGGAAAAAACGCATGCTTTAATAAACTGAAGAGCGAGAAGGACAGTAACAAATAAGATAATAATAATAATAATAATAACAATTTCATTGAATACAAATACTTGTAAGCGCAGATAGGTGCTGTATTAATACCAGCAGAATACGGGAACCCCAGGTGTCAGTGACTAAACGTGAGCGAGTGTTGTGTACAACTTTAGTATTTAATATCGTAAATAGCAGAACCAACTCACTGCAATTTAAACTTGTTTTTACTGAAAAATAAACGGTAACATGTACTCATAAGAGCTGTCTGTGTTGCATGCTGTCAGATCAGGACTTCACTAAAGGCGGTTCTACACTAGAGGAGAATAATTTAGAAGTGACTGGAATGTATGGGTGCGTCTACACCACCCCCAAGTGATGCGAGCGGCCAGTCTGGGTGAAGCCAGCTACTCCACAGGAATAGAACTGTGTTTTATTTTTCCTGTACATTACGGACGACTAGAGTGAAACGGACCAATCAGAAGCAATGTCAGTAATATCAGTAAACTTGGCACCAGTCATAACACAAATACACGATAAACATGGAAGATGAGAAATTGATTTCAGGAAGAGCAGCGGTAGGTAGCCTGTGCTCTACGATTGTTCATTAAATTCATACAAAGACAACAGTTAAAAGGACAATGTCTGGCAGAACATTCTGGGCATTATTACTAGTATGTCTGGTGAGTGACGCAGGAGAAATATTGCAACAGCGCTACGTCTGTCAGTCCATGTTTGTACCAGCTGTCAATACAAAATATGGAAAATATATACGGATAGGGTCACGTGAAAGTTTCTGGACTTAAAACGTTTGCCTTTTATGTAGATACAGAATTCGCTCCAGTCGCTCGCCTCCAGTGTAAAACCTTCTTAACACTGAGCATGGGCGCTGCAGCATGCTATTTCCCATGTTACACTGTACACAATTAAAGGTGCAGTCACCAATTCCAGACACAACACTTGTTAAATATTTAAAATATAAACAAGTTCATTGCAGTCATCAGCTGCATAGATTAACCATTCAGTAGAATGTGGCAACAAACAAGTACAGGCATTAAGTTACTGTTTTGGTATTACTTTAGTGTCTTAACAAGTTGTATTTTAAGCAGTTGAATATGGTAGCAACCAACTTGCTCCTGAAGTGGAACCCAGCAATTTGGATTTGGCAACCAATTTTTTTTGGCCTGGGAGCCATTGGCTCCGAAGGCAAAAACTTTGTCAGGAGTCCTTTGTAATTTTGTTTTAAAGAAATGTATTTTAAAGAATAAACAGGAAACAAAAGCAAAACAGGTTGTAAAGCTTACTTGACCAAAAGTGCTTCACCAGTGTTATTGTAAACACTTGCACAAGCAAATGAGACAATTGTGTGATTTATATGTTTCATGCTTAATTACTGTATTATGGTGCGTATCGTATCGTGAAGACACTGCTGATACCCAGCCCTATTCCATTACATTATACCAGCCCTGTATTAACATTAGAGAAAAAAAAGGTTGTTGAAGTGTAAGGGTCTTTTTTTTGTACTGATAAAGTACATCTAGAACCTCCTTATTAACATCAATCAATACAACACATTTAAGGGAACGCACATAAAGTACTTGATTAGTGTAACCATTGAGAACCCGATATGATTTTAACCGATTAGAATTATATAGATATGGAGGTTTTAATGATAAGTATTTCATTATTTTCTTAAAGGTCCAAAATGCTAAGCAAGTAAACAGTGTTCTAAAACAGAAGATGGACACAGGTATAGATGACTACAGACTGCCTGAGGTAAATTCTAATACTATAGAAATTGAATGTTGAATTACTTTGCCTTCATAGTAGAAATATATATATATATATATATATATATAGTGTGTGTGTGTAAGCATGTTACATTAATTCACTATTGCTTGAAAGAGGTGTTACATCCTAGACTTTATTTAGTCCACTGAACAAAGGCCACCAATGGACAGTGGGGACTGAGAGAACCTCATTGTTTAAGTAGGAATCAGGATTTATACTGCTACCTTCCAAGCAAATTTCAGGGTTATGCTTTTTGTTTAAAGGTTTGTTGGAAAATAAACATATATGCTTACAAAGAATATAACTTTATTACTGTATTCTTGTAGTGTAACCAGAAAATAAATGCCAGATGGACTACAGATGAGCAGCTTCTTGCAGTACAAGGTAGCTATAGACATTTCACTAGCATTTTTAACAGTGTACTGTGAGCCCACTGTGATTGAAATATTGTAGAAATGCCAGTTGTGTTCTTTTTTTTTCTTTTACCTAATCAGCAATCCATTGATCCATGTAATTGTATAGATTTTTCAGATAGACATCCCAATAAGTGGCAGTGGTTTTAAGGCATATTTTGTGAGGGAGAGCACTGATTGAGTTGATGTAGATAGGTAAACATAGAAGGCCTTTAATTATTTTTGTAACATCATTTATGAAAAAAAAAAACCTAATCTCGTACCGTTTTCTTATTTCCAGTGGTTTTGTTTGTGTACTGAAAACAAAACTAAAATCCACCCTTTTAAAGACAACCACTTCTTTGTCCGTAGGTGTCCGAAAGTATGGGAAAGACTTCCAAGCTATTGCCGAAGTTATCGGTAATAAGACCGTAGGTCAGGTAAAAAACTTCTTTGTAAACTATCGTCGTCGATTTAACTTGGAGGAGGTGCTGCAGGAGTGGGAGGCAGAACAGGGAACTCAGGCCCCCAACGGTGACACTGCTACCTCAGGGGAGGAGGGGAAGAACACTTTCAACACCCCGTCAGGGAAAAGTACCGACGAAGAGGAGGAGGAGGAGGAGGAGGAGGAGGAGGAGGAGGAGGTGGTGGAATTTTCTACTTGCCTTTCACTAACATAGACAGTTGATAACATAGAGCAGAGATAAGATGGTCTGGGTATAACTTAAAAAGAAGACAACAACCCTGGTGTTTGAAATGCCATCTCAAAGGACAGTTGAGCTTTGGGCAGTAGGTGGGATATGTAAACATGTACAATTATTGTGGAAACATCACTTAAGTGAATCTGGCATAAAGTGATTCCATTTGCTGTAAAAAAGTCAGATTGGCAGTATTATTAAAATTGATTTATTAGATAAAGCACTTACAAGGTGGTACCTGGTGTTGATATTGATGATGCAGTGCAGTTGTAGCAGCTGTCAGTACTTACGTTAATAGGTAATAGTAGAGTATATGTAAAAGAAATGCCATGATTTTATATTATATATATATATATATATATATATATATATATATATATATATATATATATATATATATATATATACACAGTACTGTGCAAAAGTTTTAGGCAGGTGTGAAAAATGCTGTCAAGTAAGAATGCTTTCAAAAATAGACATGTTAATAGATTATATTTATCAATTAACTAAATGCAAAGTGAGTGAACAGAAAAAAATCTAAATCAAATCCATATTTGGTGTGACCACCCTTTGCCTTCAAAACAGCATCAAGCATCAATTCTTCTAGGTACACTTGCACACAGTTTTTGAAGGAACTCGGCAGGTAGGTTGGCCCAAACATCTTGGAGAACTAACCACAGTTCTTTTGTGGATTTAGGCAGCCTCAGTTGCTTCTCTCTCTTCATGTAATCTCAGACAGACTCGATGTTGAGATCAGGGCTCTGTGGGGGCCATACCATCACTTCCAGGACTCCTTGTTCTTCTTTACACTGAAGATAGTTCTTAATGACTTTCGCTGTATGTTTGGGGTCGTTGTCATGCTGCAGAATAAATTTGGGGCCAATCAGATGCCTCCCTGATGGTATTGCATGATGGATAAGTATCTGCCTGTACTTCTCAGCATTGAGGAGACCATTAATTCTGACCAAATCCCCAACTCCATTTGCAGAAATGCAGCACCAAACTTGCAAGGAACCTCCACCATGCTTCACTGTTGCCTGCAGACTCTCATTCATGTACTCTCTCCAGCCCTTCGGCGAACAAACTGCCTTCTGCTACAGCCAGATATTTCAAATTTTGACTCATCAGTCCAGAGCACCTGCTGCCATTTTTCTGCACCCCAGTTCCTGTGTATAGTTGAGTTACTTGGCCTTGTTTCCACGGAGGTATGGCTTTTTGGCCGCAAGTCTTCCATGAAGGCCACTTCTGACCAGACTTCTCCGGACAGTAGATGGGTGTACCAGGGTCCCACTGTTTTCTGCCAGTTCTGAGCTGATGGCACTGCTGGACATCTTCCGATCATGGCGGGAAGTAAGCATGATGTGTCTTTCATCTGCTGCAGTAAGTTTCCTTGGTCGACCACTGCGCTCACGGTCCTCAACATTGCCCGCTTCTTTGTGCGCCTTCAAAAGAGCTTGGACAGCACATCTGGAAACCCCTGTCTGCCTTGAAATTTCTGCCTGGGAGAGACCTTGCTGATGCAGTATAACTACCTTGTGTCTTGTTGCTGTGCTCAGTCTTGCCATGGTGTATGACTTTTGACAGTAAACTGTCTTCAGCAACCTCACCTTGTTAGCTGAGTTTGGCTTTTTCCTCACCCAGTTTTATTCCTCCTACACAGCTGTTTCGGTTTCAGTTAATGATTGTGTTTCAACCTACATATTGAATTGATCATTGATCATTAGCACCTGTTTGGTATAATTGTTTAATCATACACCTGACTATATGCCTACAAAATCCCTGACTTTGTGCAAGTGTACCTAGAAGAATTGATGCTGTTTTGAAGGCAAAGGGTTGTCACACCAAATATGGATTTGATTTAGATTTTTCTTCTGTTCACTCACTTTGCATTTAGTTAATTGATAAATATAATCTATTAACATGTCTATTTTTGAAAGCATTCTTACTTTACAGCATTTTTTCACACCTGCCGAAAACTTTTGCACAGCACTGTGTGTATATATATATACAGTACTGTGCAAAAGTTTTAGGCAGGTGTGAAAAAATGCTGTAAAGTAAGAATGCTTTCAAAAATAGACATGTTAATAGATTATATTTATCAATTAACTAAATGCAAAGTGAGTGAACAGAAAAAAATCTAAATCAAATCCATATTTGGTGTGACCACCCTTTGCCTTCAAAACAGCATCAAGCATCAATTCTTCTAGGTACACTTGCACACAGTTTTGAAGGAACTCGGCAGGTAGGTTGGCCCAAACATCTTGGAGAACTAACCACAGTTCTTCTGTGGATTTAGGCAGCCTCAGTTGCTTCTCTCTCTTCATGTAATCCCAGACAGACTCGATGGTGTTGAGATCAGGGCTCTGTGGGGCCATACCATCACTTCCAGGACTCCTTGTTCTTCTTTACGCTGAAGATAGTTCTTAATGACTTTCACTGTATGTTTGGGGTCGTTGTCATGCTGCAGAATAAATTTGGGGCCAATCAGATGCCTCCCTGATGGTATTGCATGATGGATAAGTATCTGCCTGTACTTCTCAGCATTGAGGAGACCATTAATTCTGACCAAATCCCCAACTCCATTTGCAGAAATGCAGCCCCAAACTTGCAAGGAACCTCCACCATGCTTCACTGTTGCCTGCAGACACTCATTCATGTATGCTCTCCAGCCCTTCGGCTAACAAACTGCCTTCTGCTACAGCCAAATATTTCAAATTTTGACTCATCAGTCCAGAGCACCTGCTGCCATTTTTCTGCACCCCAGTTCCTGTGTTTCGTGCATAGTTGAGTCGCTTGGCCTTGTTTCCACGCCGGAGGTATGGCTTTTGGCCGCAAGTCTTCCATGAAGGCCACTTCTGACCAGACTTCTCCGGACAGTAGATGGGTGTACCAGGGTCCCACTGGTTTCTGCCAGTTCTGAGCTGATGGCACTGCTGGACATCTTCCGATTGCGAAGGGAAGTAAGCATAATGTGTCTTTCTGCTGCAGAAAGTTTCCTTGGCCGACTACTGCGTCTACGGTCCTCAGCGTTGCCCGTTTCTTTGTGCTTCTTCAAAAGAGCTTGGACAGCACATCTGGAAACCCCTGTCTGCCTTGAAATTTCTGCCTGGGAGAGACCTTGCTGATGCAGTATAACTACCTTGTGTCTTGTTGCTGTGCTCAGTCTTGCCATGGTGTATGACTTTTGACAGTAAACTGTCTTCAGCAACCTCACCTTGTTAGCTGAGTTTGGCTGTTCCTCACCCAATTTTATTCCTCCTACACAGCTGTTTCTGTTTCAGTTAATGATTGTGTTTCAACCTACATATTGAATTGATGATCATTAGCACCTGTTTGGTATAATTGTTTAATCATACACCTGACTATATGCCTACAAAATCCCTGACTTTGTGCAAGTGTACCTAGAAGAATTGATGCTGTTTTTAAGGCAAAGGGTTGTCACACCAAATATGGATTTGATTTAGATTTTTCTTCTGTTCACTCACTTTGCATTTAGTTAATTGATAAATATAATCTATTAACATGTCTATTTTTGAAAGCATTCTTACTTTACAGCATTTTTTTACACCTGCCTAAAACTTTTGCACAGTACTGTATATATATATATATATATATATATATATATATATATATATATATATATATATATATATATATATATATATTATATATATATATATATATATATATATATATATATATATATATATATATATATATAAAAAACATTTTTTAAAATTCCTGTTTTGGTTTTGACTTATTATTTTTTATTTGTAAATATAATGTTCCTGGATTTACAGGAAGTCTACCTCCTAAATGTAGTTTATAAATGCAAATCAAAATGTATTTTTTACCTACAGGCCTTGGTGATGCCATCTTCTGGTCCATCTCCTCCAGCCCAAGTGTCTTCTGTCCTAGCTCCTGTAACACCTACAGCTTCACTCAACCAGCCACCCCCCCTCCTCCGGCCATCTCTCCCAGCCACTCCAGCTCTCCACCGGCAGCCTCCCCCATTACAGCAGCAGACTCGATTTCTTCAACCAAGGCCTACACTTAACCAGCCGCCACCTCCGCTCATCAGACCAGCCAATCAAATGCCACCCCGTCTGAACCCAAGGCCAGTCATACCAACTGTCAGCGGACAGCAGCCACCAACACTGATTGGAATCCAGGCAGAAACACAGTCCTCCTCCCTGCACTGAATACATTGCAGTTGCAATGTTTTTTATTTTTGTATTTTTTTGTATTTAATTTTTTTTTCTTTTTTTGAGACCAGAACTTTTGCATATGAAGTTGCATATAGTGTGTCTGATTAACTTACAGTTGTAGCTTCTGAGTTTGTTGTGTGTTTATTTGAATAGACAGTTCTGTTTAAGATAAGTGAACCTTGTAGAAAAGGTTCATGTTATCAGTGGATAACAATTTTATTTGAGTTTTAATATTTGTTATCATCTTTTCTTGTCATCATTGCACTTATTTGGAGTACATTTTATCATCAGATAAATACAAATAAGAATAAGTAACTTTAACAGTAATTTCACTTAAGTGACCCTGTCTTTTATTCAAATGCTACACTAATTTATTAAGTAGGTGATACAAATTAGAACAGGTCCTATTTTAGAAATATGTGTATTTATTGCATTTTGATTTGGAGATTTAGCCGAAGGGGGCAACCAAAAGCTTTATTTACTCTCATGTAATCTGTGCAACAACGAAGACACTACAAAGTTGATATGATTTATCTAAAGGCATTAGTGAGACGTGTTTTTTATGACGTGGAATCATTTTATGCCATGGGCATAAGTAATGTACGCAGGATTTCTTTTGGCATGGCTTGGTTAATTACTGTATCAAAGATGTTGTGTTCTCTACTACAGAACTAATCATTTGTCGTGTCTGTGTATATAAGCAGTTATTTATTTTTCTACTTGGAGCTATTGACTGGACATATTTCGCATTTATGCGAGGAATAATTATCACCATAAAAGTGCACTTAATTCCACAGAAGTGTTTTAAAAAATAAAGTGTCTCTTAAAGAAAAGAGTAACAGCTGAAAATATTTGTCTGGTTGCTCTTATCAAACTGGAAAAGAAATATGTAAGTCATGGATTTGTCATTGTCATTGAAGTATTTAAAAGGGAGAAAAAAATGCAAGAATTTTTTTAAAAGGTAAAATGTTGTCATTTACATTCCCTTTGTAACTATATTGTATGCACTTCCAAGAGCTGTTTTAGAAATAAGTTCCCAGTGTGCATTAATCATGTGTGTAGAATGGGATGGGGTTGTTTTTTGTATTATTTTACTTTCCCTGTTTAAGTTTGTGTGCAGAGTGATTCCGTTTTGAATAGTTCAGGAATGTGGGATAGTGTCAATCTGTGTCAATCTATTTTGCTTACTTGACAAAGAATTTCAAAAGAACAACCTGCTGATCAATCACCCCGTCATTGAGTAAAAGTAATTTTTCACAATGTTTTAATCGTTGGTTTAGGCCCTGCAGGATTTTTTGAATTAATCTTGATAAGTAAAGCAGCTGAATTCAAGAAAGTTCATCTAATTTAATGATCATGCACAAATAAATAAAACATTTTTAACAACAAAATAGGATACAGAAAAATTAGGGGAATTTTAGCAGCTACATCTCATTTGGTTTTCTGCTCCAGTGACTTTTGTGCTTTAAACACTGCATGAATTGTGTTTGCTGGTATGAATTCAAAGAAAACGAATCTGAGGGTTTTGACAGTGGTTTTGTAATATGTGCATCTAAAATGTGTCCTTGCTTTGTGGACGTGATTATGATATGTCCTATAGGGTAGCAGTTATTCAGGCATTCTGTTGTCTCGCAGTTATCCTATTGTGCTAACTTTTTTATTTACCAAACATTCAGTATGATACAATCTTAGCGTAACAGATGGATAGATATTAATTTTAACAATGTTTGCAGCAGTTTTAAAAGAAAATAGTTTTTACCAAATAAGGACATAAAACGTGTACTGTGCTAAAGAAAACTGATGTTTTTTTTAGCATGTTATGCAGTGTTAAAGTACAGTTTGGTATGGTATCTTAACAAATATGTTTTTCTTGTTTACTCCACTTTATCATTTTCAGTTTATGTTATTAAATCCTTGACTAAAAGCTTAAAGAACCACTGTGGCCTCAAGATACATATATAGCTGTAAATATATTGTCTTTATGCCACACTGCCCTTAGTGGATGCAAGATGTACAACACATGTTTTTTGTTTTGTTTCTTATTGATATATTTATTGCATCCACTTGAGGGCAGTGTTGGGGGACAGGCTAATAGTCACATTTTGGTGAAACAAATGTACAGTTACAGCATGATTCTGAGAGCTCTATTGAGGCCACAGCAGTGTTTGAAGTCTTAAAAATGTTCACCTCTATTGAAATCCTAATCCTAATTTTTTGTATCATGCTTGAATAAAAAAAAATAGTCTACTGCATTCTATATTTAAGTCTTTTTAAAGTTGTAAACTTTTTTTAAACAGTATGTGCTTGGTTATTTTATAAATGTGTCTATATAATTTAGTATGTGTTATGTTTTCAAAGAAACATGCTTCAGGTGTGTTTTCTGTTTTAACTTATATTTGACTTTTCCATTAGTGTAATTTTGTGTCATATCTTAAGTCCCGTTTTTAACAATAATCTTACAGCTGATAGTACAAATTGTGGGGCATTGCAACTTTTTTTGATAACTTTGTGATATTTAGATAAGAACTTTTTAGGCGACAACAGCAGGTTATTCTGTTTTACATGTCCATTGACGGTTTCCATCGTTCACATCTGCTGAAACTAGCCTTTCAGTTCACAACGGAACCTTTTTTTTTTTTTTCTTCTCATTTTCATTTCCAAAAGCATGTTACAATGATGGATGGTTATGAAACCATTGACTAGTGCAGTGTGGGATATTTAGTCTGTGTTGTACCCTACTGTAATCATATGGCATTTTTAGTATACATCCTAACTTAACATGACTTGAACATGAATTGAAGCTAGTATGCTACATAATGGTTATGCACCTACCTTTCTGTCCTTAGGGAAAGAGACTGCCAAGTCACTTTGATTAGACTTTCTAGTACTGTGTTACTGAGTTTAAAGTGCTACTTTTAAGACTTTCCTGTACTGTATGTAGAAAATTGCACACAAATTTTGAAAACCTCAACATATGTACTTGCAATATAGTATATGTTTGTACATAATGGAAGTTTTTTTTCATTTATTGTTATGTACTTTGCTAGGTGTAAAGCATTAAAAGTACCCAATATGTAAATGGTATGTTTGTGCATGTATAAACTGTCATAGTTTATTGCTAATTGATGGTTCAGGCATTTCATGCTTGTTATAAGCATTAAAGTTCAGAAGTAGTCTGGGTGCTGCTGCTTTTTATTTAGTTCAATTTCTTTTCACAACTTGCTGCATATTCCTCTGTGTACTCAAGTATCAATTTCATGATGGGCCTCCCCATAGTTTGTCAGACTGGATGTAATTAGTGTCCACACACACATCAAGTGTTTTTTAGGAACACATTATATATTTATGATTTTGAACATTGAAGACATCAGTGATGGTAAAGAAGTACAGTCCCACAACAAGTTACAATATAACATATTCCTGCATAAACACTAAAGCTAAATACATTTTGGGAAATTACTTTTAAATGGCAATAATGAAAACATAAGACAATGTTTTGAGTGACTAGGAAAGTCATTTTGTAACGGATTTGTACATTACTATAATTGATTTGTTCATTTTAAACTTACAATGATTCAACTCTAAACTAATTATATTTTAACTATTCATGTTGCACTGTTGAGTATGGTTGCTGCTTCTATTCTGAAAGGTATTCCTTTTCATACTGTACCTGACAACAGACTATACATACATTACAACTCAGAATGCAGTCCGAATTATAACATGTATTAAGTACAGTTGTGTACATTACTGTGCTTTTCCCAGAGATTCTTAACTTGACAATGTACAATTTGTCATTATATATATATATATATATATATATATATACAGTACTGTGCAAAAGTTTTAGGCAGGTGTGAAAAAATGCTGTAAAGTAAGAATGCTTTCAAAAATAGACATGTTAATAGTTTATATTTATCAATTAACTAAATGCAAAGTGAGTGAACAGAAGAAAAATCTAAATCAAATCCATATTTGGTGTGACCACCCTTTGCCTTCAAAACAGCATCAATTCTTCTAGGTACACTTGCACAAAGTCAGGGATTTTGTAGGCATATAGTCAGGTGTATGATTAAACAATTATACCAAACAGGTGCTAATGATCATCAATTCAATATGTAGGTTGAAACACAATCATTAACTAAAACAGAAACAGCTGTGTAGGAGGAATAAAACTGGGTGAGGAACAGCCAAACTCAGCTAACAAGGTGAGGTTGCTGAAGACAGTTTACTGTCAAAAGTCATACACCATGGCAAGACTGAGCACAGCAACAAGACACAAGGTAGTTATACTGCATCAGCAAGGTCTCTCCCAGGCAGAAATTTCCAAGGCAGACAGGGTTTCCAGATGTGCTGTCCAAGCTCTTTTGAAGAAGCACAAAGAAACGGGCAACGTTGAGGACCGTGAGACGCAGTGGTCGGCCAAGGAAACTTACTGCAGCAGATGAAAGACACATCATGCTTACTTCCCTTGAATCGGAAGATGTCCAGCAGTGCCATCAGCTCAGAACTGGCAGAAAACAGTGGGACCCTGGTACACCCATCTACTGTCCGAGAAGTCTGGTCAGAAGTGGCCTTCATGGAAGACTTGCGCCAAAAGCCATACCTCCGACGTGGAAACAAGGCCAAGCTGACTCAACTATGCGAAAACACAGGAACTGGGGTGCAGAAAAATGGCAGCAGGTGCTCTGGACTGATGAGTCAAAATTTGAAATATTTGGCTGTAGTAGAAGGCAGTTTGTTCACAAAGGGCTGGAGAGCGCATACAAATGAGTGTCTGCAGGCAACAGAGAAGCATGGCGGAGGTTCCTTGTAAGTTTGGGGCTGCATTTCTGCAAATGGAGTTGGGGATTTGGTCAGAATTAATGGTCTCCTCAATGCTGAGAAGTACAGGCAGATACTTATCCATCATGCAATACCATCAGGGAGGCATCTGATTGGCTAAATTTATTCTGCAGCATGACAATGACCCCAAACATACCGAAAGTCATTAAGAACTATCTTCAGTATAAAGAAGAACAAGGAGTCCTGGAAGTGATGGTATGGCCCCACAGAGCCCTGATCTCAACATCATCGAGTCTGTCTGGGATTACATGAAGAGAGAGAAGCAACTGAGGCTGCCTAAATCCACAGAAGAACTGTGGTTAGTTCTCCAAGATGTTTGGGCCAACCTACCTGCCGAGTTCCTTCAAAAACTGTGTGCAAGTGTACCTAGAAGAATTGATGCTTGATGCTGTTTTGAAGGCAAAGGGTGGTCACACCAAATATGGATTTGATTTAGATTTTTCTTCTGTTCACTCACTTTGCTTTTAGTTAATTGATAAATATAATCTATTAACATGTCTATTTTGAAAGCGTTCTTACTTTACAGCATTTTTTCACACCTGCCTAAAACTTTTGCACAGTACTGTATATATATATATATATATATATATATATATATATATATATATATATATATATACACACACACAATGATAAATTCTCTAATTCAGGTACACCATTTAGCATAACAAAAGGCATCCTTAATGTCCACATTTGTGTGATATGTAGGTGATTCAAATTATTCTTTTGCAACCCCTGTATAATAACTTAGTTGTTTTATTGTGTTATCTTCATCTCCACAAGATGGAGCCCAGTTCTTTGTTGCATATTAATTGACATTACTTCTCTATACTACTCTCGAACGGAGGTCTGACCATTGCTTTGGGAATCACTTCTAAACAGATCGCCCTCCCCGCCCCCAAAACAAAACAAAACTCTTGAGTGATGATACTACACCAACATTTTTACTCAGCCTCATTTTAACCAAGGACACCATCACCATTAACACATCATCCCCTACTGTACTTATACCTCCTCCCTTTATACTCACCGCAGTATGACAAGAGAACATCCTCCTCACTATGACAGTTTAGAAAGGCGCCTGCGTCCTGGCAGAACAACCTGTCTCCTCTGCATAATAAAAACATCCGTACTCCTAACGGTATGCTTGGAGGCTGTCCAGTGGTGTATTGAACCTGAAGCGGAATAAATAATAAGGTATGGGCCTACAGATCTGTAAAAACCGCCCTTTAAAAAAATTCCTAGAGTATTTTTCTTTCTATGAAAACCGAAAGTAAAACAGATTACCAACATATTGCATTGTTGATTTTAGTTACAGTTACAAGTCTTTATTTATAACATCGAATTCATTCTTTTTTTTAATATAGTTTCTATTGAAAAACGAAGAACAGGTTACGTTTTGGAATAGTTGCTAATAATGATTTTATAACTGGAATTTGTGTATTTTTAAAAGCGTGTGGACCTAAGTGACAGAAAACTATTTGATATTCTTGCACAGCTATGGGATTCCCCCTTGCTTCTTGGAAGCATAGCAGCAGCACAGAATTCGGCACAATATACCTTTTTTGTTCAAGTTAAAGTTGCATTATGTAATTGCATTTCGTGTTAAAAGTTTTATTGTTGGTGTAAATAAGACTGATTTAAACTTGTGCTTGGGGAAAGAAAGACAACGTGTCTGATTTTAGCAATAGCACATAAATAATTAATTAGTAGGCTATGATCTAAGTGTAGATGAAGAGTGGTCACTGCCAGCCTTAATTCAATCTGGACAAAAGTATGAGCCGTCGGGTTTAGATGTAGTCGATAGCACACCTTGAGCAATGATTCACTGTGACAGAATGCACATTTTGTTATCCTGAGCTTCAGGATTAGTGTGGTTTTGGTTCAAAATGCACAAAATTTATTGTGCAGTGCCAATAATGAAAAAAAAAGAAAGGTGTGAAACAGATTTTATGTATTTATGTCTTTGTTTATTTATTTATTCTTGGAAGTACTTTCCCTTACAATAGTAACCTTTTGTCTTATATATGACTGTGTTGGTGTATGTCTGCTGTTGTAAAGCTAAAGATCTTACAGTAATGTTTATGTAATTTAAATGTGCCACACATGTAGACACCCGCCAAAAGAGAAGAAACATCACTAGCCATTAGATATATTTAAAAATGATACTGCAACTACTATGACTATTATTACTACTAATAATATTAATACTAGAAAGTAAAAATAATAATAATAATACCACTGCAGATCCCATATGTTCCCGTAGATTGGAAATTTAAATGCAGTATAAAACTACCAATAATGTAATTGCTCCTTCATGCAAATACATTGTTTTTTGCTTTAATTATTTTAATCGTTTTCACTTGCTTTAAAATAGGGCCCTGGATGTCTGCCATCTGCAAACAAACACATTGTATTGAGGAGAAAACAACAGGCAGCAGTGTATTCCAAATTATGCTTATTTAGGTTGCAAGGCATTCTAAATCTTACATGCCATTCGTGTCTTTGCATTTGTTTACTGGAGAAAGAAGTATATATATAGGGATCGCCTATAGGCGTGTTTCGGGGGCGAAAGCTGGGGCTCCACCCTGCTTTCCCTGTCAATCTTCCCCTATTTTCTATTTAAATGTGAGTCTCACATAGCTCACTGTGTAGCGTTTTTAGTTTGTTTTTCTCCCTCTCCTCCCCTCCTCTTTCCCACATTGCCATTGCATCAAGGCCTCCTCTGGGGGGTAAGGCCTCCTCTGGGGGGTAACCGCCGAGGGGAGGTTCTCACGGCGTGAGTCAGAGTGGACCCCCGCCCACACATTCTATCCTTTAGCAGCTCCTGCTCTTTATCTTACTCAAACTGAGACTGGGCTCTTTTTCCAGCTCCCTATTCTGTCATTCCTTTTCCAGGTTCTTCAGCGCACGAGCCTATTCCTCCTACACGACTGCCGCTCCACAGAGTCTGAGAAACTAATAACGGATCCTTTTTTGGCCTTTGAGCAATACCGTTAGTTAGTTTCGTTGTGAATCAGCAGGGGGATTTCTAAAGGGTATATTTGCCAGTTTGCAGGATATGGTTTGCTGGCAATAAAATACAAGCTTTCAAATAATGTTTAATTCAGGCCACTGTACATTTAAGCAGATAATTAATCACGAACTGGTTGAATGTAATATTTTTCATTTAAAGGGAAGGCTTTTACTAAACACAGTATCTTTTATGATGTCAACCAAGTGATCAGCCAAGACCTCAAGATTGCAACATGAAGTTTTACTAAACAGGTATGTTAGTAACTAGTACACAATTAGAGTGAGCAAGACCATGACCTACGGCCACCACATTTTTTTTTATTAGATTTAGTGGTTCTCTAGAATAATATAAAAAAGTAAACTGCTCTTTTACAGACAATTGAAAGCAGTGGGTATGGTTTGAGATCTGAAAGTTGATCTAACTTTTTTAAGACGCATTATAAATAAATGTTTCAGAATGTTCCAGATGTATGGAATGTATTCATCAAGTTTGCCAGGGCCATTTGGAAAGGAAGGTTTGCCTCTTAATTATAACACCTGGTTAAATAAAGTATTACAAAAATAAAATAAACATACGTACAAATTTATGTGAACACAGACAGACATGCACCTACTTATATCCCCAGATTATCATACTCTCAAGAATTTGTGATAAAGAATATGCAAGAATAACCAAGTTTGATCAAAATTGGAAAAGCGGTTCTCTGAAGATAGATAGATAGATAGATAGATAGATAGATAGATAGATGTATGGACGTGCTTCCTGTGCATCTCTATTGCTGGGGATATAAATCTCTAAACAGGTTTTTCTCTACTAATGCATACTTGAATCAGTTGTGTGTTTTTTATTTTCCGCAGGAACGATGGCATTGAGCGATTGCCGCAGTTCAAATATGGGTGGAATTTCACGACAGAACTCCAGTGCAGCTGTTTCCACTGAATTCGACTTTTTGGTTGGAATGAATTTCCAGTTTGTGGAGAAGCTGGAAGAACAGTACATATGTCCCAGTTGTCACCGAGTCGTCCTCAATCCTCACCAGACGGGCTGTGGACACATATTTTGCTACCAGTGCATTACAACTTTTTTGTAAGTAGCAGACGTGTTTAAGAATGTTTAAAGATCCCTTTACAGGCAGCTACTGTTTCCCACATACTGTAAGAGTGCAGGACCATAATGTCACTATACCCCTAAATAACCAATTAAATCCCCACTGCTGCCCGTAACCTCATTCACATATCCATTGTTTTGACTTAAAGGGTTAACCTTTTTTACTTCTCATTAGCAAAACAATATTTTTATTAATCATTTTTCTGTCAATTGTTTACCTTTGAATACATTATTTTTGTCATGGCACAACAATGTAGATTCACTTCCTGTGCAACAGGTATTAGCATCCCAGCTGAAACCACTTACTTGTGCTGCCAAAGGGAGTTAAATATTTCTGGTGGGGTCCTAATACCTATTGCACATTATGATATCAGGTCAAAGGGACTTCGCCTGAGTGAAAGTGAAAATAAATTCTAGAATCCTAAATGATCTAATTCCAGTAAATCGTACCTAATATGTATTACCAACACTTCGCATGCCTCATATTTTCCTATACACTGTGAAAGAAGTGATGTATGCATTATGGTAAACATGTTAAGAGTGCTCTTGTACATATCCTGCTTCACGTGAAGCAATGCAAACATGCTTAATTTAGCTCATAGGGAAAGCAGTGGTTCGTTATTGAGTTTGAGGAGAGACAGTGGCTTCTGGGACTTGTTTGAAAAAGGACAAACTCTTCTTGAGAGTAATAAACAAAATGTAAAAATGATATACAGTATAATGTTTTCCTTTTCTCATCAGGAAGACCTACAATAACATTTTCCTATGTTTTCAATGTCATTGCATTCCATGTTACCTCTTGATGTAGGAAGTGGGACTGAAGCACTGAAATATGTGAAGGTGTCTTTAGTAATTGAAAAATAATATCATAAAAGACTGAAATACACATTTACACTGATGTGAGACCTACAAAGGGACTTATATATATTAGGTCAGATTTAAGAGACTCATGTCAGCTCTAAAGGTAAAATGTTGCCAACTTTGCAAGAGGGTAACAGTTTAGTAAATCTTACTCCATTTTTACTACAGGCAGACATTTAAGACACAGATCTGAACATTTATGATTGCATTTTTCTCTTCTAGGGAATGCAACTCTGCTCCAACATGTCCTATTGATAATGTGCTCATAAAATCAAATGAGGTAAGACTTTTCTTTTTTTTTTTCTTTGGAGTGCTTGCTGGCACAGTGGTCTAAATTACTGTCTGCTCTAGAATAGTAGTTCCATTTTAATTTACTGAGAAGGAACACTACTAATGTACATACGTGAAAATGAACTACTTTTTTTCACCCATTTTTGTAACAAGTAACAGTCTCCACTTTAGTTGGTGTTAAAGTTAAAACAAATCTCTTCCTCACACCACTGCCATGTGACTCTTGTGGTTGATGAGAATTCTTGATTTGCAAACAGTATTCAATCAACCATTTCCCTTTTATTTATGCAACATATAACAGAATAACTACATTACTTTGATGAGATACATAATAGTGCATTGATATACAATAAAATAAAATAATAACACAAGGGTCATTCCAGCTCAAGTGGACTAAATTTTGGGGAGATGTTTCCTCCATTTGTAGTTGATGATACATAAACCACAGATGGAGATAAGGGTTCCATTCATTTTGATGACCTAGACAGAAAATATAGTACATTTCTAAAGTGTGTTTTAAAAGCTTTCCACCAAAATAATAAATTGACTTACGCCATTGACACAAGGAGCCTAGCAGCTCCCCTTGACCCCAAAGAGCAAAAGACATAACAGGAACAAGAAAATGGGATTTCTACTGTTATTTTTGGCTTTTTTAACATTTCTTTAAATGCATAACTTTAAAGGCTTTTAATGTATCATTCGTAATTTCTAAATATCGGAGATTTGTATAACTATAAAGGCTGTCTTCGGTGTGTCACAGGCCTTGCTAAAAAAATAACTCACAAGAAAGAACTCTTAACACGAGGTAGCCATGCAGCATTATTACAATTAGAATTCTTGAGAAAATCTCAAATCTTTAAAAACATAATGTTTAATGCCTGTATAAAGGTTTTTAATAAGAGGGCAGCTGCTGTGAGGAATCCCTCTGCAGTGTAAAGATAAGGTTGTTTTTACCTTGTGTAGAATATATTATTATAGTTTGATGTACAGTAGTTATCATACCAGTTTAATTGTCCCAATATTTTATTTCTTAAATATGTAACTGGGAATATCCTTCTAAATTACTTTTAGGACAATAAAAACCTTGAATATGATTTTTAAAGATTCAAATATAAAGATTCAAACATAAAGCAAACATAATGTAACCAAATTACCTTTACTCATCCTATGCTGTCTACACATTTCACATTACTGATGTCACTATGTAGCAGGATACAAAACTATGGCCCTTATTCACTAAACAGCGGTAATTTGTTTTGCATGCAGTAAGCCCCTTTACTGCATGCTCTGTACACCCTACTAACCAGTAGCAGGCAACCTAGCACGTGAAAAAAACGCATGGAAAAAGTACAGTGTTCAAGTCATTTAAATATAATGAATAATGTTAATGGGTGAGAATGTATGCCAATTATGTCACAAAATACCACAAGGGAGGTATTTGATATGCAAACCATATTCATTTAAGGGTGCTAACATTACTGCCTCAGCGTGTGTTAAAACTACGCTTATTGAAACCAGGCGGTGTCACCGAACCAGCAGAAGAGCGCAAATGATGTGGCACAGCACGTGACATCCTCAGACATTCTGGGATATATGAAGATTGTGAGGCAGGTGTATATGGAGCTGGTTGGCTTCTTGTCATATGCAACAATTTTGGCTATGTTAATATATTTATATAGTTACCATGTACGTGTGATATTTAAGTAGGCTATGCTTAAAATAGCTTTAAAATATACAAAAGAAAATTATGGAAACTGTAAAGGTCCACTAAATTAATGTACAGAGAGTTGAGGTGCAGTCATAAATACAAGCAATCAAACAACATCACTTTTTTAACATTAAAAGTGACGTTTCGCCAAACGTTTTTGAAATGTAAATAGTGAACTTTTGCTTCGCTCACTTTTGATTAATATTACAAAATAAATCAGAGGTCAAGCTGAACAAACAAATATGCATTTGATTTGCAGAGTTAAACATAAATGTTCCATTAACGATTACTTTGGGGCAAGCAACACACACCCCCCCTCCTCCTCCTCCTCCTCCTCCTCCTCCTCCTCCTCCCACATTTGTTTTGTCCTTAATGTTTTACCAGATGGCCCTCTTCATTGAAGTTAATGTTCTCGCTGATTCAGCACCAAAAAGCCTTTCATAATTCCCCACCACTACTTCTGCTAATACATTTAGCTCTTGGTCTGTAAACTTTAGATTCCTCAATCTGTCCTCCTTGGTCACTGTCATTGTGACAAACTCAGAACCATACTTACCTTTCCTTTCCAGCGCACTTATATACTATAATAAAGTGTGTGTTAACCTTGTGCATAATTCCATGCGATGTGACAACTTTACTGCAACATGAGACATAAAAAATATTGAGTGAGACTTCTTGATGAAATTGTATTAGTAAAACTGAGAAACAAAAAGTCATGGTGTATTTACCCAATTTTGTATTCACTTTAAGGGCCCTTTCACACCTAGTTCACTGATTTGAATCGTGGTTCAGTTTCAAAGTAACACATTTTTTTCAAGTTTGCTTCAGTTCGTTTCACACCAGAAAAATTCAAGTGAACTTGAGTTTATTTTAAAGTGCATTCAAATGTGTTTGTTTGGCTATCTTGCAGCTTCATCCAAACTAGAGTTCTATTGGTTGCACATTGCACTTTCCAAACGCACTCGGCTCTGTTGCTGATTACTAGAGTTGAAGTTCTCTCTGGAAAAAACTTTTCACATCATGCTCAGCATGGAGAATACTTTACGTGATGTGGTTGTGCTGTTGTCCGTGTATTTGTCGGAAAAACACTGTTTTTTCGGAGGAAATGCCAGGGACACTCATGATTATGAAAAATATGTACACTGTACATTCAACCAACTGAAATGCAGCTGTTATTGATAATAATAATAATATTAATAATAGCTTGTTGTAAATGTTGTATGCGTGACAGTGTAGTGAGATACAGATGCAACAAGAGCTGGTTTACTAAACTCAGGTGCAGCAGCGCAAATGCAGCATTGACTAATGTCTGTACAGACAGTACTGCTTTGTCTTGGCACAGTGTTTTCCCTGCGAGTGTATATGGCACAATTATAATAAAGTCAGACATAATAGATGTGCTAAATATTATTATTATTATTATTTATTTCTTAGCAGACGCCCTTATCCAGGGCGACTTACAATCGTAAGCAAATACATTTCAAGTGTTACAGTACAAGTAATAATACAATAAGAGCAATAAGAGCATAATTATTCAATTGTCATTTCATACTTTTCTTTGCTTGTGACAATTTTTCTGTTTTTGCTTAAAGAACACGCTTGCTGCAATAGTAATTAAATCTCAAACACTATTAGCATAATTTCATTGACTAGCACCAGATTGCGCCAGTTAGTAAATCAGCCCCATAGTTTTTTTTTTTTTTTTGTGATGTGCTGTTGTGTACATGTGACATCGTGATGTTCTTGTCTGGTGCGTGTGTTTTTTTATGGAAGGCCAGTTGGGTCAAAAACGTGTTATTTAGTACACATTGATTTGGACCAATCAGAATACATAAA
This sequence comes from Acipenser oxyrinchus oxyrinchus, assembly GCA_030684275.1. Lineage (NCBI taxonomy): Eukaryota > Metazoa > Chordata > Actinopteri > Acipenseriformes > Acipenseridae > Acipenser > Acipenser oxyrinchus. Next base: position 27,720,412 of record CM060252.1, read on the forward strand.
ATAGTACATGTTCTGTGTATCCGCATTCTGTGTTTTGTTAGTAGTGAAGGCGAATGCCCAGCCAAGATTTTTGTATTATGTTCAGCCTGTTTATTTTGGCCTGTGTGCCTGTTTATTTGTTACTTTGTTCCTGTGTTTGTATTTTTGTTTTATTGTGTTTATTAAAGTGCACACTGGCGCTTCATACTGCAGTTTCCTGGTCTCTGAGTCTTCTTCCTGCTGCTGCCTGGTCACAATCATAATTACTACGTAAGGGACTCGTTTCTATGTTGTTTTAATGTTGTTTCATATTAATGTCTCCTAATAGTATGTTTTTTTGTTTTCTTTAGGTTTTTCAGGACAATTGTTGTAAAAGAGAAGTGTTAAACTTAGAAATATACTGCACAAATTCTCCTAACTGCAGTTCAAAGATGACTTTATGCCGATTAAAGGTAAGATTTCAGATCCATTTATATCAGGTATACTGTCGGTTTCTATCTGCATCACACACACACACACACACACACACACACACACACACACTTTCTTATTCATGAATTCCTATCGAAGTTGGGTCACCACATTCTTACAGTGGGTGTTTAAGTAGCACAGCATTTACCAGTTCTGCCAGTGATAATATCTGTAAATGTGAAACAAATATGGTAGTAATTAAAAGTATAGATACCCCAACAAAAGATTTACTTAACTCAGCTTCTCAACCACATGTTACTGTATTAAAAAAAAAAATTTAAAAAAGAAATGTGAAACAAGCGATGTCGTTGTAGGTGTTTTTTTAATTCATGGTTGCTATTAAAACAAGGTCAAATATTTCAGTACAAGTGCTTGACATTAGCCCACACAAACACATACAGTTGAACGAAGGTTTGTTCTAACCCCTGATCCACACCATATTGCTTACTGACTGTAAATATTTGAAATGTCTTTTTTATATTTCTGGGCCATTTATCTAGCTGTACATGCATCCAAAAGAAACTCCCCCTACAACCATTCTGCTGTCTCAATGAGGTTCCTAGCATGTCTAGATGTCGAAAGAGAAGGCTGGCTTTCTCATAAACTGATGAGCACTGTTCTTGACTAATTCAAGTCAATTAGACTTGTTTAGACTTTTTTCTGTTTCAATCAGGTGTATGTTTTCTGCACTTTACATAGAAGACTACACTAATAATATTAGTTTTTTCAATTTCTTTTTGGTCTATATATGTTGAAAGATGTTAGAAGCTAGGTTGTATGTCATTGGTGAAGTATGATGAAGTATGAAAATAATTAGTGTTCATGGACACTGCCATCTGTCTTGTATTATATCATTCTGTAGCTTTAAATAATTTGATTCAGGTGTTTAATGCTGCAACATTCTTCCTTTGCAATTACAGGACCATCTTGAACAGTGCCAGTATGAATCCCTGCAGTGCACACACGCAGGATGCACTGACAGGATGTTGAGAAAGGATTTAAAGGAGCACTTGAAGAATATCTGTAAATATAGAGTGGAACCTTGTCCACACTGTCAAACACATCTAGTGTTAATTCATTTGAAGGTAAGGCAGCAGTTTTGTGTCTTGAACAGACTGAGTTATGATCTGAAAGGTTCCAGAATGTCTTTAAAAAGCTTAAAATCCCTACTATATGTTGTGACAGGAAGTTGCAGTGGAAACTTATTTACCGAAACAGAACAAAGCCAACAATCAAGGCACGAGTGCCAAAATAAAGGGTTTAAACAAAACCTTACTGTTAAACAGTTATGCTGTATTGTCTAGGCTGGTTAGCACCTCTACTGAACTTCATCAACACACTCCTCCTGTTCAGTCTGGGCATTAGCCTTCACTGAACTCTCCTCCCCAACTTGATGAACAATTACTCAATCAAGACCCAGCCACATTCCACACGTGCATTTAGCAATTAACCCCATCCCTGCCAAACTTAAATACAAAATACACAACACACTATTTACAAGTGCAAGCCTTCCGCCCTGTCACGTAGGTATATTCCAGAACCTTTTGAAGACATAGTGCAGAATAAAAAGAAAGTTTGGTCACACTTTACTTTAGTAGCCACTGTTTTGTTTAAATAACTGTAAACTAGCTTAGTAACATTTCTTTGTTAATGGGTAAGTGATATATAATAACCTGGTTCTATAAAATAAAAACGGGCAGTACTTTAGAACCTTTAAATGTAAAGCCCTTTCATTGATTTTATCAACACTGATATGAGAATCATTAAGGGGGGGCTGTCACCCTGAACGTGTTCAATTGTTCACAGAAAATGATGCTACATATTAACTAACAATGAACAAATAATAATAATACACATATGTTGAGAAGTTAGTAAACTACGTATTACCAATAAACCAAAAAGTGATGATTAAAATAGTTACCAAACCTTTTTACATTACATTTGAATTACCCAATTATATCATGATCGTGCATTTTTAGGACCATGAAGAAACCCAGTGTCCAGAGTATCCAATACCCTGCCCCCATGTGTGCACCCAGGTTATGAAAAGACATGCGGTAAGAGAGTGTACATTATTTATCACATTTTATACATACTTTTTGGAATATGTTTTTATATAATTGGTTGTAACTGGAGTGTGTGTGTATACTGTATATACACACACACTGTATATAGGAGGCAGTGTGGTCCAGTGGTTAAAGAAACAGCCCTGTAACCCGGAGGTCACCGGTTCAAATCCCACCTCAGCCACTGACTCATTGTGTGACCCTGAGTAAGTCACTTAACCTCCTTGTGCTCCGTCTTTCAGGTGAGACATAATTGTAAGTGACTCTGCAGCTGATGCATAGTTCACACACCCTAGTCTCTGTAAGTCGCCTTGGATAAAGGCGTCTGCTAAAATAAACAAATAATATATATACAGTGCCTTGAAAGTATTCGCCCCTTGAACTTTGCGACCTTTGCCACATTTCAGGCTTCAAACATAAAGATATGAAACTGTAATTTTTGTGAAGAATCAACAACAAGTGGGACACAATCATGAAGTGGAACGAAATTTATTGGATATTTCAAACTTTTTTAACAAATAAAAACTGAAAAATTGGGTGCAAAATTATTCAGCCCCTTTACTTTCAGTGCAGCAAACTCTCTCCAGAAGTTCAGTGAGGATCTCTGAATGATCCAATGTTGACCTAAATGACTAATGATGATAAATAGAATCCACCTGTGTGTAATCAAGTCTCAGATAAATGCACCTGCACTGTGATAGTCTCAGAGGTCCGTTTAAAGCGCAGAGAGCATCATGAAGAACAAGGAACACACCAGGCAGGTCCGAGATACTGTTGTGGAGAAGTTTAAAGCTGGATTTGGATACAAAAAGATTTCCCAAGCTTTAAACATCCCAAGGAGCACTGTGCAAGCGATAATATTGAAATGGAAGGAGTATCAGACCACTGCAAATCTACCAAGACCTGGCCGTCCCTCTAAACTTTCAGCTCATACAAGGAGAAGACTGATCAGAGATGCAGCCAAGAGGCCCATGATCACTCTGGATGAACTGCAGAGATCTACAGCTGAGGTGGGAGACTCTGTCCATAGGACAACAATCAGTCGATACTGCACAAATCTGGCCTTTATGGAAGAGTGGCAAGAAGAAAGCCATTTCTTAAAGATATCCATAAAAGTGTCGTTTACAGTTTGCCACAAGCCACCTGGGAGACACACCAAACATGTGGAAGAAGGTGCTCTGGTCAGATGAAACCAAAATCGAACTTTTGGCAACAATGCAAAACGTTATGTTTGGCGTAAAAGCAACACAGCTCATCACCCTGAACACACCATCCCCACTGTCAAACATGGTGGTGGCAGCATCATGGTTTGGGCCTGCTTTTCTTCAGCAGGGACAGGGAAGATGGTTAAAATTGATGGGAAGATGGATGGAGCCAAATACAGGACCATTCTGGAAGAAAACCTGATGGAGTCTGCAAAAGACCTGAGACCGGGACGGAGATTTGTCTTCCAACAAGACAATGATCCAAAACATAAAGCAAAATCTACAATGGAATGGTTCACAAATAAACATATCCAGGTGTTAGAATGGCCAAGTCAAAGTCCAGACCTGAATCCAATCGAGAATCTGTGGAAAGAACTGAAAACTGCTGTTCACAAATGCTCTCCATCCAACCTCACTGAGCTCGAGCTGTTTTGCAAGGAGGAATGGGCAAAAATTTCAGTCTCGATGTGCAAAACTGATAGAGACATACCCCAAGCGACTTACAGCTGTAATCGCAGCAAAAGGTGGCTACAAAGTATTAACTTAAGGGGCTGAATAATTTTGCACTCCCAATTTTTCAGTTTTTATTTGTTAAAAAGTTTGAAATATCCAATAAATTTCGTTCCACTTCATGATTGTGTCCCACTTGTTGTTGATTCTTCACAAAAATTACAGTTTCATATCTTTATGTTTGAAGCCTGAAATGTGGCAAAAGGTCGCAAAGTTCAAGGGGCCAAATACTTTCAAGAAGGCACTGTATATATATATATATATATATATATATATACACACACACACTTCAGGTATGTTTTTAACTTTGTACAGCGCTGTGGGATGCCATGGCATGAAAGGCGCTATATAAGATGTAATTTGTATTGTATTGTATTTCACAAGAGGCTGGCAATGTTCTCACTTGGGGACAGATTTATAAAGGTGTTATACCACGAAACCAGTACTATAACACTTTCTCATTTTTCCATATACTGCATGTACTTGTCAATCCACCTCCACTGCTAATATCTCATACACTTTTTGGTTTCAAGATGACGGAATGCTTTGAGGTACTGGCTCTGATTATACAAATGTCCCATCTCAGATACTGCAGCAGTCTTCACATACAGAATGTATTCTATTATTCTCTGAATTAACTTCCATTTCAGGTGTATCCAATGCACAGCTGTATTCTATGTATCTCAGTCATGTAAATGTGTATTTTACCTTCAGTAGCATTTTTTAACAGTTACAACCTGTTTTTTGCACAGCAGTTTTGAGTATTGTGAATACATATGCTAGTTTATTCTGCTATAAAGGGTGTATCGAAGCTGAAAAAATCTTTATTACTTTATGGCTGCTGTCAGTGTGAAGAAGCCATTTATATAGAGAATCTAGAAATTAGATCGAGAATTAGAAATAAAGTTGTTCTTTTATTTGTGTTTGTCCAAAAACAGGCACACATTAACGGATAATCTTAAACAAAGATTTTGATATTTAAAATTCAAATTCTGCAACTTTGTTTTCATTAAATTATTATTTGAACCGTGGCACGACAGCTGGCAATTTGTATGTGATTGAAAACAATGAAGTCTCTTTTCTGAAGCTGTAAATAAAAAGAGCCTGTGCTGTTAATGGGGATGGGGGCTAGTTATGTTGCAGTCTGCCAATCTGGCACAAAATAAGGGAAGTCTCACAGAATTATTGGGGAGCTGAGTCACTGAATAATTTGGCAATACAGGCAGACTGTTTGATCGAAACATACTGATTAGCTAGGAAATGTTTTTGTTTTCCTCTATAGCTCAAAGAACACTTCCATGAATGCACAGAAGTTCCAATAGAATGCATGTACAAGAAATATGGCTGCTCTCTTAGGGTTAGTACATATTTATGCCTTTTTACACATGTAGGTCTGAAAGGTACAGTACTAGCTACTGCTCTTTTTGAATGACTAGTAATCATTTTATTTGACAAGGTAACTTTAGTATAACCCTCAGTAAGAAAAGTACCTTTTTACAGAAAGGAGGTCCCATATAAAAGATTACCACAGATTTCTTGCACAATATATTTTTCAGTTATGAAGCATTTACCATAGTTAATCCTTTTTTTCCATTGTTAAGTATTATGCTTTACTGTACTTTACTGGTTTTTGCCATGTTTTCAATAGGCTTTATTACACTTTTCTATGCTTTTAGTATGGTTTTATAAGGGGTACTGCCATTAGCTATCAATCCAGGTGTCTACTTAGCAAAAAGTAATTTTTTTAGGAAGAGATTTCTGCTAGTGAATTCTGATTCACAATATGAATCACAACACAGAAGGCAATGTGTCAGTTTATCTTTTTGCATGCCATACAAAACAGTCCATCAGGACCTTCAGTACACGTGATAATACATGTTACTTAGTTTATCCTTGTTTCCCATTGTTATTACTATTCCTTTGTTTTGTAAACCTCAACCGTCTATAAGGTTGTCTTTGTATTTTTAAGTAGGATAAACGAGTTAAAGTTCGGGCTCACGAGGACATGGCTTTGAAGGACCACCTGCTCCTTGTTTTAGAAAGTAACTCTAAATTGGAAAAACAGGTAAGCTGTACAGTACTGCAAGGTTTGTCAATGTCATTTCCCTTGGCAGTTTATTTGTACAATCATATGGGTGTCTAGACTAAGAGATAGATATATGAACACTGCAGTAAACAAACAATATCACTAACAATTATCACTGTCAATCTGTGTAATAGAATGTGAGCTTCACCTTTATAATCATCAGAAATAAATCTTTAGAAGATTAGTTCTATGTTAATAAGACAGTTTAATTTGTTTTCAAAACACCTACAAAACTAAATAATGACAATATGTTGAGAGCTTGTTGAGACCGTGGTTTAAATCACAAACATTGTGGAGACATGAGATGGTCTCAACATATTTCAGTTTACAGCATCAACATACAGCACTAATACAACTACTTCATTTGCCACGTGTCTATGCTCAAGAGCAGCACAGTAGTGGTACCTTACTGTGGGGGAATTTACAGGACCACTTGCACTAATAAAAACATACTGTACAGAGGGGTTTAAGGTCTGAGATTCTACTTGTGGTTGAATTCATACCTATCACTTACTTGCCTTTTTTCTACTCAGATAGCTGATCTACAAAAGACATTACATTTAAAGCACCAGGAAATCCAAGAATTAACAAAAGTTGTTAACAAACTGGAGAAAGAAATCAAACCTTTAATGCAACAGGTCACTAAAACTGACAACATGCTCTCTAATGTTCAGGTAAGGCTCATGTTTTGTTTAAAGTGTAACAGTAGAGCTACTGCAGCACAGCAAATGGGGAATGCATCATTTTAATTGGTCATGTAAGTGTGTATTGTAATTCAGTTCAAAACAATGTGGTCAACACTTACTGGGGGATATTTTAAAGGCATTTAATGTAGTCTGTAAAAAACTAGAACCAAACAAAGTTATTTCATTCAAGGCTTCTTAAGCATGCTCGAGTTGATTCTTATTCAGTTTTAAAAATATGGCACATTTTATCTAGTAATTCTGTTATAATCATACTGACACATTACTGGTAGATAAGCAATGGACTCTTGATTTATACATTAGTGTTGTACATTGTATTGGGCTTCAATTTAAAGACTGTATGTACTAGTATAATCCTATTTTACAGTAAAGGCTTCAACATTCCCAAAATGATTTGGATGCTAAAATAACATTTGGGGGGTCATCTGGTGAAAGCACTACCATGTGGTGTGCAGGGTGAATCACAGTTATTATTTATTTATTATTTATTTAGCAGACGCCTTTATCCAAGGCGACTTACCGAGGCTAGGGTGTGTGAACTATGCATCAGCTGCAGAGTCACTTACAATTACGTCTCACCCGAAAGACGGAGCACAAGGAGGTTAATTGATTTGCTCAGGGTCACACAATGAGTCAGTGGCTGAGGTGGGATTTGAACCGGGGACCTCCTGGTTACAAGCCCTTTTCTTTAACCACTGGACCACACAGCCTCCCACAGTTAGGGGAGTGCAGGTGTGCATCCTGGCTGTGCAAGATGTAGCTGTGGAAAATTCAGACTCAAAGTAATAAAGTGGTATACTGTATGTTCAAAGATGTTACTGGTGAGAAAAAATAAGCAAGACTTTGATATAATCACAATGGGGGAAATGTACAGATCTTTTAACTCCAAAGTGAAATAAGAGAAAAAAACAACTTAGTTTTTCAAGATTATTTAGTGTAAATGACACACTGTAGAACAGAAAATTAAGTTTTATTCCAATTTTTTCTCTCATAATTCTCTGAATCTTGCTACCTCCATAACATATCTTTTACACTATTATTTTTTTTCCCTTACGGCCTGTTTTAACTAACCTTGAACTACCTACTGTTACCAATGGTAAGGTTTAATACTAGTTCGGGTCTGCGAAACCAGGTGATAGATAAATACTAACCAAGCTTTTAAAATCATTCTCCCACCTCTATTAGCGCAACAAAATTCTCAAAAGTTTTCCTGAATTTATTTTCAGTTTGACCCAAGTAGAGCTCTAGACATTTTTTTTAAATGTGCCTATCATGTGTAACTAACAGAAATCACTTGAAGATCAGAAGGACAGAGTGTCCATTATTCAGATACAGCTGCAGCAGTTAACCAGTGCATTCAATCAGGATCCAAACCGATCAGAGCTGGGGCTGCTGAAACGTTCTGTGGACAGCTTGAAGCAGCAGGTCTCAGTCATCGAATCACTGAAAGATCGTTTAAGTAAGTCTAAGTATTTCTTCATGTTCCCTAAACTTACCCAACAATCGGGGAAATAAAAAAACAAATCGCTAGAGCAAAGGTAGTATGGTTTACAGTGATCTGAAACTCCAAACTTTTAAAAATCAGAACGGAGAATAGTTATTCTTCCATGATAAATATCTGAAAAAAATGAAAGTGCAGTCTTTTGTATTTAGTGCTTATATATCTTAGTCAATTAAACCCCTAGTTTATTATTATTGTATCTTATCTTAATTAGCAACAGATTCAATCAAGTACCATTGGTGCCGCACTAAAATACTGAAAATCTTCTGTTCCAGCTTCCTTGGAAGGCCAGTACACTCGGCATTCTGGACTATTAAACATTCATGTTGAGCAGCTCAGTTTAAATGAGGAAAGATTCCGTCAATTGGAAGCCATGTCCTACAATGGGAAACTCATCTGGAAGATCCAAGATTATAAGAGGAAGAAGAAGGAAGCTGTGGAAGGGCGCGCTCCTTCGATTTTCAGCCAGGCGTTTTACACAAGCCGCAGTGGCTACAGGCTGTGTGCGAGGGCGTACCTGAATGGAGATGGCACTGGTAAAAGGACTCACCTGTCCCTTTATGTTGTGATGATGAGGGGCGAATTCGACTCGCTCCTGCCTTGGCCTTTCGAGCAGTCAGTGACACTGATGATTCTAGATCAGAGCGGGGCCAAAAATGATATTGTGGATGTCTTCAAACCTGACCTGAACAGCAACAGCTTCAAGAGGCCAGTCACTGAAATGAATCTGGCTTTTGGCTTCCCTTGCTTTGTCACCCATACTGCACTGGAGGCGCCAAAAAATGGAATTTACGTAAAAGACGAAACTTTGTTTGTTAAAGTTAAGGTGGACTTAACTGGACTGGAGGAGCTATAGTAGTAACAAAGAAATATTTGCAAATGTGTCAAAAAAGAAAACAAAGCTACCAGCTGTTTTTTGCATTACACTTTATTATTACTCCATTTTAGAAATGCATGTAGTAAATAAATTGCTTTGTCATGATTTCAAGAACTGTTTTAGAAATCGCTTACATTTTTTACTGATAATGTCTGTCACAATCGTTGCAAACCACATGCAAACCAGTCTCAAGTGTAGCGCGAAATTTTTTACTGATAATGTCTGTCACAATCGTTGCAAACCACATGCAAACCAGTCTCAAGTGTAGCGCGAAATGTACTAAACAAATGCTGTTAGCATCATTTTAACAAATGCTTTGCAGCCACAGTTCTTATTTGCTTTTAGCCTTATATTAATATTTAATTCTGGGCGTTCCTGCAGAAATTTGAAAAAACAGGGTGGAGAGTGCAAATGAGGGATCAAAAATATTATAATGAGATGTACTAAAGCTGCAGGCAATTGCGACACTTACAATTGCATCAATTTGTTCAGAACTTTTGAAAGCATGTTTCCCAGCGTGTTGGGAGCAATAGACTGCTCACATGTGCTGCTAACCCCTCCAGCTCATTCTGAGCATCTGTATAGGACCATGATCTATTGTGTGTTAATTGTCTAGGCTACTAAGTAGACCAAATTAATAATAATAATAATAATAATAATAATAATAATAATAATAATAATAATAATAATAAAATTAAAAAACCCTAAAATCATTTACTTTTAATTTAAAATCATTTTTATTCACATTGTACACCAATGTGTACAATGCAGCAGCATGATTTATTTTGTGTTACCAGTAGGCTAAAGTAAAAAGAAAGTGTGCTAGGTATTCATGATTTTACTACTGTACTGTATACTGTATAGGCCTACTGTACTGTACATAATGTAATGTGCAGCCTACCCAAAACACACTAGTGTTATTTCAGCGCAATGATTTATATTTAAAATATATCGAGAACTGTCAATGTATGTGTGTGCGATTTTATTGTACTGTTTTTAAACCCGACACCTCCTTATGTCGGACAAACATGTCCGGTTTAACGAGGGGCTACTGTATGATTATGAAAAGCTTTTGGGAGGTGAAGGTTGGGGCCAGACTATAGAATCTGATGGGATAAAACTACCTTTCATTTTTATAACAGTGTTAGAATAGGTAAAATGAAGACAGAACAGAATGCCTTGTACAGATGACGTTTACATTTGACAAAAACAATGTTTTTTTGCTTCTTGCACCCTTGCATGTATAGATGTTATGCTTCAGGCACCCTCAACTGCCGCTATTTTATTTGAAAAAAAATGTCGCACAGCTCTCGCCAGAGATCTCGCTAAGATGACGCAAACAATATTTAAATTAGTAGATTGCGGCTCTCTTCATTAACATATTTCTTCTTAGTACAGACGACAAAATGTGCACTTTGTGAATTGTCGTAACGAAAATGCAAATTGTGGTATGTTTGTGCTGCGGCTGGCCCATCTTAGTACAAAGTCATTCATTGTATTACTTGAACATGAAGCATTTCAGCATTGCAGTGGTTTACTTATTACAAAAAGGTAATTGTGCATAATTCCGTGTCTGGTAGCACAAAGCAGTGTTTTTCAGTTACTTTAACTAGCTACAGTATACAATGTAAACTTCATTTGTGGACAGGTTCTGTTTTGAACTTGCAATCCTGTTTGGAATGAAAGTACTACATATTATGACCTTTTACTTTGTTTTCTGTATGTTCTGCTTTTAAAGCTTCCTGCTTTATGTAGACCATAAATAGGAATTGTGTTATCTGTCTTTTTCGTCTGATCTCAAACAGGAAGTTGTCAGCTTCTGTCTGTATTTTGTATTTTATATTACATTTTTTTCTTTTTTTTTAAACACACGTCTACCTTTTTAAGGGGGAGACATTGGGCCAGATTTACTAAACTTTGCCTCCACGGTTTCTAAGCGTAATAAAATAAAATTGAGACTTACAGATATAAACCCTCTAAAAATGTATGTTTTTGTAGTTTTAATTCAGTAAATCCTGTTGTTGTTGTTGTCAGCCTTAAATAGTAGTAGCAGGGTTCTGCAAAAATATACCGTTACACGTCCCCACGTGTTGCTACAACTGTTTAAATAACGTACCTGTATTTCGTCTTTTCATTGTTAACACCCTGACAACCTTTTACACTCATACCTTTAAAGCTCTTTTCAAAATGGCTGCTCTAGTGCATTGATAGTGTAAGGATTATTGCCCACATTGTCAAACAGGTAACGATCCACGATGTCGTACAGAACAGAAAAGCCAGAGCACTTGTTATGTTTTTTTTTTATTTTTATCGCTCTTCCTGCAGCGATTTAGAGGACATATCTCAAACGCCAGTGCACTAGAGCAGTCGTCTTAAAAAGAGCTTTAAAGTTATAAGTGTAAAAAGTTTGTCAGGATGTTAACAATGAAAAGAGAAATAACATATGTTATTTAAACAGTTGTGGCAACACATGGGGACATATAATGCTCTATTTTTCAGAACCCCGCTATTACTCTTTAACCTAGATTTTTTTCTCTGCCTGATACTTTTTTTGTGTAACTCATGAACGAGTTGATTTGCATGTAAGTAGAGGGTTTCCTGCTTTAAAACTGTAATTAGTGTGATGGGGGAGACATCAAATCCCAATCTACTTGTCATATGACAGTTCTCATTATTTCTCCCATCTAGCTTTGAAACCGAACACAGTTAAAAATATGGTTTTGTCTAAAACACAGGAAAAGGTGTAAGTTTACATTTATTTTACTTTTAAAATAATAATAATAATAATAAAAAAATATCATTGTTACATGAGCGTCAGCATTGATTTTGCATATCTTGTGTGCAGGAACAGATGGATACAATGCCCTATAGTCCCAGTAGTTTAACAGGAGGCATTAGGCAAATCTTTTGGAAATAAGTGAGATTCTCTAATTGCTCAGAGCTATTACTTTCCAGTGAGTGGGGGGAAGGATCTTGCGTAATGTATTTCTTTGGTCTATGGTAAGACGTTTGCTTATAAGATCTGTTTCCATTGCTGGGATGTCTGTGGTTTATAGGAAACAGAATGTAGGCATGCTGCAGACAGAATTTCTGTTCACATCTACATTGTATTGTGCCATGAAGGAATACATTTCTGGACACAGGTTTTACATAATACTGTTTAAAACATGGTTCGCATAGATGCTTTGGACTTGATAGGTCTTTGGCTCAATTGAAAGACCAGATGTGAGGCTAAAACAGCTACTTTACAGCAGGCTGAAAGCCTCAATGAGGACCATTTTGCCAGCAGTATAATCCTCTGTTGAAACAAGAAAAGTCCACGTTAATGAACTAATAAAATACAATGATGAAATGCCCTGCAAAGGGTATACAGTGGAGGTGGTCATATATACTGAACGTATGTCACACTTCCATAGAGCTGGAGAACCCCTTATACAGTTGTTGTAAAACGTGGTATTGACATTGTTTAGCATAAGTTATTGATAATGTCTGTTCATACATCCTTTTATTTGTATGTATTGAAGTGAATGTGCACTTCCAAACAGAGTAAAGAAAAGTAATACAGTGGCTATTTTAAAGCTAGCAGACAATATCAGAATAGCCAGCTTAATCATTTTTATATTGAAATTGTTTATTTCTTTAGCTGCTGAATTGTGGAATGCTGTATGTCGAAGATGGATTCTGATACATTATTTGTATATTGTTATTAAATCATGCAAATGTCTTTGGTCTCTATTATTATTATTCATATATTCCAGTCATGTTGCATGCAAGTTGTTGCTGCTGTCACCCTTGTTATTATTAATAATTATACATCTTTTCCCTAATAATGTTAAATGCACTATTTGTAACAATGAGATTTACCCACAGATTTCATACACACTAGAGCGAATGTACTTTAAAAATAGACCTGCTGTATATTGTTTTAAGCATGTGCTGTAACTTGAAACCAGCCATTTATGCAGGAGCATGTGTCAGGAACAGTCATCTGGAATGCTGTGGAGACCCATAAATAAACTATTTATGTCGATTCCGTTCAGTTGTCAGACAGGGCACCATTATTGGACCTTTCATGCAATTGACTTTCCTTTGAACAAAACATTGAACTATATTTGTCAAGATGTGGAAACTGAGACGTAAGTTTATTTACTCCTGTTTTTTTACATATAAGTGTGATCTTTTCAGTGACTACATAAGTTTTTTTTTCTTTTTCTTAATGCAGTAAACAAGCATTTGTAGTTGATTGTATTTGTAGTAACCATTGTTGTGTGAAAATGTCTTAACTTTTGTTTCTGCTTCCTTTTTTTTTTTTTTTTTAGCTCCCCTTGAGATGCCACTGGCCACAAAGTACAAATCTATTCTAGAGGTATTTTATTCAGAGCTTCAGTGAAACTGACATAACAAAGTTCACTTTGTAGTCTAACTGAGCTCAAAGGAAAACTTGGAATGTCTCAAACCGTTTTGCATCAATAAAAAAAAATACACTAAAAATATATTCAATTCCACATGCAGCCTTTGATAATATGTACAATATGTTAACCTTGTTCATATGTAATAATGGGTATTATGGCTGCTCCTTATACAGCAGAGGATGCTGAAGGATCCCATGTCTTTAATCAAACTGAAGAGACTGTCCCCTGAGGAAGAATTTCCGGACCTGAATAGGAACTACACCTGTATGGCCAGGATCCTGACTCTGCAGATGTATAAGCGGCAGTGCGGGAGAGCCTCTGAGAGCGGCTTTACATTCGATGACGTCATCCGTCCTGGCTTGGAAGACCCTGGTGAGCGCCTTATTATGTATAAATAGTTTTCAGTAATGCTCATTACCAGGCTTTGAAATGGCCAGTCTGTGATTTTTAGACTGAATGCTGGATAACTAAGCAGCAACGAGGGGTTCATTTTGTCAGCAATAAATAACAGGAGGCAAACTTAATCTGGCAATAAACCTTGTGGTCTTTTATGCACGTGGCAGATTTGCAAAAATCACCCCTGTCAGATTATCACTTGGCAATGCCATTATACGTGAACAGCCGTGGCTCTGCCACCATTGCTGGTGATCTAATAATATATTTTTTCAATGTTTATAACATTAAAATAAATAAAAATAAATAAATAAATAATCTGTAATCTTAATTTGTTCATGTACTGTAGACATTTTTAGTCACACATGCACCTAAATTCTAGGGGAATACCTAAAAGTGTATAAATTTAGACACAGAGAAGGGGAAGTGTCACTGTACTTAAAGTCATTTAAAAAAAAAAAAAAGAAAAATCCCCACCCACAAAAGATCAGTTATCTTTAGATATTATAAGTCACTTTCATTTTACAAACGTATGAAAGGACTACCTGTTTTTTTTTTCTTCCTATGATTAAACTTTGTGCTTTAGTGACATCAGTTGACCATTACAGGAATTGTCACGTTAACTCAATTCATAGTGGAAAGTATTCGTTAGCTTCTATAGAATCCTGGATATTAGCAATAAACCATGGCTGTTTCAAAATTAACTTAAAATGAAACACCTTTTTAAAGTGCTTAATAAAGGCACAGTCAGGGTGCTGTTGCTATATTTCTTTGTTTAGTAATTAACTTACTTCATAAGGAGCCTTCTCTCTGATTCTATCTTTTCTTTGTCCTTTGAAAGGTGGCCCATGTTCAGAGGCTGTGGGCTGTGTGGCGGGAGATGCTCACTCTTACATCATTTTCTGTGACTTTTTTGACCGCATCATAGAACTCTATCATCATGGCTACAAAATGACTAAGGCTCACAAGAGTGATTTCAACTATGAAAACCTTAAGGTCAAATTATTATATTGCTGTTGCTCTCATTTAAATGTTTTAAACAATCAAGTCTGATAAAGTGCAAAGAAAGCTGAACAACAGATGAATATTCAGACAGCTGGAGATAACTTTCAATGATGCATTAAGTATCTCTTTAATACATTGAATTCCACTATAATATCACTGTTGTTACACTAATACTATCTGTGTGGTTGTGTATTTACAGTGCAATATGTAAACACGTGTGTAATTCGTAATTTCTTTTGTCTAAAAATGTAGTTTATTTCCCTATGACCTCTCACATTGTCAATGCAGGGTGGAGATGACTTTGACAGCCAGTATGTGTTGAGCTGTGAGGTTCGTGTTGGGCGGAACGTGGAGGAGTTCTCCTTCGCGCCACACTGCAGCAGAGGAGAACGTCGCCAGCTGGAGTCATTGGCAAAGCAAGGTCATATTTTTCAACGATAACCCAAAAGTCCCTCGCAACCATGTTTTTTTTCAAAATTGAAATTTACGAGGAGGACAGAAGCAGCAGCAGCTCACAATCAATCAGTGGCAAACAGCAATTTGAATTGGATTGCACCAAAACACCATCTATAATTGACAAACTACCAACTGCAATTGCTGAACCTAAAATGTAATTTCCCATTGAAAACTGTTACTTTTGAAACTAGAAATGTACTTGCCGAACATATCTTTGGCAATTTTCTAAAAACTCTGACAATACGTGTTCAGATTATACATTTCTAGTTTTAAAATCTAATTTTAGTTTAGAAAACACCAGCACATAGTAGTTCAGCAATTATCTGTAGAAAATGGAGATGGAATTTCACATTCAAGTTCTTCATTTAGTGCAGATATAATTTCTGGCTTGGTCATTGTTTGGTACCCCCTGAAACAAAGGACAATTAAATTATTAAAATGTAAATAATTATTAAAAACACATAAAATAACATCAACAAAAACAACGACTGTGGTTGTGTTTAAAAATAAACTTACAGCCATACAAC
The DNA here is from genome assembly GCA_030684275.1 of Acipenser oxyrinchus oxyrinchus. Lineage (NCBI taxonomy): Eukaryota > Metazoa > Chordata > Actinopteri > Acipenseriformes > Acipenseridae > Acipenser > Acipenser oxyrinchus. The sequence goes on from CM060252.1 coordinate 27,736,604, forward strand.
CTGCACAGTAAAATTGTAACGCTTTTAATACAGCCTTTACACAACTGAGCCAAGAGTTGCCAGGCACTTACTATTCACTGAAGGACCTTTCAGAGGACAGGCAGGAGCTGCTTGATGCTGGGGTTTCAGTGGACAGTCCATCTCTGGTGATGATGAAGACTGGAGTGGCGCGAGATTGGCCTGATGCCCGAGGTGTTTGGTATGTTTTATACATCATCCTGGTCATTGACAATGTTTAATCACACTTTCACATCATATAAGTTGAAGCACGGTAGGGGACTTGGGGGTCACTAAACTTATAGTAGCTCTATAGAAAAGTTTAAATGAGTATCTGGAAGATGAGGAAGTGCCAATTTTAAAACCACATTCTGTAAGAAACACTTGCTTACTTATTGTAAACCGAAGCCTTTCAATCTAAAATGACTTTTCTTGCAGGATCAGTCAAGATACAAAACTGATTGTATGGATTAACAATGAAGATCACCTTCAGATAGTATGCACACAAAAAGGATGTGACATAAGAGAGGCCTTTGCACTGGTCTGCATCAACCTCGGGAGGGTAAGTTTTTAGCAATTTTTACTTTTTTTTGGTAACACTTTTTTTGTATTAACTGTAAGATTAAAAGAAAACAGACTGTACTGACTGTAAAGACACTATCTCAAAGTGTATCTATGATATAACTCAACAGTATTGTCTCTATACCACAGAAACTTCAAAGTCATATGGCATCAATATGGTGGCCATATTGGGTCTGCAGTGAATGGCATGTTCAACCTAACACATTTAGCTTACAGCCTTCTAATATTAAGTCAGTACCTAAAATCATATCTGTGGTATGAGGCTTTTGCAGTCTGGTGGGAATGCAGTTGAGTACCAAATATGAAGTCGCCATCTCAAATGGTTTAATAAATTAGCAGATGAAACAGCAGATTGACAATTAAATATTTCTTTAACTTCAATGGGTGTTCTCCTTGAATGTGCTCCCCCCAAGGTATTTTACATATACTGCAGTCCTAAAGTGTCCTACTACTCTTCTTGGTACTTCAGCTAGAAAAACTCTATGAGAAAATGAAACACCCCTTCATATGGAAGGACCACCTGGGATATGTGTTGAGTTCCCCAGCTGAAGTGGGCACTGGACTGAGAGCCTGTTGTGACGTGAAGCTGAGCCACATCCATAAGCATCCCAAATTTGAGACTATAATGGAGAGACTGCGTCTGCGTAAGAGTGTCATTGGTATGTTATATTGCACTGTGAAAATAAAGCCTTCATTATACAAGTGTTAAAGTATTCTGTACACAGCTGTTCGTAATTCAAACTGAACATGATTATTATTTTATTATTATTTGTTTATTTAGCAGACGCCTTTATCCAAGGCGACTTACAGAGACTAGGGTGTGTGAACTATTCATCAGCTGCAGAGTCACTTACAGTTACGTCTCACCCGAAAGACGGAACACAAGGAGGTTAAGTGACTTGCTCAGGGTCACACAATGAGTCAGTGGCTGAGGTGGGATTTGAACCGGGGACCTCCTGGTTACAAGCCCTTTTCTTTAACCACTGGACCACACAGTCTCTGAACAATAGAAACTTGAAACTCTGTATTTGACGTTGGTATATTTAGATAAATCTTTCTGCCTGCCCTAGTAGCTGTTTCCCATGGCAACCAGGAGCTCCAAGGGCAGGGGTTAGGTGTACCACATGGACTGTGCCCCAGTCTGTATTATGCATGACACCCATGCAGAAATGACCAATTTAAAGGGAAAAAATCTCACTAGTGACTCACTACCAAATACATAGTACTAAACTAAGATTAGGATTTAGTCAGGCTGCATGGTTTCATTAGAATGACAGATCCATACTAGAAGTCTTGCACTGAAGAGAGCAAGATATACAGTAGGTGTCAATTCAATGCAAGTTCAGTACCTGAAGTTGAAAACAACAGTTAGCAGAAATTAGAGAAACTGTCTTAATTATCATCCATACAGTTGTCTAATATTTTCAACTGTTTCTTTTTAGTACTAGCCACTGAAATCTAGCAGACAGTTTTTTTTTTGTTTTTTGTTTTTTTTGTAATTTTTGTTTTAAGTGTAATCTTTTAACTGGGTAGAATGTTTTTTTTTCATTTCTAAAGTATCAGCAAACAATGGATGGTATGTGACTAAATGTCAATATACCTTTTTTTAAATTTACATTCAGAATTGCTTTATCAATTAAAAAAACTGCTTTGATTAATGTGTTGAAAATTCACATCAAATGGTTCTATTCGTGAGTAACAAAATACTAATAGTACAATAGTCTAATGAATCACTGGTCTAAATACCTTGTTTCACAATCCTCAAATAGGCAGGAGACTGATTACATTTTGTTTGTTGCAATTTTGAATATCTTAAAACCTAACCTGCAGTCTATCCGGAAGTGCTTGATTTGTTGCAATTAAAACTATCTTGCACTATCATTAAAACTGTCCCGTGTACTAACCACAGGATCATCCCGTTAGTGCACTACTTTTAGTTTGTTGAAATTCACCCTTTGTTTCTCTCCCTAGGTGCAATGGGTAGCAGTGTCTATAAGATTTTCAATGCAGACACTATCGGTTTCACTGAGGTGGAGCTCCTGCAGCTGTTAGTGGATGGAGTAAAACTCGTAATTAACATGGACAAGAATCTTAAGCAGGGCAGCACTATTGATCACCTCATGCCTGCTCCAAAGTAGAATGGAATGAAGCATCAGCGAAACTCAAACTGATGGCTTCATGTACAAGAAAGTGCAATAATGTTTTGATGTATGTGTTAAACAATTCTACTTGTAATAAGAAAAGAATAAGAAAAGCTCTTGCTGAAAAGAAAATGTATTTATACAAGAATCCTTGCAATAAAATGTTTTTTCTTCTTTGAACCAAAAAGTTCAGTATTACTAAAGCACAAACAAAAAACTTAAATTGTATATCATAATCTTTTTAAAATAGAAAATAATTCATAATAATTTATCAACACTTGATCTTGGGGTCTAGTTTGATTAAAGTGATTCCAAAACTTTTCTAGGCTTGTGATCCCTCATGCCATCAGGCACCCAATAAATTTAGAGAAGTGATTTTTGGTTCCCCCCCCCCCCCAATTGTTTTTTAATAGGATATACTGTTATCATAGACATTGGAAATTAAGATTACAAATTGAACCTACTACATGTTAGTACACACTACATTCAAAATAACCCCAAGCACCTAACAGCAAAGTTCATGTTAATAAATTGATCCCAAGGCCGATGAACATTGCTTTGCCAAGGATCATTAAATACTTTGTGCTCCATATATACTTTGCTAGGTTTTATACGTAAAATATACCAACAACCCAATCTATTCAGCACTGAGAAAAGTCATAAGCACACAGTGCATTTTAATCAACATAATTCCAGTAGGAATCTCTGAACCACTAGATGGAACCCATAGAATAAGTTTCTCAGATCTTCAGTGAGTCAAAATGTTGTAGAGGGTGATGCAATGCACAGCGGATTGTTTAAAAATAATAAGAAGCCACTATTTCTTAAAGGGGAAACCTGTAAAGGCATATCCCTCAGCATTCCTTGCTGCTAAATTTAGGTGCTTTAAGAACACGGTGCTGAATTGAGTTTTGCAGAACCAACACCACGCAATGCCATTGAAAAAATGGGAACACTTTTATTTATTTTTTCATTTTAGTCGTGGCCAATTTTTTACCCTCGGGAAACGGTGCCTGGAACACGCGTCCTCCAAAACGTGCTCCTGCAAATCCGTCATTTTTCGCACTGCGGATCCACAGCGAGGCCACCAGACCTATAGTGCCGGAGGACAACACAGATTTGGTGGCTCCACTGCAGAACCACAGGTGCCCTTTTGGCCGCAGGAGTCGCTGGTGCGCGGTGAACCATGGATTCCCTTGCAGACCTAAGCCCACCCCACCTGGGCGGCCTCCGGTCCTAGGAACCCCCAGTCACTGTCGGCAAAGACATAGCCTGGATTTGAACCTGCGATCTCCAGGCTATGGGGCGCATCCTGCACTCCACGAGGAGTGCTTTTACTGGATGCGCCACTAGGGAGCCCCCCAACCAGGCACTTTTAATATACAAACAGAATACATATTTATACATTCAGCCCCCCACCACACTCAGCCAACTTCACAGAAAACTTTACTGAGTGTTCTAGTCAGTCTCTCTCTTGTTCATTTAAACACTGCTAATATTAAGACAGGAATATGTCTGAAATGTCTCAATGTATTGCTGTGAAGATACAGACCACTTTTTGGTGACATTCAGGTGGCTGAGGTGATCGCTCACAAATGTGTGTTCTGGAAAGTTAGCTGCTTGTGAGCTCTTGATGAGCATGGCCCCCCTCCCTGGGTTGCCAACTGGCTCCAGAATTTACAGACACTTTAAGCCAGGTCAGGTCTTTTAACTCGCCTCTCTAAGCACAAATGAATTGATTTTATTGAACATGTAACGTGAATGTAAATTGCGTGAGTTGTCGCTAAAGGAATGTAATTGTTTTGCTAACTGTTACTAAAAGCACACATCTGTCTGGGAGCGGGAATTATTTCCTGTGAGGATTGTTTCCATCAATCAGACCTATACAGCTTCCTGATTTGCTGTATTTGTCCGATTGGGGCGGGACTGTGCGAAGCAGAAATAAGTATTACATTAATAGAAACTTAACCCCAAGGTTAAAAGACAAAGTGCGGGTGAGTGCATAATTCTCTATAACGACGGAATTGTACTATTTTGATACGTATTGTTTACCATATAACATTTCAAGCAATATGATTGTAATACATGTTATGATGGTCTCCGGATAGAATTGCCACCGCAATTAAACAATTGAACATATTTATTGAAGCCGCTCCCGCAATTCACACGCACTTTACATGTTGATTTAACATCAATTCATTTGTGGTTTAGTGGCGAGTTAAAAACCCTGGCCTGGCTTAAAGTGTCTGTAAATTCTGGATCCAGTTGGCAACCCTGCCTGCTCCTGCTCCCTGGACATGTAGGTCTGGCTCAGCCAGTACTCACTCTCTGCCAGGTCACCTGTCGCGGCCGCCGCTACTTCCGATCCACTGCTTCCCAGGGATCCCCTTCCTGAACAAAATCGCCGTCAGGAACGTCGTAGTGATATGGCCTTCAAACCTTTGTGAGCAGAAAAATAATCACGTGTTAGTGGATGAATACAATTTTAGTTATGTCACATTACAGGTATAAATGCTAAGTTTTATTTGGTGGCACTCTACGGAAATATTGTATCAAATTTCACAATTATACAATAAAAAAGCAGTTCCAAATACAGTCATAAAGTTGCAAAGGGTAGAATATATATAGAGTGTACAAAACATTAGGAACACCTGCTCTTTCCGTGAAATAGACTGATGAGGTGAATCCAGGTGAAAGCTATGATCCCTTATTGATGTAACCTGTTAAATCCACTTCAATCAGTGTAGATGAAGGGGAGACAGGTTAAAGAAGGATTTTTAAGCTTTGACACAATTGAGACATGGATTGTGTATGTGTGCCATTCAGAGGGTAAATGGGCAAGACAAAAGATTGAAGTGCCTTTGAACGGGGTATGGTAGTAGGTGCCAGGCGTGCCGGTTTGAGTGTGTCAAGAACTGCAACGCTGCTGGGTTTTTCAAGCTCAACAGTTTCCCGTGTGTATCATGGATGGTCCACCACCCAAAGGACATCCAGCCAATGGCAGGCCAGTGGTCGGAAACGAGTGGTGCAGAGCAACAGAGCAACAGGCGGGCTACAGTTAGTCAATTGACAGTCCAGTACAACACTGGTGCTGAAAAACCCATAAAAGAATGCACAACTCGTCGTACCTTGACACGAATGGGGTATGGCAGCCGACGACCTAACAGAGTTCCACTTCTTTCAGCAAAACACAAGAAAACGCGGTTGCAGTGGGCTAAGGAACAAAAACACTGGACACTGGAGAACTGGAAAAACATTGGCTGGTCTGATTAATCCCGGTTCCTGCTGTTTCACGCTGATGGGAGGACTAAGGTGTGGAGAAAACCACATGAGTACATGCATCCATCATGCCGCGTGTCAACATTGCAGGCTGGTGGTGATGGTGTGGGGTGTGTTTTCATGGCACACATTGGGCCCCTTGATAAAAGTGGAGCAACATTTGAATGCCACAGGATATCTGAATATCATTGCCAATCAGGTGCATCCCTTCATGGCAGCAGTGTATTCATCTGCTAATGGATTTTTTCAGCAGGATAATGCCCCATGCCACAAGGCTAGGATTGTCCAGGAATGGTTCCACGAACATGACAGTGAATTCAGCTTACTGCAGTGGCCTGTCCAGTCACCAGATCTCAATCCAATCTGTGGGATGAGATGGAACGAGCTGTTCGGAGTAGAGATCCACTACCAGCCAACTTGACACAACTGTGGGAAGCATTGGAGTCAACATGGGCCAGCATCCCTGTGGAACGCTTTCGACACCTTGTAGAGTCCATGCCCCGACGAGGCTGTTCTGAGGGCAAAAGGGGGTGCAACTCAATATTAGGAAGGTGTTCCTAATGTGCTTCTGTCTGGGAGGAAATGTCAACAATTTAAAGTACCCTTCCTCAGTAAAAAAAATAAATAAGCAACAAATCAATGTACTTGGTCTTACTAAAATTAAGCTGTTAAAATGTGAAAAACAAGAGGGCAGAATAGAAAAAAAAAAATAAACTTAACAGGTACACCTATAATATTACTATACGATTATGAGATTTTTGTGGTAGTACTGTATTTTGCCAAATGTTTACAATTAAGTGAATAAACATATTTCCAAACAAATCACACACACACACATATATATATATATATATATATATATATATATATATATATACACACACACATATACTGTATATATATATATATATATATATATATATATATATATATATATACACACACACACTAATAATAACATTCCTGATTTTAGGAATTAAATACCAATGAGACCCTCATCTCGGGACATTTCATCAACCAGGACATCACAAATACCAAAAAGCAAATTATTAGTCGCCATTTTAAAAGCCTATCAGCGCTGTCATGTAGCAGAGCGTTAAGTCATTTAAATTCAGCTCAGCGTGCTTTCTGAGCGTTCTTACTCTGAGCTTAATGTGCCCTGTATAGTACTGTAGTCAGTAGTAGTCTGTAATCATAGAATTAAGCATAGGGTTTTATAGGGAAATATCAGTTACAGTTATAGAAATGTAATTTGCATTGCTCCAAACTTTTATGTTTTTTTCATACATTTGTTTATCCAGTATAAAAATGATCAATTGTGGTGGGGCAAGACAATCTTCATTGATAAAACAACCTTAATTAAAAACTGTATATTGCCTAAAGGTAAACAGAGATTAATTATTGCTCAATTCCATGTAAAACATACTTACTCCAGACTTTATCTGCTTTTTCAAACAATAATATTTCTAGAATTTATGTGGGGAAATTATTTTATAATGGAAAAGCCCTTTTGGACTTTATTGAAACACGATGGTAGTGAACTTCAGGCTTCAGACAGCAGTGCTTTTTTCAAGAGTTCAGAATTGTGCATGTTCCAGCTTTTCACCAGACCCAGCTCATAGTGTAGTCTAGGTGTAGAATGGCTAAAAGTTGAAATTTCGAATTTTCATAAGTTGTCCAACATTTTCTCGAGGAAGGGGGATACCCCGAACACCCCATCCCTGCTCAAATAGTCTGGGCCAGCATTCCAGTTGATGAAACTTGGGACCCACGCTACAGCCTGTTAATGTTTACAATATATTAAAAAAAAAAAAACAAAACACATTTGTAAATATGTTGTAAAATACTTGAAAAACTGAATTGTTGCATCATTTTATAATTAAATTAAACATTACATTATACAGCTAACTGAACTAAAAGTGTAAGCTAAGGCAATGTTTCCCAATCCTGGGGACCCCTGTGTCTGCTGGTTTTCATTCCAACTGAGCTCTCAATTACTTAATTGAACCCTTAATTGAACTATGCATTTGCTTAATTAGACCTTTTTAACTATTTTCAGCTTTTAAACAGTTGGGAGATTTCAAGTTAACTATACAATTTTAAGAAATTATAAGAAAATTGGCAACTTTTTAGGAGCTGATAACAGTTTAAAAAAAAAAGGTTTAATTAAGCACATTATTAGTTCAATTAAGGGTTTCATTAAGTAATTGGGAACTCAGTTTGAATGAAAACCAGCAGACACAGGGGTCCTCCAGGACCAGGATTGGGAAACCCTCAGCTAAGGCATCTTATTTTCTGACAATACAATTTTAATTGGGTAAGTAAATACTTTTTCCACAAAAAAAAAAAAAAAAAAAAGTTTGGTAAGTATGATGCTTATTCAACAATAAAATACTTGAGCGATGAGGTTATGGCCTTTTTTGTGGTATTGTTAGCTCCAATTTTCTATTTCAATCATTGTAACTTATGACAATACCCCCTAGTTCCCAAAATGTCCTGCATGTATTCTAACTTTGTTCTTGCAGCACAACCAGAGGATCATCATGTAAAGGGGCTGCTTATAGTGTTAATCTAATAAAAAAAAAAAAAAGGGGACAGTGAAAAGTAATTGTAAACAAATAAGGAGAATGAACTTTAAAACCTTGCATTTTTAGTCAGTTTCAGTATATGCATATTAAATGCATGCAAAAAAAAAAAGACAGAATTGTCACTCGGTACATTTCTCAGTTTCTTCTCATATTGAGAAGAGCCTACGATGACATCGATCATCATAAATATTGTGTACACGATGGTGCTCCAAAAAAAACATGTTATTCTTATATGTTAATAATAATAATAATAACGAATGAGTGGTTTCTTGATAGTTTGGTGGTATACTATATTATTACACTGGTGTAGAAGTCAAGTGATACAAACAGCAGAGTAAAAGCTGTTACTCAAACTATTAAACGGTGGCATGCAATGCCATAACTGACAGTCTTGGCTTAAAAGGTGGCAGTACTTATGTCCGTCATTGTTTTGATCATTAAAATAGATGCCTTCAAGTGAACATCAAGAAACAATTTGAATTGACACAACTTCACATACAGTACACAGTAACAAAAGAAGACAACAGTTTTAGCTTGAGACTCCTTTCAAGTAAGTTTTAATATAGTGCACAAGTGAGACTGAATCAGGAGGATTTGCATCAGACTCCCTTGAATGAACACTGGCTAAAGGGGGTACATTTCACCTTCTTTTTTCTGAGCATTATTATCAGCTAAGGCAACAAAATGAACATCCACTCTGGAACAGAACCATCACAGGAAGTAAGCTACATCACACACTACAATACAGTATTTACAGTCCTTCCGATAGTGTTATACTGCCACTGCAGGATAGCAAGATTGATGTCCATTCTGATTTAATCATGGTTCCAGGGATTATCACAGTTGTTTCTTCTTTTTTTTAAATTAAAGTGATTTTCCTATTCTTCACAACAAAGTGTGCAGATGGGGCCCATATGTCAATATTACAGTAATTATAACATGAAATATCATTGCACAATTAACCTATATGGTTAATTCAGTACAAAATAACAAGTATAAATGTACCAGCACTAGTGGTTTTACATACGTTTATAATCACTAATTACGAAGAAAAAAAAAAATCTTAATTATACATTTTTTTTGTATAGGTGAATGCCTAATAATTACAAAGCTGCTCATTACAGGCATAATGTTGTGGAATAAATACAAGAAATCTGATAAAATATTCAGCACAAACAAGTTACAATGGGACAAGAAATCATACAATCACTGAACAGTTGATTCAACAGCTATTGTAATAGTAGACTTCTACAGTTCCATTGAAAACAGGTTGAGAGGACTTTGCTCCCAGTCGGTTGAACATCGTGGGGATGCACCTGAACAATGTCTTTGTGAGGGTTGTGTTGCTGTATTCAGTGTACCGGTGGGTAACAATTTATAACACTACTCTCCTTTTAAAACCAGGCAGGGAGGATGCCAGAAAGAAACTACTTTGTGGTGTTTTAAATTTAGATCTGTTTCAATATTGTGATAAATCTTTTAAAAAAAAACGAATAGAAAACAAAAAAAACGATGAGATTAAAAATAAATTCAAAATTAAAATTAAAAAAACTTCACATAGTGGAGGTAAAAACTATAATCTAAGGACTTTCTTCAACTCAAATTACACAGTATTAGACATTAAAACATACAATTTATGTACAGAAATCAAGACAACTATACAAGATGTTAAGCTACAGGATTCTTTTCGTATTATACAACTCTATGAACATAATGCTCTATTACTTGCCTGTACATGTGAAAAGAAAACAAAATGTATTTTAAGCTATTGCAGTTCAGTATACAGAACTGAATTTTACAGATCATTAAAAACAAAGCTCTAACTTTATTGCAATGAGGGTAATTTTCTAACTACTTATTTTACATGGGGGCGCGGGGAGGGGGCTGGAGGAGGTTGGATATTTGTTTTTTTTCCCACTGGCCAAACACATATTAGCCGCAATACCAGTACATTCAAAAACAGTGGAAACTGTACATCATATCTGAATCTATACCCTGATCCCATGAATGAATGCAGTCTTCCCGTTTTTACAGCTTCAGCTCATTAGCGATTTTGGATGCAATGTTTTTGAAGGCGATGGAGGTGCCAGATATCCTCTTGAAGCGGACCCCATTGAGGGAGAGGCGGGGCAGCTTGCAGACCTCCATCTCCCACTGGACCAGGTTGTCCTGCCGGGCGTCGCCATGCACGCAGAACAGCAGGAAGCGCTCCCGCTGCTCGTAGTCGCAGTTGTTGGCATCCAGCACTTTCCGGATCTCCCTCATCATGTCGTTGGGGTCCATGGAACTGGTGGTCTTCATGCTCCAGGTGAACCTCAAAGAACGTGGCTTCAGATCTTTGCCATCCTCCTTGTCCCGCTCTTTCGGTTCCCCTGAGGTGCTCCTACAGAGAATTAAACATTTATGTTAGAGAAGAAGAAAAAAACTCAAGCATCACCTAATTTGTACATTTAGGCTCAACAATAGACAAGTCAGAAGCCCCACCCTACCTTTTTACTTTCTGCCTAATTGTTAACAAGTGGTTAGTCGTGCCCAAGAGGTGATATTTAACTGGTAATTCGGAGTTAGTTTAGAAATGTCAGGTATAAGTAAAACAGAGAGTTCAAAAAGAAGTTCTGCGGTTATATACTCTTCTTACAGTATATATCGGGCCTCTTCGGTTTCAGTTTTGATTTTTGATCACATGATGTCCCTTTTTTTAGCGCCATCTCTGGTGAATTCAACAAGTGGAGAAGTGTTGATTGTGAAACAAGTTCACTTCAGTTTTTTCTTCCGTAACTTGACTGTGTTTCATTGATAATGTAAAAAAAGGCAGCTCCTTATTTTTAATTCAAACCAAATGCAAACAGTGAGTGAAGTTAAATTGATTTAATGAAATCGTAATTAAGAGAAAACTGTTACTTGCAAAACAGGTTATAACATTTTTGCAACGAGTCATTAAGATTTTAAATCCGGCTAAAACAATTTAACCGAACTCGCTTTTTGTGTTTGGTTTGAATTAAAAATAAGGAGCTGCCTTTTTTTTTTACATTATCAATGAAACAGAATCATCGTCTCATTCAAGTTACGGGATAAAAAACAAAAGTGATCTTGTTTCACAATCAACACTTTTCCAAGAGTTTAATTAAGAAACTGAGTCGGCACAATAAAATTTTAAAGGGACATGATCAAAAATAAAAACAGAAAACAAAGAGCCCTAAGTATGTACTATGATCTATTAATATGGAGACAATGTAAGGGGTATGGTGAGGAAAATCAAATTTAGAAGCTTGTTAGGCACAAAGTAACTAAAACCTCTAGTGTTTTTATTTTATTTTTTTATAATTAACCTGACACGGATTCCTTTCACAGGCATAATCTGTATTCACTTGTCACATTGGTGTCACAAAATATGCCTTCAGGAAATGGGACAGGTGAATATAATCTGTCTGCATATTCAAGAGGTTGTATATGTCAGAGTGAAGCCTTTTAAGAGATTAATAACCTGAGCAGATATTTTACAGAGATACGCATCACAGTGTTGTTTTCACTACGTTGATCAATACCTGAACAGATTAACTAAATTCCTTTTTTATATTTTTTTTATAAAAAAAAAAAAAAATTAAATTCTAAAAATCTTTGGTACGTTATGTTGACATGGAAATACTATCCCAATTTCTGTTGATAGCAAAAAATAAAATAAATAAATAAATACATGTTAAATTAAATAAATACATGAATTAAATAAATATTTGAATAATAAGTCATGCTGCTGCAGTCTTACAGATTTCTAGTTTTGGAATTTTGCTTGGATTTATTGTGCATACTGGTTAATGGCTTTCAGATGTCACTATCTTCAAGCCATTACCATTTTATCATTATTATAATTTTTTTTTAAATACAAATAGGCAAAATGTTTACAACAATGCAGCAAGGGACCTAAAAAGGATAGTATAGAAAAGACCATGTGTTACAGTATAGCACAGTGATTTCAATATGTAATTCAATATGTAGCTGAAGCAAAAATAAATAAAAAATACTTCCAGACATGTATTAGGTGCTTTGATTAGATGTGTATGTGTGCCCTCTATTGCACTCTCATATGAAAATACTTCAGATAATGCTACCACTGTTTTGTATACAGAATACCCAGCTCTCCTAAATAGCACCCAATCATCATATTGCCACTCCTTCATAGGTGCTGCAGATAACTAAAAATGAACAACTCACCAATAAAGAGAAAAGGCACAGATCTATTAAATCACTAATAATCATTGTAAAAAAACTTCTACATGTTAACAACTCTTGGCATCATTAAATGAATATGACGACTGACATAGCATTCTTATTTCCTGTAGACGCATGTTCTTCTACCCATTTAGAAATGCCTAATTTTAATGTAGCCTCACTGCTGCAACCAACTTACCAATCAGGACAGCGGAAGATCAGACAGCCTCCATTCCTGCTGCCAAACCAATCACCCCTTTTCACCTGCCGAACCCGAGCCATGATGTTACCAAGGATATTACCAAGCTATAGAACCCTGGAGGCAACAGACAAACCTGGGAAGTCTCTGCCTGGGCTCGATAGGTGCCTTACTAGCAGGGCTTGTTGAAATGTGATTGTAAATTTGCCCCATCTGAAGTTCCTCCCTAACCTAGCAGGAGCACAAAGGCCAATGCAGCACTCCCTCTGAGCCTCCAGCCAAGATTGGCACAAGCAGGATTCGGGGGCCAAACTTGCACGACTCACCCTGCACTCCAAGCAGTACAGCTTTTAATAGGTGAGCCACTGGGGTAATAGGATTTTAATTCAAACTAATCCATCAGAACAAGATAAATCACTCTCTTGTATGGATTACATGAATTCATTACAACTCCCATTAAAAATGATTGCATTTTTCAATGTAATAATGTTGTGCAAAGCTCCTTTATGTTTTAGAAAAATCTCAGGCAGTAATCAATTGCATATTAAAAGAAGTACAAAGAAGCTGACCTTTTTGCCTCCCTGCGAGTTCAGAATTTGAAGTAAGGAATGAGAATGCAAAATTTCAACAAGTTAATGTTACGCTCTACAATTCTTCTTAAACATTTCTATATGCATGGGTCATTCTACAATAAATTATTCCTCATTACACCATGCTTCTTTTCCCAAACACTGAAGAATGGCATACTTGTAATAATAAACAATTTAAAATTGTATTAAAACAAATGTGTTTTTCTCTTTTCTTTTTTTTCTTTTAAAACATAACTTCTGGTGATGGGTGTAACTTTAATTCCATGATGGTGGGGTTTTAAAATAGAATGGCTCACAACTGGAATGAGGCCTAGTAACAAAGTATTAATAGTGGCACCTCACCTTGAAATGTCAGTTCTGCCACTGGCTTCACCCTCGCTTTGACCCCTCAAAAAACAATCACAATCAAGGGTCATTATCAGTGCAAGTATAATCTACAGAGAAATGGGATTCATGAAAACCTGACAAGCGACTACTTTAACACAAACATACATTTCTCAGAATCTATTTGATCTAATGACAATACAGTTTAGGAGTGAATTTTTATTTTACATATATTTTAAAAAAAATCTAATTCATAGGTTAAATGCATTACTGAATTTGGTATTTTAATTATTTTTTAAATGTAATTTCTGATCAGATTTAAGTTTATAACCAGAAGGGGGAAGTTAATATATAGGCCTAAATATATTTGTAAACAAGTACTCACATTTCATAACAACATGACAAAACATTTCAGAAAAGTAAGAGGTAATGTGACAAGTAGAACGAAGACAATGCCATTTACACAACTAACACAATCATATCACAAGGTCTGTTAAGAGAGATTTTGTTTTTGGAGAACTTTGCACAACCTTGATCCTAAACTTACTGTAAAAATCTCAATCTGAATACAACACAGCAAACCTTCAAAATAAAACAACAAGCAGATTCAAGCAGCACTTTCCTGAACCAGAAAGTGGGACTAGTGTCATTTTGCAAGGAATACGGTTCACTGTAAACAAAATTACTGTACAAGTGTTGTCAAAAATACTTTACACTAAAGGCACTTCATGAAAATCATAAAGGAATCTTCTACACCTCTACAGAATTGCAGAGATGTTGGTAGATGGTTTACTGTATACCAGTTATTGGTATATATACATTTAAGGCAGAAAGGGATGCAGGATGTGTGTGTTTCTATGTAATGAAGTGTGTGTGGATTTTCAATATACTGTTTGTGCTGTAAATGTTACATTTTAAAAGACATTTCAGGCATGACATGTGAAACAACAGCAACAGCAAAATATTACGACTACGGAAGACTACAAATACCTGGCTGTATGGCAGGGGTACTCAATTACATTAACTGGAGGGCCACATAAGGCAATGTCCAAATCTTGGGGGGCCACAGGGCACTCATGACGTGCGTAAGGGGGGGGGGTAACCACTTACAATGATACGATTTAGGATTGCCATTTAATAATACAAAGCAAATATATTTATCACTGTAATGCTATTAAAACTGCATACTATTGATCTTAATTTTATTAAAATTATTACATTAAAAATGGAAATCTAATTTCCTTTCTTTTTGTCAAAAATGTTGATACTCGCTCGAAAAAATTGCTGCGCAACAAGCATGCAATTTAAGTAATGAAAGCACTCAAATCACTCAGATTTGCCATGACAGTGGTGCCATACTTTCCATGATGAATCGGAAGGGGGCCCAGAACAAAATATTGAGGGGGCTACACCCCACTTTGTGCATCACGCATAAATACATTCAAATCATTTTCCATGTCAGAAGTGGAACAGCAAGCATTTAATTAACCTTAAGGAAAGACAGAAGTTACAGGAGAGGAGCAATTATTTGAAGAAGTTAAATAATAGTAAACTGAAAAAAAAAATTCAAAGGTTATGGAGTGTACTGATGCGAATGGGAATGAATGTGCATACCGAGTGTGTGACTAAACTAAAGTTTATTGATTGAGGGTAGCTTACATACAGAGTAAGTTTTAAACAAGG
Source organism: Acipenser oxyrinchus oxyrinchus (assembly GCA_030684275.1). Classification (NCBI taxonomy): domain Eukaryota; kingdom Metazoa; phylum Chordata; class Actinopteri; order Acipenseriformes; family Acipenseridae; genus Acipenser; species Acipenser oxyrinchus. The sequence goes on from CM060252.1 coordinate 27,752,193, forward strand.
AAGGAGAAGGGTTATTAATAGATAGTGTAGTGATCATTTGTTCCTGTATTATGGTGTGTTGCCAATAAATATCACTTCTTAGGGGACACAAATGCCCTGTAGATAGCAGTGACCTTTCCAGCTTGCGTATCTGCAACTAGCATTTGTAATGAAGGACAGCTGACCAGGGCTGCCAACTACTTTCACAAAATTCTGCCTACTTCTTCCTGAAAGAAACCATAATAAAAAATACAAAACTTAAAAAGCATGGCCCCAGGACTGAATTTATCACTGCAGCTGGATGTCTGAGATCGGTGCAGTTTATGTCATTTACGATGTCTTAATGATCTCAGACAAGCAATCCACAGTGGAAATGTTGGTGTGATTTGCCACTAGAAATGTGCGTTTCAATTCTGCCCTACTCTTTTTGTCACTGACCTCCAACACGGGTGGTACATGGAAGCAGTTTGTTGTTTTATTCAATGCAGAATGTGGAGTAGCATTGTTAATATGTTCCGTTGTTTTTGCATGTCTTATTGAGACTCTGCAGTGTTTGCAGAAGCCATCGACTGTATCTGGATCAGCACCTGAGTGGCGGATCCGGTAAAGGCACTCCGCGTGGAGTGCAGGATGCGCCCTATAGTTTGGAGGTCGCTGGTTTGAGTCCAGGCTATTCCTCTGCCAACCGTGGACGGGAGTTCCCAGGGGCGGCACACAATTGACCGAGCTCCACCCAGGGGGGGAGGGCTTACAGCGCGCCCCAGTGACCCCTGTAGACTGGCCGGAAGCCTGCGGGCTTGCCTGTAAGCCGCCCAGAGCTGTGTTGTCACCTGACACCGTAGCTCTGGTTTGGCTGCATGGCAGGCCTGCAGAGTGAAAAAAAGTGGTCGGCTGACGGCACACGCTTCGGAGGACAGCGTGTGTTCGTCTTCGCCACTCCCGAGTCAGCGAGGGTGGCAGCATTGAGCTGAGCTTAAAAAAATACAATTGGATATATCAAATTGGGAGAAAAACAGGGCAAAATCAATTGGCGAGTACTAAATTAAAAAAATGTTAATCATGTTGAGTCAATCATGACAGTCAGAACATACTTCCTTCAACTGTTTGAACAAATGCCACATTTCAGAAGACTGTTTGTGGTGCCAGATTAGGAATGTTTCTGAAGTTTTTTCTTTAGATTTTTCCAGTCTTTCACTCCATTTTCAGTGAAAGCGGGGTATTTTGAACTTCTGAAAAAGTGTCTGCAAGGAAAGCAGAAAACAGCATCTGCCTGCTTACTGTACTCTAAATATGAAAACGTATTTTAATATTCTGATGAAAATGAATGGTTTTGCTTACCAAAGACAGTTTTCGGATACACAGGTAAATAAGGCTATGACGGTCCTGCTGCAGTATCACCAAGGTCTAAAATACAGGATTTAGTTGCATTTCAATGTCATTCGAGGAGACAATGCTTGGCTGGTTTAACGTCCATTCTTCCCGCCGATCTGAGCCCCATATAGATAGTCGAAAGTTTACAGTAAGAGTGCAGCTGAATGCCCCTTGATTATAAGTACGATAGTAAGTGCGTGTTTAGAAGCTTAACAATATTAACAACTGATTTAAATTGGTGTGAAGTGATGGAAATGGTGTTTGAAATTGGTGTAGGTACTGTAGGACTGCAGAACAGGTTAAAGGTTTTTTTTTAAATGTGCAGCTTGTTATCCTTACTGTTTTTCTAATTTGCTTAAATAGGCATAACATGTTTTAAAGTACAAGCTAGTGCTATGTTAAACTTAAATTATTTGGCCGCCTTATGTAGGGGGGGTGAGGGGAAATGAAATATATATATGTTGCATTCCTGTGTGGTTTAGTGGTCTGTTTTGTGCTATACATTATTATACAGTACAAGTTCTCAAAAAGACGCAGGAGAATTAATCCGGTTTATAGCTTTTATTTGTGTACGTCAGTCTGACTATTTTTCAGACACACTAGTAACAGAGTAATAAAAAAATAATGCAAGTATTAATTATATATATATATATATATATATATATATATATATATATATATATATATATATATATATACAGTACTGTGCAAAAGTTTTAGGCAGGTGTGAAAAAATGCTGTAAAGTAAGAATGCTTTCAAAATAGACATGTTAATAGTTTATATTTATCAATTAACAAAATGCAAATTGAGTGAACAGAAGAAAAATCTACATCAAATCATTATTTGGTGTGACCACCCTTGCCTTCAAAACAGCATCAATTCTTCTAGGTACACTTGCACACAGTTTTTGAAGGAACTTCGGCAGGTAGGTTGGCCCAAACATCTTGGAGAACTAACCACAGTTCTTCTGTGGATTTAGGCAGCCTCAGTTGCTTCTCTCTCTTCATGTAATCCCAGACAGACTCGATGATGTTGAGACCAGGGCTCTGTGGGGCCATACCATCACTTCCAGGACTCCTTGTTCTTCTTTACGCTGAAGATAGTTCTTAATGACTTTCGCTGTATGTTTGGGGTCGTTGTCATGCTGCAGAATAAATTTGGGGCCAATCAGATGCCTCCCTGATGGTATTGCATGATGGATAAGTATCTGCCTGTACTTCTCAGCATTGAGGAGACCATTAATTCTGACCAAATCCCCAACTCCATTTGCAGAAATGCAGACCCAAACTTGCAAGGAACCTCCACCATGCTTCACTGTTGCCTGCAGACACTCATTCGCGGTATCGCTCTCCAGCCCTTCGCGAACAAACTGCCTTCTGCTACAGCCAAATATTTCAGATTTTGACTCATCAGTCCAGAGCACCTGCTGCCATTTTTCTGCACCCCAGTTCCTGTGTTTTCGCATAGTTGAGTCGCTTGGCCTTGTTTCCACGCCGGAGGTATGGCTTTTGGCCGCAAGTCTTCCATGAAGGCCACTTCTGACCAGACTTCTCCGGACAGTAGATGGGTGTACCAGGGTCCCACTGTTTTCTGGCAATTCTGAGCTGATGGCACTGCTGGACATCTTCCGATTGCGAAGGGAAGTAAGCATGATGTGTCTTTCATCTGCTGCAGTAAGTTTCCTTGGCCGACCACCGCGCTCACGGTCCTCAACGCTGCCCGCTTCTTTGTGCTTCTTCAAAAGAGCTTGGACAGCACATCTGGAAACCCCTGTCTGCCTTGAAATTTCTGCCTGGGAGAGACCTTGCTGATGCAGTATAACTACCTTGTGTCTTGTTGCTGTGCTCAGTCTTGCCATGGTGTATGACTCTTTGACAGTAAACTGTCTTCAGCAACCTCACCTTGTTAGCTGAGTTTGGCTGTTCCTCACCCAGTTTTATTCCTCCTACACAGCTGTTTCTGTTTCAGTTAATGATTGTGTTTCAACCTACATATTGAATTGATGATCATTAGCACCTGTTTGGTATAATTGTTTAATCAAACACCTGACTATATGCCTACAAAATCCCTGACTTTGTGCAAGTGTACCTAGAAGAATTGATGCTGTTTTGAAGGCAAAGGGTGGTCACACCAAATATGGATTTGATTTAGATTTTTCTTCTGTTCACTCACATTGCATTTAGTTAATTGATAAATATAATCTATTAACATGTCTATTTTTGAAAGCATTCTTACTTTACAGCATTTTTTCACACCTGCCTAAAACTTTTGCACAGTACTGTATATATATATATATGTAGGGGTCACTGATAGACAGCCAATGCATCTATTAAATTAATATTTACGTATCTAAGAAGGTCTAACACACACACACACACACACACACACACACACACACACACACACACAACTTAAGAGGCAGTGAAACCATTTTTGGTAACTTTTCTAGAGCCTTTGACTGTTCCAAGTACAATATCCAAAATAAAAAAATACCCTCCTCCTTGGATATTAGCCTACAAATACATGCTAACAAACCCCACACTTCTCAAAAAGGTGTCAAATGTATTCCAACTATTTCCTACAGAAATTGACTGTTGGGAGCCGTGAAATGCATTAAACCTAGTGAATCAAAAGTGTTAAGAAAACCCTCTTCGGTTCTTAACAGTATGCAAATGACATCAATCCCCTTTACACTTTGATAAAACAAAAGACAAAGACAAGTGAAGATGCAGAATGGTTATTAAGATACTACAGCACAAGTAAACAGAGCATTCAGTGATCCTCTAATAACCGTGCAGATCAGACAGAGGAGGACTTTGAAAAAGGGGAGGGGTGTAAAATCCAGGGCACACTGGGGTATAGTCAAACAAAATCAGGGGGTTTGGGGAAGTTTAGTGCATTCCATTCATTTTGGGAAAGTGGAAGCAAACAGATAACATTTGCTCCTACCTTCTGGACAACCTGAAAGACATAGTTCTACAACAAAAAAGCGTAAAAAAAATAAATAAATAAATAAATCACTGTTAGGCATTTGAAAATTAAGCAGAAACAATAACAATAATAATAAACAGTAATCCGTCACATAACCGCCCGTCACATATCCACACAAACCGTTTATCCACCATGATCAACCTCTTCAGCCACGTTACTTTATTATTGAATACAGAAGATTAGTTCAGAGATTGCAGATCCTACCAAAGTTTGCTGAGCTGTTCAGTGTGTTGACTTGATAAGTAAATCTATCCTGTTCGCCTGCGGGGCGTATCAATCAATCTCCGTCTCGATCTCCTGCCTGTCACTCAGTAGCGAATGCATGCATCCACACGGCAGACGACTACTCTGTCACAAGCATTAATATCCTGTAACTTTCTAAACAAGGGATTTAAGGGAGCTCCCTAATAAAACCTGAATCTCAAAACAATAACTGTGTGAATATAGTAATTGTTACAGCTGTCTATAATGGTATTTAAAACAGGATTCATTTAGCCGCCTTTTTACATATCCGGCCTTACTCTGGTCCCACTGCAGTCGGATATGCAACGGATTACTGTAATGTACCACCACATCCAGACTGTTGCATATGCATATACCAGCAAATACAAGGCCCTGTGAGCGCAATGTGTTTCTATTGTTTGATTTTATTGCAAGATAGAATTTCTTTCAAAAACTGAAATGGTATCCATTATTTTAGACTTCAAAATGCTCAATCAGAATTCTAATGTAAAACTTAGGTTTTACCTGTCAATAATTTAGCTTACGTTTTACCTGGACACAATAAAGAAAATCAGGCATTGTATATGTGGCTACCGAGAGGAACTTTGATAAGCAAATTCTTGATTCACTCCTTGTCTAGCACTCTTCGACTTTAAGGGTCTCTTCTAAAACGCCTTTGGTTTCAAGGAAGACCTACAGACACAGCAAGCCCAGTTCTAAAGAAGCTGACCTTGAGTAACTGCAATTTGATTAAATGTTTTGCAGCCTCAGCTCTCTGGATGTCTGGAGGTTATTGGTCTACATGATAAACCAGCACACTGTTGGTTTAGCAGACACCGCAGAGGCCCTGGGATGACAGTGCAGAGTCACTAAACCCCTCCTCTCTTGTGAAGGGGACAGGTTCATTCAAGTCACACTGCTGTACTACTTATAGCAGATGCATGTGAAAAACTAGTCTGCAAGTAATTAAAAAAAAAATACTATTAGTTTAAAAAAGGATTTGAAATCTAGTAGGTCACCTCCCTTAATTATATACATATCTGTCACCCCAACAAAGTAGTCATTTACAACAAGCAGGACCATGATTTGTAAATCAAAGCAGCCCATCAAAACACAAACATGGCCAGTTCCCCTTTATTTTATGGTGATTTTTATTTCTTAATGTATGCAACATTACAGCTACAGGTTTTATTATTTTTAATGATAGGCTAGGCTATTGCTACTATTAAGGGAAAATCAGGTTTTGGAAGAGTTTGCTTTGGAGCAAGAAGATTGTGTTTTTGTCCATAACAAGCAAAGTTGCAGGAGTTAACCTCAAACATATGGTGGCAGTGGTAACTGTTCTCCTCAGAGGTACAAGTTTATTTCAAATCAGGGTCTGTGAAACCAGCCACATGTTACATTAGATAAATTAGACGAAGATTAGTGCTAAACGGGGCCTATGAAGCCAATTGAAAAGAGGATTATTTTGTTTGATTCTCCTGCTGTGATTATCTGTTGTCTCAAGAGCAGGGCTTTCTAACTGGCTGATTAGTTTTCATTTTTACAAACTGTCTGTAAAAGGAGTCCCATAACAGGGATGTTATTAAGAGATGATGCATCTAAGAGGGATATCCTGTTGATATTTTCCAACATAATTAAAAACAGGGGTGGGGGGTGTTTTAAAACTCATCCATCTTAACATCTCTCTTCTGGCCTCTAGCTTGCCCTGTATAATTATTTCAAGTTCTTGTGCTCCGGTGGTTAAAGAAAAGGGCTTATAACAAGGAGGTCCACAGTTCAAATCCCGGCTCACTCACTGACTCACTGTGTGACCTTCAACAAGTCACTTAACCTCCTTGTGCTGTCTTTCGTGTGAGACGTTGTTGTAAGTGACTGCAGCTGATGCATAGTTCACACACCCTAGCCTCTGTAAGTCACCTTGGATAAAGGCGTCTGCTAAACAATAATAATAATAATAATAAAAATAATAATAATAAAGCATATTCATTAACAAATTATGATCTTTAATTATTTATTTAAAAAGGCATGGAACCAGAGACAAATAATTACCTTATCCCTGTTAACCTGTGAATCTATTTGTTTTAATGAAAATGCCTATATAACATACAGGATTTGTTTATTAAATCAAAACGGCTAACCTGCGTCCGAACTTGGAAGTGATCTTGCCGATGATGCCGGTGGAGGTGCCCCTCCGGGCTTGCGACAGAGCGGCCGTGTCGTGGGACAGAGAGGGCGAGGCGGGCGGTCCGTTGTAGGTGGCGTTGCGGCGGTCACGGAGCTGGGCCCCGTGGAAAGTGCTTCGACTGGAGCTGCCGCGGGGGAATCGGGTTCGGTCCGGAGTGGTGCTGCTAATGCTGTGGGCAGATGGAGAAGCAGCAGGGGCCCGAGGAGTTGCAGTTGCAGTGCTGGAGCGGAAACAACAAACAGGATTAAATGAAACACCATGGTCAGCAGGGTCTGGTTTTATTTTGGATCTAGAAACTTATATACAGTGTTTGTGTGTGTGTGCATATATATATATATATATATATATATATATATATATATATATATATATTGAAATTGTTAATCTTAGGGCTATTTTTAAATCTGTTGTTCATATCAACAGGTAAAGAAATTCTATTGAGAAGCGTATTTAAAAAGGTGAAGATGGTTGAAAGGTGACAGACAAATCAATTTAGTTGGTCTCATGGCATACAGTACAAACATTTATTTGTGTCTGGTTCTATGTCGTTTAAATGTTGGCAACTGTAGGAAGTATTGATAAAAAATGCAGCCCTCCCTAAAATGTCATGCATTTATTTCCGTTACTTTGGGAATGAGATCCCCCTCCCCCTCCTTTGATGCCAATTCGATTATCATGCTACAGGTATGAAATATAAATCAGAACATAATGCAATTAAATTTAGCTTACACAGGATTAATATTTTAGAATAAAAAAGCTGTTCAGGTTATAATTTGCTCACGCCCATGAAGTTAGTGGAAATGTAAAGCTAGCAATTTGTTGTTTTGTTTTGATCGCTACCAGCTGCTGCTCCGTCTGGCAGGTACATGTGTTATGCCAAGACTGTGCAGAGTAACTGGGGCACACACCTCTCCTGGAGACCATCGCTGTCACCTACAGCATACCTGTGCAACTCGAACAGGGCAACACAAAACTAAATTCAAACTATTAACTTTAAGGGGGCAAATCTTTATATTAAAAAAATTAATTAATTAATAAATCTGAGCAATTGCTTTCAAAAATGATTTTAACTTCACCGAATTGGAGTTCTTATTGCAAGGCAAATCTATAACCAAGTTAAGTAGATAGTAGTTTTATCTTACAATTCTGATTGAGTGTTTAGAAGCTATGGATGAGTTCTTGCAAACAGTATTCAAGACTACGACTATCCTGTCCAAGCAGGGTTAACCTCACAACTTTTTCAATTTTCAGAAAGTATCTTTTGGGCACCCATTGTTTATTTATTTTTTCACAACTTATTAATTAACGAAAGTTATGCAGTCAAAAAAAACCCCAAAAAACAGGAATAGCCAAAATCAGACTTTTCTATTTTCTACTGTTGCCTCCAAATGATGGACTATTATGAAATGAACTGAACAGCAGGACCAGGGTCCTTACCTTGGTCTGTAGGCCTCCGTGCCATCCTCGATGGGAGGCAGCGTGACTTTGATGGGATGCCCGGAGGCAGACATGGACTTGACGTGGCGCGGCCGGGTCGAGGGCAAGGCAGATGCTGCAGCGCCAGTACTGCTTGCACAAGCTGACATTTCAGTTAGGCTTTTGGAAGCAAGCAAAACACAGAACACTGAACATTTAACACTTTAGATCACTTAGTATTGCCAGTTGGGTGGGGATATACAATTTTAATTTGAGTAGGCTAATGCTATCCAAAGATGGCCACATGCAAGTCAAATGCAAATCCGATAGTTTTGAACTGTGTATCTCTTAAATTGTAACATGAAAGAGATTGCTATTGGTGATTATAAAATAGCTAAAGGCTGACTTTGCCGGAAAGTTTAATTGTATAGTGTTTCTCAGTGCTGGTGCTGTGAAAATTCTCCTGCCACCTGGGAAGCTGGCTTGGTGCAGCTGTGTGTTTAACTACAGCCATGATCCACCAATTGTATTTTATTTCAAGTTCTTGTATCCTTTGTTCCCCTCCAACCAATCTAAGAACTGTCTTAAACCGAGTAGTTTAAGCTTGACGGCATAAAAATGTGAAGCACCACTGAGAAAGGTGTTCGAGTTCTTGTGTACTACTACCTGCTGTCTTTCCCATTGGGTATAGCGGAGTATCTGTCGGTGCTGGAGCGCTCGCACACGTAAGTGTTTCTTCTGGTCATCCCTCCTCCAGGAAGCACATTGTTCTACATTTTATTGAGGGATTGAAATAAAGACTGAAATTAGTCTTGCACTGTGGAAAACTCCTTCCTCTGAAAACACTCTGGCAATAAGGCAGATCTGCAACTGAAGTGCTTCCCACGCACCAGGTCGTGGGCTGACCTTTGCAAGGGAACACAGAGCTTTAGAAAGGTGCTGAAATAGAGAGGTCCCTGGAAGCTGTCCTGCTCTATCATGCCTTGTGCCATAACCCTGCCCTTATTAGGTGTGAGGGCAGTCTGGTTTCTTGCCCTTCCAACCACTTTGAGCTCTCTGAGATACATCAAGCAAAAGCGCAAAATTCGGATTTTATTTGTAGATCTTACATCTACATTACAATTACAATACCATACTATATTAAGCCAGTACAACTGTTAAATAATTTCACCCCCCTTTATTAAAAGACAGCTATCACTTACAGCAGTGGCGGTGGTAGACTTCTTCCGGTCCGGACCGACCAGTGGACTTGCAGGCATATCCCCTTTTGAGCTTACAGTCGTGGTGCCGAGCTTGCGGGAAGTGTCCCATTCCTCTTTCTGGTCACTCTCCACGCTGTTTGCTTGAGCTCGTTTAGTGTATGACACGGCCGGAGGAATGGTTGGAGCAGCTGCAATGAAAAAGAGCAGCTGTTTAAAAACATTTGTGATCATTACACTGTTTTTTCAATATTTAAACCATGCAAAAAATAATTGTGCAAGATTGGCAATTACTTTTAAAATGAAAGGGGGTGAAGTACAATATATATAAATATCTCTCTCTCTCTCTAAATATATATATACAGTACTGTGCAAAAGTTTTAGGCAGGTGTGAAAAAATGCTGTAAAGTAAGAATGCTTTCAAAAATAGACATGTTAATAGATTATATTTATCAATTAACTAAATGCAAAGTGAGTGAACAGAAGAAAAATATTTGGTGTGACAACCCTTTGCCTTCAAAACAGCATCAATTCTTCTAGGTACACTTGCACAAAGTCAGGGATTTTGTAGGCATATAGTCAGGTGTATGATTAAACAATTATACCAAACAGGTGCTAATGATTATCAATTCAATATGTAGGTTGAAACACAATCATTAACTGAAATAGAAACAGCTGTGTAGGAGGAATAAAACTGGGTGAGGAACAGCCAAACTCAGCTAACAAGGTGAGGTTGCTGAAGACAGTTTACTGCCAAAAGTCATACACCATGGCAAGACTGAGCACAGCAACAAGACACAAGGTAGTTATACTGCATCAGCAAGGTCTCTCCCAGGCAGAAATTTCAAGGCAGACAGGGGTTTCCAGATGTGCTGTCCAAGCTCTTTTGAAGAAGCACAAAGAAACGGGCAACGTTGAGGACCGTAGACGCAGTGGTCGGCCAAGGAAACTTCCTGCAGCAGATGAAAGACACATCATGCTTACTTCCCTTCGCAATCGGAAGATGTCCAGCAGTGCCATCAGCTCAGAATTGCCAGAAAACAGTGGGACCCTGGTACACCCATCTACTGTCCGGAGAAGTCTGGTCAGAAGTGGCCTTCATGGAAGACTTGCGGCCAAAAAGCCATACCTCCGACGTGGAAACAAGGCCAAGCGACTCAACTATGCACGAAAACACAGGAACTGGGGTGCAGAAAAATGGCAGCAGGTGCTCTGGACTGATGAGTCAAAATCTGAAATATTTGGCTGTAGCAGAAGGCAGTTTGTTTGCAGAAGGGCTGGAGAGCGGTACACGGTGTCTGCAGGCAACAGTGAAGCATGGTGGAGGTTCCTTGCAAGTTTGGGGCTGCATTTCTGCAAATAGAGTTGGGGATTAGGTCAGAATTAATGGTCTCCTCAATGCTGAGAAGTACAGGCAGATACTTATCCATCATGCAATACCATCAGGAGGCATCTGATTGGCCCCAAATTTATTCTGCAGCATGACAACGACCCCAAACATACAGCTTAAAGTCATTAAGAACTATCTTCAGCGTAAAGAAGAACAAGGAGTCCTGGAAGTGATGGTGTGGCCCCCACAGAGCCCTGATCTCAACATCATCGAAGTCTGTCTGGGATTACATGAAGAGAGAGAAGCAACTGAGGCTGCCTAAATCCACAGAAGAACTGTGGTTAGTTCTCCAAGATGTTTGGGCCAACCTACCTGCCGAAGTTCCTTCAAAAACTGTGTGCAAGTGTACCTAGAAGAATTGATGCTGTTTTGAAGGCAAAGGGTGGTCACACCAAATATTGATTTGATGTAGATTTTTCTTCTGTTCACTCACTTTGCATTTTGTTAATTGATAAATATAAACTATTAACATGTCTATTTTTGAAAGCATTCTTACTTTACAGCATTTTTTCACACCTGCCTAAAACTTTTGCACAGTACTGTATATATATATTTGAACTACATCCAGTTTTATAATGCACACTGTAACAGCACACCCTGATCCATATGAAATCCTATTCCAAATCCTTGCACTTACTTAAAATGATATAATTAATATTTGCTTGCTCAGCTTTTTTGCAAAACTTCGTTAAATGTACCTTGTGAAGCTCAAAGCAAAAAAAAGGATCAAAGCAACAGGACTTACACAGTGCTTAAAATATGCCTAGAACACCTTGTCCAGTTATCATATGCATGTACTGTACTCTATTGGGCAAGGATTTTGCTAATACAACATAATCTCCTTGGTAAATAGTAGAAACAATTTATCTAAACCAAGTTATTGATGTAGAAAACGTTCACTAAACCTAATCTTTAAAAATGGAAAAGTGACATTCAAAGAAAGAAAGAAGAAAGAATTTAGTAATATTTTATAAAACTAAAGGGGGGGGGGCAATAAAAATACCACAGCATCTGAAAGCAAAGCTATTACATAAGCAGAGATTGAAACTCATTACATTCGCAGACAGCTCTTTTTTTTACAGTAAAGAGCACTGCAAATAAGCAACTCCATTCACATGCACAGAACTACTGCTGTCAAAGCGCCTGCACACCACAGGGAGACATCAAACCACCACAACATGGATGCACAGTAAGTTGGACCAGCAGGGCTCACTAGGACACTGCACACTGAAGTGTTGAAACTGTGCTTGTTACTTTACTTGGTTGAATGTCATCCCCACCATGATCACTAAACCGCCGTTGCTTCTGATTGGCTGAAATGCTGCGCTGGACCTTTGAGTGTGCTGGGGACTGTGTGGAGCTGTTGTTGAGGTCACTGCTGGGCCGTGACCTTTGACACAGGTTACTGTTGGGTACCGACTCGCTTCCTTCAAACTACAGGGCAGAAGAATAAAACAAATCATTAAATCTTCAACTTCTCATTTGTGTGTCTCAAGAGAAGGAGAAACTGACATTTAAACACCCTCATAGTACTCTGGAGATACAAGTCCAAGACCACAATTTAGAAGTACAAATTCTGTCAGTTTTAAATACACAAGACAATTACTTTACTGCTCCTACCTCCAACTAAGTTTTTAACTAGTTTTGTCAAATCAATGTGGCTTAACCTCTTTAAAATTGTGCTCAAAGTGTTTCAAATAATTGATTTAAAAATACAAATAAAATGTATCCTATTTTCAACTGATTAACTGCAAAGGAAACCTGGGAACACATTTTTCACAGCATGTAAACTAAGCAGAGATGTTGCACCCTTAGTAATAATTTTAGCATCATCAGTGCTGTGTCAGGGGGAAAAAAAAAATCCCAGCTGAGAACCATACCAGGTAGCTCCGTTGCAGTATATTGTTTTTTTGTTCGATGCAGCACACATTTAAGACATTTCAATGAGTTGCGAGACTAAAACCAATTTGGCACAGCACAATTTGGATGGAAACAGGCTTAAACTGAATACGTAGCAAAATCACTGGAAAATGAAAGTAAGCTAAACAAAAATGCACAGGTTGGGAAACTCTGCAATTCACCAGCTTAAACTTTAACCAACGTCTATTGCATGATGATTGCTGATTGTTAACATTGTGAAAGATTTCTAGTTGAGAGGTTTGTCAAAGAATTTTACTGAACTATTTTCACTATTCCTACAGATTCTACCACTGCTATCTGTTGCACTGTTGTATAGAATTGTTTAAGTGTGTGTGGGTGTGTTTGTTTGCCTGTTTGTAATAGATACAGTTAAAAGCTGCAAGTGGAGTTGTTTTGTGTGTGTGTGTGAGTGAGCTTAGTCTAGGAGAGCAATCCACCCTGTCTGCCACTCCCTTTAACAATGTGCATTAAAAAAAGAAAAACATCTGCTGTGCCTGAATCCTTTTGAGTTTATCAGCCTCAATCTGAGCCTGCAGGAGTCTTCCTGTTTGGGATCAATAATACATTTTATATACAGTGCACTCCGTTTATAAGAATCAGATTTGTCCCGGATGATTTGATTCTTGTAAGCGGCCGATTCTTATAAGCGGGCCGATATGATTACAATTAGCAAAAGCGCCTCGGCGCATCGACAGTTTAAATACGGTATACAAATGTCAATGGTGCTCAATCACTGAGTGCAATACATCAAAACAAGTCCTCGTGGGTAAGCAACTTGTTATACGATCACGATTATGTTTACTCAAGGCTGCAGAATCCTATTTTACTACAGTATACTTGAGAAGCGATCGTCTCGTAAGGATGCCTAGTTTAACTGCCATGCGGTGTTACCTGTAATGACATTACAGCACAGTATTTTACTGTCAGGACTACCACTGCATTTAAGCATATGTGGCTTACTTATTTTCAGTTGTGATGCAAATCTCTGGTTTTTCACTAAGCGGAGATGCAAAGATCCAAACCCTCCACCACCACCGCCTAATCCCCTCCCTCTACATGCATAACAGTGCTGTACTCAGTATGTATTCAATGAATATGTATTCACTTTATTGCAAAAAAAATTACTTACAGGAGAACACAAATACCTGTACAATGCAGTCGCGCGTCTTTCATTTTCCTGCCATGTCTGTCGACACACAAACTGCACGACTTTTTTTTTTTATCTACTGGGAGTCGCTGCGGACCAGGGATTATACTGTATATATGCTGCGTACGTGCCTAATCACACAAGATGTGATCAAATTCAAATTCAAAAACAGCTTTGTTGGTTGTACACGTCATTGCACCTGATACAGTACCGTATTACATGTAGTCAGTTTGCCCAGAAATAATTCTTATAAGCAGATTGCTTGATTCTTACAAGCAGAGTATTTTAGCATGGTTAGTATAGGAATGACTCTGTCCCAGTGGTACATGCGGTTGATTCTTATATGTGATTCTTATATATATATATATATATATATATATATATATATATATATATATATATATATATATATATATATATATATATATATATATATTATAGATAGATGTACATATGGAGTAGATGTTTAATATATTTCTATATTTTCTGTATGAAGGGCATTAGATAAGGTACATAACATGTAGTAATGAACTTGCCTCAGGAGGTTTTCTGCCTAGTAGAAGGTAAGTGGCCATGACTTCATCATATTTCTGGCCAATTAAAGACTCTGTAATTTCATCTCTTGAGAACCCCATAGTCACCATCAAATCTGTATCCATTAAAAAAATAAAAAGGAAAAAATAGTTAAATCAAAACTCAAAAGCTCAGCATAGCATATACACATTTAATTGAATCTACATTACACATCTGCTGCAACATTACCTTGCTATGTAGCTAGCATATATTAGGGTCCAACAGAAAGTGCTCTCCTCACAAACAATGTTACTGTACAAGGGGTTTGTATCTGCTGGTTTGCAAACTGGGAACAGTTGAAGTAATCCGAGAATTCTTCAAGTAAGAAGCGTTTGATTTTTACTCTAGAGGAAAGTTGTGCACTTAAAAAATAAGGTAGACAACTGTAAAATTACATTACAGGGGTAATCTGAACTGTGGTAAACTTCCCTTAAATCTGTTCTTGGCACATGCCGATGACTGAACACAGTAGCTGCTTTCAAGCCTCAAGTATCATGTGCCTTTTTTTTTCACCTAAAGTTCTTCCTGGCTATATTAACTTGTGTATGTTACATCTCCTCTTACAATTTCCAGTAGTTTAACAGCTACTCCCTAAAAAGTATAAACTGCACTCAGGGATTTAATTAAATTACACAGCATGCACTGGACAGACATACAGCTTACAATTTCTACTACAGCTGTGTAATTCCCTAGATGGTATTTGTTAGCGATTCTGTAAAAAGCAATACAGTCTCAGTTTTAATGATAGTTTAGTTTACTAATAATTACTGTACACTTTAAAAGAGAAAGTAATAATGCAACAAATTGGAAATCTTGTTATGAATGACTGAACAATTTAAAGTGCTGACATGTTGATGGATACCACTGCAGTACATATAACATTAACAGTGTCTGACCTATCCTCTTAGTGTCACTGAAGTCTGGCTCTGGTTCAAGATACGGTTTTATCTCCTCCTCTTCGTAACCAACATTCATCCACCGGTCCTTCATGATTTGCTAAGAAAGAAAAAACATGTTCATTTAGGTGAAATTATGCAATATTAACAAACTCCCACACAAATCAAACTAGAGTCTTGTAAAAGCAAGAACTTTTCAGTTATTTTTAATTATTTAAAATAGTCTGTGCTAAAGTGAAATATGAAGTGTTGGCAGCCTATGATTTAAAATTCAATTTGTGTATGCTGTTTATGATATTACTGGAAATTAGAAATGAAATGCAACAATTGGGCAGCAGTGTGGAGTAGTGGTTAGGGCTCTGGACTCTTGACCGGAGGGTCGTGGGTTCAATCCCCGGTGGGGACACTGCTGCTGTACCCTTGAGCAAGGTACTTTACCTAGATTGCTCCAGTAAAAACCCAACTGTATAAATGGGTAATTGTATGTTAAAAATAATGTGATATCTTGTAACAATTGTAAGTCGCCCTGGATAAGGGCGTCAGCTAAGAAATAAATAATAATAATAACAAATTTGCATTCCAATTCACAGTCACGTACCATGACATTAGAGACAACTATACAAGGAAGTTAAATCATACACACCTTTAGTATTTCTACTGTATCTTCTTATTATTGAATGTTAAAGTTGACGTCTCTAACGTTTCATGTCAATTTATCAAGGTTATTTTTTTTCACCACACCTTCACAGCAGCACTTCATGATTGTTAAATGAATTCACTTACTTCCAGACTGCCTCGTTTCACTGGGTTTAGTACTAGGAGTTTTTTCAGCAGGTTTTCACAGTCTGTGGACATGTAGAAAGGAATACGGTACTTCCCTCGTAACACTCTTTCCCTCAGTTCCTACGAAGAATAAAACATTTACTGTATCAATAGATTTTCAAGTTTTGCTATTTGTAGCAGCCTCACAAGATGGCTTTCAACAGCTTTCAAACATCCAAACAGATGTTTATTTTTTATTTTCTGTGACTGCTATATTTGATCTAATAGCCAAACAAGTGAACGGCAAATATATGTGAAGATGGAAGGGAGAAAGGCCCCAAAAACAAACCAAAAAAGGAACTACAAATGAAATGCTGCTAAACCCACAGTACTCTGTCTGCTCACATAGGAAAAAAGATTAGCCGTGCTTAAGTACACACAGTGACTTAACAGGGGTCCTTTGGCTTTCTGTTCATCGTTCTAATCGCAAGGCACCGTCTCCTCGGGATGGATTTTCTCACATAAACTGACAATGACCTACAACTACGGCCAAAAGTTTTGCATTACCTAGATTTTAGGATTGAGACAATTTAAAAAAAGTAAAACTACATGAGCATACATTTAGATCTTTTATTTAACATCAGGTAATCAAAGAAACTAGAAAATGATATTGGATAAGTCGACCGGAAGCCATAACAGTAGTACAATATTTCATGTTGGATTTTGAAATGTCACATTTTTCTATTTCTGTCAGTTTTTCGTTAAGTATATGGGAAAACTAGAAAACGGTATGTAATTCAATATGTGAACGTAACATTATTCAGCAGGTTCCATTTGACTTTATGAAGCAAAATTAGTTAATTCTACAGGGTGATGCAAAACCTTTGGCCATAGCTGTATTATACACCACCCTGTGTGAACTGGGACGTCTCTACACAGGAATATTCACTTGCCAAAGATGATTGATGCTGATCCTCTTTTGAGCATTTCAGATAGGGCTTTCTGCCAGTCTGAGACTCTTGATGGCTCTGTGCTGTTCCCTCCATTAAATATGATACTTGAGATAAATCTGCACAGTCAGCACAAGGCTCCGTTCTACACTGTAGAGCCCCAAGCTGCCTTCTCACTAACGTAATGATTTAAAGACTAAACGCTTCTTACTGCAGACATAATGACTCCAGTATCATCTCCATATTGTGTGAATAGCACCCCTGGGAAGAGCACCAGAACAAGTAGGATTAGTCTGAACCCATCATCAAAGACACTACTTACACTGAGGGTTAAAGCTTTAAAAGGTTCAGCTTCACAGCTTTTGTCCTATCAGCGCTGTTTAGCAACAGTGTAAAATGAGCCTGATTGTGCTACCTAATGGGAATGTCACCATTTGTCCAGATCACACTTTGCCTAAGGAGCATGTAATGAGAATGTAAGGTCTGCCATACTATTCTACATATATGACATGGACTAGAAAGCTGCCGTTTTGTAACATGAATAGCAGAGGGCTTTCAGAGACTCACCTTTAGGTTCTGACCATCAAAAGGCAATGATCCGCTAACTAGTGTATACAGAATGACTCCCAGACTCCACACGTCCACCTCTGGTCCATCGTATTTCTTTCCTTGGAATAGTTCAGGGGCAGCGTAGGGCGGGCTCCCACAAAATGTGTCTAATTTGTTACCGATAGTAAATTCATTACTAAAACCAAAGTCAGCAATTTTTATATTCATATCGGCATCCAGCAACAGGTTTTCTGCCTAGAAAAAGTAAAGGCATTTAAAACTTAGGTGTTTAGGAGTCCACTGGTATGCAGTGGAAATAATAAAATGCAGTTTGCTCAATCACAATATATATTTAAACAAAAACTAAACTTAGCCTAAGAACTATACGAACTGACTCAATTTGAACCTTAGCACTTTCTAAAAACTTTACAAACACAAACATAGCACACATTGGTGTAAATTACCTTACATCTCCTTCACATATTTTGCAAATGGCATCCCTCGCATGTCATTCATAAATATTAAACCTACTGTAAATGTAGAAATACTAAAACACTGCTCTCCTGAAGACAGACGGGAGAAATACGCAGGTTGGTGGTATAAAAATGAAACTGTACTTTCTTCTGTCTGCTCACCTTTAGATCTCTATGTACAATGCGCTTCTGATGGCAATACTGCACCGCAGAGACAATCTGAAAAACAACATGACAAGGAGCATTAACTTCACATTTAGAAATACCTACACAACAAAACTTAGTTACTGAAAAAAATGTAAGTAATCAAAAACTGACCCAATAGTACTGTACATTTATATACAGCAGTGTTCTCAATTATTGGGACACCCCTGCTGGTTTGAGGCACAGTTTTACCCAATTCCGATCGCTGACTTAAGCATCTTGATATCCCTAAATAGATAATTGTCAGCTCTTTAAATAAAGAGTAATGGTACCCTCAATTGTAAACCATTTTCTATGAATGACGAGTCTAGGGGTGGTGTGTTTATTGGCCTTTTCACCTCAAATGAGGTGTTACTGAACTTTTTAGTATTGCTGAATAGATAACTGTCCCCACTACGACAACAGGCAAAATATTTTAATAAGCAACATGTCCTACAAATGTACTTGCACCCCAAATGTGACCCACTTCCTATTAATGCGAATGACTAGGCTGGATATTTCTTCTGCTCTTTACACAAAAAATGTTTGTGCAGAGCTGACTGTCCATTAAACTGTCCCATTACATTAAAACGCTGCATCTGTCTCAGCAGTCACGACTGCAGAAACTCATTTCCTGTGGTAAATTGCAGCGCAATATGTGACTTTTGAGGCTGAACAAACAAACCAGTACTACCCAAATTCTACATAAATGCTAACAAAAAACAAAAAAACAGGAACAATTATAATACAAAAAATCCCCCTGCTGTACCAAACTTCATTAAAACCTGGTGCTGTGTAATGACAGCGTTGGCTATAGCACAACACTGTTTGCTTTTTTAATTGCACACATCTCCAGCTTCTCACGATGAAAGGTGAAATTTATTAGTGAATAAAATGGATTTAATGATGGATTCAAAAGCAAGTTCTGCTTACTTTTAAAAACAAATCATATTACCTTGCATGCAAATTAAATTAATCAGCGGTTGAGTCAAGCAAATCAGGTTTAAATATGACAAGCAATTGTAGTGTTTACCGGGCTCCGAATCCTGTCTAACAAGGCACACTGACATGGCGGGAAGGGGAGTTTGAATGCAACCAGGACATCACTTTAAAACAATTACAAAGATTCTAGAGAACGGGGTTGATACACACGACTTCATCACTGTTCAACACAATGAAATAGCATTTGTACAAAAAATTATAATTATAGCTACATAAAATCCATTCTTTTTTGGTCTGAAATAACAACTTTAGCCACCAGGGGTCAGACGTTAGTGGGCAGTATTTATTTGAGGGTAAAGTTTTTAGTTGTGTGTACTGTACTGCTAATTCCCAGAATTTCACTTACTAATTACTAATAGGTGTCAGATTTCCTTTTTGTCAGTTAATGAAATACATGACAATACAGTAGCACCCAAATGTTACTATGTCAACATGACAGAACGTATTCCTTCTACAAAGGGGTTGAAATTGTTTGGTACACAATCACAAGTTACAGCATGTAAGTTTCATTTCATTTAATTGGTTTGTTTTATCTGCAACATTACTGTAAAAACACAGGTCACAAATGACAGCTACTGCTGATGGATGTGCTTTACAACCCTGCAATTGTTATGCAGAGTCAGGTTCTCAGTGACAGATGATACCGTATATCTGCTGCCAGCACTGAATTTCTGTACATTATAGGAACTGCTTGGGCTAGTTCTGAAACAAGTCTGGCCATGTGTTAGGTACAGTACCAGATTTGGATAGTGTTGAGAAAGAATCCCCAGAAATAAAAATACAAGTATAATCCCTTGTCTATAGGACAGCTGCCACAAAACAAAATATACTGGTAATCTGATGACCATGGTTCAGATGAATCTACAGTTTGCCATCCGTTGCTTTTAAGCATATTTAGGTTCTGTGATCATTGCACATCCTTGATGCTGCATGTATTTTTTATAGCATCATTTTTGTTTTTGGGGGGGGCATTGATGGAACAGTACTTACCTGCCGAAACTTTGCCCTTGCCTCCTTCTCTTTCATCCTGCCATGTGCAACTAAGTAGTCAAATACCTCTCCTGCATCATAAAACATAGGATGTAGCCTTAAGGTTTAACATTAAGCAAGTACAACAAACCTTTTACTGGAGCAAACACCGTTTTACACGTCACACCCTTATTACAGTATATACCCTTGTTTGACCCTTCTATAGTACATAATAAACTGCATTTTAACTGACAGAGCAAACTAATTCTATTGGGATGCCTGTGTAGATAGAATCATTACTTTATTCTAACCATTTCTTCTAGAGTACTTATGCCATTTTTCACAATAATTTATGTTTAATATGTACATAAATCATGTACAGTAGCCAAACTACAAATGTAAACCTCAATATTCTTCATAAATCAGATTTTACACTGAACAGGGTAGCTAATGCAGTACGTTGGCTGTCACCCTGCACTGCTCCCAAATTTATTTCACAATTCTATAATTCACAGGTCATGCTGACAGTAAGTTTCGTAGAGTATGCACAATACTTCATTATTTTACCGTTACACTTTATGATGGTGACACTTGTTGGACAGCAACATAACTAAGGGAGACACTTTAATTTGTAGAATATACCTGAACATTGTTTTTGCTTATTTTAAAAACTCACCCCCGCTGGCGTATTCCATTATTAAATAAAGTGTCTTCTCTGTTTCAATTACTTCAAATAATTTAACTGTGGGGAGAAAAAAAACAAAGCAAGTTTTTAACCAGAAACCTCTTGGGCTCATTTAAGTGAACATTTCTTCTGTTACAGCTCATAAAAGTGCAATGAGGTTCATGCCAAGTCACACACAGCATTAGCAGCTAAAAGAGACACTTTCCCTTTGACCTCCATTGTTTGCAACTGCATCTCAGTTCAGTTCTGAACAGCAAAGGTGTCACATTGTGCACAATTATTTAGTCATGTTGTAATGCACAATACTTTTAAAAACATTTAAAAAAGTTCACATGCGACGTTAGCCAGATCTGAAGATAATGTTAAATACCAAATGTCTAGTTCACTGCCGCTCAAGTACTAAACCAGCCCCTTCTGTGCCAAAAGCTGCAAAACCTTTTTACTGTACATAGGTATATATCTTTTGGCATATTATTGCAGCAGCTCTAGAATTATTGGCAAACGTGATGTATCCGTCATGTGTTAAAACGCAGCTGGAACATTTTTGCTAAAACATCTTTCTTTTGATTTAACTGCCATTACCTTCTAGTGCTGATAATGGGGGGGGGGGAAAATACTCAACCCCCCTCCCCAAAAACGCATATCGTTACTGTGGACACCAGCATAAAACTACATTTAAAAAATAGCAATCAATCTGCTTGTCACTCTAAAATCAAAAGGGCTGTACTGCTAGTAGCGCGAATCAGTGTAAAAAAAAATTGGTCCTGCAATACCATGTTTTGTTTAACAAATGAACAATGAAGAAGGGTTTTTTTTTCATCCATCCATCAGCTGTCTCCCAGAAAGAGGGAATATTGTATATTATATCACAGTCAATGAACAACCTGCTATTTATCTCTCAGCACAATCTAAGCCTATGCAGTCAGGCCCTTATTATGTGCTAATAAGCTGTCAGGGCGCATGAGGAAGACAGCACTGAAGAGTTTCCTTCACAAGGGCTTCAATAAGCTCAAGCCGCTGGCACTGGGGAACTTGAAAGTGATATTACAGATCAGGCATGAGACAACAGTGGCATGGTGACAGCATTAGGGACAGAACACAGTTCAACCCTACCTATATTCGGGTGATTCAAGATCTTCATTATCCTTACTTCTCGGAAGAGCTGTTGAAAGAGGGAGAGAGAAATTTAAGCTAAAAATAAAAATCACTAGAACTTTTCATGGTGCAAGTCTCAGAAAGGATATTGTGCTGCAGTTTCAGCTACTGCTTAAGGTTACAGTACGTACTGTTTCATGATATGCGGGTCACAATACCTGTGATGGTCCTCGAGGGTCGCTTCTTAGTATGACGTTTAATAAGATAAAAGGATCATTGACGATTACCTATGTTACAGGGAAAATTTCAGTGGGAAAGGGGGAGCATATTGTAGTCCCATTTAATCATCAATAAAGTAGCTACAATATGAAGTGCCTTCTTTAACACAAATACTCACCTTTATTACACTACAATATATTTTGTTAACGAAATATCATGATTCATCAATGAAGCTTTACACTCCTATCCACTACCGATTTTGCCATCTCTCCAGAACCAAGCAACACCACCAGTTAAAGTGTCAAGATCTTTCATATACAAAACTAGACGAAGACAAATGTTTCTACAAAGCGCCTTTCGACAATTGTTTCTATTGACATTGAGAGACTTTGTTTGAAATTTCTGTCTACCTACATTTTTTTTTTTTTACATTACTCAAGCATTTTTACCAATAAAATAAAACCTTCTAAAATGATTTAATTTTCAATAAAAATAAACATTTGAAACTGTCCAACAAATGAGTTATAACACAAAAGAACACAAAATGAAAACATTATTAAACCAGTATAAAAGCGCCATTTAATGAGGGTAGAAATGTATGTGAAAGCATTTCTGCACTAGTATGATGGAAGCTTAGTATCAAATAAAGTTAGACCACAACATGATTAAAACCTGCATTGACAATAGCCTAGAATCCCCATTGATGCAGGGCTTTAATTCCTTTATGTTACTTGTCATCGGTCAAGTGCCAAGGTAAGGAGTGGCATTATAGTACTGCGGACACATTTTTGTTCTTAGTTGCCATTTATTGTCATGCTGGTACAAAGATTTTAAACAGAATACACAGTATACTACTGTGTGTGTGAGTGCATTAAGTGAATTTTGAAAAGACAGAAGAAAATGTTTTTCCTCAAATTCCAGTATGTTGCTGGGGGGGTATTGTACACCTTACCATTATAACTCATATAAACACATAATAAACCATAGGGTTTAGACTAGATCTGGTGAATCTGGGTGGCTATAGTAGTCATCTCCTATTGCCTCAGTAGACATTATTACTGATTTATTAATTTAATTATTAATTTATTAGCAGATGCCCTTATCCAGAGTGACTTACAATTGTTACAAGATATCACATTATTTTTACATTCAATTATATTATTTTTGTACACATTATTATTATTATTATTATTTTTACATACAATTACCCATTTACACAGTTGGGTTTTTACTGGAGCAATCTAGGTAAAGTACCTTGCTCAAAGGTACAGCAGCAGTGTCCCCCACCTGGGATTGAACCCACGACCCTCCGGTCAAGAGTCCAGAGCCCTAAACACTACTCCACACTGCTGCACATTAGTGCAAGAAAGCAATACAAAAAATGTAACACCACTGAATTATTCTGAACTATTTTTTTTCTGATTGTTTGGAGAAACTGCTATACAGTGGGCAACACAAACTAGTGGAGAAAAAACATTTAACGACGAGAAGGGTATTCCTTTACTATCCCCCTTCGAGTGATAGCGATAAAGATCCACAATACGCAAGCAAAGAATCATGAGAGAAAGAAACCAGGCATCTCTTGAGTGATGTAGCAGCCCAAAACCTAATTCAGAGAGAAGAGGGATTATTTTTATAAAATAGACAAATGTAGCAAATACTTGAAAGGAACTCTCTCTCCAGATTGATAAAAGCATTAAATTAATGAATTCATGAATGAATGAATTAAATTATCTGACTGTGTAGTTACTGTTTTTGATCTCAGACTGTGGCCAACTAACATTCATTATGAAATAACTTGAAGGTGCTCTGTCAGACACATTCTTGGAGATAACGAAAATAAAGTCTTGTATATGTGCAGGAAGTAGAAACTCTCACTGAAATGCATCTGTAATTAAGACATACTCCTACTTACGGATATGCCTTTCTTTCGCAGGATTTGTCCAATGCTGCAGATGAAAAGGCAAAAGGCCCCAATGCCCCAATTTTCGTCACCAATCGGACAAGAGATTCTCTAGATCTTTTCAAAACTTTAAAAAAGTGTGATTTACTTATGAACAGCCAGGCTTCCCCTATGCTACCCAGTAAAGGATAATAAATACACCTGGTGTTCAGTATAGTATCAAATCTTGCCACAGAACGCTATTCCTCCTAAACGACAAGTCATAATGCAGGACGATAACACAATAAAGGAAAAGTAATAATTTGCACAGAGTCCCTATTGTGAAGAGGCACTTGCACTGCACTGATACTGTAGAAGACAATTAGCCTTAGAAAAGGGGCATCAATTGTTTTGTATGTTAATATCATCCGTAACTGTGACAACCCCCTTCACCATCTCATGACGTTTGAAGGCAGAGTCTCTTCGTGTTGTTGCACTTTGAGGCACAAAGGGTGAATATTTTAACAGACAAATACAATAAGCTACAGCTGATGAAATCTCAAGTGCCAAGCTCGTGACATTACGCTCATCCAGGTTGTAAACATAACGCAAGTCTTTTACATCACTGCCTTTGCGATGCAGAATCACATGATTATTCCAAGAAGCGCTTTGTTCCTAGATATAGTCGTGTGTTCTTTTCTTTTCTACAGCACAGTGTGTTAGCCCCCCCCCCTTTAATAGAAATCCCGCTAGTTACTGAAACAAGAAGCAGGTCCCTTTAGTCTACTGCAATAAACACTACAGGTTTACTTTCTGTTCTGTGTACAAATCTGAGCAATGTCCTGTACAAATCAGATACATTCCACTCTGAACTACAACTGAACTGATAGTCCCCGGTCTAGCCTAGGATAAGTCTTGAAAAGCGTTGCAAGAAAGAATAAACAGGAAAGCAGACTACTAGCGGATACTGCTGAAAAACATGCCAAGTCCCTCCTGAAGCAAAAGCCAAACAACCATTTCTTATAGAGCATGTTGGTGTTCCAAAGCTACAAGATCCACACAGCATAATAGTAACACCCTGGATTTAAACTGCTGGCAACCTGCAGCAATAAAATCAACCTTCGAGTACAGCTTTGTTCAATGGCGCTTTGCTGTTATACAACATTACACCTCTCATATAAGGCGCCGCTATAAATTATTCCTCACACAGTACTCTTGCAAGCTGTAACCAAACAAGAAAAGCATACTGTACTGTAGCACCTGTGGGGAAATGTTACAGTTCAGTTGGCTTAAAGGGAAAGCGTGGCATCAAAAAACCTAGAATAGGATATGACTAGCAAAAATATTATGAGCATTTAAAAAGGTTAAAAGCATTAGGAACTACTAGAAAAAGAAAAAATAAATAAATTGTGCAAAAGAGGTCATGTCAGTCTGTGCTGCATATGCTAGCTGTAAGTTATCTAACAGCCTTTTAGCTGCACCTGTCTAAACAGAATCCCTCTCACTCACTGCAACATTTACTTTATGTTCCAGCTACAGTATCAAATAGGCTTTTAGTGAATGAATAGGTCACATGTTGGCACATCTGGCTACCTCCCACACAAATTAAAAAGCTGCCTGAAAGTGAGAGAGTTCAGTTAAACACCTGCCACATTTTTGCAGTGTGTGGCAATTACTTTTCTGCTAAAGTCTAATTAGAGGCTTAGATATGTTTAGAACTTCACCCAACGCTCTGGTGTTCACAAATTAGGCAGCACACTGATTACTTTGTTATTGACTTTGAGACTAAGCAAAAATGTAACCTTACAGTAGTTTGGCAATGGAATGCAAAGAGCAGTTTAAAACTTTTCATGAATAGTTTGGCACACAAACAAAATTTCATTAAAAAGCACTGCTAAAGGATTTGATATCAAATCTGAACCCTTAGGGAGCATTATCATCGGACCCCCTATTTCCTCTGTTGGTTCTTGGATTTCATACTTCAAATTGGAACATGCAGACACTATAAAAGTTGCTGCTCCTTTTTTTAAGCTTTGTACTGGAATTGAAATAGATGTAGGCTGTAACCTGATTTAAACCATGCACAGACAAGCAAAGTACCAAAAAGTCTTCAACACAAGAAATGAAGGACCTGTGACAATGGCAATTTTTGTTTTTAATATTAAAATAAATTAACCTAGGGGCTCCCGAGTTGCGCATCCAGTAATGGCGCTCCTCGTGGAGTGCAGGATGTGCCCTATAGTCTGGACGTCGCGAGTTCGAGTCCAGCTCCCGCCCTTTACACCATTTTTTATTGACATTTAGGTGATGTAATTTCCTCCAAGCCAGGCCAAGGAGCCCGAATTGGGAGCAAACTCGAGTAATTTAAAAACATGGAAACTGGGGGGGTCACCGCGAAATTCATCTCTTAGGGGCCAATGCATATTCTCCAAAGCAGTTAACGTTCTTGTTTACTATTCAAATGACAAAGTTTTAATCAGCCTATCAGTGCATCTGTGCTGGCTTTTCTGTGACCTGTACTGTACAGTAGGGGGTGGGACAAAGTTGGTGCTGCATTGTTTTGATTTAGGTTGCTAAAATCTAGTTTTCAGCATTGGAGGTTATATAGTAGAAATGGACAACAAAAAAAGCAAAGTATATTTCGGCTGATGATCGTTTCAAGATATTTCCCAAAGAAACTGTACAGCAGACTGAGGTAATTGTTTTGCATATCTCAATGTGTCTTTGGAGAAAATACAAATCGATCGCTATTTAGCTTCAGAATCACACATTAAACAAAAGGCTACTACAGAGGCTGCTTAACAGAAAGTAAAATAAACAGCTTTCAGAAACCAAACTGGAAAGTCAGCCCAGACAAAAAGTATTCCTGTCTGCAAGTTAAATCAGTACTAAAACGATCCAGCACAGCCACCTCACTTCAAGCTGCTGCTTACTTTTTTGCAGTTGGAATTTTAGACCCGAATAGCCACGTTCTCTATGTTTTGACTCGGTACTTATAAAATTAATTATTGGGTGGGACAAATAATATGACAACGAACGTGCTGCATACATTGCCTTTATTAAAGTATGCCAGATGCCCTTGTGTAACCAAGTTTTTGGGGTGTTTCTAATCGATTTCCACATCTATATAACTTGGCAAAGCTTTGCCTTAACTTCCAACCAATTCAGTGGATGCAGAACGTGCAGTCTCAATGCATGGGCAAGTCAACTGCTGGGGGATGCTGCATGCTTGCTTAACAAATGACAGCACTCTGTTTCAGTAGAAGCAAGTACCACTATTTTTAGGCTTTATAGTGTTCTGAAATACTGTCTACTTAGGTTTATTTAATGTTTAAACAGGTCCGCGAAATCCTACTTTTATTCCGCAACATACCTGTGAAAAATACGTACATTTACCGCGATTTAAGTAGACCACTAGTCATAAGGGTGTCAACCAGTGGTGAAGCAGGTTTAAGTGACGTAGCTTGTCATGTAACTTGTCATACAAGATGGCGGAATATTGACAGCTTTAATGCCACAGATAAAAATACATTTGTCTTAAATTGCTCTGAGTGTCCAGAAATCAAAAATACCAAATATGTGCACATTTTAATAGTTTATTTAGGCGTTTACTAATCAAAAGGTAAATGATCAATTTACCTTTTTATTATCAATGGCAGCGTACATTTTCTTACTGCGCTAAACAGATGTAACCGGTGTGTCGATCTCCCATAGGCCACAAATTACAAGCCCCTAGATCAACACGCTGAGAAAAAAACGCCAAAGTCAAATAAAAATCAACGGGTTGGATTTTATTTACCACAGGCTAAAGTGTAGTAGACAACCTACACAAAAAGTCAAACACTGCCTGAAACATCTGCACGGTGTAAATGGTCAACAGCTAAATTAATAGGCTAAGCGCTTCTTTTTGGTTGCCTCGCGACGCTGTCTCCGTCGTCTAATCAGCATACGATGCCATGCATCATGTGCAGGGTTGCCACCCCGCCGGTATTTTACCAGACTGCCCGGTATTTTTATTTACTTTGACCCCCTGTCCGTTTTTTTTGGAAGATGTCCGGTAATTCTAAGCATTCTAATCTATTGATATGTTCTTAAAAATGTGTTACAATAAACAATTTAATATAACATGCTGTGCTTGTATGAGTGAAATTCAAATACTATAACACAGCGGTGTGTAAATGCACCAGAAAGAATTGAGGTAAAAACGTAAACCACCAAAACGCTGTACCGTTATGTTTTTCTTGTGTGCTCACCGCTGTGTGTTATCTGGTATGAGCATGCGCGCTGCTGTTAAGTTTGACAGCCCTTTGAATGAAGAAGCGCAAAACTATTAAAGTAGCATAATGTAACGTTAAGCGCGAAACTATTAAGTAGCATACTGTAACGTTAGTCACAATGGCAGAGACAAATGAAGAAGTAGACAATAGGAGGGGATGGGACGTCTGGTATTTTTGTATTTTATGTGGCAACCCTAATCATGTGAGGGTCGCTATGTTGGGCTAAGTTAATACAAAAATGGGTTCAGGGAAGCATTAATTCAATCTGCATACATAGTAATCACCAGGATCTAGTTGTGGTCGTCTAATTCAGTCTTAGCAGTGTACGACACCCAGTCGGGAAAACTCAATTACGACGTCAAACCAAAACTGAGCACAACTAAATCGCGGAATCTGGTTTATTATAGTAGCCTGAGTGATTGTCTTTTGTCCAATTTACTTTCTTTGCAAGATTTTTAACAACCAAAACGAGCACGATGGGTCGAATGGCATCCTCTCGCTAGTAAAATGTCTATTTAAAGGGCACTGGGGCGTTGTTTCGACAGAGAAATTTGGCTTGAATACGCTTAAACAGAATTATGTTCGAATCGCATGTAAGAGGAAGGCATCTACATTAGTAGCCCGTTTGTTTTAGAAATGTAGCATTATAAATAATGCTTAACTTTGAATTTTACAGTACTGAATTGCATATATTACCAGAGTTTTTAGTAAAGCAGTTCTTTGGCAGAAATACGTTTTTTTAATCTGCTGAACTAAATTATTTGGAAGAGGTGATTTTCAAAATTAATTTTATAGAGTACCTAACTCTGTAAAATGAACGTGTAGTGTTTAAAATTAAGGAATCCAACGTTTGTGTGTATTCCCTAATGCAACACATTACTGTGTTCGTTTAAAGATAAATGTTTTACAGTGTACATGAATCAAATCAGGCTAGTCTTAGCATTTTACTCCGTTTACTTGTTTTACTTTGTAAAAGATTTGAACAGTATAGATTCATGGATGGAGGTGTTATGTTGTATGTGACTTTTTATGAACATAAGAAATGTTACAAACAAGAGGAGGTCCATTTGGCCCATCTTGCTCATTTGGTTGTTTATTGATCCAAGCAAGAACCTCATGAAGCCATTTCTTGAAGTACCCGTGTGAATCAGCTTCCACAACAGTGCTTCATTTTTTCATTCCTTGCTCACATTTTTAGAGCACTTCTAAGATACCCCTGTATGTAAAACATCTGGCCTAGTCATAAAAAGCTTGCTTCAAGTATTTGTGTTATTTTGTTATATAAGAATTAAGAAATTCCTTGTAATTGGAGTATTTGAAGCTGGCCGAAACGTAAGAAATAAAGAAGTCGGTGTATTTTACACTAAGTGTTACGCTTTCTTACCAGTTTTATTTAGTGCTGGGATAAATATCCGAATATTCGAAAAAACATTGTTGGACATGTATTCGGATACAGAAATCAGATGTTCTTATTCGCTACAAATGACAAAAATACCTTCCACTTATAAATGCAAAACTGCGTTGCAGTTTTCTTTGTGACTGTGCAAACAGAGATTCAAAAACCGTTAGTTTGCGCGACAGTTTCAAAAAATGGCAAATGAAAAAGAGCTCTGTGTGATATGTGAGATGAAACACACAGACACACACACAACCACAGGATCAACACAGCAGCTCTTGAGCCTATTTAAAAGTTTTAGACAAAAGTAAAAGTAAACAACCCACAGGTGTATTCAAAAGGCAGAGTGCTCCAGAGCTTTACATGGCGCTTTCTATTGAACGACCTGCACGCCGAGATAGCTTCCTAACAGTAGCAAATCAAGCTCAAAGCTGCCTCGCTGAAGGTTCAAAATGGCCGATCTGCATTATCAGTGCGGTAGCTGCAAATTAATTTTTTCAAATATGGATTTGTATGACCAATACATGTGTGATAAGTAATATTTTTGTTGTCATTTTAGCTTTCTATTACTGATTATGGTATTTTTTAAAGTGACGATTATATTAGAAAAGGAAACATGCACTATTTATAACATGACAAATCTGACTCGTGCATCAAGATGTTAAACCAGAACAAGTGTCAATAACTATTACAAAAATACAGTCGTATTAGTAATTGCATTTAAAAAAAATATTAAAAAATTTTCAAAACTTGCTTATATCAACTGTTTTAATACACAGCGATGTATTGCCTGCTACTGTGAAACTGCTCGCTCCTAACAGACTTTTCAATAACTGCTAACCTATGTTACGAGCTCCATGAGAGAGTGCTCTACTATTGAACGCAGGGCAGATTATGCATGCGCATGCATAGTGATGTCTATGGAAAGCCATCTGGGACAAAAACGCTGCTTTAGAGCGAGTCAGAATCTCATGGGAC
Source organism: Acipenser oxyrinchus oxyrinchus (assembly GCA_030684275.1). Taxonomy (NCBI): domain Eukaryota; kingdom Metazoa; phylum Chordata; class Actinopteri; order Acipenseriformes; family Acipenseridae; genus Acipenser; species Acipenser oxyrinchus. The sequence goes on from CM060252.1 coordinate 27,782,906, forward strand.
AGAAAAAATGCAAGCACGTCATTCTGAAATGCCTCGCTTAAACAGTACCAAACTTCCTGAAAATATTGTGTAGTGATTTTTATATAGATTTTATGTTTTATATATTTTGTGTTTCGACTTTGTTATGTGGAATGTAATAAACGAAAACGGTGAGGTTTCCCCTTCATTTTGACGTCACCAGTAAATTATACAAATTAGTTATCACAACCATTTTATATATATATATATATATATATATATATATATATATATATATATATATATATATATATATATATATATATATACACACACACACACACTACCGGTCAAAGGTTTTAGAACACCTCCATTTTTCCAGTTTTTATTGAAATTTACGCAGTTTAATGTCTCAATGTACTCTGAAATTAAAGCATAGAACAAATAAACAATTGGAGATAAAAAATAAATCATGGAATCGTTTTGTTTAACAAAATTTAATCTAAATTTTTGACTCAAAGTAGCCACCTTTTGCAGATATAACAGCCGAACACACTCGTGGCATTCTTTCTACAATGGAAATCAAATATTGTTCGGAAAGTTCTTCCCAACACTGTTGCAGAAGTTCCCACAAATGTGTTGCACTTGTAGATTGCTTTGCTTTCACCCTTCTGTCCAGTTCATCCCAAACCAGCTCGATGGGGTTTAAGTCTGGAGACTGTGCTGGCCATTCCATGATTTGAAGCCTTGTTCTTTTCTTCTAAGGTAGTTCTGACATAGCCTGGCGGTATTTTTTGGGTCATTATCTTGCTGTAGGATGAACCCCTGACCAACTAATCGTATACCAGAGGGTATTGCATGGCGCTGCAAAATGCTGTGGTAGCCGTTTTGGTTCAGGGTGCCACTCACTCTGTGCAAGTCGCCGACTCTGGATCCAGCAAAAGAGCCCCAGACCATCACGCTTCCTCCTCCATGTTTGACAGTTGGTGTCACACACCGAGGAACCATCCTTTCGCCTACTCAACGGCGTACAAAAACCCTGCGTGATGAACCGAAGATTTCAAATTTTGATTCATCGGTCCCTAAGACCTTCTTCCAGTCTTCAGTAGTCCACTGGCGGTGCTTCATGGCCCAGGCAAGCCTCTTTTTCTTATTTTGCCATCTTAGCAATGGCTTTCTTACTGCCACTCGACCTGTCAAACCTGCAGCTCGAAGTCTTCTCTTCACAGTTGAAACTGAGACTTGCTTACTTCGACCAGTGTTAAGCTGTGCTTGAAGCTGTTGTCCTGTGAGCCGCCTATCACATAAGCTGTTGACTCTCAGAAACTTGTCTTCTGATTCTGTTGTGCCTTTGGGTCTGCCAGACCTCTTCCTGTCAGAGTTTCCTCCAGTTTCCAAGTGCCTTTTGATGGTGTAGGAAACTGTACTCACTGACACCTTGGCTTTCTTTGCAATTTCTCTAAAGGAAAGACCTACACTTTTAAGGGTTATAATGGTCTGTCTGTCTTCCTTTGTTAATTGCCTTTTTCTCACCATTATGATAGCAATATACTACTTCCTGCAGTACAATACTGTCCAAATAATGCTTAAGAGGGTGTAGTAACACAGTCTGTTCCAACACTGCTTTTATACAGACAGAGGGTTTGTAAGTAATCAACAAAAGTTGGGACACCTGTAGGAATTGTTAGCATCAACTTTCAAGGCTTAATTTACTTCCATTGCTGCAGAACAGCTGTAAGTTGTTAACCCATTACTTGTTCCCTGAAAAGGGCTTTTGTATAACTCTGAAATGTACATTATTTTTCAGTTTTTGGTAACCTAAACTTTTTTTTAACCTCTGGCAGTTTACCGCTTACCTTTGTACCATTTCAGGTTATTCACTGGACTTGAACTGCTTAAATTTCAATAAAAACTGGAAAAATGGGGGTGTTCTAAAACTTTTGACCAGTAGTGTGTGATATATATATATATATATATATATATATATATATATATATATATATATATATATATATACTGGGGCTGTCAAACGATTAATTTTTTTTAAATCGATCAATCTATGGGCATTGGTTGATTAAATTGATAGATTAATCTGTAGATAAATCCGTCCACATTTTTAATAAAGGTAACGATATGCATAGTAATACTTCTAAATCAATATAATCTAAAATAAATAAGCCCAATGGGAATTTTTTTAGTAAATGTAACAATTTTTCACAGAACAACTGTTCATTCGGGCCTCTGTCAGTCGCATGCCTGAAAAAAAGAAGACAGCTGAGCTGTATTTACCATTACAGCTACGTACCTGGCTTCCTGTACGTCTCCTTTTCATTGCATCTAGCAAAACCTGAGACACCGAAGAGATTAAGTTGTTCTGAAAATAGGGACCCGAGAATAATGTGGCTATTGACAAGTGATTGCTTAACATGCTGTCGTAGAAACTATCAGAGAAAGTAATTCCACATAATTACCTCTATTTGAGGAATTGGTGCCTTCATTGTGCCCTCTGAAAGCCAGTTCTTGCTTGCTCATTGTGCTGTGTTGTATCCCTATGGTTCTGCTTATCCAGTTTAACATCAATCCGGGTTTGTCCAAAAGTTTTGAGTGTAACAGTGGCTCGCAAGTGACTTTGGGAACGCTCATGTTTTTGTACTGACTTCGATAGACATCCTGGATTGCTGGAGCCAGTGCTGTTCCATATCCCTTTTTCTGTACTGAACAAAAGTCAGTTGCAGCAGTATTATTTTTTTTTAAATTGACAGCTACCGGTAAGCCACGGATACCTTTCATAATTTGAATTTTGGAAGTGGTGAGTATATCCCTTCCCTCCCGGCGTCGCTTCAGGTATTTGTGTTATTGTACCTCCCTTGTAACAATCTCCATTTTTTTCTGAGAAAGTTCTTCTTGAAAATTGATTTGTAACCAAATCGACTACGATGCTTCTGTTGTCTGATGATTTTTTAAAAATTATTATTTGCAAAACGAAATATCACTTTGACAACGTTCTCAATATAATTCTCGATAAAGCTCTATAATAATTCTGCTATTGTTACAACGCTTAGTGCCTAGCATATTTATGTGCCGCCTCTGCTCATGATTTGACAGCTGCAAAACCAGGGCAGATCTTTGACTCTCCCACTGGTTAAACTTACTCAAGACTGTCAGCTGAGGCAGATAATAACTTCAACTGTTTATGTCCCGCCTCCGCTCAGTTATGATTGGATTGCCACGGAGAAAATGCAGGTTCTATTGGTTGGTTATATTTTATATACAAAAATAAAATTCTGCACGATTAAATTGTATATTAAATGAATCTGCGATGAGAGCAGTCATATATATATATATATATATATATATATATATATATATATATATATATATATATATATATATATATATATCTGACTGTCCTCGATATTATGGCTGTCCCAGACCTTTCTATTTCTCTGGGATTGCGGTGCTTATCTAACTCAGTTATTGATTATCCAAGCAAGATAGGAGCGATAGTGCACTGCAAAACACTATTCAACACATGCAGGATCACAAGGAACAACATTAGGAAACTACAAGACCACAATTACAGCGTTTCTATTTTTGAAGATGGAACCATTCCTGTGATGCGTATCAATTACAAAGTGTTAATATTATTAAACCCTAAATGCTGTAAATGGTACCGTGTGGAAAGTGTTAAAAGTCCAGTAATGAACCCAGTATCAGATATTTCATACACTACTCTGACCGGATCCTGTAAATGGTTGTGATAACCAAGTATACAACAGTCTGTATCTGGTAGCCCACAAAGCCAGCCCTGACTAAAGCAATTGCTGTAAAGAATGCTGCTGGTCTTTGCTTTTGATAGCAGAGGAATCTTATTTGATGAAAGGCATAACAGTCACCATTTTAGGTCACAGTGTTTCATGAATAGAAGGAAGTCTGTATTTCCAACGACTCATTAGAACAGGTGTTGCAGAAGCAGGGGTGCTGATGGATTAACCGAAACATATACATTAGAGGGATGGTTTTATAAAAAACACAGGGCAGAACGCTAAAAAGTAGCGTCTTGTTTGCAAGTACTTCCTGTGGACAGACAGCATCATTTCAACAAAACAATTAAATAATACTGGTGTACATTACGTGTTAAATGAGTTCCTGGTATGGTAATGTATTCCACTGGTCTGGCTACTGGCTTTGCCTCAAACAGTGATTCTGAGAGACTAGAGGATCTTAGCTGATCATAATGTATAGCACTGCACCAAAGCAGCAACAAATACATAAAGTGGTCACTGTGGCTTTGATTATAGATGGAATAACTTCTTATAAACAAATGGTAATGCAAAGTTTCCATACAATTGAGAGAGTGCTTCTTAATATAGCTGCCCGTAGCTCAGTTACTCAGAGATGAGAGCTCATGAAAAGTAGGTCACTATGAGCTAAATTCAGATACCCTCAAGAACAGGTTCTAAGGAATACCCACACAAAAAAAAATATCTAAAAGTGTTACTGCACTATTGTATTTATTTATTTGTTAGCAGACACCCTTATCCAGGGCGACTTACAATTATTACAAGATATCACATTTTACATACAATTACATTATTTTTTACACATTATTTTTCATACAATTACCCATTTATACAGTTGGGTTTTTACTGGAGCAATCTAGGTAAAGTACCTTGCTCAAGGGTACAGCAGCAGTGTCCCCCAACTGGGATTGAACCCACGACCCTCCGGTCAGGAGTCCAGAGCCCTAACCACTACCCCACACTGCTGCACTTCACTGTGCACATTCATCCTATCCATAAATAGGATAGGAAAAAATGTTCATTCATCTGAATTTCAATTGTACCAGTAATGGAGCCAATAGGCAGCCAGCTCCATTACTGGGGGAGGTTTGGCCACAACTGATTTCATCCTCATCCTCTGATAATTTACCAATTCAGTATTTAACAAGCCAGTTACAATGCTACTACAGGAAAGTGTGATAAGAAGGTAAACAATCTTGTGCAGTAATTAAGAGGGTGATTAATTGTAATTAAATTAGCATAGCACGTTCACATTTGTAGTTCCCTGAAGGGAGCTCAGTTTTCAGCCTGTGTGTTTCCTATACCAAACAGTATTATTATTTTTTTTGTTTGTTTCTTTAGGTTAAAATATTTTAAGAAGTTTCTATTAAAATGTGAAAAAGCAGCTATAGAATCACAAAGTAGAATGTGAGCTTACTTAAAATAAACTGTAGACAGACTTGCCATGGGGGCAGGGTAACCCTTAACTGAGGAAAAAGACAAGCAGATTGAACTCCAACAGATTGGAATCCAACCCCTCCAACCCATTACAATTTGTGTTTTTCTTTTTGGTAAATTATGTACCTGGAGACAATTGCCTATCCTAGGTAACAGCATTATAGCATTACAGGGTTGATTAATTAGTGCTGTAACCTCCCAAAAACAGCTAATCCCTGTATTGATCTAGATATGTGTCTTTAGTAAAGGCCCAACTGTTTACTACAGCTGCCAACATAGAAAGCCTGAAATGTAACAAAATCAGTCATCCCACTTGCTCATTCAAAACAGCAATTTAAACCCATGCTTTCGAACCATGAAAACGGCTGCCTTTAATATTTGTTTTTCTACAGCTCTATTAATAAACAGACACTGGACAGCCTGCAGCAACGATACACCTCCACGGGTTTGCACCGGTTTCAACCGCAGCGGGTCTTCAATTGCAGTTTGCTTTAAAGGAACTGTGCCTACTATATGGTGTGTCCCTGAAGCCTGTCACGCTGTCCCTCCTGTGAGCCTTTGTGGCTGGCATGGGTACATATTGATAACACATCAACACCAGGTCACATGGCTGGAATGTTAAATTGCATTCTCAGGCAATAACAAAATAAAGGTCGTATTGCTCAGATCCATATTAATCCACGTTTGCCGGGAACTCCCAGACAGTCAGACAGTAAAAGGGTACATGCTGACCTACATTAAGAAACCAGTTAAAATAAAATAAAAATTAATACTGTACCAGTATCAAGTACTGCACTGATTACTGTCCGGTTTGCTATAATATTTCTCTTCAATATACAGTTCACCACACTACATGTACAACACAAAAAGAAAGCTGTAAGCAAACACACTGCGTTGTTCTGTATGCTACACTGTGTCATTGTACTTCATATCTGGAACATTTCAAAACATTTTAGGCTTTTATTTCCCAAAGGTGGGATGGAAATCAGTTGCAACTCTGTTAAACGTAAATATATTACAAGAATGTGACAATAACCAAAGGGATAACCCATTGACTCCCAATATATAATAGGGTACGACCAGGACATTTCAATAAAACAGAGAGGGTCATTAACAGGACTGATATTATGTGGGCTTGACTGTTTGCAATTGTAAAGTGATTAGGCCCCTCCATAAGCCATAATGCCAAAACCATGTAAATGTCATTGCTTACTGGAAAAAGCAGTATTTCAAATTATTAAAAAGGAAACTTTTTGGTATTGTCTCAAATAACAACCATAAATGTAATGGACAAACAACCTTGTCGGTGAGATGAGATGAGGTAGAAAGCTCTATAACGTTAGGTTACTATCATAACCCAGTTCCCAGATATAGAAATGTAACCATTACTGAATGGGTATTTATTTCCTAAATACCCGAATCCTGAAAACGAGCCTGTGATGCAGTCGTGGCCCCATCCCCGAGGGCACAAAAGGTCTACGCTCACAGATCTCGGCATCATTTTTCCTTCAAGCCTGTTGCAATCATGGACGCAGCGACCTTGAAGGTTAATGGTTCCCCCTCCCTTTTCTTTGAGGGAACCAGGGTTATGATAATAACCTAACGTTCCTTTTCAAGTACGAAATGTAACCATTACCGAATGGGTGAGTGTTCCAAAGTTGTCGCAAGGGAAAGATTGCGAACGAGCCTTGAATGCTGCAAGGCTAAGCTGAAAGCCGCCTTGTGCGTTAATATTCGGATCCCCAGTAACAAATAAATAGCTAGAGTGAAAAACATGAGGGAGAGTATCCCCTCTATGCCTGTGTTGTAAGTGCCGACTGGGAAGCTGCCCTTAACACAGGTTTTGACGATCCACGACATTTAGCCTGTAGAACCTAGTAAAGGTATGGGGAGTAGCCCATGCTGCCGCACTGCATATGTCCTCGACAAGTCAAAGCCCACGAAGTTGCAAGGCCCCTGATTGAATGGGTTGTGAGATTTTCTGGAGGGGGCAAGGTTGGCCAGCTCCTAGGCAATCTTGACCGTGTCTTCTATCCACTTAGACAGCCACTGCTTAGGCAGGGCTTGACTACGCGACTTAGTCCCAACGTAGACAGAAAAATGTTCAGACTGCCTCCAACTTTCTTGTCCTGTCAACATAATACGCCAGGGACCGTGCTTGAATCGTAGTGAATAGCTAGTCTGAACGGTAGTAAGCACCCAGAAGTCTGTGGTGTACTGGAGCCAATAGTCCAGATGGCTCCCTGAGAAGGGGCCCTGGGCCTGTGGCAGCAAATTCCTAGAGCTGCTGTTTCGCCGCACCTTCTGTCTTTGCACAGGGCAGCAGAACCTATTATGGCCCCTGCGGCAAGCAGCCGTGGGCCGGTCTCGTGCATTACCTCTGGCAGCGGGCGGAGCTGGCTGTGTCGTTTTTTTGCCAGCTTGCCACTGGTTTACGTCCTGAAAGTGGGAAGCAGGCGAACCAGCTCCTTAGTGGATATCCGCTCGTGGTGAGAGTGCTGTAGCATCTCGTCAACCATAGGACCAAACCTATGCCCTTGAGTCAGGCACCTGGGAAAACGAAAGCTGTCTGGTTTTTGTTCAGCAGGCGCAGCTAGGTGCCTGGACCAAGACAGCAATAGAAGCCTCAACCGGCAGAAAATGGGCCAGGCCCAGTTTTTCTGTATCATGTACCTTATATTGGGGGTCCATCGTATAGGAAACAGCCGGAGCTGTTGCCAGATGGTCCATCGAAAGACTGGATTTCATCCGGGTGAACTGGGGGGCGGGGAGATATGGGAGAAGCGGTAGGCTCATCAACAGAAATTGATTGCCTTGCTTCCGTTGCTGTAGGCCAGGGCACTTGCAAGGTTACAGTGGCCCTTTTTATTAGCGGTATGAGTTCAGCCAGCAGGCAAAGCTTCACTGCTGGGGACGTGCTGTTAGACTCCATGTCCTCAGACGAGAAGGCCAGTTCATGTTCACCCACCTCCTCAGAGGCAGCGATGGACAGTATGTCCTGCTGTGTCCAATCTGTGCTCACAGCCCCATGAGGCCCCAAGGGGGAAGACGGGGCCGGTGGCTCCAAGCGTTCCCGCAGCAATTCAGCAAGAACAGTTCCCCGGTTAGAAACATCTGCCCAGATTTTTTCCATCTGCTCCTAGCCTGCCGTTCATCTAGAACGGTGACTCTTCTTCCTCCTCCGCGAGGGAGGGGAAGGAGAGACAGAGCTCAAGGAGGATGCAAAACACAGTGAAGACAGTTTCCTGCCTGGACTACAGTCCTGGGTGTGTCGTCCGCTCTCCCTTGGCACAGAGCCATGGGGCGAGGATGCAACAACCTCTCCACGAGCAGCGATGGGGGAAGAGTGCTGAGCAGGAGTAGGACACAGAACTCTCCTTAAAGCTGCAGGATAACCTCTTCTCAAGCGTGCACGTGGAGAAAGGAGCACAAAATGTGCAGAAGCTGTGGTTAACCAGTGCCTGACTGCCATGCTCTGGCCCCAGGCAGAAAGCGCACCTGCCGTGCTTGTCTTCCATAGGCAGACTGGCCTTGCATGTCTCACAGGGATAGAAATCGGGCATGATGCAAGGAGCAAGCAATGCAATGTACAGTATAGGGCTGTACAGCTGTTGCCTCAATCTGCTTGTATATGTTGACTGGGCAGGGACCGGTTTCTGACTTTAACACAGGTTCAGTACCAGGTCGGGACCGGGTCAGTTCGGTGTACTTAACACCGGGTCATGCTTCGGAACCAGTTCAGTACTGGTGATTTTAGCACTGGGTCGGTACCGGTTTGGAACCGAGTTGGTGTTGTGACTTTAACACTGGGTCAGTACGGGTCGGTTCAGTACCGGTATGGTGACTTTAGCACCAGGTCAGTGCTGGTACAGTATGGAGTCGGAACAGGGTCGGTTAGGTAGGGTCGGGAGCAGAAGCAGGTCAGTGACCTCGGTACCGTTCAGTACGGGCCCACCGGTTCGCAGTCACCGTGGGTGGCAATGTGTAAAAGCCACTGGCAAAACCAACACGAGACTGAGGGAAGTCTGCTTGTTAGAATGGACTAACAGCCTTCACAATGTTGATGCTAAAAGCCGTCACTAAAACGGCATCAAGATACTGAGGTTGAAATTGCAAACAACAACAACAACAACAACAACGAGTATCTTGGTCCTGCACGGTGCTGCCGAGCCCAACTGAGGTACTTAAACAATTACATAAATAATATAAAAACGTCTCGGATAGTGCTAAAAAAGCAAAAATGAGAAATCAAATAAGCTCCAGCCGGAGAGATGCAGCCTAGGGGAAGAGCACAAAGTCAGCCAACTTATACTGCTGGATCCCTAGGAAGGAGCGACGAGAGCTGCTGGCTTCACGCGGGGCACAAGGCAGCAGTGGGACGTAACTAGCAACAGGCTGTAGTGCACACAAATATGCGTAAATAGAAACACTAGTACAGCGATTAGTTTAACTATCACATACAAAGTGTGTAAAAACACATACATGTGAAATATATACAGATATAAGCAACAATTGTACTTATCTGAACAAGACTCTCCACCAAGTCAGTCTTGTAAGGAAAAATGGTATGGAGATCTGAGCTCAGTCCTTTTGTATCCTCTGGGCCACGACTGTGCCACAGGCTCAAAGAGCAGCTTTGGTATACAATTGTCAGGATTCGGGTCTTTGGGAGGTAAATACCCATTCAGTAATGGTTTTATTTCATACTTGAAAGGAAAACACAAATGCAGAGTATCCCGGCCCTTTTGCATAGTGACTAAGAAAAAAAACCCACAGAAAAACCAATGGGGAACACAATGGCACAATAAAAATGCCAATAGGGGCCTCAGTTGAGACCCAGATCACCTGGTGAATTAATTATGAGTGTGAACATCACTGAGTTATATGAATGACTGACTGATGAATGAAAGAATGAATGAATGAATGAATGAATGGAGGCCTCAAACACACAGGTTTAGAATTTCTCAGTTAATCAACCATGCACATATGGGATTCAACTGTGCCCCATATGGACAAGTTTTTATTGCATCATTTTGTTCCCTTGGCTTGTTCTGTGCCAGTACCAGAATTCAATAACTTTAAGACGGCTTGATTAAGTCACAGTATGTGTCCATATACTTCAAGCAACTTTATGGCAGCCGCAGCTGTTCGGAGATAGCTTTTCTTCACTGCAATAGCGCTCTGAATTTATGAGTGGAGTTATCTTTCTTCAACCTCTGTTTAGATCTACAGTGTGGAGAAAGTTTTAATAAATAAATGGTCTGGTCCCTCATTTTAATATTGATAATACTGTAGTTACAGTACTAATCACTACTACAGAAATGAGGACTGGGCACATTTCAGAATACAAAATCTTGAATACAAAAACATGTAAATAAATAAATAAATAAATAAATAAATAAAAAATCAGGTTTTCTGGAAACCAACAGATAATGCTAGAAATGTGTTAAAATACTTTCTTGGGTCTCGGGCCCTAGTGAAATCCTGGTTTTGATCCCCTGGCCTGGGTAAATATTGTTTTGGTGTCGTATCTCACAGCCCATCAGAGGTCCCCGGCCCTCCGTTTCAGAACTAGTGCTCTAGTGTGTATTGAGCACACTAAACTGAATGGAGTTCAGTCTGAAGGTAATATTTTGTTTTTCACTAACACACACAGGAAAACAAACACCCATTTATTTTAAAAGGACAAAAGGGGATCATGAGTTCATCAAATGGCTCAAGTTTAACAGCATTCACTCCACAGTAAAAACTTGACTGTCCTAGAGCTCCCAGCCTGAGTCAGGAGATCTGTCTCTATCTAGAGAATCACACCTGCACACATTTTTAGGTCATTCATGAATCCTTAATGGCAAGGTGATATGTGGAATATGGCCATTCCACAGTTTTTTGAGTATTAAGGCATTGATCCATTTTAATATCTACATGCTACCTGCGAGAATAAATCTATGTTCTCCCAATTTAAACCTTGTTGAGCATGTTAGGCATGCTTTGGGACATAAACTTTAAGGCCGACTTAAAAGATGCTCTTAAAACCAAGCAGAGCTGATACAGATGTTCAAAAATCCCATGAGGCGCAGTTGTGCTGCTGTAGTATATGAATCACAATGTGCAGTATATGATTCTGTGAAACCTGGGGGGAGGGGGGTGTAGGTGCTACTGTACAATTAATAAATTACTGTAGAAAAAACATGATAGGTCTGACAGTCTAGTGTGTTACTTTTGCCAATCTGTATAAATGACACACACACACACAACCAGAATGATGAAATGAAGGGGTGGGTTTTAGTAAAAAGGCAGGGTGTCACCTACCTGTTTAGAAAGCAAGGTCATGTGAAACTAAAAGAACAGAGGGAGAAATAGGAAAAAACTAATTATTGGGAAAACTGCAGCAAAACCACCCAGAACAATTGTAAACATACCAAAAGGCATCGGACAGTTTTATTATATATATATATATATATATATATATATATATATATATATATATATATATATATATATATATATATATATATATATATATACATACACTTTAATTAAACTTCCCCTATGTGATCTTGACTTTGATTCAGAGCTGTAGAGCTAGCAGACACAGGCAGGATCAGCGGCTGCTCCAGGCACACCTCTCCCAGCAGGAGTCACTATTAGACGGCAGTGGTGTGTAAACAATCACTTCCTACTGAAGCAAATTATTTAGCGTTGCCTTACCTTTAGTGAGCTTTATTATTCACTCCTGCGTAGTGCATTAGTATTGCTTTAGGTGGCCCATGAGACTGTTTATACTAATTCTCTTTCTCTGGTTTCTGGCAATTCTTTTTATAAAATGGATAAAGTAGAAAACACTGTTTTTTGTTTACATATAGACTGGGATTGTTAACCAAATTAAACAAAGAAACACATTAAATAAAATTTATTTTAAATTCACCATTTAAACTCTTTCTAGCAACGTCTGAGACATCTGTTTTCACCAGACAAATTATGGTAGAATCCAGTGGCGTGCCGTCAGGACCTTCAAGGTATTCTCTGCTGACCAGACAGTGCCAAGTCAACCGTCAGTCAAATGACATTACGTTGCCTCACTCACTTGCATACAGTGTGCTTGCTTATTCTATGAAACATACTACTCTAATTATTATTTGTTCATTTGTCTGATGCCTTTATCCAAGATGACTTATAGGGTTTACTAGAGGTTTTTTTAAGAGTCTAGGAGTTTCCTGAAGGGGATGTGACCAGCCAATAAGAGATCTGCAATTCCCCTGCATAAGTCTAAAACAACGACCAGGCGCTAGAAAAAAAAAAACAGCTGAGGGTATTCTCTGTTTCAGTTGAAGGTCTTGAGTGAGTTTAACCAATCGGCGAGTCAAAGAATGTGCTTTTTTTTTTTTTTTTTTAGACAGGCGACCAATCAGGAGTGAGCAGAGGTGGGCCATAAATCTCCCAGGGTATTCTCTGCCTCACTTGAAGGCCCTGCTTTAGCAACCAATGGGAAAGTCAAAGCTCTGACAGCTGACCAATCATTAGTGAGCAACCCCAAAACATGAATATTCCTTGGTTAGCACTGCAGTTAGGAGGATAGCTGGATTTCGCACAATATTGCTTTCAGTGCCTTGCATAAGTATTCACCCCCCTTGGACTTTTCCACATTTTGTAGTGTTACAACCTGGAATTAAAATGGATTTAATTAGGATTTTTTGTCAGTGATCTACACAAAATAGTCCATAATGTCGAAGAGGGGAAAAAAAATCTACATATTTTTCAAAATTATTTACAAAAAAAAAACTGAAAAGTCTTGATTGCATAAGTATTCACCCCCTTTGCTGTGACACCCTTAAATAAGCTCTGGTGCAACCAATTGCCTTCAGAAGTCACATAATTAGTTGAATGGAGTCCACCTGTGTGCAATTAAAGTGTCACATGATCTCAGATTAAATACACCTGTTTCTGGAAGGCCCCAGAGTTTGTTAGAGAGCATATCTAAACAAACAGCATCATTAAGACCAAGGAGCTATCAAAACAAGTCCAGGATAAAGTTCTGGAGAAGCACCAATCAGGGTTGGGTTATAAAAAAAATATCCTAAACTTTGAACATCCCCCGGAGCACCATTAAATCCATTATTAAAAAATGGAAACAATATGGCACAACCGCGACTCTGCCTAGAGAAGGCCGTCCACCAAAACTCAGTGACCAGGTATAGAGGGCATTAGTCAGAGAAGCAACCAAGAGGCCAATGGTAACTCTGAAGGAGCTGGAGAGATCCACAGCTGAGATGGGAGAAACCGTCCATGGGACAACTATAACTTGGACGCTCCACAAAGCTGGGCTTTATGGAAGAGTGGCGAGAAGAAAGCCATTGCTGAAAAAAAACCATATCAAATCCCGTTTGGATTTTGCCAAAAGGCATGTGGGAGACACAGCAAACATGTGGAAAAAGGTTCTCTGGTCTGATGAGACCAAAATTGAACTTTTTGGCCTTAGCGCAAAACTCTATGTGTGGCGAAAAGCCAACACTGCTCATCACCCTGAGAACACCATCCTCACGGTGAAGCATGGTGGTGGCAGCATCATGTTATGGGGATGCTTTTCATCGGCAGGGACTGGGAAACTGGTCAGGATTGAGGGCAAGATGGATGGAGCCAAATACAGGGAAATTCTAGAGGAAAACCTGTTTCAGTCTGCAAGAGACCTGGGACTGGGGCGGAGGTTCACCTTCCAGCAGGACAATGACCCTAAACACACAGCCAAAGCTACACTGGAGTGGTTTAAAAACAAGAACCTGAATGTCTTAGAACGGCCCAGTCAAAGCCCAGACCTCAATCCGATTGAGAATCTGTGGCAAGACTTGAAGATTGCTGTTCACCAACGGTCACCATTCAACTTGACAGAGCTTGAGCAATTTTGCCAAGAAGAATGGGCAAAAATGGCAGGATCCAGATGTGCAAAGCTGGTAGAGACTTACCCAAAAAGACTCACAGCTGTAATTGCTGCCAAAGGTGCTTCTACCAAGTATTGACTCAGGGGGGTGAATACTTATGCAATCATCAAATGTCTTTTTTTTTGTTTAATTAACTTTTGTGTCACATTAAAACATATTTTGCACCTTCAAAGTGTTAAGTATGTTGTGTAAATCAAATGGTAAAAATCCCAATTAAATCCATTTTAATTCCAGGTTGTAACACTACAAAATGTTGAAAAGTCCAAGGGGGGTGAATACTTATGCAAGGCACTGTATAAATATACATTGATAAATACAAATACCTTTACAACATCTAATTATTTCGAATTTTATTTTACACTAAAATTTAAAAATAAATGTAAGAAAACGGAGATATCATAGTCGATTTGGTTTCGAATCCTTTTTCAAGGAGTACTTTCTCTGAAAAATTGGAGATTGTTAAAAAAGGGAGATATACACCACAGATCCCCGAGCTGACATGGGAAGGGAAAGGATATACTCAGCACTTTCAGAATTCAAATTATGAAAGTTATCTGTGGCTTACAGGTAGCTGCCACTTAAAAAAAAGAGGAGGTGGGGGGGGAGGTTGCGACGACTCTGCTACCCCAGTCCATTTTGTCACGGCACGCCACTGGTAGAATCCCGCTAGAGCCTGTACCGTACTGTTTGATGTCTGCTGTAACGGTCAACCTAGGAAAATAAGTTGTATGTAAAGATAAAACCATTAAGCAATACAGTACAGCTACAGTACAGTGGCAATATCTCAGTGGTGGCAGGATGGCCGCTCACTATCTTTAAGTCCTTTACGCACTCCAGAAGCGATTTCTATTTTTACTATGCAGTGCTATTGCCTTCCTAAGAAGTAACCAGGCATAATGATTACTTGATCCATCTTCCCTTCTGAATCTCTTCTATGTTACCCACATCTATATCTGCAGGGATATTGCATGGCAGGGGGGATGGAAACAGCCTCATCATTTCTGAAGCTGACACTGAAGAAAGCAGTACTGGAATCCTCCGATATGACTTAACTAAACTCTATACCTGCCTGAATTTGGATTTGGCCATGAACTGGATATTAAATTGGGTACCTAAATAAAAGTATCTGTGCTTTTAAGGCTATGCTTGAAATTTCCCAATACAATAAACTGTTGGAATTATAGTGGCATTACAGCGCCGCAAAAGTTACAGTTTCAACTTAGTTTGCACGTTAAAAACTCTGATTTTCAACCATTAATATCTCAGCCAAGGTATGGAGTAGAGTGGTGGCCTTTTGGAGCATAAACACTTTGTGACATTGTCTCTTTAAATGGGCTTTCAATAGGATTAGTATTTTAAAAAGGGGGTAAACATATTCAAATTTCCCCTGTGTACAATATGGATTAGAATGTCATTTTTCAGCAGACCTGGAGAAAAAACTGTAATACCTACAGGTATGGTACTCGGCGCTGGGGTAGTGGTCTCTGAACAACGGCTGGCTTTGTTGCCAGGGGATATATTGTTACAACTTCCTGTAACAAAATGTCCATGAAAAGTTTAATAAAATTTAGCCTTCATTATCCCAGCTAATCAAAGGACAAATCTCATGCAAATGAAGGTAACAATCACAAAGATTTGAATACCCCCAAGCACTTGTGCTAAAGAATGCCCATACCAAGTTTCATCACAACTGAATGAGCGATTCTCAAGAGATCCTGCAGTTCTCCCCTGTATCCTTGTTGCCAGGGAGAAGTGTAAATGGGAATGTTACTGAAACTAATGAGGGAGCAAAATGCATTTTAAAACCACCCTTGGTAAAACATATTAACAATGTTCAACAGCAGATGATCAGAGGAGCAGTGAAAATATCATTTAATAGTTTTTTTTACCTGCTCCCCTTATGATTGTTTAGTGGAACTTTTCCTTGTTAAAAGGTATTGTTGCTGAGGTTTTAATGTATTTTCTTACCTCTGCCATTCACACTGAATGCTACCCTGCCCATTATATCTCAGTACCTATGCTAAAAGTCTAACCTAATGCAGCCGAGTTATGGATGGTACGGCCTTTTCTGACTTTTTTGTAAGGACTTTAGTGGCTTCAAGCTTAAACCATAACTATTACTTAACTAAGTTTTTTGTAATGAAATTAAATCTTGTATGAAACTCAGCTAAAAGAGCAAATATGGTAACAAATATTAATCTCAAAATCTGGTAAGTGCAAGTCAACCTCAAAACTCCTCAAAAATGGGCCTTTACACAGTCTGACAAATCTGTTCTTCAAGCCTGATGGTTTGTCTCAGTTAGGCTTAATTGTGCAGGCACAGTACTCACTAGAAGGGCATTATTGTATGACACATTCTTAAAATTCCCTTTAAAATATTATTAGTGTTCTCTACTTTGGTCGAAAGTTAATTTGATTAATACAATTCTGCTCTACAGAAAAGCAATGAATGTTCCCTGATATATTTTTATTTATTTATTTATTTTTATAGATACTTTTTAAAATTACAACAATCCTAACTGAAGTTCAGAAGGGGATAATTTCCTGTACACACAATTCCCATGTTTGACCCAATTCAGCTATTGCACCTTTCCCCAAAATCATCAAATCCAATAACCTCTTACTGTAGCTGTACATTCAAAATTGCATATTTTACTGTGCCACACCAGGGGAGGGGAGCATAACAATTTACAGAGATGAGAAAAAGGTTAAAACAAATTTTAAAACATGAATTCCTGTGCAAACCTGCTCCATAAATAACTACATTGCCTGCAGTGAAGATGTGACATATCAATAGAATTCTAAAATGAAGCACAACTTCTTCATACACTGCACAAGAACAGTACCTTGGACAAGAACTTGGTGCTTAATTGATAGCACCTGCTACTCAATTTGACAGATTTATGACTGCTTGATGCTTCCCTCTCCCCTTCCTGCCAGTTAAGTCTTTGTAAGAAGCCGGCTGTAAGAAATATATCTTATTATTGCTTTCAACAGACTTTAATACAACCTGCAATATAGGGACGACTTCGGAAGGTTCTACAATGTAGAAGTACAAGATCCTAAATATATACAGTACTGTGCAAAAGTTTTAGGCAGGTGTGAAAAAATGCTGTAAAGTAAGAATGCTTTCAAAAATAGACATGTTAATAGATTATATTTATCAATTAACTAAATGCAAAGTGAGTGAACAGAAGAAAAATCTAAATCAAATCCATATTTGGTGTGACAACCCTTTGCCTTCAAAACAGCATCAATTCTTCTAGGTACACTTGCACAAAGTCAGGGATTTTGTAGGCATATAGTCAGGTGTATGATTAAACAAATATACCAAACAGGTGCTAATGATCATCAATTCAATATGTAGGTTGAAACACAATCATTAACTGAAACAGAAACAGCTGTGTAGGAGGAATAAAACTGGGTGAGGAACAGCCAAACTCAGCTAACAAGGTCAGGTTGCTGAAGACAGTTTACTGTCAAAAAGTCATACACCATGGCAAGACTGAGCACAGCAACAAGACACAAGGTAGTTATACTGCATCAGCAAGGTCTCTCCCAGGCAGAAATTTCAAGGCAGACAGGGGTTTCCAGATGTGCTGTCCAAGCTCTTTTGAAGAAGCACAAAGAAACGGGCAACGTTGAGGACCGTAGACGCAGTGGTCGGCCAAGGAAACTTACTGCAGCAGATGAAAGACACATCATGCTTACTTCCCTTCGCAATCGGAAGATGTCCAGCAGTGCCATCAGCTCAGAACTGGCAGAAAACAGTGGGACCCTGGTACACCCATCTACTGTCCGGAGAAGTCTGGTCAGAAGTGGCCTTCATGGAAGACTTGCGGCCAAAAGCCATACCTCCGACGTGGAAACAAGGCCAAGCGACTCAACTATGCACGAAAACACAGGAACTGGGGTGCAGAAAAATGGCAGCAGGTGCTCTGGACTGATGAGTCAAAATTTGAAATATTTGGCTGTAGCAGAAGGCAGTTTGTTCGCGAAGGGCTGGAGAGCGGTACACGAATGAGTGTCTGCAGGCAACAGTGAAGCATGGTGGAGGTTCCTTGCAAGTTTGGGGCTGCATTTCTGCAAATGGAGTTGGGGATTTGGTCAGAATTAATGGTCTCCTCAATGCTGAGAAGTACAGGCAGATACTTATCCATCATGCAATACCATCAGGGAGGCATCTGATTGGCCCCAAATTTATTCTGCAGCATGACAACGACCCCAAACATACAGCGAAAGTCATTAAGAACTATCTTCAGCGTAAAGAAGAACAAGGAGTCCTGGAAGTGATGGTATGGCCCCACAGAGCCCTGATCTCAACATCATTGAGTCTGTCTGGGATTACATGAAGAGAGAGAAGCAACTGAGGCTTCCTAAATCCACAGAAGAACTGTGGTTAGTTCTCCAAGATGTTTGGGCCAACCTACCTGCCGAGTTCCTTCAAAAACTGTGTGCAAGTGTACCTAGAAAAATTGATGCTTGATGCTGTTTTGAAGGCAAAGGGTGGTCACACCAAATATGGATTTGATTTAGATTTTTCTTCTGTTCACTCACTTTGCATTTAGTTAATTGATAAATATAATCTATTAACATGTCTATTTTTGAAAGCATTCTTACTTTACAGCATTTTTTCACACCTGCCTAAAACTTTTGCACAGTACTGTATATATATATTTTTTTTAATAAAAAGGATACCAGCGCATGCATTCCCACTTGGGTCTGTTGCTTCAAGATGCATTAAAAACCCCACATCAACCCGTGATACCACAAAACGTGGGACAACTTAAAGTAAACTTAAGTACAACAAGTTTTATGAAACAAGACATTTAATTTATTCATTAACCCCTTAACATACAAATACATTCTCATCATATCCTAGGTATGCAATGATCCTCTTTGTTTTCAAAAATCTCGAATGAACATTATCACTGTGGGTGATGTACAGCAGAATTTAAACATTCATTTTGAGTGCAAATCTCAAATGTTTCTCACATGCCCTTTTTAGCAGGCAGCATAAATCGCCTACCTCCTCTGAGATGATCACACTTACAGCATTTATTACAAATTACTGCTTAAAATGGCAGAAAGCGGCTTGTATCCAAAGACTGCTTGAGCATGGTTTTATAACCTTGCCACAGGGGCACCTAAAAGTCCCCTCTTCCAATCCGTTTTGGGAGGAAAGTTGCAATAATCTTGTTTAGAGCTTGTCGGCTCTAAATACACAATTAGTATAATCAAAAAGTAAATAACCATGGCCTTCAATCACTTGCCCTGTACATACCAGAATGTACTGAAAGTGCAACATTGCAGTAAAAAAAACATATCATATACGTATGCATGCACGCACGAACGCACACATACAGACAGGACATCAGAACATAAATCAATTACGAACAAGAGGAGGCCATTCGGCCCATCTAAGCTCTGTTTCCTGATTCATCTCAAAACTTTGTCAAGTTGGGTCTTCCAAGGATCTAAGTGATTCTGCCTCAACTTGACTAGGTAACCCATTCCATACACTCACCCCTAAGTCTATGTCTACTAAATTTACAACTGTATGCTCTAGTCCTGGATTCTGTGCTGCACAAAGTCTTGGTTAAGGTTAATTATGTCAACCCACAATTAATCATGTCCCCCCAATTCATCTTTGTTCTAGGCTATCTTCATACTTCACTCCTTCAAACCCTGGGATTGCTGGGTGGCTGCTTTGTGTCATCTGCAAATTTGAAACATTTGCTAACGATCCCCTAAACTAAGAAACGAGAGCGGTCCAAGCATGGAGCCCTGCATCACCCCACTGAATACGTGGCCCCAGCTACTGCAGAGGTTTCCCCTCTTACAAGTACTCTCTGCTTCCTATTTGTAACAAGGCATGTATCCACTTCCTTGTATTCCAACGGATTGCAACTTTAGGATTTGTCTTTCATGCGCCACTTTGTCAAAGGCTTTTTGGAAGTCCAAGTATATGATGTCATATGCTCTTTGTGTGTATATATCCCAGATTCTGACTTCCAAGTTTCATCACAAATGGATTGCGGTTCCCTGTATGCAGAAATATAATGTGCCATATGGATGTACAGCTCCACATGCAGACCCTGGCATAAGAATGTATGAACAAACATCTCCACTATATCCCCCTGCCTGGGAATATACCATTTTCCCCCAAAGAGCACTGTATTTACATTCTGTTGGTGCAACTAAATATTTGGGGTCAACAGATCATGGACTGCCAACTTAAAAGGACAGCCTACCTCAGCTTGGAATTCTCTGATGAAACAACCAACAAAATCCAACAGGCTTCATATATGCAACACAAGTCCAAAATATGATTCATTCTGAGTTGCAGTCTCTTTCTGTTGCTGGACCGTTTCAAAGAGTGGAAGGGCTGTGGTAATGTCAAACCTAAATGTTTACTGCGATAGGAACACTATTTTTTCACATATGGTCTTTTTACATAATGTGCTATAGAATTAACTGTGCTAGTAGAGCAGGTATTATTGTTACACTGGACATGGGTGCCGCTGTCCAAACCTTTTTTAAACAACTACATTTCACAACCCCCACATTTGTGGCACACAGGCAATCATAGACAAATAGTAGTAAGCAGTGTAAGATAAATAACTTTTCAGGTCTGCCTTCTACAGATTTAGCCACCCCAACTGCACAGTTGCCTGTTACAGTAAATGCATTCATAATTCTGGCCTGTGTACAGTATACTGTCAATTATAACATTTTACTACTTTGCAAACACCATGATAAATGAAGCACCACATTAGAATGTTCAAAACCTGGAGATCTTACTTTGCTCATCCGTGTCCTTTATTTGAAGAGCAGTCATGCTTTTTTGATTTCTACACTTAACTACCAGTCGCAGACAGCTCTGATCTAACCAACCGAAAAAGGGGAAGCTTACCCTTCAAACATGGTACAGAATATGACAGCCCCTATTTACAGGATGTCAGCTTCGGAACCCTGTGCATGTTGAGTTCACATCCAAAACCAAGTGCTACAGTAGGGAAATGTTTTGACCTTTGATACAGCCCATCTGCACCAGCTTCAACCAACCAAGGCTTTAAATCAGAAAAGAGAGCAGAAGCCTCATTTTGTAACAGCTTGGATTTGACTGGAGGGTACAGATATGAAGGAGGACCAAAGCTGACCTGACAAGAAGAGTAGAAGACGTCATATCCTGGATTCCTACCATGCCTCATTTCTCTAGGTGCTCCTGTGATTTAATCCAGCACTACAGCAGTGACCAACTACATGCTGCTGTCACCTTCTGTTTCTACACACAATGCCCTCAAGTCAGTAATAACACTATTTATTATTTTTTTAAAATGACAACATCGAGAATCCCCTATGAATACTGTAGTCAGGCATCAAGATACCAGATCATACTGCAACAGATGTGGAGTTCACTAAATGTAGACCCTGTCTAACGGCCCTGAACACGGTGTCGCTGCTTGTAAAAAGATAATACCTGTGCTATAAAATCCTCTTTCTGTAAACAGAGAGCAAACATACAAGAGACAAAGTGGGTACAAATAAACACCACTAGACACTGCAGGCTTTGTGATTTTAAATAATTCAGAGCTATATGTTGAACCCCGAAGAAAATGAGTACTACTTTTTTTTTTTTTAATTTAGTCATTGCCAATTGTGCGCTGCCCCCTGGGAACCCCCAGTCACGGTCAGCAATGACATAGCCTGGATTCAAACTTGCGATCTCCAGGCTATAGGGTGCATCCTGCACTCCATGCGGAGCGCCTTTAATGGATGCGAAAATGTGTACTTGTGAGTAACGATACCCCAGTAAAATATATTCAGCTACACATATACTGTAGGCAGTTCCATAAATTAGGCAACCTTGCAGTCTAAATTTCAAAATCATCCCAATACATAGGGTGTCATTTATAAGGGAATTATCTATAGTTTTAGAAATGGTTTGACACATACACAAAACTGAATGTAACCATATGGTAATAGACATGTATCCAATGATACATTGTAATTATTTTCTTATTATGATTTCATGAAAGTTTTCTCCTGTTTAATAAGCACTTGTAAAGTATTTATGTTAAACATTCTATTAAGTTATACTTTAATATTTGTTCCGAGCAATTTCAGACGTATATGTTCCACACCATGCAAATATCATTACAATCAAGGTGAAAGATTGCTTCTGTGTACATAAGTCCTCAAACATCAGACAGATAATTTTGATACCATCCCAGCGTGGATGAAAAAGTCAGTTTGTCTGAGTATGTCCGACACCCTGGTATTTTATCACCCAGAAAGGTGGAAAACTTGTTTCTATCTGAATTACTGTCCAAATTGGTTGACATACTGTGCACAAGTAAAAAGCTACTTCATGATTATACTAATGACTACCCACATCTTTTAAAGTGTCTGAAATGAACGTCCGGAATTGTGGAACTGTCCCTATACAGCAGCACAGATCTAGCTACACAATACACACTTGATATATACAGTATCACGTGATCCAGAAATGTAATCTAGTATGGACTCAGTAACATTTCTCTATATAAATGCCTAATTCAAGCCAAACAAGGCATAGGATCCGCAGCAGGGTAACTATGGCACCAGAAAGTGAAGAGATCCAGTCAGCAACATCTACACGAGTAAAAACAACAGATTGTGTCTTGTTCCCCTGGTACGTCATACAGTAGGTCGAGAATGAAGGGAGAAAGCGAATTTTCTGTATGTCGAGCAACTGAGCACAACCTTTTTTTTCAGGTTGTGGCAGGCTGGCTGGGCGGTGACTTCAGGCAGGGGCTGGAACTAAAAATACTGACACCAAACTGCAGTTTTAAACTGAAAAAGACGCGGCGGCGCTGTTTTATTCAAATAATACAAAAATAAAATAAATATTTTTAACACAAAACCAAGTGCTCACAGAGCGAAAATAAATATTGAAACAAAATAACACGATCAGGCTGGGCAATAGCCTTCACTGATCCTTTGAGTTATTCTTTTAAGTTTAGTTTCGTTTTCGCTCTCTCTCTCCGCTCTCTTTCCTCCTCTTGAACACTCACCTCGAGCGCAGAGAGCTGCAAGTTTATATGCAGGTGACCATCTCCCGATTAGCAACAAATTAAATCACTTGATTAATTCGGGAGATGGCCACCTTCTGCACGAGGTTTATTAACTAACTGCTGTGGATGTGGCTACCCATCCATGCTACTAAACAAAACAAATCGGCTACGCCGTCATATTTATAAACAAATCATAAAACAAACAACAACAACAATAATAATACTAATAATAATAATACTACTACTACTAATAATAATAATACCGGGGCGGAGGGGGAAACCCTGTTCTAAAAATAAACAAATACATTTAAACAGCAGGGCTTACTACCGCCCTGCTACACAGGTGTACGAGCAACTAGGTACATACAGAGGCTGCTGCTCAAGATCATCTACGTCCTAACAACGATACAACTGGGTGTAGACGAAAACGGATCCAGCAGCTCTTAAAACAGATGCAACATCAAGTATTACAAAAGCTGGGTTATCCCAGACCTTCCTGTTCAAAAAACTCTCCCCGCTAGGAAAGCAGGTGATTGTTTACTCTGCTCTAGATGTTGTTCGCAAATGAAATACTACTGTAGGTGACATGGTCATGAAGCACAATACACTACAAAGATGGATCATTAGTAAATGTGAATTACTGTATCATTCCATGCACTTTTGTGATCGCTCATATAATGGTCCTAACTAGTACAAAACTCCTCTGTAAACACCAGAATTAAACTCCTCTTATTTAGGGTACAGTACGTTTTCCCTCCCTGGTGCCTCTCACATAATGCAACTCTTTCAATATGGATTACTTACTAATGGTTTCATTTGGGATGCATAATTTATGCATACCACTGGCGTAACAGTTTTATTTAATACAGAGAGGCTAATTTCTAATCCTGCCATAGCAGAAGCAGCATTGCCAATTTGATTGGCTGTTGCTAGCAGGAATTTCAGTCCCGTTTTCCAACAACCACATAATGTCATCTAGAGTAACGCTTATAGAATATTTACAACACATCTAAAATTACTAAAAACATTCTGATATTCCAACAACACGCAGTACATGCCCTTCTGATACACTGTTACAGGTCTATTTAAAGAGCAGGGCAACTTAAGGTGTGGGCCGTGTCGTTTTTTTGTCTCACCTTTTGTATCAAGCAAAGCAAGTAAATCAAAGAGCTGGAGGCTAAAATGTATTTCCAACATATGGGACTCAAAGTTACGGTACAGTAGCAGCATTATACATAATTCCTTTCTTGTCAAAAGAGTTTACTGCAGGTAAAATCTAACTATTGAACATTCAATATCATGAAAACAAATGGACTAGATTCTCAAACCTATTTAGCACATTTTTTGTCAAAGAATAAATATATAGTTTGTACTTCTAAAATGAATAAAAAAACAATTTTAGACATATCACATGCCCCTTTAGTTACATTTCTTTGTTGTTTCTGGGTTGGTAAGTTTTTTGGGTGTGTTTTCACTATCTGAAGGAATCATTCTTATGGCAATTTGGCGTAAATGGGAACCTAGGCAAATGTAATAAATGATGTGTCAGTATTGGCAGTATCTCTTAACAGTAAGTCGTTCCTATCAGTTGCCTTTCCAGGCCTCACACTTTAAATACATGCATAGCTCTAGTTTTTCTGCGTTATCTATTTATACACATTAAGTACATAACCTATATATAACCCTAAAGTATAGTAGTCGTACTACAAAGGGAAGGCTCTAGAATGAATCCCTAGAGGTTATAAAGTGCTTCCCAGCCATCCATTAGCAGGACATTTCAATCCCTCAAATTTAACCTAAGAGAAAGAAATCACAATGCTTCCATTACCCTCTGCTCACATTCCCAGTAACTCTAATCTAATAAAATTAAAAAAATCCAGCAGACAATAAAACATATTGAAACTGGTATTCCTTTTCAGCAAATTGACTCAACATTGTCAGATCACACTGGCACCACCACAAAGAAAACAGCCTTGAGGTTCATCCTGGTACTTCCAAGAAATTGTGAATTATTATTGTGAAAAACAGCTTGTACTAAGAAATATTAGGCAAAACAAAATCATACCAGATCCCTTTCATGTACCTCATAACACCCAAGGGATAGCTCAGCAGTCAGGCCCACTGATGTCCCATACTGCTGCATAATGCTTCTGTGTCCATATCTATCAACCCTTCTCAGTATCCTTTTACATTCTCCAGAGTCATTGATCATGTTGTCATAACGTCTCATCGCATCCAGTCTGATTCTGGTGGTTGAAATTTATTTAGGAGAACAACCCCTCTTATAAACAGATTGCCAAACAAGCTAAACAAGACTGCATTACACCAGATCTGTTTGAATCTATACTACATTTTAAAACGTGAAGTTAATTGTTATCCATTTCGTTATTTAAGGAAAATACATCTGTTTGTTTTACTGATGGCTTACGGTCTTAAAAAAAGGAAAACTCCTCTTTTGCATTTGTGCCATTCAGTATGTGGGCAACATAGGTTGGTTCTAAGCAAAGCAGCTCAATTATATTTTGTAAATTTATAAGCAGACTACATTACTTTTAACCCTTTATTTCGAATTGTTACTTTCATGCAACCTTGGATTTTGTTGTTAATTTTACTTTACTATAACATGTCCCATATATTGTTGGTTTCTGACGTCTCAGATTTGGTGTACTGTAGCTTTGGATAATTAAGAAGCCAGGTGTTTTGGGCAGTGGTTCACAGAATATTACATAACTTAAATAATACTGTGTTGCCTGAAAACAACTTTTGTCAATAAAAGGTTAACCCTTTAACTGCCACTGATTTTACTGATCCCCAATGCCACAGTTCACATAGGAAGATGATAGGATTTGGACCTCTATTAGCTGAAAAGGGGTCTTGCTTTTTTAAAAGGATAAACCTCTTCCTTTTCAACATCGGCGGGACATTTCCTCTAAACCATCCTAGCAATTAGAGTTAAGTACCTGCTTTCAAATAGAGTGCAACCCATAAAGACTCAAGGGATCCCTGAAGATGATGTGCATTTATACAGGCACAGGGGAATGCCTAAAACCAGAGGACATCATGAAAGCAGTCAAGAGGTTAAATTTGAATGATCAATTATCAGGCTTAACGTATGTCAAAGAAAAGAGCTTTAACATGGATTCACAGATACATCCAATGCAGGTTTGAGTGTGGAAATCAGGCACAACATAGAAAGAGGTCCAACACCCAAGCAAATACTCAATGTGTAGCGTGGATGCAAAAAAAAAAAAAAAAAGAACTGTGGACGTAGAGTCCCACATGGTGAGAATGCATCTCAAGGTGCATATATGATAAATAGAATGTGTGATTCGTCGTCCAATTTCAGATGGACGGATGGAATAAAATGGCACAGCGTTAACCAGGCTGTGCAGTAACAGAATCAAGTGTGTGTGTGTGTGTGTGTGTATTAGTCTAGACAGACGAACAACATCAC